>OX438795.1:24576120-25776120 GCA_949316475.1 Hypomecis punctinalis | reverse complement strand
CAACCTGCTAATCCGTTGGACTATGTCGGTAACTTTGGTTCTTCTACGGATCTCCTCATTCCTGATTCCATCCCGCAGAGAGACTCCGAGCATAGCTCGTTGGGCTACTTGGAGCTTACTAATAAGGCCGTGAGAGACCACGTTTCTGTGCCATAAGTCATCACTGGCAACACACACTGGTCGAAAACTTTCGACTTGAGACACTGAGTCCGACATACCTTCAACCATTGCAATCCACAAAATTCGAATAGTTCGCTCGAATAGATGTAGATAGAGTATGCGATTTTTAGATAATTGTTGATTAGTCAAAAATGACTAAACCGATTTCGATAAAGTTTTAATGGTCTATCGCTATACCAAACAAAAAAATCATAATTGGTTCATGACTGGCGGAGTAATCCCGTAACATACCTACCTACTTACAAAAAATACTAATCCTTAAATAAATACCTTCCAATTAATAACCTCTTTTTGAAGTCGGTTAAAAACAATGTCACTTTCAACTGTTCACTTTTGAAATAAATTAAAGACCACAGAGAAAAAAAAATTGCCCTAACTTACCACCAATATCGCTGCTCTTCAAATACTTCTTATCCGAGTGCATAAGTTGCCAGAACTTTTATGTTTCTTTTTTAGTCATAACACAGGATACACTTCAAGCGTGTTTCTTTCTTGGTTGTTTAGTCATAATCATAGTCATGGTTACAAAGTGCCTTTGATGAAATTTTGCTTTGCTGCCCTGATCACCCGGATACTCTAAGAGTGAATTTTAATAAGATTTGACGAATCTGAACTGAGATTTATCCGTGACCATTACAAGAAATGTTTCTTGACAGACTTTGCAAGGCGATACTTGTAGACTTCAATTTTTTTTTCGGTTCAGTTTCATGTTTAATGATTGAATCTTTTTGAGCAAGAAAAACTTCATGTCTGGATAGTTTTTGGCTTGCCTTCAAGCCTTTTCTATGATTTCGTACATATGCAAATCGTTTTCACGTTCTGTACAGATGCTGACCTAGAAAAGGAAGAAACTACTTCGGCTGCGGCTGAGCTACAGCCACAAATTGAAGTCTAGCTGTTTCCGGTACCAGGGCTGTGAAAAGAAAATGAACAGGTTCCGTCTGGGTCTGCACGTCTGGGTTGCATAGAACTACCAAGAGACTTCTACTCAAGCGTGGAATATGAACCCTCCGAGCCTGAGCACCATCTAAGCTTCGATGCCAATGCTTGAGACTGGCCTGCAGAGCTAAGGGAGACCGAGGACGGTCTCATTTATCAAGAAAGGCCGTGTTGGAAGGTAGACGAGAACCAGCCGGCGAATGATTTAAAAGGCGGTGCGCAAACGCCGCGCCGTCACTTTGACTCGAGCCACCGTCGTGGAAACATCGTCCGATATTTCATTTCTATTTCGTTAAATTGTGTCGAATCGCTGTCCGATTGTTTAACTTTTGATTATTTTTGTTAAATAATAATTCTCAGAAGTAATTCGGTGTTTTATTTTTGAAATAAAATCGGTTCAAGTATCCAAAAATATATATATATATTGTATCTGTTACTTATATATTTATTATAATCTAGCATACCATTTAATTAAATATATGATTAATATATTTGGCGACAATGACATCAACAGCGATGATGAATTTCTATCAGCATCTTCCTCTGAGTCTATAAACAGTAGTAATGAAAGTTTTAATAGTCTATTGCCTTTGTCAGACTTTTTAGATTCCAGTTTTTCCGATGTCCCTAAAAACTTTAACGTTGTTCACATAAACGCTCAGAGCATTCCGTCTTGTTATCCTGATATGCTGGCGTCTCTAAATCAAAAGAACATTCATGCTATATTAGTCTCCGAGACTTGGCTTCGCTCTTGTCTTCCTTCAACGTCTTACTCTCTTCCTGGCTTTATCCTCATAAGAAATGATCGCAGCTCTCGCAGTGGTGGTGGTGTGGCTATTTACTTAAGAGCTAATATTCCATACACTGTAGTAGATATGTCGTCACAGCCACCCCCTGTTAACGGCGGCGAGCATCTTTTTATTGAGATTCTTCTCTCACATACTAAAGTTCTTCTCGGAGTCTACTACTGTCCTTCCAAAAATATTAGCTACTTTTCCTCTTTTGAATCTCTTTTAAACAAACTAGTTCCTTCTTATAATCATTCCATAATTATGGGAGATTTCAATACTTGCCTTCTTAAACAAGATCATCGCTCTTCTTCTTTGGAATCTGTCGCCAAATCTTTCAACTTGCAAATTCTCCCCCTCAACGCTACACATCATTTTCCAAATTGTACTCCTTCTTTGCTTGATTTAATGTTAGTATCTTCCCCTAATAACATAGCTAAGCACGGTCAATACCCTGCTGACAACTTTTCCTGCCACGACTTGGTCTTTTTATCCTATAAAATTCGTCCCCCCAAACAAAAAGCCCAAATTCTTCTGCAACGCAACTTTGGTGGTATGGACAGGGGGGCTCTTCTTGCAGACGCACAACGAATTGACTGGAAGCCTGTTTTAGAAGCTGTACTCATAATAAGAGGCCTGTTGCCATCGAATCTGTACATTGTACAAAAGTTGAACAGTGTACAACTTTTTCTGGAAACTAGCTGAACCGGTCAAATTTTTATCACCTTAGTGGCGTTTAGCGCCACCAAGCACCAACGATCAAATACGGCAACTTTGACATTTTGCATGGGAAAATTATATTGATGTTTTTTTATTTATTATTACACCGTTTAAACTTTTTCTTAACTTTTACAAATATTTCAAGATCAAAATTGGTTCCGTTCTCACGTTTCAGCGAGTCTATTATTTTTTTCGCCATACATGGCACAACCGACTTCAACCATTCCATCCATCCATCCATCAGTCAAAGGACGTCTACTGTTGGACATAGGCCTCCCCTATGGATCTCCAATAAGACCGGTTGGAAGCGGCTCGCATCCAGCGCGATCCTGCGGACTTAATGAGGTCATCCGTCCACCTTGTGGGTGAACGTCCTACGCTGCGCTTGCCGGTACGTGGTCTCCACTCGAGAACTTTTCGACTCCACCGATCGTCAGTCCTCCGCGCAGGGCAGGCACATACCCTGCCTATTGCCATTTCAACCTGCTAATCCGTTGGACTATGTCGGTAACTTTGGTTCTTCTACGGATCTCCTCATTCCTGATTCCATCCCGCAGAGAGACTCCGAGCATAGCTCGTTGGGCTACTTGGAGCTTACTAATAAGGCCGTGAGAGACCACGTTTCTGTGCCATAAGTCATCACTGGCAACACACACTGGTCGAAAACTTTCGACTTGAGACACTGAGTCCGACATACCTTCAACCATTGCAATCCACAAAATTCGAATAGTTCGCTCGAATAGATGTAGATAGAGTATGCGATTTTTAGATAATTGTTGATTAGTCAAAAATGACTAAACCGATTTCGATAAAGTTTTAATGGTCTATCGCTATACCAAACAAAAAAATCATAATTGGTTCATGACTGGCGGAGTAATCCCGTAACATACCTACCTACTTACAAAAAATACTAATCCTTAAATAAATACCTTCCAATTAATAACCTCTTTTTGAAGTCGGTTAAAAACAATGTCACTTTCAACTGTTCACTTTTGAAATAAATTAAAGACCACAGAGAAAAAAAAATTGCCCTAACTTACCACCAATATCGCTGCTCTTCAAATACTTCTTATCCGAGTGCATAAGTTGCCAGAACTTTTATGTTTCTTTTTTAGTCATAACACAGGATACACTTCAAGCGTGTTTCTTTCTTGGTTGTTTAGTCATAATCATAGTCATGGTTACAAAGTGCCTTTGATGAAATTTTGCTTTGCTGCCCTGATCACCCGGATACTCTAAGAGTGAATTTTAATAAGATTTGACGAATCTGAACTGAGATTTATCCGTGACCATTACAAGAAATGTTTCTTGACAGACTTTGCAAGGCGATACTTGTAGACTTCAATTTTTTTTTCGGTTCAGTTTCATGTTTAATGATTGAATCTTTTTGAGCAAGAAAAACTTCATGTCTGGATAGTTTTTGGCTTGCCTTCAAGCCTTTTCTATGATTTCGTACATATGCAAATCGTTTTCACGTTCTGTACAGATGCTGACCTAGAAAAGGAAGAAACTACTTCGGCTGCGGCTGAGCTACAGCCACAAATTGAAGTCTAGCTGTTTCCGGTACCAGGGCTGTGAAAAGAAAATGAACAGGTTCCGTCTGGGTCTGCACGTCTGGGTTGCATAGAACTACCAAGAGACTTCTACTCAAGCGTGGAATATGAACCCTCCGAGCCTGAGCACCATCTAAGCTTCGATGCCAATGCTTGAGACTGGCCTGCAGAGCTAAGGGAGACCGAGGACGGTCTCATTTATCAAGAAAGGCCGTGTTGGAAGGTAGACGAGAACCAGCCGGCGAATGATTTAAAAGGCGGTGCGCAAACGCCGCGCCGTCACTTTGACTCGAGCCACCGTCGTGGAAACATCGTCCGATATTTCATTTCTATTTCGTTAAATTGTGTCGAATCGCTGTCCGATTGTTTAACTTTTGATTATTTTTGTTAAATAATAATTCTCAGAAGTAATTCGGTGTTTTATTTTTGAAATAAAATCGGTTCAAGTATCCAAAAATATATATATATATTGTATCTGTTACTTATATATTTATTATAATCTAGCATACCATTTAATTAAATATATGATTAATATATTTGGCGACAATGACATCAACAGCGATGATGAATTTCTATCAGCATCTTCCTCTGAGTCTATAAACAGTAGTAATGAAAGTTTTAATAGTCTATTGCCTTTGTCAGACTTTTTAGATTCCAGTTTTTCCGATGTCCCTAAAAACTTTAACGTTGTTCACATAAACGCTCAGAGCATTCCGTCTTGTTATCCTGATATGCTGGCGTCTCTAAATCAAAAGAACATTCATGCTATATTAGTCTCCGAGACTTGGCTTCGCTCTTGTCTTCCTTCAACGTCTTACTCTCTTCCTGGCTTTATCCTCATAAGAAATGATCGCAGCTCTCGCAGTGGTGGTGGTGTGGCTATTTACTTAAGAGCTAATATTCCATACACTGTAGTAGATATGTCGTCACAGCCACCCCCTGTTAACGGCGGCGAGCATCTTTTTATTGAGATTCTTCTCTCACATACTAAAGTTCTTCTCGGAGTCTACTACTGTCCTTCCAAAAATATTAGCTACTTTTCCTCTTTTGAATCTCTTTTAAACAAACTAGTTCCTTCTTATAATCATTCCATAATTATGGGAGATTTCAATACTTGCCTTCTTAAACAAGATCATCGCTCTTCTTCTTTGGAATCTGTCGCCAAATCTTTCAACTTGCAAATTCTCCCCCTCAACGCTACACATCATTTTCCAAATTGTACTCCTTCTTTGCTTGATTTAATGTTAGTATCTTCCCCTAATAACATAGCTAAGCACGGTCAATACCCTGCTGACAACTTTTCCTGCCACGACTTGGTCTTTTTATCCTATAAAATTCGTCCCCCCAAACAAAAAGCCCAAATTCTTCTGCAACGCAACTTTGGTGGTATGGACAGGGGGGCTCTTCTTGCAGACGCACAACGAATTGACTGGAAGCCTGTTTTAGAAGCTGTACTCATAATAAGAGGCCTGTTGCCATCGAATCTGTACATTGTACAAAAGTTGAACAGTGTACAACTTTTTCTGGAAACTAGCTGAACCGGTCAAATTTTTATCACCTTAGTGGCGTTTAGCGCCACCAAGCACCAACGATCAAATACGGCAACTTTGACATTTTGCATGGGAAAATTATATTGATGTTTTTTTATTTATTATTACACCGTTTAAACTTTTTCTTAACTTTTACAAATATTTCAAGATCAAAATTGGTTCCGTTCTCACGTTTCAGCGAGTCTATTATTTTTTTCGCCATACATGGCACAACCGACTTCAACCATTCCATCCATCCATCCATCAGTCAAAGGACGTCTACTGTTGGACATAGGCCTCCCCTATGGATCTCCAATAAGACCGGTTGGAAGCGGCTCGCATCCAGCGCGATCCTGCGGACTTAATGAGGTCATCCGTCCACCTTGTGGGTGAACGTCCTACGCTGCGCTTGCCGGTACGTGGTCTCCACTCGAGAACTTTTCGACTCCACCGATCGTCAGTCCTCCGCGCAGGGCAGGCACATACCCTGCCTATTGCCATTTCAACCTGCTAATCCGTTGGACTATGTCGGTAACTTTGGTTCTTCTACGGATCTCCTCATTCCTGATTCCATCCCGCAGAGAGACTCCGAGCATAGCTCGTTGGGCTACTTGGAGCTTACTAATAAGGCCGTGAGAGACCACGTTTCTGTGCCATAAGTCATCACTGGCAACACACACTGGTCGAAAACTTTCGACTTGAGACACTGAGTCCGACATACCTTCAACCATTGCAATCCACAAAATTCGAATAGTTCGCTCGAATAGATGTAGATAGAGTATGCGATTTTTAGATAATTGTTGATTAGTCAAAAATGACTAAACCGATTTCGATAAAGTTTTAATGGTCTATCGCTATACCAAACAAAAAAATCATAATTGGTTCATGACTGGCGGAGTAATCCCGTAACATACCTACCTACTTACAAAAAATACTAATCCTTAAATAAATACCTTCCAATTAATAACCTCTTTTTGAAGTCGGTTAAAAACAATGTCACTTTCAACTGTTCACTTTTGAAATAAATTAAAGACCACAGAGAAAAAAAAATTGCCCTAACTTACCACCAATATCGCTGCTCTTCAAATACTTCTTATCCGAGTGCATAAGTTGCCAGAACTTTATCAGAGAAATGATATCTTCTCGCAGCATTCCCGCGCTTTTCGCCGGACACTGTAGTCCGCGGCAGAAGTAGTCCAGACAAACGCTGTATACTCTTTCGCGAAGGATGTTTCGCGCCAACGAACGGGGCAAAATGTCGCCTTGGAGGAGAGATAGGCCGCAGGATAGCAGTCTGTAAGCCAAGGATTTATGGTTGATTTTAGATAAACAACATCTTTTATCAATATAATTATTGGAAGAATGTTTCGCGCCAATGAACGGGGCAATATGTCGCATTGGAGAAGAGATAGGCCGCAGGATAGTAGTCTGTAAACCAAGGATTTATGGTTGATTTTAGATAAACAACATCTTTTATCAATATAATTATTGGAAGAATGTTTGACGCCAATGAACGGGGCAATATGTCGCATTGGAGAAGAGATAGGCCGCAGGATAGTAGTCTGTAAGCCAAGGATTTATGGTTGATTTTATACAACATCTTTTAACAATTTAACTATTGGAAGAATGTTTCGCGCCAATGAACGGGGCAATATGTCACATTGGAGAAGAGATAGGCCGCAGGATAGTAGACTGTAAGACAAGGATTTTTGGTTGATTTTAGACAACATCTTTTAACAATTTAACTATTGGAAGAATGTTTCGCGCCAATGAACGGGGCAATATGTCGCATTGGAGAAGAGATAGGCCGCAGGATAGTAGACTGTAAGCCAAGGATTTATGTTGATTTTAGACAACATCTTTTAACAATTTAACTATTGGAAGAATCCCAACTAGCAAAAAGTTGTGCTATAACAGTCGCGGCGACGTTTTGGTTTTACTGTTTAGTTCTATAAAAATCCCATAATTAGTGCTATAAACGTCGAGTCAACGTTTATACAACGCGAAAAAGGCGCAGATTATAGCACTAAAAAGTGCTGTAGAAGTGCAGTAACTGTGTAAATAGGTCGAATGATTTGTGGAATAAACATCGAATAAAAGCAAAACGATCCCAATTTAGTGCAGTAAAAGCAATATAGCTGCAACGGTACCCCTTATTGATAGAGTTGAAGTGTTTATGTTGCCACTAATCAGCAATAAAGTGAAGTAAACGCTGCTAATTTGCTACAATTCGACATTTTTGTTCGTTAAACGCCAAATTTGCACTGTTATTCCTTTTTAAATTAGAACGATTGCGTATTCTGTGCCGTTATGGAAATGCACCTGTCTTTGTGTTTGTCACTTAAAATATTTTAAAAGACAGAGGTGTCATGTCCATTTAGTAATTATTAAAAATAATACAGTTTCTATATCTAAATGTATATCTACATAATTATATAGGAAAATTACTGGCAATTTAACTTTGTCGATAAACTGTAATGTATTATTTAACATATATGTGTGGGCCACGCGTCTTTTGCAATAATTTTGTAGATATATTTTATAAATTCCATTTAATTTTATTAATATGCTACTAGGGAGCCATTACGCGAACACTAGTAAATTTGTTGCTGTTATATCATACTAACCGAACTATTTGTCGAATAAATGTGACTGCGTTGCATTCATATGCGGCCATGTTTTGGGTTTTTGAGCAATAAAAGTACCAAAAACTCTTTTACTCAATATTTTGTCGAATAAAAGTGCTATAATAAAATTGTTACACTTGAGGTTCTGTAACTGTAATTGGAAAACTATAATTCGACTTGTGTTTTTACCGTGTTATAAAAGAAACTACGTTGCTATTTAATCACCGGGTAGCTAGTATTCGACAAATTTGCTAAATAATAAGTATGTCGGGTAATTGTCGTATAAAAGCTTTTTTTACACATTAAATAGTAAATCAAACACTATTATAGCCCTCGTATAGCATTTATTTGTGACATAAGCCAGATACGGGCACTTCTATACGATTTGCACTAAAAGACATAACATAAACACTTTTACTGCACAATTTTGTACGTATGTAGCTACTATTCAACAACTATTCGATGTTTAGTCGAGTAAATGTTTCCTTATTCGACTATTTTGCTTGTTGGGATGTTTCGCGCCAATGAACGGGGCAATATTGTCGCATTGGAGAAGAGATAGGCCGCAGGATAGTAGACTGTAAGACAAGGATTTATGGTTGATTTTAGACAACATCTTTTAACAATTTAACTATTGGAAGAATGTTTCGCGCCAATGAACGGGGCAATATGTCGCATTGGAGAAGAGATAGGCCGCAGGATAGTAGACTGTAAGACAAGGATTTATGGTTGATTTTAGACAAACAACATCTTTTAACAATTTAATTATTGGAAGAATGTTTCGCGCCAATGAACGGGGCAAAATGTCGCCTTGGAGGAGAGATAGGCCGCAAGATAGTAGTCTGTAAGCCAAGGATTTATGGTTGATTTTAGATAAACAACATCTTTTATCAATATAATTATTGGAAGAATGTTTCGCGCCAATGAACGGGGCAAAATGTCGCCTTGGAGGAGAGATAGGCCGCAAGATAGTAGTCTGTAAGCCAAGGATTTATGGTTGATTTTAGATAAACAACATCTTTTATCAATATAATTATTGGAAGAATGTTTCGCGCCAATGAACGGGGCAAAATGTCGCCTTGGAGGAGAGATAGGCCACAAGATAGTAGTCTGTAAGCCAAGGATTTATGGTTTAATTTGGATTACTAAAATGTTTGTGTTTTATCTATATATTCAAAGGATATTTTGCGCCAAGGAACAGGGCAATATGTCGCTTCGGAGGCGAGATAGGCCGCAAGATAGCAGTCTGTAATACAAGGTATTACGGTCTAGATTTGCTGAACACAATATCAATGCACTCATATTAATAATATAGTCATTTATTTACTGCGTATATGGGTCAGTTTACAGATGGTACAAAATAACAGAATATAGAGCGCCATATCATGTTTTTCGACATGCAATAAGCCTAGCTAAAGTATAAAAAATTTCGCTAAAATACCTGTCTTTATTACATCACAAACAAACAACAAAACAAGTAAAAATGTACACATAATTATTATTGAAAGAATTTAAAACTGCGCGAAATGCCAAAGAAACGCCATTGCAAAGAAATAGAACATATGATAATTAGTAGCATTATTATTTTAGGCAGTCGATCATAAATAAGGTAGAAATCGTTACCTAAATCTTACGCCAACGGCTTCGACGTGCCTGTTGATGTGGTCTCTGACGTCACCCACAGTTATTGGCAAGGTTCTAAAATAAAAAAGACACAAATTAAGGCTGATACTCTTAACACCAACCGACGCATGTTACATGAATAAATAATTAAATAAAAAAAAATTGCGTGGAGTCCTTCCGCGCGGAAGAAGTGAAACTTCGACGCAACGGTGCCTTTATACCCCCTCCATGGTAGCGTTAAACGTTTAACACCACCTCGTTGGAAGTCGCATTAGAAGTTTCACTTCAATAATTAATGCATGCCCTCTGTTAATATTTATTTGCACAGCGTGCATTTTCGGGAAGTATCAATTTTCATTCGATACAAATGGTGGCCATTCTAATGATCCCGTGTGAGTATATGATCCCGTGATAGCGATAGTGGCACCCACCTTACAATTGTGAGGTCGTTAGTTCAAATCCCGGTCCCGTACTAAAGAATTCTTTGAAATTAATGAACGGAATTATTCATTACTGGCTTTTCGGTGAAGGAAAACATGGTGAAGCAACTTGCGTACGTCTGTAGAATCGCATATCTACTTAACATCAGGCAGTGTGTAGTCAAACGTACACCTATATGAAATAAAAAAGAAGAAATGACGTATGTGAATCCACCAACCCACACAGGCCCAGCTTGGCCTACCTAGAGTAAGTCTAGTGTCCCTCTTTATAGTTTGTCTGTGTGTTTTTATGAACTCTCTGTATTAAACTCTCTATCAACTGTATGAAGTGCTTGTTTCCTTGATAGCGGCTAGTCTGGGCAGGCGTAGGACAAGCGTTTCATTACAACGTCTTGCAACGGACTATTAAAAAGGCTAGGTATAGGTGAAAGAGTAGGTAAAAGAGTAAGTACAGGTGGCGAGAATCCACAATTTCGATTGATTATGGGAATGGTCTGCCATTCTTTAAACTTAAAGCTTTTAGGCCACCGACTTCACTCCTGGGCAATATATTTATCTATACCAAAAAAGCTTAAATCAGATAGTGTGTCGAGTATGCAGCCACCTATTTGATAGATCAGCTAAGTATCAGCTCAAAGCTTTAGTTGAACTTAAATTTAACTGAAAAATTTAGAGCACAGGTGTAAAATGGCTTGTTTAGTAGGTTTTTTTTTTTTTTTTTTAATTCGTAGTTTCCTCGGATTTTATATGAGGTTTTGTTTATTTTGAATTTTTATTTCTTAGCTATTTTTCAAATTTCCCATCTTCGTAACATATACCATACATTAATCTTGACAATTTCGACATATTTCCAAAAAAGACTATCCAGACAACAACATACAATTTCAAAAATCTCTTAAAATACTTTTATTTTTATCTAATATATTTAAAGTACAAACTAGTTTGAAGTATTATTATCTATTAAATTCAGTTCCCCGACACTCACACATACTTATGGCTCATTAGAGCCATACGTTGTGCGGGTGTTTAGTAGGTTTCAACAGACTATGGAGTCTTGAGTTAAGCGAGTTTGCGCTTCGAAATCCAACATCTAATTTCTTATTACTAATAGGCTTGTACTAAGCCACATTGCGACTTGTGAATTTCTAATGTGACGCGAATTTGGGTATAGGATATAAAGAGGTATCAAACTTACCTATGTAACAAACTGGCCAACATCTCCACCTTCTCCAGGCTGTTGTACTTGGCGGTCTCGGCCACCTCACACAGGTAGCGCACCCACACCGCGTGCGGCGCCACGAACGGAGGGCGGGGCTCCAGCCGCGACCCTTTAATGTTAAAAGAATAAAAATAGATTTTCTAGTAATAATAAAGTCGGTTTTCGGACAATAATTTTACGTGACAACGACGTAAGAAAACAACTGAAACACGATAAGCAATAAGCTTTGATGCAGTATGAAGGGTCCCCCAGACAGCTGCGGGCAAGGTGCGAGAGCGGGTAGTCATCACCCAATCACAAATAATATGATTGATGGATGATTGCAGCCGCGCCCGCATTTTTATACCACAAACCGCCAACGCTCTGATCTCCCAGATTTGTCTATAAAAAAGGAAAACAAACCCCATCTTCCTATCGACAGTACTCTGCCAGGCCGAGAATATTCCCTGCAGCAGCTGGAGTCCCAGACCCTACGCCATCAGAAATAAGGTCCACTTACCCTCATACGCAGCTAGAAGACTGATCTCTTCGACTTGTAGATGAGTCCCATCATCCTGTCTACGGGGTCTACGGTCAGGCCGTGCTTCTTATTTCAGTATTAGCTTCTTTTTAGGCAGGTTCAAGCCCTATGCTACTAGCAAGGAGCATATTAACCAGTGGAGAAAGTGCGCGGGGCGGCCTCGCTCACCATCGATAGGCGCTTTAGATGACTAGCGACTAGGGATGCTCGATCCAGGTGTTTGTATCGATACTTTGGATTGAAATGGATCGCATCGCAGTGTATCGATCCGCTTGTTTCGATACGATATTTTGGATCGATCCGGTATCGTATTTTAAAAAATAGAACATATTGTCTTTTATACCATCAAAGTTTATTGTTTTAGGTACATAAACAATACTTATTTACGTCGGCCAACCTGTAAGTGGCAAAGTACACAGAAATAATATTTTTTAAAGCCGCTCTTTGTTGAGACGATACGATTGTGTGGTTTCGATACGATATTTGATCCAGTATCGTGCCAAAAGTTAAAAAGATGAGTTATTGCGATAATATTTTATTCAAAGTAGAACCAAGTCAAAAATATCGATATCGATATTTTGCTAGTAACATTTTTGGCACCACTACAAGAAATGTTGTCATTGCGTCATTTCGGCGTCAGCCAATTACAGCCAGCGGAGCTTACCTCTCCCCCCGCTTAAAATCGGTGACCTATTGCTTCAACAAAAACGGGACCCATGCGCTCTTCAGTCTCCTCCATGGCTACTAGAAATAAAGTCCATTTACCTTCGTACGCAGCTAGAGGGCTGATCTCGTCGACTTGTTTGGAAAAGAGTCCCATCTTCCTGTCGACAGTGCACTGCCAGGCCGCGAATATTTCCTGCAGCAGTCTGAGTTCTAAGTCGGGTCGCGCGGTGGTCAGCCACTGCCAGCATTCTACAGCTGACGTCACCGCGTCTTCCGTGAAGATCTCTACTTGAGACCAAGCTGGGGAACGGATAATAGAGAAACTTCAATGCTTATGTAAAAGGAAAATGCTGAAAAGGATCAAGTGTTGTTTAAACTTATACATCTAGATTGATAGTACAAAAGGAACTTAGGTTAAAAAAGGCACTGAACCAATTACACAAAACTTTTTTCGCCTATAAATAGCCACAATTCAACAAGCCTTTCCACAGCATTTAATCTTATTGCTGAAGTAGGAAGTTATGCACCCCTCTCAACCATCTTGTCTATCATAGAGCGAGACAGATAGGGAGCTTACGCGGCAGTTAGCGTTCTCACACCTCGTTAATTAGAATGCTGCGTAAGGGCCCACCGACATAGATATAAGGTAACATTAAGAATAGACTAGAAATAAGATCATTAGTATTAAAGCCTCCATATCGGCAACACCTTAGTTTTATTTTAGTTTTTAAAAACATATTTAAGTGCTCCCTAAATTTAACTAGGCAGTAAGTAAATTCGTATAGGCCGGGTGGCTAGCCCTGGTGTCAGAGTTTTTAGGCCGCCTGAAGGCCTCTGACATGGCTAAACGGTTAAAACAACAACAAACTAGGTAGTTATTTTAATATATTTTTTAATTTGATTTTGCGATTATGTATTGTGAAATGACAAGATCTATTTTGCGGTGCTACATATTATCAAACAAACTGTTGTATATTTATGTTTAGTGTTAAGCTCAATACATCAATAAATGATTCTAATTCTACATGTAGATTCGTAAATTCGGAATGGCTAGCCTAGTAATATAACATATCTATGTATATCCCGGCATAGCTGCGAGAGACAGCTAGCAAGTTATGTAATTGTTAATAGTTGCTGCTACAACTATTCGCTATATAAATGATACAACTATTTACTATATAAATGATGCAACGTAGGAAAATTCATCTAGCAAGTCTTTTGTTTGGTGTCATGAAATACAAAACTCCGAGTTATCTGTACGAGAAGTTGTCATGGAAGCAAGGTCGTAACCCTCACGTAACTCGTGCATCTTCGCAGCTATCTCTTCTGAGGACAGAGCGTCACTCAGCAGCTTTCAGAGGCAGCTTCCGATATGCTGCTACCAAATGTTGAAACAATATGCCACCCCCCATAAGAAACGTGCAAAGTTTATTCTGTTTTAAATATAAATTAAAAATAGTACATTGTTCACCGAGAGGAGAAAGTGACCGATTGCCGTCGAGGGTGTTGTTTGAAAAACACCACCCTTTAAAACACCCGAGATCGGGAATCGCACTTTCTCTCGAGTGATACATAGTGCTTTATACTACACCTACGAGGAAAATAAAAAACTAAATCTTTACTAATTGAAATTTATATTGAAATTGTTGCAGTTAGTGAAGCTTAATGTAACACTTTTTCCATTAATGTTTGTTTGAGATGTTTGCATTGATTTCTGTGGTAAAAGGTTATCAATCAGTATTTTTGCTGTTTCCTTCAACTGCGGCGGAGTTAAAAAATCTTCATCATCACTATCACTACTTATCATTTTGATAGTTTTATTTTACTTTTCTACGAAAACTGAATCCTCAAACAACACACAAATTGAAAATGGCGCCAATGGCGTCTGCAATTTTCACATGTTCTTTTTTCAAATTGTTTGACACCATCCAACACACAGCTAGTGGCCAGTGTCATTTTGCGAACTTGGAGATAAAAACTCACTGTAAAAACTTTTTGGCTTTTGATATTTAGGTTACCAGCGCATAGTCTTACCCAAAATTAAAAAAGAAAAACCACGTAAGAAATGAATTTTCATACACTTTTCTCTCCCGCTCAGATGCATTTTCTCGCCGCATATTTGTTCGATATGCAATGACGTACTTTCTACCGTAAATTTGATAAAGTATCAAGGTACTTTCCGAGCAGGTGTAGTATAAAGTTTATTTTCGCTCATCAAAAAAGTGAGGAATCTCTCAGAAACGATACAAGTGCCATTTAGATTCGAAATTGAGATCTCATTGTTATTGTGCGTTGTGTTTGTGATTTTATGAACTGCGTACCTACCTAAGAATATTTATTTTATTAAATTGTAGTTCTCCTAAGACTGGTAAACCTATCTGTCGATTAAATTGTTTTGTTTTTACGTTTTTTTCTTTTTTTGGGCTCTTTCGTATGAAGATATTTAATAGTGTGATGTGGGATAACGTGTGTTGATGTTTTTAGTTTATGGAATACTGTCTTTGTTGTGTGATTATATTTAAGTGTGTGTATGTGTTTTCATGTGTATTTATACTCTTATATACTCTGAATCGTTAATGTTTAAATTTATATTTATGTTGTACGTGACGTCACCTACCGGTCTCAGCAGAATACCAGCGCTGATTGTTCTCAATCAGCAATTCACGCTGAGTTGGGACCGGTTTTCGTGGCATACCGTGCTCACTTGCTGCATAACTACTGTTACTCTTGTTTGTTTTTTGTATGTCACGAAATAAAAGTTCTTTCTTTCTTTCTTACTATTCTGTGGTGTCCAATAACTTTTTTGATAAAAGTTTTCTCTTTCATAAACCTCCAACATGCATCCTGAATAAAAGACGATTTCTCACCACTCTTTCATTTGGTTGATTGAAACAACGTCGCTAACGTCATTTTAATGGACACGTACAATTAGTATAGCATCGTATCATTCCCGTGTACAAGTCACATGTCCACATTTCTGTCTACTCACCGACAGTGTGTAATAGATGTGCGCAGTAGATGAGGTCTCTTTGAATTCTCTCATTGTATTCAATCGAAAGACAGATGCAATTATGTTTGTTATCATAAAGTCTCTGATTTATGTCAGAAGAAACCTTAACAAACATACAAAAAAAAGTAGGCGGGCTCTGGTTATGTCTGCGAGGCGTAATAATATATGTCTCGCATGAACCAGTAGATCAGTGTCAGTCTACTCACCGACAGAATGTAGCAAGGTGCGCGCAGTAGGCGATGTCTGGTTGTGTCCGTGAGGCGTGTGATGTCTCGCATGAACTAGTAAAGCTGTGGCACGCCAGAGCGCGGCGCGATGCGTCGTCTCGCTCCCACTCGTGCAAGCGTCCTTCAGGGCCGTGTTCAATCTCGCTCCCACGCGCCACACGGCCGCTTCACCGCCTCCTTCAGCCATTACCGCACCGGATATCTAGGAAGAACAAAATGCGTCAAGGTTTACTCAATCTGAATTCTTACAAATTATACTTGGTTTTATTCAGGCAGGTTTTCAATTCCGGCATTTCTTTCTTCGCTTCCGTTGCTTGCGATATTATCGACACACGAAGGTGTCATTCTTTAAGTTCAAGGCGGCACGTGCTATGTTCGAAACCTGCTTGATCGCGTTAAAGTAAGTAATTTTTCTTTGAAATAAATCTAGTGTGGAATGCACTATAAAATTAAAATCATTTCATTAACTTCTAGTGTTGTTTTTCGCGTTTTGTTTTGCTTAATAGTGGTTCGAGTAACTGACACGAGATAAAACGCTAATTCCAATTGACATGGAGTAACAATTGGCTAGTCTGCTTGTCCAGCGCCACTTGGGCAGCGGCGAAAACCATGCGGTTCAACCCGGCTGTAGCTGGTGACACCTAGTAACAACGAGTCACCTCTCCCGCGTATCTGCTCCGTTGCGACACGACAGCCAGTAGGGCGGCCGAGTCCTGCGTGACGCAGGGCGGCCGCTTGTCCAACCCGGCTGTAGCTGGTGACACCTAGTAACAACGAGTCACCTCTCCCGCGTATCTGCTCCGTTGCGACACGACAGCCAGTAGGGCGGCCGAGTCCTGCGTGACGCAGGGCGGCCGCTTGTCCAACCCGGCTGTAGCTGGTGACACCTAGTAACAACGAGTCACCTCTCCCGCGTATCTGCTCCGTTGCGACACGACAGCCAGTAGGGCGGCCGAGTCCTGCGTGACGCAGGGCGGCCGCTTGTCCAACCCGGCTGTAGCTGGTGACACCTAGTAACAACGAGTCACCTCTCCCGCGTATCTGCTCCGTTGCGACACGACAGCCAGTAGGGCGGCCGAGTCCTGCGTGACGCAGGGCGGCCGCTTGTCCAACCCGGCTGTAGCTGGTGACACCTAGTAACAACGAGTCACCTCTCCCGCGTATCTGCTCCGTTGCGACACGACAGCCAGTAGGGCGGCCGAGTCCTGCGTGACGCAGGGCGGCCGCTTGTCCAACCCGGCTGTAGCTGGTGACACCTAGTAACAACGAGTCACCTCTCCCGCGTATCTGCTCCGTTGCGACACGACAGCCAGTAGGGCGGCCGAGTCCTGCGTGACGCAGGGCGGCCGCTTGTCCAACCCGGCTGTAGCTGGTGACACCTAGTAACAATGAATCACCTCTCCCGCGTATCTGCTCCGTTGCGACACGACAGCCAGTAGGGCGGCCGAGTCCTGCGTGACGCAGGGCGGCCGCTTGTCCAACCCGGCTGTAGCTGGTGACACCTAGTAACAACGAGTCACCTCTCCCGCGTATCTGCTCCGTTGCGACACGACAGCCAGTAGGGCGGCCGAGTCCTGCGTGACGCAGGGCGGCCGCTTGTCCAACCCGGCTGTAGCTGGTGACACCTAGTAACAATGAATCACCTCTCCCGCGTATCTGCTCCGTTGCGACACGACAGCCAGTAGGGCGGCCGAGTCCTGCGTGACGCAGAGCGGCCGCTTGTCCAACCCGGCTGTAGCTGGTGACACCTAGTAACAATGAATCACCTCTCCCGCGTATCTGCTCCGTTGCGACACGACAGCCAGTAGGGCGGCCGAGTCCTGCGTGACGCAGAGCGGCCGCTTGTCCAACCCGGCTGTAGCTGGTGACACCTAGTAACAATGAATCACCTCTCCCGCGTATCTGCTCCGTTGCGACACGACAGCCAGTAGGGCGGCCGAGTCCTGCGTGACGCAGAGCGGCCGCTTGTCCAACCCGGCTGTAGCTGGTGACACCTAGTAACAATGAATCACCTCTCCCGCGTATCTGCTCCGTTGCGACACGACAGCCAGTAGGGCGGCCGAGTCCTGCGTGACGCAGAGCGGCCGCTTGTCCAACCCGGCTGTAGCTGGTGACACCTAGTAACAATGAATCACCTCTCCCGCGTATCTGCTCCGTTGCGACACGACAGCCAGTAGGGCGGCCGAGTCCTGCGTGACGCAGAGCGGCCGCTTGTCCAACCCGGCTGTAGCTGGTGACACCTAGTAACAATGAATCACCTCTCCCGCGTATCTGCTCCGTTGCGACACGACAGCCAGTAGGGCGGCCGAGTCCTGCGTGACGCAGAGCGGCCGCTTGTCCAACCCGGCTGTAGCTGGTGACACCTAGTAACAATGAATCACCTCTCCCGCGTATCTGCTCCGTTGCGACACGACAGCCAGTAGGGCGGCCGAGTCCTGCGTGACGCAGAGCGGCCGCTTGTCCAACCCGGCTGTAGCTGGTGACACCTAGTAACAATGAATCACCTCTCCCGCGTATCTGCTCCGTTGCGACACGACAGCCAGTAGGGCGGCCGAGTCCTGCGTGACGCAAGGCGGCCGCTTGTCCAGGGCCGCACGCGGCAGAGGCGCTGACATGCGATTTAACCCCGCAGCTCCTAATAAAGCACCCGTAGCGAGCGCCAGGCCGCAGTGGTGCCAGAGGGTAGAATTGGGGACCTGAAAAGCGAAAAAGGATAAAAGATCAGGTACAATTTTGTCGGACAAACGACTATATGTACTGTACTATACCAACCTTTTAATAGTCCACTGCAGGTCATAGGCCTACCCACGAATAGTGATTGGGCCATATCCACCACGCTGCCCTAGTGCGGGTTGGTGGATTCACATACGCCAGCGAATTCCTTCTACAAACGTATGCAGGTTGCCACACAATGCTTTCCTTTGCCGAAAAGCCAGTGGTGTGAAATTCCATTCCAGAGAAACTGTGAACTTTTTGTAGGGAACCACTTTTTGTATGGAAATCGCGAAATAAATCGGCGAGCAAAAATGAAGTGGAACAAAATTCTTATTCATTTTCGACAAAATGTAGAAACAGGTCTTTTTTCGCGTATTTCGCAGTTCGTCCCATAGTCATAGACATCCTAGAGTATGCTGCGGGTTGAAGAGGTATTTTTACCTGGTTGAGATATTCCTGTAGATGTGACCGAGTCGACTGCGGAGCCCACTTCATGGCCTCTTGGACGATGCCGTGGCAGCGGTCGGCGAAATCTTTCACGATACTCTGCGAATATACACTTTACTATCCATTTACAATTTACAAAACGAACTTTTAAAACTCATGACTCGTGTTTTTATACACAACCAAATTTCATAGAAATTGCTAGATAAATGCGCCTATTTATGATAGATGTCACTTTTTATTAGACAGCATACAATCATAATAAACAATTTACGTAACATTTGTTGTAACAGTGCATTGTGCAAAAAAAAACGAATCTATGTAAAGAATATATAATCAGAGACCATATTCTTCTGCTCGATTAAGCTATTAAAAACTTTACGTTGATACCTACCGAAAATTGGCCATTCTATAATACATACTAAATAAGATGTATTAGCATAAAAAGCTAACACTCTACTATTGACGTGCAAGTTCCATACAAATGCGTCATCAGTTTTTAATACAAGAGTCCTAAGATTTTCACTTGTGCTAATCAGCAGCTATAATCAGTAATATATGAACTTTATTTCCTCAACAATAAGGTCCATATCTCACCTCCCTGCCTTCCAAAGTGTCTTGCAGCTGCAAGGCGAAGTCTGTGGCGGGAACTTTGAGCAGCGGAGTCTCCTGGTTCGCGTCCAGCTCCAAACTGAAGCTCAGCACTTGGAGAATGTCCAGCATTGACCAGAGCACCTGGATTAAAAAAAAACATTTAGGTTACTATTAAAATAGATTGGTTTATGCATCCAATCTTATGGCTTAGTCTTTAGAAGTGTTGTTATACAGGGTTATTTCTAATCAATTAGCATCCTTCTAGGGGCTTATTTTGTACATTTTGATGTTGATATTTTTTTTTCTAGGGGCTTATTTTGTACATTTTGATGTACAGAATAAGCCCCTAGACTTAGTTTTGACTAACTACTTTTGTTCTACGACTTTCGTAAACCTCAAAAAAAAATTTTGTTATTCTATAGAAAAATATAGTTCACCCGCGACAAAATGTATGGAACAGCTGATTTTTTTTTATGGTTTTGTCGAAAGTTGTAGAGCAAAAGTTGTTAGTTTTGATGTACAGAATAAGCCCCTAGAAGGATGCTAATTGATTAGATAACCCTGTATACTGAATTTTAAAGTTTAAATTTAAATTATTATACCAGCCTCCATAAATTTTGTGGACATGTCCTTTATAACCGACATAAAAAAAAATTGTTTGTTCTTATCATGAAGTATTTTCAGTTTGTAAGCCGCTTACGATCTGTTTTATTTGAGATCCAAAAGGGGGAGGCCTATATTTGGCAGTGGCCCCGTCCCCATGCCTGTAATAAATGGTTAATTTAGTGGACGTCGTAGGGCCTAAGTGAGCCATGGACATGAGTCAAAACAAAATTATTAGTGTTTTAAATTTACACACATCTTCCTGACTCCCTCTTGCAGGATTCGTCCTTCACTTTCTCTACATTACTTCTAGAAATCTGGCTGATGTCCGATGGGGTCGAAAAGTTGGACATGACATACCGGCAACGGCGTACGTCCACTACAAGGTAGACTGACGACATCATTAAAACCGCAGGATCACGCTGTATCCTGGCCGCTTCCAACCGGTTTTATTAGATATCCATTGGGGAGACCTACATATATCCAGAAGACGATATCATATGCCTAAAATGTTGATGGATAAAATGGCAAACACACTGACAAGCCTCTTGATAATAACAGCACACCGTTGCCTTTTTTTTTTTTTTTTTTTTTTTTTTATTTCAAATAGGTTTGCGTTTGACTACACACTGCCTGATGTAAAGCAGATATGCGGTCTAGGATGTAGCACGCTTACCTAGAAGATACCTATTTACTCGAGATTTGAAGACACCTACATTGTACTTTAACGGAAAGACAGACTTAGGCAAAGCGTTCCACATTCTGGCAGTTCGTATGAGGAATGTGGACTCAAAACGCTTTGTTCTAACGCGTGGGATGTCCACCATAAAAGGGTGGCGTTTTGGTCGCGTCTGTCTAGCCGTACGATAGAAGAAAGGGGCAGGTGGGACTAGATCGTGCAACTCCTGGGCGCACTCACCGAAGTGTATCCGATAGTAGGCAGACAGACACGCCACCCTACGTCGATGCTCAAGACTTTGCAGCTTCGACTCAGTCAAGGTTTCGTTGCCTATCAGCCTCCTGGCTCGCCTTTCAATGGACTCCAAAGCCTCTAACTGGTATTTGGCAGAGCCATCCCAAAGGTGAGAGCAGTATTCCATGCAAGACCTGACTTGCGCTTTATAAAGACTAAGCAGTTGCTCAGGTGTGAAATACCGTCTCACCTTAGAGAGAACACCAAGTTTTTTTGAGGCTAATTGGGCTTTTGACTCTATATAAGACCCAAAGTTGAGAGTCGATGATAGCGTAACGCCTAATAGTTCCAGACTGTTAGTTACCGGAACGGATACACCACGGAAAGCAGGAGACAGTTGAAAGGGCCTCTTTTTGGCCGAAAACAAACAGCTTTGAGTTTTCGTGGCATTAAACTTGACCAGGTTAGCATCACCCCAGTCAGATACCGCCTCCAGACTCAAGTTGAGCCGTTCGACCATAGCCTCTCTGAGTGACTCGATCTGTGCCCCGCTCGTTCTTGCTTCGGATGTGTAGCTCTCCATGACCGTACTGTCGTCTGCGTACCCAAAAATACCAGGCTTTAGCAAGTCGTTAATATGCAGTAGGAAGAGTGTCGCAGAGAGCACAGACCCCTGAGGAACACCGGCATTGATAGCCATTTGGTCTGACGAGCAGCCATCAACGACAACTCGTATTGACCGATTCCTCAAGAAATCTGATATCCATGTGCAGAAATCAGCAGGCAGGCCGTAAGATGGAAGCTTGCCAATAAGGCTCTCGTGCCAGACCCTATCAAAAGCTTTCGAGATGTCCAAGGAGACAGCCAGCGCCTCCCCGTGCTTCTCAATGACCTCACTCCAAATGTGTGTGGCGTACGCCAGAAGGTCCCCAGTAGACCGGTTTCGGCGAAAGCCGTACTGGCGGTCACTGAGTAGGTCATTTGCTTCCAGGTAGGCCAGGAGCCTGTTGTTAAGAACACGTTCCATACTCTTGCAAAGTATGGACGTGATCGAAATCGGTCTGTAATTGGCAGGGTCAGCACGGCTACCTTTTTTGGGTACAGGCTGCACGTTAGCAAGCTTCCAAGATTTGGGCACTTGACCCGTCTTCAGAGAGAGGCGAAAGAGGCGGGTCAACACAGGCGACAGCTCAGGCGCACAAGTCCTTAGTACAATAGCTGGAATACCATCTGGGCCACTGGCCTTATTCACATCTAGACTGCGGAGAACTTTGAGAACCTCCTTTTGGCGGATATGTATTTCACTCATTGAGGTGCCACAGTTTGGCAAAGTTGGAGGTCTCGCACTACCGGGGTCCAGACGCGAAGACTCCGCAAATTGAGATGCAAATAAATTTGCCTTCTCTACCGCGGTATGAGCCAGCGAACCATTGGGTTTCAGCAACGGAGGCAATGAAGGGTGGCAGAAGTTCGCTTCGACTGATTTAGCTAGGGACCAGAATGCCTTGCTACCCGCAGGGTAAGAAGCAAGCTTGTTCCCTATTCGACTAATATGCTCAAAGCGAGCCCTCCGCATAACCTTTTTGCAGGACTTAGCAGCCTTATTGTAAGTCTTCTTCCTCAGATGTATGTCCTTCGTCTTACGGTTACGAGCATCGACCCAAGCCAGGTATGCCTGATGCTTTTGCGCTTCGGCGCGTCCACAATCAGGCCCAAACCAGGGCCGAGCTTTGTTGGACAGAGGCACGTCCGAAAATGGGATGAAGTATTCCATGGCGGTACGAAGCACGTCTGTCACGGCATCCGCGCACGAAGAAGGATCATCAGAAGAGAAGCACACAGGCTGCCAAGGATAAGACGCAAAGAAACACCGCATCTCATCCCAATCTGCCAACTTGTACCGCCACACCCGCCGTGACCCTTTTGGACTGGGGTCTGAAGGGGAGTAGACGGATACGGATTTCACCAGACAGTGATCAGATGTACCTAACGGAGAGGAAATCGCCACTGAATATCGGTCTGGATCAGTTGTTAGCAGAAGGTCCAAGCAGTAGGTAGTATGCGAGTCAACATCAGGTACCCGTGTGGCGCCATGAACCAGCTGGGTAAGACCTAGCGTCAAAGCTAGCTTGCGCGTTTCAAGCCCAGCATGGTTTGTGTCCAGGTATGGGTGAAGCCACTCCTTATGATGGCCATTAAAGTCCCCCAGGATCACTAATTGGGCCGAAGGGTAGCTGAGCTGAGCAGCATCCGCCACCTCACTGAGGTAATCAGTAAGTCTAGTTGCCTCCCGGTCTCCGCTATGCGATCGGTATACACAGGCATAGATAATCTTCTCTATGCCAGTGTCCGCCAGAGCCCAAAGCACTGAAAAAGAAGGGTCTTCAAACCTTCGAAGACGCAGAAAACAAATGTCATCCCGGGCGTACACGCATACACCCGCACGTGGTTTGAAAAGATGCTCCAGAGAATACCCTGGGTAGGATAGATACGACACGTCGGATGGACCAGCAATCTGCGTCTCCGTGAGAAACAATAGGTGGGGTCGTTCTGTCTCAAGATGATGATGGACAGGCGTGAGATTGGAGTGCAGGCCCCGAATATTGCACAGGTGCACTTTGAGTGAGAGGGAGTGCTGCCGCTGTGTATACGTTCTTTTTCTTTTATTGTTTCTCATGCTTGCGGAGTAAAGTAGGTAGGAAGTCAGCAGTGGAACGAGGCGTCACACTAAGTAGAATTCAGTGGTACAACACACAAACCACACACATCTATGGGAGACCAGCCTGGAGACCGCGGGGACGCCCGAGCCCCCCCAAGGATGTCCATCGGGCCCTCTCGTCCGGTCGCCAACCGGCACGATGGCGCATCCCTGGGATTTTTCGACAGATGGCGGGGCAGCCTTTCATGAGTGGCTAGCTCACTACTTGGGCCCCCTACTATCTGCGGTCGGCCAGCGACAAACCGTGCCTCGGATCCCGCTGCCCTCCACGGCTGGCCGTCCGATGCGGTAATCGATGTGTGCACCGTATTTATCCACCAGACGACGCTACTGTTCCGACCCAACTTCCCGATTGACGTCACCAGACTTCGCGCCGGAACACGATCCCAAGAGAGCCGCTTGGCGGCGCGGCTTAGTCTGGTGGGTGGTCTCTCGCCACGGCTAAAGCCTACCACCAGAATGGTTGTTGCCTGGTTAGCACCACCCAGGACCACGTGTGGGGGATAAAATAAATGGGTTCCTACCCACGGACGAAGGCAACTCGGTCCCAAAAAGACAAATGCACCAGCAGGCTCGTTGCTAAAACGTTATAATCTCTTCAAGCTAAAAATCTTGTTAAACTACGAACCTGGCAGTTCCACAACAAATGCGGGAATCTGTCAACGAGCCCCGCGAGCCACTTGTCGGCGACGCGGCGGATCTGCTTGTGGATATGGTTGAAGTTCACCAGAAGGAACTGCGCGTGCCCTTCCAGCTCCCTCTCGCGGGATTCGTCCTTCACCTTCTCTGACATCACGTCTAGAAACTTCTGGAACACTTTGTCGCCGACACTGAAACAAGATATTACATATTATACTGAGCTAGATACTGGCATATTCTAGAAATCTAGGATATCGTACTCATCATTATGACCAAATTTTACCTGGAATTAAGCCTGAAATCGTGAAAAACAGTCAGCTGTTTCATGCAATTGTCTTTGTACAAACCATTTTATATAGCTACTTGACAATTTCACCAGTCGAAACATTCAAAAAACTTACCTGGCAACACATTGCCACATGCCACTTTTGTCTTTTTGCAGGGCGGTGTCGCTCAAATACTCTATAATTGGCTGCAAGCTCGGCTCTGGCGAATTGGACACCCTGGAATAATTGATGTCAACAATTTCGTGTTAAGCCGTTTTTCTTTTGTGACAAACTATTCAATGATCGAACGATTTGAACCTGCTTAACTAAAGCTGGACTCACTTATCGGACGCGGCTTACGGAAGCGACTGATAGGTATCTAGATAGTGAATGTCCACTGAGCCGTGCACACTATCGGACACAAGTCGCGGACGTCACCTTGAACTGACCTTGAGCGTTCGGACACAGTAAGTTCGGACGTCCGAGAGAGATCTGGCACGCCGGATATTTTAAGACTGTGCACATTGCTAAGTCGCGGCTGTCAGTCGCGTCCGATAGTATGTTTCCAGCTTAACTCGCAGTTTCGATTTTAGTTACCACATTTTTTTAATAGCATAAAAATTATTGTTTAAAATTATCTTAGTGTGGAAGCACTATAAGTAAAATAAACAGTTATTAAACCACTACACTGCATTTCTGTTTGAAAAGTAATATTTTCTACAAATATTCGAATTATTATACCCTTTTTACTAGAAATTGAGCAACTATTCAAAATTCTTTGATGCAATCAGATCCCGGAAATGACCGCAATATGGCTGCCAATCATAAAAAATCAGTCAAATAAGAAACAAGTTTATTTTTGCTGGATGCGAGCACCTTCCAACCGATTTTATTCGAGATCTAAATTGTAAATGTTAATCAAGGTGATATTGGTTTATGACCATATAATTTTGCCATTCGATATCATTAGGAAACGTCACAAAAGACATCTTCAAAGACATAATGTCGTAATATTCCATGATAGAGTTAGTGCATAAAGAGAAGCGTCGTAGGTGAGGTCGCCCGTGTGCCTTTTTTACTAATTTTGTTACGTTGACAACACTGCTCAGTCATTGCTAGTATGACTAAAAGAGTTTGATACTTGGTAGACACCAATTCAGTTTTCATCAATACTCGCAATATACCGAGTATAGTCGGTACCTTGGCTGCTGATTAAATTCTTATTGTTAGTTGCACCGTAACGCCACGACGGTTTTCTTTCTGCACATACTCTACATGTTTAAAGTGGAGGGATGCCTATGTTTCTAGCACAGGACTAAATACGGCTGAAACTACGAGGACGAAGAAATCTCACCTTAAAGTCTCCAACCAATACACGCTCAGTATATACATACACGGCGCAAACGTCAACTTATTCACCACCACGGTGATTTCGGGCTGGTGGTCCAAAAGGTTCAATATTTGCGTCTTCAGTTCCTGCAGTTCGTTCATCGACACAGAATCGTTTCGGACCGCCGATGTGTACTGAAGCTCTCGCATTTCGGACCGCAGTGACGTTTGCGAGACAAGGCAGGGAGATTTGACGGCTATCTCTTTCACGCCCGCGTACCATTCTGGTGGCCACAGTCCTGCAAGGTTTTGTAATGTTTGGTAGAAGTTATTATAGTGATCGACTGATGGCAATACTCCACTAGAGCTAAAAAAATATATTAACTGATAGAACGCAAAATAATGACGTCATATCATTTTCAAACGTTTTTGTTCGTTAATGTTGTACCGATCTATTTTAGTAATCACCCTAATGATACGCTACAAAATCTGCGCGCTATTAAATTGCTATTAAATTGAAACTCTTCTCTTCAAGAAAAATATAAGCACCGCGGAACTAGAAAGGCCATTGTTTTTTACATATAGGCGATAAAGATTAAACCTTGAGAAAAAAATAGTCATGTTATTTTCACAACTTTAGGTAACCTAGGTTTCTTTTTATTTAAGTTATTTTTTCTGAGGTTGCCAGTGTTAAATAAATATGGAGAATATTATTTGTTGGCAGTGGATACACAGATACTGAAAATGTACTGATTTATTTAAATTATAAAATGCATTTATTGAATATTCATGATCAATCAGCAACTCGCAGCAAAACAAGCTGTTAAATTCACATATTTACAAAACTCAATTTCAACTCACTCTAATTTTAAAATCAAAAACACATTTCAATGACAATTTTAAAGGATTGATTAAACCGGAATTAAAATAACTAAAAAAATCTTTTATGACAATTTTATCAATTATCAAAATATTTTTAGTTATTTTGATCCACACAATCCAGATCCTTAAAAACTGACATTACTGTTAACAAAGAAAAAAAACAAATTCACTCAAAAAGCACAACTCTATTCCAGTACCTACAAATTAATAAATAAATATGCGTTAACTAGAATCTAGGCACTGACTTAAGCACACTCTGTAAAAAAAACACACTGACTACAAAATCTTTACATTTTCTTCAAAAATTTACAAAACGGTTCCTTCACACGGAGACCTGAAATTCGATTATATAGCAAAGCAATAAAATAAACATTTATTGTTTTGTTCTTTTTAGCTTATTATTTCTTATTGCTGCATCGTGAGACCTGCATTCCGTAGAAGAAATTTGATATCGTATATGAAGCCACCAACCCACACTGGGCAGGCAGGCTTACGTTCAGCAGTGGACTATTAAAATGACGGTACTGTGACCTACTGCTATAATCCTACCGCTCAACTCACTCCTCGCCTGCGCGGTACAGGGGCGCGGGAGTAGTCGACAAAGGGGCCTGAGACAGGTACGGGCGGTGAGGACCCGCCGACGACACTTGTCTCATTTCCCTTTTGTCGTCTACCCCCGCGTCCCTGTACCGCGCAGGCGAAGACTGGGTTAGGCGAAGACTTGCGCCCGTTTTTTTAGTATTAAATTTTTTGGTCAGATGTCGTGTTGTAGCATTCTAGTCTCTATCAAAAGTATCAAGTTTGTTGCGTCATTACTTTCAGGGGATTGATAGATAGATAGACAGATTGGCATACAATGACATAGTCATTGGTCCATAGCTCTTGCAAAATAACAGTGATTAAAAAGCCGCAGACTGTCTGTATGTAGAGTCATTTTAGGAATGTTTTGGATAACACAGGTATTGAAGTCTTCAAACCAGCATTTGGCTAACGTGGTGAACTAATCCCTGAAAGATACAGGTATATCAGCTTTGAGAGTAGTTTAAAATATGCTAGTTGACAATTTTTTCGATACCCTCTTGTAACTGCTTCCCATAAACAGAGCCGATTATCGAAAACCAAAATAAAATCAACTTATTATTATTATATATTACGGGACCAATCGCGCACTAAAATTACGAGATAAATAAATACCATAAGTCCCGTAATATATAATAATAATGTGTTCAAATCACGAAAGTTAAAAACAAAATCAACTTAGAAATAAAAAAATTGCAAGCATTTTATTTTCTTGCTAAACAAAGAGCGCACTATGGCCGAATATGACGTCACGGTCCGTAAGTGTCATACATTCGCCATACTATGTTATGCTTTGTGGGAAAGGGACAAAGCAACCCCTCTTAATCCCTACCAAAATATTTACAAGCTTATATCTCTGAACTGGATTAGCCAATTTGTTATTTTTTCAGTTTACGATCATAATTGCATAATTCAGTCTTAATACTGTTAACTAATTCACTACCAGTCAACTACTCTATTGTATTGCAGTATTACTCTCTCTCTCACACACACACCACATAATACAGGGTTATTTCTAATCAATTAGCATCCTTCTATGGGCTTATTCTGTACATCAAAACTAACAACTTTTGTTTTACGACTTTCGTCAAAACTAAAGGATGAACGATATTTTTCTATAGAACAACTTTTTTTTTAGTTTTGACGAAAGTCTTAGAACAAAAGTTGTTAGTTTTGTGTAAAGAATAAGCCTCTAGAAGGATACTAATTGATTAGAAATAACCCTGTATACATTATAGATTATTCAGTTACACTTGCCTTTGTTCACTACCTGCTTGATTATTTCGGGTTCATATTTTATTGCTTTACTATTTCGAATTTCAAAAGTCTCCGCATGTGTCGTTTTATTCGTAGAAATATGACACTTCCAATAAACCTTTACTTTTAATCAACAAATATGTTTATGGAGATATTTTAGCGATCAAAGGTTGATTGGATGTTCTATATTCTGTCGAATATGCGTCAAATAATAGGTGCTAGAATAATGACTGCAATTTGAAGCTTTACATTGCGACTCCATTTAATCAAGGAATTTCCTGTAATAACAGCACGATTCATCTTTATTTATAAGCCATATAGCGCGGAATTTTCGAAATAAAACTGAACGCCACTAATATAGCACCAAAATATAAATAAAAAAAACACTGTTAAAACTAAAAAAACCACATCCAAATCTATGTGAACTGTCTAAGAAGCGTCGTTACTCACTCTTTCGCATAGCTACAGGCGTCGCCATAGAAGGAGAGACAACAAGATGTTTAAATACGTCTATACATAAACAGTAAAATGTATTTTACATATTGAAATATATAAGATACGAGCTTATAAGGGTGTGGGCCTGGAAGTAGAGTGGGGGAAACGGAATATCAGGATGAAAATGTTGCAGATACCTACGCTGTTTGACTTGATATTAATCATTAATGCAATCTTTACAATAATAAAACAAGTACCCAATTAAAACATACTTAATTTTCTTCGGGTAAATATCTATAGAGTCACAATCGTGCAAAAAGTGTCCGAGCCAAAACACGTAGTGGGCAGGTTTTTAGGTGACATGACGTTGAGATTCGAGAAAACGGGTCATTGAGAATTATTTCATGCAAATATCTAAAAAAAAAAATGGCGGCGTTCCGTCATTTTTTTACTACTTTCACTTAGGGACTGTGGCTCTGGGGATATTTCCTCGAAGTTAATTTTATTAAAACCGCGGACCATACACAAAATCTATACCTAGTTAGGAAAGTAAAACCAGTAAGCTTACCCCAATGTCAGTGTTTTAAGCAACCTAAAGGCGCCTGACATGGCTAAAAGGTTAAAATAATAGATGTCTACAATTTAACGAGCCATCCATGCCACGGTAGCGCTCATTTGATTATGCCACTCATGGTTAATAAGTAGCAACCTCTCTCCATTCAGGATTCTTATTTAAAACCCGTAACGATTTTTACAGCAAAAATGTTGATACTTATAAGATTTAATGAGTATAAAAACTGAAAATTTCCACCACTCCACTCCCGACGGCATATCTTTATAGAAGAAAAGTGCATCGAAGGGTTAAGTCCATTGTAACATTAGCATCATAATGTGGGTAGTCGAATATTTGTGACAATAAAGGTGTAAATATATAGTTATGTTAATAATGTTAGTTTATATACCTGAATCAGCGGCGGTGAAGCCCATCACTACGCAGTAAAGCCAGAAATCTTTGAACAGCTTGTGGAGGCGAGGTTTGGGGTTCTTTATTGGTGGTAAACGTTTCACTAACACCTGAAACATTAAAAGATATGTTCAGAAAATTGGAGAATATTACAAGGTGCTTTAGGTTTAGTCATTTTCACTCCGACAGGAGATAACGATATTTAATTGGGGAAGTTCTGCTTATGTTAACTCGGTATACTGAGCGCCACACAAATTGAAAGATGGGAAGTTAGCCGCAGAGAGCTGCGAGCTGCGCAAACGCCAAAATATAGACGTTAGCGGGTGCCAGAGAGACGAGACGCCGGCGCACACCCGCCCGCCAACCTCGTGCCTCCCGCGCGCTCCCTACGCCCGAGCTCACTACCTCGCCATTTGTATAGGCATTGTGCACACATGCGCAATTAGCGAATCACGGCGAAGTGTCATCTGCGGCTAACTTCCCATCTTTCAATTTGTGTGGCGCTCACTATACATTCCCATACGTTTTCTTATTTATGTGTATGTCGAATCAAAGTTAATTACGTCAGCTACAAGCTGAGCAGTATCCCACTTCTCACCCCCCGCTGACCTATGCAATGAGCTAGAGATCTTCTACGATAACACGACCCGGCCCTCCAAAATTCAAAACGTTTGAAAGTATTTGTGAAAGTATTTACAACGCGTCATCACGCATTTGTGCATATTGATACGGCCGTCAAACAACTAGTCAAGCTCTCATATCATGCGGGACGTCAGTGCAGACTTATTGCCCCTACTCCGAATAAAAACTCGCTTCTTGTTTACGAACACTATTCGACCTGTAACACTACTGACCGCGATGACGGGTATGAGCACGCCCAAGTTGCCGGCGCTGCCGGACGCCTTGAGCACGGGCGCGGGCGAGCGGTCGGTGGCGCGCTCGCCGCCCAGCCCGAGCTGCACGAACAGCTCGAGCAGCCGCGTGAGCAGCTCGAGCCGCGCGCCCGCGCCGCGCACGTTCGCCGCGATGTTCGCCAGCGCGTTCAGCACCGCGCCCGACACGTGCCTGGAAACCAAACGTTATTATACACCTAGCTGACGCGGTGAACTTCGTCTTACCATCTGTCAACTGTCTATGACAACTTTTACACATATATTTCAAGACCAAAATTAGCCAAATAGGTTCAGCCGTTCTCGAGTTTTAGTGAGACTAACAACCACGATTCATTTTTATATAACCTATAGAATAGATAGATTAGACTCACTATCCATAGAGGTGTGACTTTACAGACACTTCAAAATACGCCAAACGTCTTAAGCAGCTCACCGTACTGATCTCTGGTTTGCGAAACTTTATGCAGGTGAACGTTCTAGGAAGACATTTTTCTAGAAATTTGCAGTCATTCCGAGCAATTTTTACACGTGAGTCCACTTCATGTACGCCACGACATATGACTAGCGGTCTAGCGCACGGCAGGCGTCATGAAGGCTGCAGGTAGCGGCGCAAGCTCTACGTTGCCGCTGCGTCGAAAGTTTCATAGTTTTGAGTGTAAGCTAGCCGAGCAAACAAGCGCACACGACGAGTAAGATGACGAACACGCTCTCACTCTGTTCACTCCTAATTTACACAGACATACACATCAATCCTTAAAGTACTTATAACACAGTAAAGAATGTTTACAGTGATAGCCTGGTTCGCCCCTTTTCGCTTAATAACCCTGTATAAAATAATAATGTGACGACTGATATACGAGTATGGTAAGACTGACCAGAGGCAGTTTTTCGCTCGAGCTCGATCGCGTTGACGTTGATGTGATTTCTATGGAAATGGCACAGCGCCATCTTGTGTCACGTACAGAAAACTGAATAGCTAAGTGTGAGTATTTGTTTACGGTAATGTAAGGAGCGCCAAACCGATCCAACACAAGCGCGGCAACGTCTGTGATTGGCTAACTCAAGCGTGTGTGTCAACGTTCTCGAGTGTGTGCTCGACGCGTTCGGTCAACGCGACGTAAAAGTAATTCGATTGATTTGCAAAACTGGCACTCGGCACTCTGTACTGCCTGTAGTCGGTGTGACTGTAGACAGCGCTAACAGACTCCAAGGTAATGACGGAAACATGCGTGTCACTGCCAACTTACTGGCTTGTAGAGGGCCGTCGTTACGAGCTCGAAGGACCATAAAATCCAATAGACACACTACTTTAGATAAAGTTGTGACATGTATAAAGAGGTAAGAATGTATCAACTGACCTGTACTGCTTGCGGTCGTCGGTGTGGTGGTAAGCGGCGCTGGCAGCCTCGACCGTGATGACGGTGAACATGCGCATTATCTCGTCGTGCGCGGGGCCCGCCGGGCTGGCCAGGGCCATGCAGCCCAGCTGGTCCACTATCAGCGTGTCTAAGGACGACGGGGTTCGGCATAACCTACGACGAAACTATTACATTACAATTCTTCTATGAAAAGGTAGTTGAAGAACGCTTATGTTACAAGAGTAAGGGGCGTAATTATTTCATATTTATTTTTAATGAATACAAGACAATTCATTTGCATTATATAATAAAACTAAAGCGGTATAATAATAGAAAAAGTATTATAAAATGTAGAAGAGCCTAAGTAACCTACAGAATCCAGCGGATTAGCAAGTTGGAATCACTGTGGGCAGGGCACATAGCTTGGAGAACGATAAGGTCGAAAAGTTCTCAAACGAAGACTATGTAGCGGCAAGCCCAGCGTAGAATTTCCACCCACAAGGTGGACCGACGACATCATTAAGACAGGATCGCGTTGGATGTAATCCGCTTTCAACTGATCTTATTGGATATCTGACTGACTGTCTCGTGGCTCAGTGGTTAGAGACCCTGACTAGATCAGAGAGGCGTGGGTTCGATTCCCACCCAAGGCAAATATTTATGTGATGAACATGGGTGTTTGCTATGTGTCTGGTTGTTATTGGTAATATGACAAGGTTTGCTTAGTTTGGGGTCAGAAGCCGTGTGTAAGATGTCCCCTAATATTTATTTATTTATCTATAGTGGGATGCCTATGCCCAGCAGTGGACGTCTTATACCTAACAAATGACTGTAATAAACAAAACCACTGTTATGCAGATTGGCATCAAATTTACCTTTGCTGGAAGAACTGTAGAATCGTCTCGGTTGTTTTAGGCGTGTCTTTCAGCGCTACGGCCACGTGACCCAGCATTATCACTATGTTGGTGCTGATAAGGGATGATTCACTGAAAACAAAAATAACAACATTAAACGGTGAGTAAAAACAAATGTACTTTTACACGTGTTCGCTATTCTGTTAAATTCCACAGCAGTATAAATAACTAGTTTTTACCCGCGGCTTCGCCCGCATGATATTTTGATTTTTGACGCAATATCATTATAATTTATAGCCTGTGTGTTATTCTGTTATATATGCTATATTATTGCAAAATTTCATCTCAATCCGTTCAGTAGTTTTTGCGTGAAAGAGTAACAAACATCCATACATCCATCCATCCTCTCAAACTTTCGCGTTTATAATATTAGTAGGATAACAGCAAAACAAGGATTTGGAACGGAACTTGTGAATCAATAGATAAAAATTAAAACCCGTACGTTGTGCAATGCGTAGTTACAAGATTAGATAAATTATTTTTTTAAAACCCCCAACGCAATAACATTCCTAACAAACAAAAGAGCTCATAACTTTAAAAAAAGACTGAACCGATTTTGATGAAACATACTCCCTACATAATTTTTTTAGTCTGGAAACTTCTCAAAGGAAAATAGACCTTAATGCTTATAATTTAGAGCTCACCTATCGCTGGTCTCGGCAGTGAACAGTCTATTGCTTACTGATCCCACCAACGCAGGCACGCAGTAAGGTTCGACCGACCGCCAGGGCTGCACGCACAGATTTTCTTACCTTGAAACTTCTCAAAGGAAAATAGCCTCTAACATTTTTAACTTAAAGCTCACCTATCGCTTGTCTCGGCAGTAAATAGCCAATTGCTTACTGTTCCCACCAACGCAGGCACGCAGTAAGGATCGACCGTCAGGGCTGCACGCACAGATTTTCTTACCTTGAAACTTCTCAAAGGAAAATAGCCTCTAACATATCTAACTTAAAGCTCACCTATCGCTTGTCGCGGCAGTAAATAGCATATTGCTTACTGAACCCACCAACGCAGGCACGCAGTGAGGATCAACCGCCAGGGCTGCTTCTAGGGCCACGCACAGATTTTCTAACTTTGAAACTTCTCAAAGGAAAATAGCCTCCAACTTTTCTAACTTAAGGCTCACCTATCGCTTGTCTCGGCAGTAAACAGCCTGTTGCTTACTGATCCCACCAACGCAGGCACGCAGTAAGGATCGACTGTCAGGGCCGCTTCTAAAGCCACGCACAAATTTTCAATGGCGGCGTCTCGAAGCTTCTCGAAGGGCGTGGATTTCACGGGCACGCCTGTTTCCGTTAGCCCTTTGAGTTCTTTGCCTTGCACTGAAATAAAATGTCCAAATAAATAATGCTTCGAACTCAGCTCCCCTAGATACTCCGCACAGGGAGGTAAAACCATCTGGATATCGTAACGAAAGCTGAAAGGCGATTGAGTCATATACTATCTCGCTGGTCCAGTTTCAGGTTGGTGTGTCCACATAGCAGGGCAGAGCGGCCCCTGTGTGCGAAGTGTGCGGTGCACACAGGCGCCAAGACAATGAGGGCGCCGTCGCCACCGAAATTATTTACGTTTCACTCGTATATGGTTTAAATTTCAACTCGATATCTTTACACGTTCCCGAGATAAAAGGTCTTGACACACGGACGGACAGACGAACAGAAGGACAACAAAGTGATCCTATAAAGGATTCATTTCTTTCCTTTTGAGGTACGGAACCCTAAAAATACATTGAAACATGAAGATCCGTAAAAATAGAAGGCGCTTCATGAGTTTCGCACACAGGCGCTGCCTGGGGTCGGCGCGGCTCTGCCACATAGCATACGTCATCAAGTATCTTCTAATATTTCGTAATATTTAAATATTCCATAATCCTGTCCACCGTTGAACATAGGTTCAATACATAGGACATCAAGGCCGAGTATAATATATGACGCATGTCGAAACCATTTGCTATTTAATTAACCATAAATATTATCTGAGCAACTATGCTCGTGTTCATTGTGTGCGCATTTAGTTATTTTATGATCCAAACACGATCTGACATTTAAATATAATTGTTATTAAACTCAAGACTTTATGTGAATAGAATAAAAGCCATACAGAATCTATCGGTCATCAGGTAACTTACGCACAAGCTCTTATGGCCGTCTCAAGTAGAAAACGCGCTATGAAAATGACCGATCCTGACGGGTGGATTTCAGAGCACATCCTTAGCTTAGCTAAATACTAAATCACCCTAAAGGGCCCCACTGGCCATCACGCCAAATGGATATGGCTAATGTTGTAAGTTTATACTTCATTTTTTTTACAGAAACATTAAGTCCACAGATGATTTAGTTTCAAAGTAATCAGACAAGTTGCTAAACTGTTTTAGACGCTAAAACGCTCGCTAAACCAATAAAAGTCGCCATTTCTGACGATGAAGTCGCAAACTCGTAACATCGAATGAATGTCATCTAATATTTGGCGTGATGGTCAGTGGGGCCCTTAGGATCGCGCTGGATGCAAGCTTCTTCCAGCTGGCCTAATTACAAATGTGTAGACGTCCTGTGACTGAAATGATAAGAGACCATACTTACGCGTGATCTTCATGTGCTCCTTGCCAGTTTTCTCGAGCTCGAGCTTGTGCAGTTTGAACAGTATGGGCGACGGCGTCACGAGGAAGTCTCGCAAGCAGTAGATCGATGTGTTCGCTATCGTCGGAAATTTGGTCGCTAGTTTGCCCAGACCCTAAGAAATCGATACAATATAAATGATAATGGTTTCCACACCGATTTTGGCTACGGCTTATGTTCTGCGCCTGAACCCCTACAGCAAATAGATAAATTGTCTTTCCACTTATTTATGCCATCGAAGAGGACACAAAGTAACAAAAAGAGGAGAAAGAATGTGAATAAAATGGCTTAAAGCCTTTGCCATGCTAGGGGTGCGAGATGGTTACTGATGAGTCTTCACATGGCTGATACACCCAATTTTAGCAGTAAATGTCCTGGGACTGTGGTTCCACATTGAGGACTCCACATAATATGCATGATGTTGGACGGCAGTCAGTACCTATGTAAGAACACCACGAACTCTTTATTAAAAACAAATAGGTATCATGTACAAGTAGGTGGCATTCATGAGTTTAATTTAGCAATTTCGTGTAATGATCAGTTATATACAGGGTTATTTCTAATCAATTTGCATCATTTCAGGGGCTTATTATGCACATCAAAACTAACAACTTTTGAAGAAACTCAAAAAAAAAATCGGCTGTTTCATACATTTTGTCCAGGGTGAACGATGTTTTTCTATGGAACAAAAATTTTTTTTGGGAATTAATTTAATGTCGTAGTACAAAAGTTGTTAGTTTTGATATACAGAATAAGCCCTTGAAAGGATGGTAATTGATTAGAAATAACCTGTATATTATTTGTGAATTAAAACCATGCAACTATTGAATATGGTACTTTTTCATGGATTTTAAATAGGTAACGGAGCAAAACATATTTATACAGGCATAAATCTATTTTTGTCATCGTGTTCATCATACATAGAGTCGCAGAAGAGTGTGCGCAAGACAAATCTGTGCGAGACTAGTGGCGTACGTAACATTGCTAACAGATGAATCACCCTGGGAGCATTTAACTATAAAAAATAGTGTTAAGTACCTAATAGTTACGCTTACGAACTTTACCATAATAGAGATGATGGCTCGATTGACATTTGTTTGTCTGCTTGATCTGCTTCCGTGACTAGCTGATTTTTTTGTCACACCATAACCCGTATATTTAACTTTACGCTGTCCTCGAATATTTGATAGATAAAACGGATATTACTACACGGTACGCAGAGATACTTTTCCAAAAATAGGTCACTTACTTTAAAAAGTAGGTATGTTGTAATTAATGATAGTGAATATTGAAGAATGATGCAATAAGAGTGAAGCCGAAAACATACTATCGGACGCGGCTGACGGACGCGACTGACAACCGCGACTTAGCAATGTGCACAGTCTTAAAACATCCGGTGTGCCAGATCGCTCTCGGACGTCCGAATGCTCAAGGACGTCCGAAGGTGACGTCCGCGACTTATGTCCGATAGTGAGCACGGCTCAGTGTCCTTTCATAGTCTAGGTCGCGACAGTCAGTCGCGTCCGTAAGCCGCGTCCTATAGTATGTTTCGAGCTTTAAACATGAACAAAAAGCATGCCTAGCTACTGTAGAGCCATTGATATCATGTTGGTCTAATAGTACATTATGGTACAAGTGTGTATTGTTGGTCTTAAGAGAGCCGAGGAGTGTAATCATCAATACACACGTGTAGCATAAGACGTTTTTCAACACACTTGTGAATAAAATAATACTAAAAAAATATTTTCAACAGTGAAAACGAGTTGTGAAAAATCAGTAATTAGTTTTCCTATGCGCGCGCAATAGCAATCGGCCATAGACTAAAATAATGAGATTTCTTTTTTGGCTTTTCGCGGATAGCGTTTTAGCCACATACAAAATTGGGAATTTCAATTTTTCTTTATTGATTATAGAGAAAACAAAAGTTATATTTGAGTGAAAGTTTTATTTATTAAACAAGTACAAGTTGAAATTACCTATTTAAATACGAAGTTGTTTGAAATGAGCAAGCAGGTAGGTACATTAATTTATTTGTATCTATAGGTAATAGTATACTATTGAACACGATCTTTTTTGTATCGAAACTTTTTTAAAGAACAAAGCAACTCAACCAATAAAATAAAAAAAACTCATGACAGGTGTCATGATGTGCCTGATTGCGGTGAAATTAAAGCCACTTAAAAATCAAATCAAATCATAATTCGTTTATTTGTTAGAATATTGTCTTACAATGTAGATGTTAAAGAACAATGGTGTCTCAAATATTCTACCTTTACAAGTGTACAAATATTTTTAGAAAATATATAGAGGTATTTGGCTTAACATTATGAGCAAGTGTGTTGAAAAAGATATTAACGGAACACCTTTTTAACCGACGAAACGGAGGAGGTTTTCAAATCGACGCGTACATAATATATATTTTTTATGTATAGCTTACGTATAACTTTTTGAAGAGTAGTCTGATTTCAATAATTATCTTTTTGTTTGGTAGATCAAAAGATTCATAGGTGGTTTAAATTTTATCGAAATCGGCTGAACCGTTTTTGTTTGTACCTGTATCTGTACCAGCCTTTTTAATAGTCTACTGCAGGACGTAGGCCTACCCACGAAGGGTGTTTGGGCCATATCCACCACGCTAGCCCAGTTCGGGTTGGTGGATTCACATACGCCATCGAATTTCTTCTACGGACGTATGCAGGTTGCCTCACGATGTTTTCCTTCACCGAAAAGCCAGTGGTGTGAAATTCCGTACATAAATTCCAAAGAACTCATTGGTACGGGATCGGGGATTTGAACCCACGACCTCACGATTGTAAGGCGGGTGTCACTGCTTCTAGATCACCACGGCGTTTTTGTTTAATCAACAATAATGTGAAAATTAACTACATAGATCTGTGCGAACTATTCGAATTCTGTAGGCACACATGGTTCAAGACGGTTATGGCATGTTTCACGAAAAACAATAAAATTATACCTATATTTTTCAAATCTCGCTTGCAAACGATCCTTCACAAAATGTATGTCTGATGTTATGTTTTCCTTACTTTTTACGACTTGAAGTTGAAGGATGAAAGGTGTATTTAATTTTGCAAATAGTTGTAAAAATCTTCTCATGTTTGTAATACTTGAGAAGTCCCTACATATATTATGGTGATGTACTTACTTCTAAACAGACCATGAGCAGGGGCATATGAGCCAGGATCAGCTTGTGGTTATGATTAGAGTTTATCTTCTCAGTCAAACGTCCACATAACGAATCCGCACCTGGAAAATTATCAACTAATTAATAAAGTAAGTCAGTTCGTATAAGTCTAAGTGCGCTTGTTCACGGCAATTTGTGTCACCGGACATCGGACCGTCTTTTTCACCGGATTCGGATGGCGGTATATGAACGTGTGCTGACGCATTGGATATCCATCCGGCTGGCAATTTTCGTCGGACACACGTCAGCGCAACGGACACCGGTCCGGCGTCAGAAATAGCGGTCATCGACGGCAATGTTTTCGAGCTTGTTGACGACGCCGGACACATAGACGGTTTTCTTTAAATTAAGTGCCGTCTACCTACGTTCTTTTAATCCGAAAATAATCGTAAACTTATCTTTTGATTATAATCATTATGTATCTGTCTGACAGATAGTTACACACTAATCAAAGCTGACAGCCAAATTAAACTAGCGCATATATACGTCATTGCAGACAGACATCCATGCGATAAATAAAATATGCGTGAACAAGGGTATCCGTTTTTTGACAGTCCGTTCTCCGGTGATGAAAACGGCCGTGAACAAGCGCTCTAATGCGCAGTCCATCGCTTATCGACTAAGCGTGATGGCGTTGGACTTCGCGTTTTATCTTTTTCTACTCAATCATTCGTGCCATATGAACGAGAGGAACGGAACACGAAAACCAACGCCACCGCGCTTAATCGATAAAAGCCCTGGTGTCAGAGTTCTTAAGACTCCTTTATAAAAGGTCTGCGGTATTTCTTAAGATTTTAAATGCCTTTTTTGACATAAAAGGGACCCATATTGTTATGTATAATACTTATCAGTGCTAATCACAATTGTTTTTGACAAATAACGTAACAGATAGATAAATAAATTCTTCGTGGTTTACACAAATTAATAACCAACGAACATTTTTTTTTAATATTACCTGAATAAAAATCTACTTCTTTTTGGAAGTTTGTTGAAAATATTAAAAACTATTGTACCTGGATAATTTTTTTAATGTTTTAGTTCTTAACTAATCAAAATCTCGTATTAGTATGATAAACATTAAACTATAATTTTTGTTAACACAAATATAGTAGTAATATAGTTAGCTAATATAAAATACAGATAGATTTAGTCGGGACTCTGAAAATTACACAATGTCACATTATGAAAGGTTCTACGTACAAAGTAGAGTTTCTGCAAAAAGAGAACCGTCGCGGCTTTACGGTGAACTAACAATAAGATGATTTTAATCAGCAGCCAAGGTACTGACTACTTGGTAGACGCGAGTTTACTGATAAAAACCAAATTGGTATCTACCAAGTATCAACCACTTTTAGTTATAAATAAATAAAGATTAAAAAAAAACACTTTTAGTTTTACTAGCAATAACAGAGAGTTGTCAACGTAACAAAATTAGTAAGATGGCACACGGGCGCCTTCACCTACGTCGCTTCTCTTTTTACACAAACTCTATAGCTTACAAGGTCTTTTAGAGGTCTGCCTACAAAAGGCCCACATACATCTGTGGAAATGCCCTACGATTTGCAAATCAACAATTTGTTCATTTCCTTTTTTGTAACCGGTTACTAAACACGGTTACATACGCGGTCGAAACGGTATAATCATAATTCATATTTGACTTTGGACGACGAGGAAAACCTAATATTATATTTTAGTTATAATCTGACTGTACTGTACCAGCCTTTTAATAGTCCACTGCAGGACGACCCACGAAGGGTGATTGGGCCATATCTACCACGCTGGCCCAGTGCGGGTTGGTGGATTCACATACGCCATCGAATTTCTTCTAAGGACGTACGCAGGTTGCCTCACGATGTTTTCCTTCACCGAAAAGCCAGTGGTGTGAAATAATCTGACTAGTAGGAAATTATGACTGTGGGCGCCCCACAATAGTGAATATTCCACTAACCCGCACTGCGTCAGCGTGATAGATATTGCCGTTCTTTGTGGGGAGGAAAGTTCAGCAATAGAATATTTAAAAATACCGTACAATAGTAGAAACGTCCTAATGTGACATTCAGTAATTAAATAGGCATATCGGCTAAGTAAGATAACGATATCTGGGTTTTTATTCTACTTCCTTTGCTTTATAAATATATAAACTCAGCACAAGTTTTTTTTATATATTAATTATAATCCGTAAGAGCGTCGCAAGTACAATAAAACATATCTATCCCGTGGGTAAGACGTAACGCGAAGACCATCGCCACTTCGCTTAGCCGATAAGCCATCCAGCCCCCCTACCGCCTAAAGCAATAGCAATCGTAATAGCAATCGTTTATGACTTCATTTTAGTCATTTGGCACCGCCTATGTGACGTTAGCCATCAAAGTTGTTCATTCAACGATTGCTTCCGCAATCCGCTCAAAGCAATTGATGGCTAACGTCACATAGGCGGTGCCAAATGACTAAAATGAAGTCATAAACGATTGCTATTACGATTGCTATCGCTTAGGCGGTCGGGGGGCTGGAGCCTTATTATGTAAGCGCTTTGACGTTCGGCTTCGCTTTTTCTCCTGCTCGCACCAGTTACTCACTCCACGGGAGCGGGCGGAAGCGAAGACTAACATCAGAGCGCTTACACAATAAGGCTCCTGAGCCGAAACATTTGTTAAATTGTAAGTAAATAATAGGAATATAAATCAATGTTATCGAACAGGGGCACTCGCAAAACCCGTGTACCTATTAATATTGTTAGAGCATTTATAAGTGCTGGCAGGTCAAATTCCGGATCCACTGTGAAACCATAATTGTATATTATACATAGATATATATTTATAGCTATAAAATCAGATATACATAATAATAGATAGGTTTTTTTAGCCAAAATTAGTTCTAGTGTTTTTTTAAAACGAAGGACACGTTCTAGAATTACACTGAACCCATTATTATGATCAACTTTTATTATGAAGCATAGTCGATGAACTCAAATTCAAAATTCAAAATAATTTATTGTCACAAGATACAAATTATACAACTTCTACATTGATACACTATTCCCCAAACTGGGTACAACAAAGCACCCGTATCTTGGGGCCTAGGCATTCTCGCTATGTGCATGAAACAACAGAATTTATTAAAATAAAGATTTGGTTAATTAATTAAATTGGAATCAACATTTACTAACAAAATTAGAAAAACCTACGAATAATTTATAAATTCACAAAATGTCAACTAAAATGTCATACATGAAATTAAACTATTAATTTGAAATATGGATGAAGCATGGAGCATGGGAGAAATTTATTTTTCAAACTAGCGACCCGCCCCGTCTTCGCACAGGTGATTATACACATAAACCTTCCTCTTGAATCACTCTATATATTAAAAAATATCGCATCAAAATCCGTTGTGTAGTTTTAAAGATATAAGTATTCATAGGGACAGACAGCGGCAAACGACTTTGTTTTATACTATGTTGTGATGATAGATTTCAGAGTTGGTACCAAAGCAAAATACAGTCATGACAATGAAGAAATCTTCCACAGCAAATTAAATACGCAGTATAACATGGATAAATAATAAAAAAACTTCTTCAAGGCTTAACTTTGAAGCAGTTATAAGTAAAATTCAAAAACGCACCTGTGTTCTATTTAGATATTCATTTGCATGTACATACATATGTACACATTAAAATAGTTTGGAACGCAATAGAAATTCTAGATACATATTGTAAGCTCATTTAGTAGACCAATTATGTCTTGAAAACCAGGCTTTGTATAGTTACAAATATATTTTAATTTTCAATGAAAACAATTAACGATAACCAAATGAACTTTTAGTGTTAATTTTATTAGAAAAAAAAAGAATATTCTGGTTGCAATTTGTAATGAGGACATGTTTGCAATTTTATTTATTATGCTTAACTATTTAATTTAGTGATAATTAGACAGCTAATGAACTCAGCTCGGTATAAAATAAAAAAGAAAAAAAAAAGAAATTCTTGTTTGCTCGGCAATACCACTAACATAGATAAACTTAAATAAAAGCTCTGTATAAATACCTAGCAATGATAATATGTTTGCAAAATGAGATCAGAATGTTCAAAAAATCCATTAAAATATGGTAGGTACTTAAATAAATGAGCTGAGTAAAACAACCGCATTGAATGCTTAATTTGTATGGAGTTTCATATTTTCTAATTTGATTTTTGTTCAACGCCGCCATCAATATTTTACAAGCAATATCAAAAGAAAATAAGATGCGAAAGTGTGAAAGTCCTATTAAATGAAGATTCCCATGACAGCAAATAATAGGAAAATCATTTTTCAAAACAAATAAAGTCAATAATTGTATATAGTACAAGGTAATGGCCCAAGCTCAATATATTTTCGCATTATCTCATGTCATCAAAATCGTTACCAAAATCAGTTCAGTCTAGCATGTCGCATGCTTAACGTGAAGCCAAAATTTTGTTCAGGTTTTACTAATTTTATTTTAAAATGCCATTGGCTCAGACCAAAAAAGTCGACGCATGTCGAGTTTGCCATGACATTGACTTGTTAATGGTGGCAAAGTCGGTTCTAACTTAAATATCGTTTTATTATAGACCTTAATAGAATAGAAATAACCCTAATAGCCTAGAAACAAAGTCGACTCTCACCTGTCTCATCCCCAATGGCCCAGACCAACAAGTCGACGCAGGCGGAGTTTGCCATGACGTTGACTTTGAACTTGTTGACGGTGGCAAAGTTGCTCTCCCTGTCTTCCCGCTCCGACGCGTCATGGTGTCGGCTTTGCAGCTCCGTTTGTCCGCTTAGGAATAGACATTTTACGAATTCCTGAGAAACAAGATTAATACAGTTTGACATAGGTACTGTACTGTACTGTATCAGCCTTTTTTTTTAAATAGTCCACTGCAGGACGTAGGCCTTACCTTGGCCCAGTGCGGTTTGGTGGATTCACATACGCCATCAAATTTCTTCTACTGACATATTATGCAGGTTGCCTCACGATATTTTCCTTCACCGAAAAGCCAGCGGTGTTAAATTCTGTAGGTACATAAATTCCAATCCGTAGGTACATAAATTCCAAAGAACTCATTGGTACGGGACCAGGATTTGAACCCACGACCTCACGATTGTAAGGCGGGTGTCACTACCACTAGACCACCACGGCTTCACATGACATAGGTAAAAGTATATAATAACTAGCTTTTGCCCGCGGCTCCGCCCGCTTGGTATTTTGACTTTTGTGCTATCCCACAGGAACCTCTCACTTTTTCGGGATAAAAAATATCCTATGTCACTTTCCGGCCCTTGAACTATATCCATGCCAAACATCAGGTCAACCCGTTGCTCCGTTGCTGGGTGAAAGAGGAACAAACCAACAAACTTTTCGGATTTATAATATTAGCATGATAGGTAGTAAGTATATAATAAGTACCTTAGATATTACTAGTTACTTACTGTCATACATCATCATTCTTTTATTTTAAATTATTTATTCACCATTATTTCTAAAGAAAAAACTGCCAAACGTACTCCCGATAACATGTATCGTTTGTTTAGATTGGCTTGTATCATTTGCAATCGTGCAAATTTATATCATATGCTCTTCTACCATAAACATATATATATATATATACACACACAAATACACACACAAAACACACTTGAGTAACGCTGCAAACCTTGACTCTAAAGAGATCTTGTGTATTGCAATGTTACTCAAATACACACACACATATAAACCTAATAACTTTAGATCTAAGTAAACAATTCTGTGCAACTAAAATTACTATTTTTTATCAGCAGTCATTGTAAGTAGGAAGGTACTGGCTCTTATAATACAGGTTTTGACCTAGCATAAGGGCCAGCGAACCAAGAAATCAATTGTGCTTCTAAATTGGACAAATAAACGATTTTGTATTTTTTGTTTGTATCTTTCCACCTTGTTGCTGAACATCATGCGCTGTGTTTGCCGAATCGTGGTCTTCACTCGAGAACTTTGCGACTTCGTCGACGTTATCAATCAACGGTTGGATTCAATATGATGAACAACTTTTATTATGGGACGCGTCCGGCTATTCCATAAATAATTTCCATACATTTGTCGATAACTTTTTACCCCTGCCACCCCTAGCAAATCGTGACAAAAAGGGACAAATCGTCTTTCCGCGAATTTATACCATCTGAGTGGAAAAAAGTTTGAATTGCCATACTAGAGGGTGCAGTACGGTGAACTTAAATATGACAAGACTTAAAAAACCATATCGTAAATAAACACAAGCACTATACCTGAACATCTTTAGTGAAAGGTCCGGGTAAGTCCTTCTGATGCTGTAGTATTTCCCTCAGCAGTGTCACCATCACCAGGTTCAAAGTCTCCGAGAACGATTTGTACGGGAACACCTGAAATATAACACTAACAATAATATCTAGTCTTTCCAAGTAACAATCAGTAAAGGCATCCGCGTGTACTGTCAAATAAAATAACATTCCACGAATTTTCTTTCAATGAATGTCATCGGCCAAATGTTTGCGAAGTTAGGAATAGTAGGTACCCGGGACCACCCGCATCTAAAGTTAACTACACTCATTCATTTTCATCATCATAACTGAAGAGCAAGGCTCTTGTCGGTGAAGAAACTTCCACGTCTCGCAGTCTTCTGCTATGCCATGATATCTACCTTTTCTTTAATTTGGTCTAGAAATGTTCTCCATGGTCTGCCTTTCCTCTTTTTCATTCTTTCAATTGTGCTAAAGTAGGTTTCTAGCTTTACTTTTCATTTTTAATGACTTCCAAATATGAATAGGTATTATGTTCGTCTGTATGTATTTTTTTTGTATGTTAATTGATATTTTCGCCAATTGAAAAAACCGATTTAAAAAAATATTTTTTAGTTCTTAAAAGGTTATACTTCCGAGGTGATCCCATTTAAATTTTATCGAAATCGGCTGAGCCGTTTTTGATAAATCATCAATAATAATGTACATGCATGTCACATCGATTCCTACAAACTATTCGAATTATGTACACGGTGGAAGTCGGTGTTGCGATTTTATCTTACTTGAATCTGTCCCGAAGCATGAATATCTTCCGCCTCCTCATCCAAAAACGCCAACAGATCTTTGGTGAGCACTTTCTTCGCCAGCGACAAAATCGACTGCAGATACGTCACGTAAAACTGCACGTTGATCCTCTTCTCTGGCGATTCCGAAAACCGCATGTAAGGAAACTGGTTGAAACTGGATCCGAACTTATGGAAGAAGTAGGTAGTCGGGTCGTAGGGAACTGAGCTGTAGCTGTGCAAAGATCCTCTTTTTAACGTTCCTTCTGTGCTATCAACCGTATCATTTCCATTTTCCAGTAAATGCTCGTTGTTTGGGTTCAAATTCCCAGACAAAGACCTCGGTATGATCGGCCTGAACTGGTTGAACCTTCGTTTCTTATCCAAGGTGGAGTACTCGAAGTTTGGTTCAGGTTCCTTAGTCTTTACTGGGCTGGGCGGTTGAGGAAACAGTCTGCACAGTAGGGGAGGGTCTACAGTTGCATATCTACCCATAGACCTCGCTAAACCGATCAGAACGGGCACGGTGCTTTTGCAGAGCTGCAGTTTTGATACTGTATTGGAGTAGTCTTTGCTCTCGTGGCATTTGTGAATGGTCTTAGTTAAATTGGACATAAGTTCTATCTGGGCGGTGATGATTTCTTCTCGGAGAGACTGCTGCTTTGACGCCACGTCAGAGAGGAGAGTGTTGAGGCAGAAGCTGAATTTCTCAGCCATTGGTATACCTGTAAAAAAGAAAATCTCAAGTCAGTCATAAGTTTGAAAAAATATACTAGTTTATTTATAAAATGACATGGTAAACAAAGGGATATTTTTAGTGACGGAAAATTCAGTGAATTCATGTAACTAGGAACACACAGTATCATCAATATATTTTTTCCTTTGTCGTACTATAGTAAAAGCACAGATGAGAGCTAGATATCTTGGGCACTATTTCTGAGCATTACATTGCCGTCTGTAAAAATATATTTCACTCCATAACGGTGAAACATCGCGAGGAAACCTGTATACTCGTACGTCCGTAGCAGACATTCCACGGCGTATGTGCGTCCACCAAACCCCACTGTGAAAGCGTGGTGTATATGTATAGGCCGATCGCCCTTCGTAGGTAAACCTATGCTCAGCAATGAAATATCAAAAAGGTCAGTTGCTGTCCAGTTTTAATAGTAGATCATGCCCTTATAGAACGAAGTCGTGTCTTGCATCAAGGGTGATATATTTGGACCCCGAAATAAATGACATTATGTTGATTGTAAACCTAGTTTTCTTATAATCATAAATTAAATATTTTTTTCCTACGGCTTCACCAAACTGATATTTTCGGATGATAAGTAGTACATTCTCCGACTTTTAAAAAGTAAGTAGACGTAAGTCGATCCCGCCCTGTGTGAAAGAGTAACAAACAAACCAACAAACACACTTTCGGATTTACTTATTAGTAAGGACTAGTATGGATTCATGCCAACCTTACTAGTTATCATTTCGTGCCGCAATGAAGCGGGGGCAATCTGTGATTATGTGCCATACTGTCTCCGAGATATTCGAGTCACACTCACAACCCGGACTTTCTTTGAGCTTAACTCTGTGCAAATACTCCGCTATTCCTCCGTGTCCTGTTAGCGCTTGCACCTCAACAAACACACTTTCGGATTTACTTATTAGTAAGGACTAGTATGGATTCATGCCAACCTTACTAGTTATCATTTCGTGCCGCAATGAAGCGGGGGCAATCTGTGATTATGTGCCATACTGTCTCCGAGATATTCGAGTCACACTCACAACCCGGACTTTCTTTGAGCTTAACTCTGTGCAAATACTCCGCTATTCCTCCGTGTCCTGTCAGCGCTTGCACCTGAAAAGGTGTCAGTTTTGTAGTACGTGACATCCGGTGTGCTTTGGCTATATCCGGGAGGAACTTATATGTAACTCTACCATTGCTGGAAGTCTCATACCGGTCCTGCCACTTCCGGACTGACTCTTCACGGATTTTCTTTTTGACATAGGACAAGGGGATCCCTTCGTAATCCCGGGACGTGCCTGCGAGTGCTGCCGATTTCGCGAGCTCATCGGCTCTTTCATTACCGGCAGTTCTCACGTGTGCTTTCAGCCAGAACAAACGAACAGATCTTCCTCTTTCGCACTGATCTTTCCAATGTTTTCCTTTATACAAATGTATAAAAAAAACCTTACTAGTTATGAAATATTAGATATGTATAAATAACATAATTTTATATATAAGAACAGGCATGATGATAAAAAAAAAAATTAATTAGTCCGTCAGATAGACTATCAAAAAATCTTAGGCACATATTTTTGCTTTTGCCAATTAATCAAAAATTGATGAAGATATAGTCCGTTAAAATTCCGCATGACGTCACAAGTGCCATACAAATGTATTCTGAAGAGAGGTACCATTACGACGCCACTTCTAAACTTTGACAAGGTTTATCTTTGTCATTTGTTTTTTGATTTACAAAAGAAAAAATACGTGTCCATTATTTTTTGGTAATCTAACTCACGGACTAATTATAATAATGATTTTTACCCAGTCGTGGTGGTCAAGAGGTAGTGACACCCGCCTTACAATCGTGAGGTCGTGAGTTCGAATCCCCGGATCCGTACCAATGAGTTCTTTGGAATTTATGTAGGGAATTTCACACCACAGCCTTTTCGGTGAAGGAAAACATCGTGAGGCAACCTGCATACCTCCGTAGAAGAAATTCGATGGCGTATGTGAATCCACCAAACCGCACTGGGCCCGCGTGGTGGATATGGCCCAATCACCCTTCGCGGGTAGGCCTACGTCCTGCAGTGGACTACTAAAAAGGCTGGTACAGTACAGTACAGTACCCAGTCATCATGCCTAATCATTATCGTATGCAGAAAAATTCAATATCCTTTATATTACATATTTAATTAGCTCAACTACACGCCCAATACTGATACAACCATTAATAACGTTATAAACTAGCATCCGTAAGTTAACCGGTAATAAATAAATAAAATGTTTTTAGTATTCATTCGTGACCTAAATCACGAATACGCACTAAATTTTTCAATAATTATAAAATTTACGATGTGCATTAGCAAATGTAGATAAAATGTGTATAAATAACACCTGAGTTATCTATGCGCGTAAATAGTCAATTTTCAGGAGTCATTATAGTTTGATTGCGGAGTTTAATCACTTTCTCATTTTTTTTAGAAATTCAATAACAATGTCAAGATATTTTCTCGTTATTTCTCTAACAGCTATACTCGTTGGATTGGGCAGTACAGGTCTAGCAGTAAGTATTTTTTGAAGCGTTTTATGGTTCTTTGGATTTACATTCACATTAAATCCACTCAAATTAATCCGTTGTGGCCTAGAGGTAGGAACACCCGCCTTGCAATCCTGAGGTCGTGGGTTCAAATCCCAATCCTGTACCAATGAGTTTGTAGCGCTCGTAGCGTAGTTTGACTAGGTGTTTGTCAGCGATCACCGAAATTTAGCAACGTTCCGCACGGTCAGATGGGTGACCGCGGGTGGCATTTTCCAACTGAGCACTACCGTGGCTCGGATGACACGTTAAATTGTAGGTCCCGGTTGTTTTAACCGTGTAGCCATGTCAGAGGCCTTCAGGCGGCCTAAAAACTCTGACACCAGGGCTAGCCACCAGGCCTATACAAACTTACTTACTTACCAATGAGTTCTTTGGAATTTATGTACAGAATTTCACACCACTGGCTTTTCGGTGAAGCAAAACATCGTGAAGCAACCTGTATACGCCCGTAGAAGAAATTCGATGGCGTATGTGAATCCAGCAACCCGCACTGGGCCAGCGTGGACCCAATCACTCTACGTGGGTAGGCCTAGCAGTGGACTATTTTTAAAAAAAGGCCGCTACAGTAAATCCAGTCTTATCTTTACCGACCGACCGAAATCGTTAAATTTCTAGGGCAACAAAAAAGTATGTAGCGGCAATTTGTGCAATGCAAGAAGTCTTTGAATTTTCAGTATAGATTTACGGCCTGCGTAATAAGAAACAATTACACTTAAATCTGAGTTAAGGTGACGCATTGATGAACTATTGTTTCTCAAAAATCGAGTACCGCGCCCCTTCAATCGAACAAATTTTACGCGGTCGCCTTCGACAAAGCGGGCGGGCGGCAGTGAGTTTTTAATTAATTACTCATAAAGTACACATTAAAGAAAATAACTTCTTGGTCTGTAAAATAGAAAAGTGATCTAGCTATTTTATTCGTAAAAAATAATGGGGTGTTGTCGCTGTTAATTCTGAGCATTCGAATTATTAAACTTTTTTTTGTGTAATTCTGTGAATTGTGGATTGTGTGAAAGTGTGAATTATTAAGTTTTTTTTTTTAATAAAGCCGGTCACTTTTCAAAATTCTGTCCGCTTCATTAAATTTTTCAAAATTCAAAAGCATTCAAAAGTACTCGTTTTCGTGTTTCACGGCCCGATGCCTCATCTTAACGAGAATTAAAGTGGGACAAAAAAAGAAAATTACTGTACTTTTCAAAACTATTTTGTAACATTATTATTAATTAAACGATTAAGAAATTCAACAAACGGTTTATGTAGGTAAATTCTATGTATTTATAGGCATTGAATTTATCTGCATAATACTTAATAGGGTTATCTGCATATCCTGTTCTAAGCCTAAATTCCCAAAATTCGTGAAAAAAATACTGTTCCATGAAAAACTGCAACTCGAAATCGACAAAATGTATGAAACAGCTGATCTTTTACTCGAATTTCGGTTTGGCCCCATAGTAAAAGTTGTTCATAATAATGGTCCGTATTACTTCCTTTCTTTAGCTTAGTACAGCAGTTCTGGATAACCCTGTGTACTCAAATTTACAAATGTTTTCATCATTGAAAAGACATTTATTTCTTTTGCAGAACACTGGATCTATATATCCTGATGGTAAGGAACCTTCGTTTTATTACGTGTATTTATTTCATTGCCACCCACTTCCACATAGAAAAAAGGTGACTTGTGAGCAGAAACTTTAGAGTGTAACAAAAAAAGTGATGTTCTCTTTTCAGGGGTAGGCCTATGTTCAATAGTAGACTATTATAATTTAAAAGGCTAGTATAGTACTTTTTTTGTTACACACTAAAGTTTCTGCTCACAAGTCACCTTTTTTCTATCCGTAGTCGTATGCACCCAGACAGATGGGCAAAGGTCTCAACGGAGTGGGTTCCTCTGTCCAGTCGACCCCGAGGCCGTCCTCCAACACGATGGCGCGACGAAATCGAGAGGTTTAAAAAGGATTGGACGGAGGTAGCACAGAACAGAAAGGAATGGAAGGAATTGGGGGAGACCTTTGCCCAGCAGTGGGACAGTACAGGTTAAATAAATAAAAAAAAAGTATAGTACTAGGAATAAATCCTTGAATTGATCATCCGTAGAGTTTGTGCTATAAGAGGAGCGTCGTAAGTGAGGTCGCCCGTGTGCCATTTTACTGATTTTGTTACGTTGACCACACTGCATGTCATTGCTAGTACAACTAAAAGTGTTTGATACTTGGTATACGCCAATTCGGCTTTCATCATTACTCGCGTCTACCAAGTATAGTCGGTACCTAGGCTGCTGATTAAAATATTATTAGTTCACCGTAACGCCACGACCGACGGTTTTCTTTTTACACATACTTCCAACTACTTATTACACACAATCTGTTTGGACAGTTGGCTCTAACCAAATCGGTACCTGTATAAGGGCTTCAACTGATCAGTCAATATAACCGTGAGTGTCCTACTTAAAAGGTTTATAAGCGTTCCAGTTAAATTTCATGGCTGCGACCTGAATCTGTGCACAGATGTAATTGAGATGTGATAGCTATACAGAGTTATCCAAAACTAGTATACCGAATGAGCCGAAAAAAATGTGATTCAGGTCATCGTTATGACCAATTTTTACGGGGGTCCCAGAAAAAAATCAGTTGTTCCATATATTTGTAAGGAACAGATTTGACTCCATTGTAAAAGTTGTTCAAAGTGATGGCCTTAATCACCTCCTTTCGGCTAGTACTGTGAAAGCTGATAAAACCGCATTTCAATAATATGTTTTAAGGATTTTTCACAGTACCTAGAACCGATAGCCGACGTGACCGTTACGGATTAGTAAGCTGAAATAGCAGTGGGCGGGGCACATACTGGGCACTGATATGACCGTTAAGTTCTAGAACGGCACCGACAATGTGAACTGATGATCCGCAAGAACACGAGGGAGGCCTATGTCCGGCAGAGGACGTCCGATAATGATGATGACGTCAATAAGTAAGGACAATTATGCAGTAATATTATGTTATTGTTGTACAGATACTAACACCTGGCTTTCCGCTATTCAGAGTAAGTAACGTTATAAGTAAGGAGTATTACTTACTGACGCGTCATTAAGTTTACGTGCGATCACCAATAGCCCGCTTCACATTTCACAAAAGATCTGTCGCAAGCATGTCGTTACAATCGCATTTGCCGATCTGTTTAAATTAATTTCACTTATTGACGTAGGACTTTTTTCGTGAAATGTACTACAAATTACAATAGGTAAGATGACCGGGTAAAAAAATTATTACTATAATTAGTCCCTGAGTTAGATTATCAAAAAATATTGGACACGTATTATTTCTTTCTCCAATAAAACAGCAAATGAAAAAGATTAACCTTGTCAAAGTTTGGGAGTGGGGGTCGCGACGTCACGTCTTCCACGACAGTTGTATTTTATTTGTATGACACTCGTGATGTCGTGTAATGAAAACGTAGAGACAAGGTAAGAGGAGAAGTGAAATAAGTGAGATTTGCTCACATGACTGACGTGAGTACGTGACGTCTTCTACAATACCGTCGGCCTTACGGTCGGTCAAGCCTTCATAGAGTTTCCATTTGGTTGGAGCCAACCACACGCACGACTACGGCCAAATCGTGGTTTTACAAATCTGGAGGTTAGATACCCTAGTTAGTGGGCTAAATATCAGGCCTGGTAGGCGTTGAGGTCAATTTAGGTAGTGAATCAAATATGTGAGTATATTTTTCACTTATTTTTACATGTAAAAATAAGTGAAAAAAATACTTTTCATGTGGTTTTCAAGTGGATTCGAGTTAATGGACTTGCAAAAATGTCGTTGATGGATTCGAGGGGGCGAGGCCGACACCATTCTAGAAGACGTCTTGATTACGGGTCAAAACTTTATCGTCTTTCCTCTTACGGTTGCCTAAACTCTGCGCGCGAAATTCTATTTTTCGTGGGTTTTTTGACAATTGTACAAACTACTCATCGTAACTTTCCAAAACTCGTTTTGCGGCAACTAATAAGTAGTATTAATAAGTTTCTAACACCGATAAACCAAGAAAGTAGTAATTCTATGTGCAAAGTGCGTCAACGAAAGCCTAAACCTGAAAATCAGTCGATGCATAAGTAGCTAACCTTATAGGATTTTGTTATCTTGTTATTGATAAATAATTACCATGATACTTGTTACAAGCTTTTAATACAATGAACCCAGTTTTTTTTTTGACAATGATTTGCATATGAACAAAGTCTGTCCACTAAAGCGTACCGTACTATGACCGTGCTAAGGAATGGCACGGAAAACGTACGTACGTTGTAGTGGATAGACAAATCGCATAAGTACCTACGCGAAAAAAATTGAATTTGGCGCGCTCTCCGAAACGATACACCTTAACAACTCCAACAAATAAAATAATATTTTGTGGTTGTAGGGCCGCTTCTTTCTATCAACATCGGCTTGCTTGACTTGCTTAGCAATATTGAAGACGCTTTTGGCAGACTTAAGAGCAACATCAAGACACTAGTAGTCGGGAACACCGACACGGGCAATAACAACGTGACGTCTGGTGACGTCGCGCCCAACACCGATGTAGAAGACGTCTTGCCTACGGCTCAAGAAACCGTAACGCCTACGGATCAAGAAACCGTACCGTCTGTCGTCTAACCTTAAGGTGGTTTCAGTAGATTAGCGCGCGAACTTCTATTTTTTTGTTTTTTTTTTTTTGGCATTTACAGAAAAACTGTTAGTTGCAAGTTAAAAAACTTCTAAACAGATTGTGTTAATGAGGCATAGGTATGTACATCTAGAAACCAAAATAGTAGCCTGTTTATGTACAAAAGTAAAATCCACTAACTAAAAACTAAGGTAAATATCAGTCGATGCACGTTCGTGCACACACCAATCACTAATAATCTGAAATTTAAGCATTTACTAATAATTTCGTGTTTTTTTTAAATTAAATATAAATTATTATGACTGAATTATGGTGCCTTCCTCTCTTCTGTTGTTGCTGCGCCCGACGGGGTCCATATGCCACTTTGTACCATTTATGTTTTTTACCACCATGTACTTTATGGAAGCAGAATAAATGAATTATGAAATATAATTTGATTTTTAGGTGTATGTAACTCGTAAACGCTACCTATTCATAGCCGCTAAATTAGTTTTCGTAAACTTAAAATGAGTAGTTTATCTGTAAAAGGCAAAAAATAAAAAAACGTGCGTTTACACCCAGAAAATCACCAAGAAAATCATTAAGAGGGCTATTACGAAATTTTGTATCTCAAAATCTGGTTTTACGCACGGCGGCGACTCGGCCGGAGTAATAAAGCCACGGCGCTGTGCGCTGTGCGGTGACTAAACAATATTGATACTTTTATTACTTAATTATTAAGTGATAGTACAGACCTTGCACTATTTATAACAATGATATAAGATTTGGTGATATTTTTTTCTTAATTAATGCCCTCGATCTGCGTGGAAAATTCAATTTTCCTATTTAGAGATAAACTTGTTAGATAGAACTAGATGATTATTGGACTATTAAAAAGGCTGGTACAGTACAGTACAGTACAGATGATTACTTAGTACAAGCTTTGTATTATAACTTTGTATTAATGTTTAATGATTTATTAATATGAGTGTAATTGGCGTTATTAACCGTAGTTGTTTTATGTATATTTATAAAAATGAATCGTGGTTGTTAGTCTCGCTGAAACTCGAGAATGGCTGAACCGATTTGGCAAATTTTGGTCTTGAAATATTTGTAGAAGTTAAGGGAAGGTGAGAAAATTTATAACAGTTGTGAGAAATATAATAAAAACATCAATTTCATTTTCCCATACAAAATGTTCCTGTATGTATAAGTTGTCATTGACAGTTGACAGATGGTGAGATGAAGTTCACCCTGTCAGATAATAACAAATAAATAAACAAATAGCGAAACTAGTTTTTTGAACAGATGAGTACTTGAACTGTAAACGTATTGTGAGAAACAACACGTTTACAGTTAGGTACTCGTTTACCTTGTAGGTAGGTGCTAGGAACGTGTCAAGCAAAAAAAATCTTTGTATTGAAAAGTATGAGATTAAGCCCACTAGGCCGTGCCGTTACCGGCCAGCACCGTCTCATGCCATGAGACGCCACGGAATATTTCACCACTGATTCTTGATTCTATTCTTATTGACGTACGTTGATGGTGCGATGGCCATAGTGGTCATAGCAGATCGTATCGTGTTGATTCCGTGCCTGACACGTTCTTACTCGTAGCATTTGGATTTAGATTGGACAAACATTTTAATAGCAAAAAAACTCATGACAATTTACATTTCGTGTGCTGACTGAAACTTTTAACCTAAATTACATAGATGAAATAGTAGATTGTATCATAAGGGAGCAAAATAATAATTATACCGCGAGGGCGCTTTTTTGAATCCAGAGCGGAGGGATTCTAGAGTAGAATCCTGAACGTAGCGAGGGATTCAAAGTACGTCGCCCGATCCAAAAATTTATTTTGAGCCCGAGTGGTACACTCTACTTGTCATCACCTCTATGAGAAAATAAAAGGCGCCTCATATTTTATTGTAATATTATTATTTAATAAAACGTAGCGTAACAACTAAATTGAAATTAAATGGTATCTGTATAATAAAAAAAAACAATTGAAAACATATATGTATTTAAATTCTTTTCATTAATTTTCTTGGCGCTGAACACTAACATTATTACCTACGAATACTTCCAAATTCAAAAAGTGCGCGGCAAAGACAACTCCGGCGCACTTATTAAGTTCCTTATAGAAAACACCATCTTTGGGCGCACTTAAAGGCGAACCAAGTAGTCCTTTTCGAATAGATGCGAAGAAAAAATAATTGCGGCGCACACTCATTACTGCCCGCTAAAAGTTTCTTATAGAAAACACCACTTTTGGGTGCACTTAAAGATGAACCAAGTCGTCCTTTTCAAATAGATGGGATGAAAATTATATTTTGTGATTACAGAGCCAGTTTTTACTGCCTCCGGCTTATTTAGCGTTCTCGGCAGCGCTCTTGGAGGACTCGCGAGCACAATTGGAAGCACCCTCGATACATTATTAGAGGGGATCCCAGAGCTTCCTAACAACGCGACTTCTTCTTCTAATGCGACGTCCGGTAATAGTACCGGTCGGTAAGTCAGATGGTCTACCCATATTTCGACTGACACAGTAACGATACAAATAGTAAAGAAACCACGTATAATATAAATAAAAGTTGTAATAAGTAACGAAAAAATAACAGTTGTTTTATTTCATTTAGTTTATACTCGTATCTACACACGTTACTAAACCAAGATAGTTTCCTTGGATATAACTGGGGCGTTTCTTTAAACGCTTGTGATATTCTAGGATATAAAGAATGGAAAAGCATATATTTGGATTTCAGGGTTGGTCCTAGAACATGTCCGTTGTCTGAAAACACCCCAAACAGGGTCATTGGCAATCAATCAGCATCCTTTTAGGGGCATATTCCGTACATAAAAACTAACATTTGTTCTGCTACTTTTGACAAACTAAAAAAACAGCTGCTTGAGAGTTTGAGATAAACCTAGAGCGGGAAGCACTATAAAATTAAAATCTGCCATAGGCGCCATAGCCCTCTAGATTGTGTTCAGACAATAATGACTTATTTTACGTTAAGTTTGTATGAGTCATTTTCGAGCAGGTGGTATGGAAAATACAATATTATACACGCACACTCTCGCAAGCGCGGTACAATGAGAGGGTGATATTATGTACTTCTTCACTATGTCGCGCTGGCGGTCTACTCTAGCTCCGTCCTACGAATTTTCGATCATCTTACGCGTCTGTCCTGACGCGAGTTTTTACACATCCCAAAAATTGCACAACGCCGCTAAAGAAATTTTCACTTCAAAAATAATCATCAACATCGATTCAAACCATGTACCTAACCAAAAGGAGTCGACACTGCGAAGCGTACCCCTCTGTCAAAAGTACGCGACCGGCGTTCATGCTCTTTATATAAATATATCGGTCTGGTTGCGCTTGTGTTGCGTTAATTTTCAGCTAGTGTTAGTTAATTACATTTGTGTGCGTTTAACTTGTTTAAAAATATAAACAAGTTAAACGCACACAAATGTAATTAACTTATTTTAATTAATTAATTTATAAATATAAACAAGTTAAACGCACACAAATGTAATTAACTAACACTAGCTGAAAATTAACGCAACACAAGCGCAACCAGACCGATATCTATACTAATATTATAAAGAGGAAAGATTTGTTTGTTTGTTTGTTTGTTTGTAATGAATAGGCTCCGAAACTACTGGACCGATTTCAAAAATTCTTTCACCTTTGGAAAGCTACATTATCCCCGAGTAACATAGGCTATATTATATTTTTAAAAAAATTAGGGATCCTTACTAAAACTTCAATAATGTAACATAAGGTGTAAAAAAAGACCTGTAAAATTCCTTACGTCGCGTGCGCTGCGAAAACTATTGATGATAGAACAAAATCATTTACTACGACTTTGCAGAACTCATCATTATCTACAAAAAGTGTCGCGACAGCATATATCTAACTATAATAGTTAAGCCGTAATAACTGTTCTTTTATTCTTAAAAATTAATTGAAATGCCGTCGCAGGAAAAGGTACTTAATTTGTATCTTGGTATTAATCCTTATCAAAATAAATTATTTCATATTCAAGACTGTTTCAATAGCTTTATGCAACTTTTTAAATTATTTAATTCAGACATTTTATTACAAAGATATCACGAGTTTAAAAATGTAAGTATTATAAAAGTTCCGTTTCGCCGCTCACCCCGCTTGGCAATTCATGTACTTTGTACAATGTACATAATACAAAATTCACCTCGAGCAAATATCTATACAGTCACAATCGTGAAAAAAGTGTCCGAGCCAAAATCCTGCCCAAGCTACGTAGTAGGCAGGCTTTTTAGTTAGTCGTAAGGCGATTCCAAGCCGATTACAACGCCGCGCGATGCCAAAGTGCTCGGTTACAGGCACTTATTAGGTGACATTACGTCGAGATTCGAGGAAACGGGTCATTGAGAATTGAGAAGGGTGCTTGGGCCATATCCACCACCAGTCCCAGGGCCCAGTGTGGGTTGGTGCAGATTGCCACACAATATTTTCCTTCGCCGAAAAGCCAATGATTTGAAATTCCGTACATAAGTTCCAAAGAAGCTCATTGATACAGGATCGGGATTTGAACCCACCACCTCACGATTGTAGGACAGGCGTTACTACCACTAGACCACCACAGTTATATATCTCCGCCATTAGTGCGTCGATTTATTAAATGTTTTATTGGTAGTAAATAGGTATGCAGTGGCGTAGCGTGCCTTGGGGAGCCCTGAATCAAACATAGTTGGGGAGCCCAAATCACTCATTTCTGATAAAAGAAACAAAAATGCTTGCATTAAATTGAAATAAATATATACCGCCTTAACGCAAAAGATTTAAACACTGTTTAGCCGTACAATTTGTACTGTTAAACATTGTAGAAAGCCTGCGTAAAACTTTTGTGGTAAGACGGTTATTTATAAGTTGTCACTTCCTCCTAGAAATTGAGGTAGCCAAACAATTCAAATGAAATATACACTTTTCTTGCCTTTTTTTCGGGAAATTGATAATGAATAGAATATAATTACCTATATCAGCTAAGTCAGTCTAGCTGAAGACGATTTCAGTTGTTATAACATTTCTGCCTATTAGGACAACTTTTGGAAGAATACTTAACCCGGGAAAAAAAGAGATGATTTTTTTTCGGGAAGCACGAGATTAAGTGACATTGTGGATAACATTTTACTAGGTTTTGCTTACACACGTTAAGGCCCCTGTAGCCCGGGAGCCCCGTATTATTGACACGGCTGATACTGCGGTAGCTACGCCCCTACACATAGTATGTGAAACGAATTGTCGATGGGACCTTAAAGTTCTCGAATGTAGACAATGCATTGGCAAGTGTAGCGAAGGTCTTCACGTGAATCTAAGATCTGGTCGTGACGTCCGGAACACGTTGGATGCCAGCGCTTCGATTCCTTCCATCACAGCTCTTTGGGTTAGCAAGTTGAAGAGGCCTTAGGTAGGACACACAATTCGTAGAAGTAGAACTGATGTCCAATGTTTTTAAAAGTTCTCGAGTGAAGACAAGATCAAGAAACTAACTTACATAGGTAGAATGTATAGACTGTGGGTCTCTAATATTTTAACGTCGCTTTCATTCTCATCATTGTCATTTTCTGAAATCAGGGCTATATAATATGTACAGCCACCCGACACATACGAACTCACTTTTATTTAGATATGCCAATACCTACTATCTCTTTTTCATAAACTTCGAACAGTTTAAGACTACGGAAACTCTTGCGATTTGGGTAGGTTTTAACTCATCATAATGGTTCATCCGGTATGTCTAGCATGTGTGTGACGCATACCTACATTACGTGGTAAGTATATGTATAGCCAATCATACCCGGGCAAAGCCGGGACGGGCAGCTAGTATTTATATAAAGAGCATGAACGCCGGTCGCGTACTTTTGGCAGAGGGGTACGCTTCGCAGTTTGTGTTGGTTGGTTGGTTGGTTTGTGTGCGTTTCTTCACCCCCCACTGACTTGGCAGACTTCGGTGCTTAGGCGTGTCGACTCCTTTTGGTTAGGTACTTAATGATTCAAACTGACGGAATATTCGCGATACACACATTCAATAAAAGGGCACCTATTTATAGCACGAGGAAGATAAATAAGGCCTATAACTAGCAACGGGATAACATGCTGAGAATGATGATGATGACATATTTTTAACAGCTACAATTTCAACAGATTGTTTACAGCTAAACAAAATCACTGAAGCAAATAACAATTTCAGTAGATATAAATAAATATGAATACGTTTAGAGTGGAAACGTCCACAAACAATTATTTGACAATCATCATTCTGTTCAGGGATAAAATTGCTGTGAAAATTACACTGAATTCGTGGTATATAACCGTGCGAGTCCCTTGATACGTCGCAGCTTGTATTTTGTATCTGAACCTCTATATTATCAGTCCTCTCGCTACAAAACCATAAAATGTTCAAATATCTGATTGTGTTTGCTGTGATTGCAATGCTGGTCGGCACCGTAAGTTGGATTTTATTAATTTACTTACTAGCAACCTACAAAATAATAATTATTTTTCGCCAAAATAGCACAACTGACTTCAACTGTGTACAGAATTCGAATAGTTCTCACGAATCAGTGCCATCCGTGTAGCATTTTTTATATTATTGTTGATTTCTCAGTAATGGCTCAGCCGCTTTCGATAAAATTTTAATGGGGCCACCTACAGATCTACCAATCAAAAAAGAATCAACGCAATCGGTTCATAATTGGCAAAAATATTGATGAACTTATCTACACAAAAAAAAACATACAGACGAACACAGAACCTAAACTTTTTTGGAAATCGATTAAAAATTAAATTTAACACTTCTATCAGAAGCTTTAAAATATTAATTTATTTATTATCCAGTATTATCTTTATTATGACTTTTAACATGCACTAAACTACACTCACATTTATACGTTTTTTTTTTATTTTGTTAATTATTTATCTTCCTACATCATTATACAAAAATCATTCTTTCATTCATTCATTTATTTTTTCTTCTTTTGCAGAGCGTGCAGCAGGGTAAGGACCTTCACTTTATTAAAAATACTAAGTATTAGTTAAATAAATACGCTTAGTATATATAAAATCAGTTATAAAGTAATATACGAGTATGTATTCTCTATTACAATTTAGTTGGTTTTACCGTGTTAAGCTCAATAAATGCAATTAAATTTCCTGGAATTCCGTAGGAAACACCCTTCAAGATATGATATTTTTTCATACTAGAGCTTAGCGTTTGAACAAGGTTGGTGGTATTGGTAATTGAACAAAACTGCACGATCTGGGTTTAGCAATATAATTTTAGATATTTATTTAGAGATTATAGAGAGATAGAGTTTGGCAACTATGTATCTAACGCATTAATAAACTTTTCAATACACTTGCTCATAAAGTGGTTCTAATTTCACAGCAATTAGGCACATAATGTTATCAACAAACAACACCTGTAATCAAACTGTGACTTTTTCATTGCTATTATTCACAAGTGAGTTATAGAGTTTTTTATTTTATTGGGTGAGTTGCTTTGTTCTTAAAAAAAGTTTCGATACAAAAAGATCGTGTTCAATAGTAGGTACAAATAAATTAATGTACCTATTTCTTGCTCATTTCATGCAACTTCGTATTAAAATAGATAATTTTAACTTGTACGTGTTTAATAAATTAAATTTTCACTCGAATATAACTTTTGTCTTCTCTGTAATCAATAAAAAAAAACGTAGCTTAAACTTTATCCGCGAAAAAACAGCCTCATTATTTTAGTCTATGCCATTGCGCGCGCATAGGAAAACTGATTAATTTTCCCGCCGTTTCGAAACATTTTTCACAACTCTGTTTTCACTGTTGAAAATATTTTTTTAGTATTATTTTATTCACAAGTGTGTTGAAAAACGTCGTATGCTACACGTGTGTATTGATGATTACCTTCCTCGGCTCTCTTAAAACCCTCGCCTACGCTTCGCGTCTCAATGGCGCCTCAGCGGTAATCACCAACATTACACACTTGTATCATAATGTATCCTACTATTATACCATAAGTTCGTGAAATGAAATGTGTAATAACGACACAATGCTCTATACTTACTGCTAAACTTGAATAATGAGCAAGCTATAATGGCGATAATAATAGAAGAAGGAGATGATAATCATACCTTTTGTTTAACATTAATATTTTTTTCCAGGAGCCGGTACCGGAGGCAAGTATAAAAATAATTTGTTTTTGTAACGTTTAAAAGCACTTTTGGCCAATTTAAATAGAATACGAAAAAATTAAATCGAATAGGCCACAACAGATAATATGGGACCGCCAAGCAGTGGTGAGCATTATTGAATTTAAAACTGCCATCTGTTCATGCAAACAGCAGTTTTATCTCGAATTCCAAGGGTCCCACAATAAAAGTTATTAGAAATGACTGTAAGTATCACCCGCTTTTTGACCGACGAACCACCGGAGGAGGTATACAATTCGACGCGTATATATATTTTTTTTATGTATAACCACGCATAACTTTTTTCATAGGAGTCCGATTTCAATAATTCTTTTTTTATTCAAAAGAGTATACTTCGAAATTGGTCCCATTTAAATTGTATCGAAATCGGCCGAGTCATTTTTGATAAATCAACAATAATGTGAAAAATGCTACATCGATCCGTGCGAAATATTCGCGAATTCTGTACACGGGTGAAGTCGGTCATGCAAATTTTTGCAAAAAATAATCTTGTTGAATAACACGACTCTTTCAGAATATACCTGTTTACAAATATTTTAACCTTAATTAAGTATTTGAGTGGCCTATACCCAGCTGTGGGTTATATAAAAGGCTGCTGATGATGAATATTTGCAATCGATAGGGCGGTATCTCGTTTCGTGTCGCTTTGCTTTCAAGTAAATTTACAGGTCACATTGTTCAACAAATATTTACGAAACTTGGTACAAGCACGTTACAAGTGTTTTGTGTATTTTAGTTTTTTTGTCGTCTGCGATTTATGCTTGAGGTATAAGGTAGGTAGTAGGATTGAGGTATTTTCCTCAAAAAGGTAAAAATTTGCTGCTAATTATCACCCGATTTTAATAATATTTGGCAAGATAGATTTACCTATATCCAAATCCTAACAAGATCTCCGAGTATGAACCAAATCAGTCAAGAGCGAGTCGAGATACAGGCTTATGAAGATTCAGTTAAAGAGATGTGTCGCAAGGTCTATTGTTTAGAGAACCACTAGTCTGAATAAGAAGATTCAGTTAAGAGATGTGTCGCGAGGTCTACTGTTAGGAGAACTATTAGTCCAAATAATGTCATTATGTATTCACAGGTAGCGCCGGGGGAGCAGGAAACTTTGGCTTCAGCGTGGGGGCGAGCGGCACCGCCGGAGCCAGTGGCAACGCAGGGACCAATGGACAAGGCTCCAGCGGCACCAATGGGAAATGACCAGGGCTGGTTGCCGGGACACCTACCTGACATTGCGACTAGTTTTCAATGTTGGAATAAATTTTAAATGTGGCCAACTTGGTGTTGTTTCATTTCAATAAATGTATAGTCAATTCGTCACCTCAACATGACGTAATAAAATTTCTAGGATAACCTATGATAGAACAAACAAGAAAATATCCCGGTTTTTCTAGTGTGTTTTTCTAGTAACAATTCGCTTTCAGACCCGGTAAGTTTTTTTATTTGCTCTGAGGTTGAAGTTGCTAAAGTGTTGAATTTTCATAACGTTGAATCAACGAGATTTATTTATACGATTTTTTAAATTACTTATTATGTATTATACATTTCCCACATTGGCACTGTCTCATGTCAAAATAACGAATCGTATTCTGGAATTTACATCAGAGTTGCACGGCAGGTGTCAAAGTGACAGCTGTCAAACTTAAAAATGTTTTTTCTTTGCAACTGCATCGACAACGTCCGGAGTTTATCATTTAACTTTATTGACTGGACGGATTCGAGATTGGCAAAATTTTCGTTCATCTGTCCTGATGTTGGTTCTCCTCTACTGGTAGCATTTTTCAAAAGAAATCATTCTATCAATCGATTTTTGATTGGCGTATTTCCCTCAAAGAGGCGAAAATTTTCTACGGCTATTTATCAGCCGATGTCGATAATATTTGGCAAAATTGTTCAATCTTCTACATCCTAATTAGATTTGCTAGTATGAATTAAAGAGCGTCACAAGCAAGTCGAGACATAGGATTTTAAGCATAATAACAAAACTACGAGTATATACGGTCTTTTACGAGCCGAATGAAAATACCTAATGCAAAATTACAGCTACGAGTACATGAAAATGAGAACGGAAAATTAGAGAGCTACTAATTTTACTACTTGTAGTTAAATTAATAATAGGTAGAGAAAATGTTTCGAAAATGTGCAAAATTTGCATAAGATAATTGAATATAAATTGCACTTAAATATCTGCTCGAAATAAAAATAGATGTTTGTGAGAATTCTAGTATTTGTAGATAAAATTCCTGTGGATAATAGTAGGTATATAAAAGCCTGAGGATTCCGGGCCGACATCACAATTTGAACTCTTCCTTTCAACGTGGTTCTACTCCTCTCCCCAAAACCTCAACATGTTCAAACTGTTCCTAATATTAGTTATCGTCGCGATGTTGGTTGCTGCGGTAAGTGAATTTATTGCAGATTTACCAGATATCGACATCAGCACCACTAGCATGGCAAAGGGATATAACCATTTTATTCATTTTTAATGTCAGTTATGAATGTCAATTCATACTTTGTTTCTAAAATAATTGGAACCTTTGACCATACCAGGGGTGTAGCGGTACTTATATCGCCACGTTTTATTTACTGTAGTCGGTGCCGTATAGATTGGCAATGAATTGCGTCGACCTTTCAGTGATCTAGCAGCGGTAACAAACCTTTTATGACAGTCATTATAACTAGCTATTTTATTATTTTATTTAGTGGCATGTTTCTTTTACAGTAGTTCCCGTAGGTAATAGAATAGCAAATATTCTGCCGCCAGCAGTACGAGAGGTCAACGCACTTTACTGCCAATCCATATTTTTTTTTTATGATAATATATATGGTTGTCGAATAGATAAAAAATATTTATAGTTTCTTGGCTAATGTAATGTGAATTCAAAAGGTGGGTTAAATAGATGGAAGATCTTGATTAGTACTTCAATATTAAAATAAATATAAAGGTTTAATTTTGTAGCCAACTGCACGCTAAAGTAGCAGACTAGTATTTTTTGTATCCTTTGGGACACGCTGGTTCTCACAACACAGCTACAAAGTTAGTTCGGGAAACAGAGTTTCATTCATTATTTATTTGTCTAACAGTTTTTAAAGTGTTTTGATTGATTGACCAATATTTTTTGACCTAGTCAACAATTTTGTTGACGTCTGACCAGAAGTTAATCTTTGTCGCATTTTTCAACGAATTTGGTCGAAACTTGGTATTCACTTTTATGTGTTAATGAATTTTTTGTCGTCGGCGATAATTGATTAGGAGGGATTCCCTCAAAATGGGGGAAAAATACTGTAGCGCTATTTATCAGCCGATTTCGTTAATGTTTGGCAAGATTTTTGGTACTCGTAAATATTGGGCAATAATTGGTGTTTTCACAAAATGTAATAACCATCTATTTAGTATCTAAATCATAACAAGATTTGCGAGTACCAAATCGGTCAAGAGCGAGTCGAGATACAGGCTTATGAAAATTCAGTTCATGAAATGTATCGCCTGTTCGGAGAACACCTAGTTATTACGTTTTTTGTGAAAACACCAATTATTCTGTCGACTGTCGTGCAGTCCGTACAGATCGGCCTATTAATAACGATGACACTTTTTTCAGAGTCTTCAAGCAGGTATGGACTTTTGTTTCTTTAAAGCCAGCATGTGCATGGTTTCCCAGGGTTGTCAATGGCACATTTAGTTCTGGTACATCCTGATTATAGAATTTTGTGCGGACTCCGAACTGAACAGCTTACAACCCTAACCGCTGAACAAATAATTATTTTGAAGAGAAAACTTCTTTAGCGGCGTGCGCTTTTTTAGATGGGTAAAATGTTAAACTCGCGTCAGGACAACTGGTAAGCTGATTGAAATTCGTAAGACGGTGAAGTGAAAACTTACTGACTAACAGCTCGGTAAGGCAACACAACAGCTGCTGCAACAGCATGAAAAATACCTGGGAATTGTAAATCTACACTCTACGCCAAACGAGCATTAGATAAAATATGAAATTTTAAGTAAAATATTCAAATCTGATCATCATATCTTTTGTAACGTTTTATGCAATCTGGATTTAACATATGCAAAACAAAAGTATTTTAATCTAAAAAAGTAGAGCAAAATAGCACAGCCGTAAATATAGTTTTTCCGAACCCAATCAGGCCATTATCAACCCCCTGTAACTTCGTTCTGGATAAAACTAGACGTCTGAATGTTTCATAATACGGTATAATGTACCTTAGAGGACTCGAGCCCGATTGTTTAAAGTAAGTTGTAACATTTTTGTCATAAAATAAAAAAATATAACGCGCCGGTGAACAGAGTGATACTTTTTACCTTTTTGAATTTGGACAGTCGAGTTACCTCAGTGCTAGTTTGTTATGAAACCCTTCGAAATTACGTAAATTCTGGTGTACCAATGTGTATCTTTTTCTTCACTTTTTAAATTTCATATTTAAATAAAATACTGTTTCTATTACTTTAGTTCTTCTTTTATGGTTGACGCCTACTCTATCCTTGTCATTCGGGGAGAAGCCGGACAGAACGAACAGTATCGGAGCTATGTTTTAATGTTTGAATGACCTTTTTGAAACTGTCTTTGCTGCAGACCAAGTTTTTGAACTTGCATGTATAATTTGTTGCTGATCGCTGATATTTTATGTTTTGTGTCTGATAACTGTTAATGTAATTTGTAACCTAAGCTTTTTTCATACTTTAACATAAGTTTATTGTAAATATTTTTGTAATTATAAAATCTTACATTTACTGTTTGACCGACGAACCGGAGGAGGTACTAATTCGACGCGTATATTTTTTTTTTATGTATAACCACGCATAACTTTTTTCATAGTAGTCCGATTCTAATAATTATTTTTTTATTGGAAAGAGTATACTTCGAAATTGGTCCCATTTAAATTTTATCGAAATCGGCTGAGCCATTTTTGATAAATCAAAAATAATGTGAAAAATACTACATCGATCCGTGCGATATATTCGTGAATTCTGTACACGGGTGAAGTCGGTCATGCTAGGTATTTTTTGCAAAAAATAATTATTATATCTTAAGTTGTAACGTAATATAGGCGGGCGCTTCAGGGCTGACCTGAAGCATATACGTAGTATTATTATATCTTCTTTGCCTGAAGTGCCCGCAAATTAATGTAACGTTAATATTCACGAGGTCAATGACCTTAGACATGTGTAAACATATAATTAATCAATCACTAAATGACATCAAAAACTTGGTGTTATCATCATCTCAAATCACAATTATCTACAGAATCCTATAATTTGCGTCTTTCGACGCGCTGATTGCGTAATTTTAACTGTTGATTTGTATTTGCAGGTTTACTTGACGTCGCTGATTCACTTAGCAACATCGAAAACAACAACAAAAATTCGTTCAACGTTTTGGCTACTAACAATCAGACAAATTGAATATAAAGCTTCAGATATTTTGTTTATTTATAATAATAACTTTTGAAAGTGCATTCAATTAAAAGCGCCATTTGGAACTATTCAGATGTTTATTTTTTACCCACGACGACGGTGCGGAGAAGGGTTAGGTTAGGAAGATGTCTGGTGGCGGAAGTGTCCGCAAGCGTCCCCGCAACAAGAAATATGCACGATTTTTTATATTTTGGTATTGTATTTTATATAAATGGTAGCTTACCATCGTCAAATAATACAATCTGTAAATAATATCCCGTTCGTAAAAACATATAGGTAAATTTGGTACAAAGATAATCATTTTTAAAAATAGCGATCAAATTCGGACGATTTAAAATCAAATCAAAGTGGCATGTTTGTTGTCATTATACGCGATGCTATTTGTCAGAGCCTGTGGTCAGAACGATCTAACAGCGTCGCGTTTAATGACATCAAAATGGCACCATCAAGGACGTGACGGCCAATAGCCATAGCTCAAAGAGTTATTATCTATGCGATAAGCATTTCAATGAAGTGAACGTAGGATTTGAATCTGCTCCTTCGGATCACTAACCCGACGCTCTACCAACTGAGCCAGCCCGCCTCCTACGCAAGCGCCAAATTTTTGAAGTGCTTATCATTACCACCACCAACTTATAAGCGAAGCCATGGTGGTCTAGTGGTAATGACACACACCTTACAATCGTGAGGTCGTGGGTTCGAACCCAGTCCCGTACCAATGATTTCCTGGGAATTTATGTACGGAATTTCACACCACTGGCTTTTCGGTGAAGGAAAACATCGTGAGGCAACCTGCATACGTCCGTTCCTGCGTTCGCTTCAGATTTTTGAAATGCTAATCCAAAGATAACTCTGAGATAAAATATAATGTGAAAAGCACTACTAAATAAAAATCATAATATAATAGCCATAGCTGTCGGTGCCACAGACAGAGATTAATGCTAGATCACTTATGGTGCATAGTGACGTCATGCTACTTTGCTTTGCGTTTAAATAGTCAGGATTTTACAGCTATTTTTAAATAATCGGCCAAATGCGAGTCGGGCTCGCGTACCAAGGTTCCGTACTGTACGGGATATTGATATACATATTTCATTTTAATTTAATTAATTATTTTTGAAGTAAATATACTTACAACTAAATATCCTGTGGATATTTCAAGCAACTACCAGTTGCCGTTATTAATTTCGAGGAAAAAAAAACACTAATTGATCATTTTTCATTCAGATAATTTTTTGATACCTTAATTATTTCCGAAGTGAAAAACACAGGTAAAATCTAATAGTCATAAAGATTCTATAGAAATAATTATTTTTTGCAAAAAAAAAGCAAATCCGACTTCCATCGTTTACAAAATTTGAATCGTTTGGTCGAATTGATATAAACAATTTTTCCATTATTGCTGATTTTTAAAAAACGGCTCAGCAGATTTCGATTAAATTTAAATGAGACCACCTCGGGAGTAGGTAGGTATATAGTAGTATACTTTTAGAACTAAAAAATATTTTTTTAATCGGTTTACTATTGGCGAATACATCGATGAACATACATGAAAAATTACATGCAGACGAACATAGTACCACCACCTTTTTGGAAGTCGGTAAAAATATGGATCAACAAGACCGGCATTTGCATCCTGCGTGTTCCTGCGGTCAGGCTGTCGGTCTACCTTATCGGTGGACGTTCGTCTCTATTCTAGAACTATACTGTTAACGTAGTGCAACGTGCAACCGTCCAAAGGCACCGGTGACCTCTTACCATCAGTAGGTCCGTTAGTCTGTTGGCCTTTTAAATTTAAATAAAGAACTTAATGACTAGACTATACTCTATAAAATTTAACTTGATCTCTGCGACAGTTACATATTGACATATTTAGAGTTGAGATAGTGGTGGAAAAATCGATTTTCAAACAATGTTGTAATGAAATCGAATGAGTAGTTGAAGGTGAGAAATTGGATTTTATTTACTTACTATTATTAATGTACACGTGTAAATAATGTTATGATATTAATTAAATACTCATAATAATGTAACGATAGTATTTATCGACGTTTTTCACTATTATCGATGCTAATGTAACATATACATGTATACACATGTAAAAAATGTTATGATATTAAAATATACAATAAAATTTATGATAAATTAAGTTTTATTTAAAATATTGTCAGTATAAACTATCGATATTTTAAATAAAACTCTATCTAAAAATCTGTGGTCACGATCATTCGTCGCCCATCACTAATCGGCATGCCCATAAAGTATGACATTGACAGGTACTGTCTGTACTATTAAGAAATTCAGGACTTCATAGGCGTGATTTTTCTGAAAGCTGTCGCAGAGATCAAGTTAAATTTTATAGAGTATAAATTATTAGATATGATGAGAGGATACAATTAGGTATTAGTGTTTTACGATCATAGGTATAAGTTTTGTACGATCCCCAAATCTGGTAATGGTATCTAACAGTATTGTGACTCGGCCCTGTCCGAACGCAGAACGTATCACGCTAGCGCGCCTGCTGCCTGCAGGGGGCTGCCCGTCTTGCGCTTCGATGACTAGCATACTGAGAGCACACTGAACTCCGAGGCGGAATACTGTCACCATAGACAAACCTCTTGAGTAGGTTTGTCTATGTTGTCGCCCTAGTGTGGGATCCAGTGCACTATGAGTGAAATTAATCTAATTTAAGTTTGTTTACTATAAGGATAATTTAGTTTTTTGTAAGTACCTACCATAAGGAAGAGCCTAGATCCCACGACACAGGTCGCCCTAGTGTGGGATCTAGTGTACAACTTACTTTGTGTTAATTTTTAAGATCAATAAACGTTTTTATTATTATTATTATTATATCATTACCGAATCACAGGGTAGGTGCCCCGGTTGTGGCCACTTTAAGACATTTTTAAAATTTCGTCAAATATACAAAAAAAATATTAACTTGAGATTTTAAAGTTGCTTAAGATAGACGGAATAGACATGTGTCTATTAATTTTTAGAAATAAACACTATGTTGATAATATGAGATATAATGAGAAAAATTACGAATTTTCTACAAGCATTTTAATGAAAAGTGGCAAAACATTGGTTGCGGCCACTTTTCAAAATGATATCCAATATGTTTTGTAATTGACAGTTACAATTAGATTAGAAATGTTTTTTTTTTATTTTATTTATTTAGTTTTAGGTTGGCTTTGCAGTATTTGCAGTATGACATTTGCCAACTGTAATGAAAATTATGAGATAGTTATAATAATATGAGAAATCAGTGAAAATTCATTTTCTTTTATTCAAACCGTAGTAGGTATTTGTATTTTGATTAGTGTTATGAAAATAACTAAAATCACTAATTTTATAAAGCACTCCTTATTTTTAGCAATGAATATTTTCAAATTGTTTTATAGGATCACTTTGTTGTCCGTCTATCCGTCAGTGTTTCTGATGCACAGTTTCTGAAACATCACGTAATCGAAACATCTAAACTCGTAGTGTTTACAGAAACAAAATAAATGTGTCTGAAACATTATTTATTTCTAATACAGAGTTTATAAACAATTGTTGCTCGAATGGCTTTATTTCTCAACATAAATACAATTTGGTATACTTGAGAATGTAAAAAAATACATAATAAGATTACAGTAGAAATAAAGAATTAATAAACTAAAATTGCATTGGAATTAAAATAATAAATGTATGTCAAATTACATTTGGATCTTTTGGAACCAAAAGAATAGTTTATATTTTTTTCTTCAGCGACAATTTGAATATAAATTTCACTTAAATATCTGCACCAAATAAATAAAAGTTTAAGTGAACTCTAACTGCATAATTAAGATAAAATTTATGTAGTTAATATATATAAAAGCCCGACGACTTCGAGCAAACATTACAATTTGAACTATTCCTTTGAAAGTCGTTCAACTCCTCCTCGAAATAACTCAACATGTTTAAATTGTTCAAGCTGTTCGTAATAATTGTTGTCGTCGCCATGCTGGTTGCTGAGGTAAGAAATTTATTATTTATATATTTATTAGAAATTTATTTTGTAACCAGAGGTCGACACGGGAGGCACTTAGATCACCCGCGGCCTCATCGTGTACGCGTTCTGACGTTCGGTTTCGCTTTTTCTCCTGCTCGCGCCAGTTACTCGCTTCACGAGAGCGAGCGGGGTGAAAAGTGAAGCGGAACGCTGGAACGCATAGAGATAGACAATACGGGGGCAGGACGGTGTAAATATTACGGGTAATGCTGGGAGAAGAAGTAAACTTAAATTAAACCCGGGTTTACTTAGACTACCCATGTCTTTTGGTTAAAGTTCGAACATTCAATGAAAAATAGTTTGTATTCGGCCTATACCCATGCACTCTTAGGTTTACCCATCACTGGATGGGTATTGTTAAGTGTTAGGTAGGTACATGATTTGTGACCGCGCGGCACAGCGGGGCAGTGCGGCGCGGGGGCACGCTCTAGGAAGTAGTGTTGCGTTTCGATAGTCGAGTATCATTTAAGGCCAATTACAAACTATGTACTTTTCATTGTATTTTCGGACTTTACCCAAAAAACTTGGGTAGTACTAAGTAAAACTAAGTTTACTTACTCTACCTGCATTACCCGTAACATAAACGCGGGGAGACGACACAGGGGACTGAGGGGTGCAGGCAGCGGGTCCCCGGCGCACCTAACTCAGTGTTCTTTTGTCGTCTCCCCCGGCGCCCCCGTACCGCGCAGGCGAGGACTAAGTTACGCGGTAGGATTATAGATATACGATTCCGTAGATTTAGCAAACTGCTACTTAGCATGAAGTTGGCAACGAACCTTTTAAGTACATTATTTACGATTCATTGGTTAAAGTAATCGATTTCTATACCATCCTATATATTTTAACCGACTTCATAAAAAGGAGGTTCTCAATCCAGCCGCACCAAAGAATCCGTAATGTATGAAAGCCCCGTATGGAAGGAATATATTATTCTATTTTAATTAATTTATTTTTGATGGGAATAGACAACTTAATATTCTGTGAACATTTCAATCATCTTGTTGCTGTCATTAATATCGAGCAATAACATCAAGTTTTTAGTATGAGAGCCGGGCTCCTAAACTATTTATTTTATTTTAATACTTTATTTTTAAAGTGAATGTCTAACTTAACATTTTGTGAATATTTCAAGTATTTGTCGGTCAGCATTCTTAATATCGATCGAAATACGGCTAAAAATTCAGGTTTATCGTACGGGAACCCCCTTAAATATTGTTTTTTCTATAAATATTAGGGGGGGCTCCCGTACCACATATCTGAATTTTTGCCGTTTTTCTTTCGATATTAATAACAGCGACAGGTACATAATAGAAATATTCATAGAATATTTAGTGAAATATTCACTTTAAATATAAATAATTAAATTAAAACACAATAAATATTTAAGGGGAGCTCCCAAACAGGTAACGTGATTTTTTGCTCGATATTAATAACGGCAACAAGAAGATGCTTGAAATATTCACCGTATAAAACGTTGCAATTTTTTCAAAAATAAATAATTAAATTTAAAACATATTACGGGGGGCTTCCAAACTACACGGAACCCTCGGTGCGCGAGCCCGACTCGTACTTGGCCGAGTCTTATTCTATATCATTAAAGAATGTTTTAGATTACAAACATACACAAGATTACAATGTTTTTCATACATTTTATGACTGCACCATACGCAGTCAGTCGTCAGACTAGGTATATCGTAGACTCATAAATAATGTTGATATTTTTTCAGAGTCTTCAACAAGCCGGTAACCCTGTAGATACCGCACAAGGTATACATATATTGTTATGTATTTTTGTTTCATTAGTATTGGATGCTATCATCTACAACCCATCATTTCATCCGTACGTTTCAACGACTTCTTGACAACGCATTTTAAACGCTGTATTCTTTGTATTTTCAGGTCTCCTTGGACTGAATAATGTGCTTAACAACGGCCTTAATGAAAACCAAGTCGCAGCCAATATTGCGAGCGACAACAATCAATCAAAATCAGGTTAAAGCGACACAACCATAAAAGTACCTATTTGTAACTACCCTTACCGTACCCTTTGTCAAATAAAAGCGCTATTTGTAACTATTCAGATCTTTCATTTTATGTTGGCTTCAAGAATTAATTGGGGGGACGGGGGGACGGGGGGGGGGGGGGGGGGGGGGGGGGGGGGGGCTTGGTAGGGGGGCTCACTTTTGCATACAATTACACATCGCTCAATCGAATTATGTTACACATTTTTCTTTACAAATAGCTGATAAGGTAACTATAACAGAATACATACCTACGGCTTAAACTCACGTTATAATTATACGGTCGATCCGCAAGGAATCCGACCAGCTTCGGAGTATTTAGTACTCCGAAGCTGGTCGGATCAGGCTACATTTTACAAGGTATAATATCGGTGCGACATGCGTGAACTACTCCAACTGAGAAGAAATAAGACCAGGATCGATGGCGTTTTCACGTATCTTTTTTTTTTTTTTATTTTAGATAGGTTCGCGTTTGACTACATCTTTGAGTAGTTGCATTAGAAGAGTAAGTAAATATGTAGGAACCTACGTCTTCTACTCGTAAAAGCTGACTGACTCAGGTATCAATTGGCCTGTGCCAAGCCCTTAGGGCTAGAAACTTAAAAATTTGTACACGCATACCTCTTCGCAAATTCGTCTTCTGAAGGGGTAAAACGGGCCCTTTTCCATTGTATGAAACTTTTTATTGTCTGGACCGATTGATATGAAACTTGGGAAAAATATTCTTCAAACAGAATGAAAAATACGTTTGATTCAACTATTGCGATTTTAATATCCTGGGGCGCCCGATAAAATTCCAAAGTTTGTGAAATTAAACATCGATTACATCTAACGAGCTGAACGGATGTGAATACAATTTGGTATAGGAGAGGCTTATAAGATGTATCTGTATAGGAGTTATAGCCATCATGAAAAATCTATACCGTTCCTTTAAGATAGGCCAAATTAATTACGAGTTTTAACGAAACGAATTAATGAATTCCAATGAAAATTAGTATAAAAATAGACAATAACACAAATTAGCACATGGACTACTGCTATCCCAAAAATATTTAAGATGTTCCTAAGGGAATTGAAAAAAAATTACAAAAGGACTAAACGGAGTCGATTGAAATTTTATTTGAAAATAGCTTACAGTAATAACTAGAACATAAACTTTGATGTCCCGGAAAATATTGATGATTCCTTTTATAACTTCGTTAAAAATACATGATATCACAATCAATTGGCTTGAATATGGGAGTAGGCAATTACATTGATTAGTTTTCTATAATACCGGTAAATTCAACGGTTTCCACAGGAGTGACTTAGGGAACTCTACGAATAAAAAAATAGAAAAATAGAAGTTTTTTTACGAATTTTTAGCAACTAAATTTTAATGACCATGAATTCTTATATTGAGCAAGTACTAAGAAAACTCGAAGTCCTCAATTGAGTTTCTCGACAGGTGGGTCTTAAAATGAACATGGATAAAACGAAGGTCATGTGTAATGTTATACCCACCCCAATATCTGTTGAGAGCTCGGTTCTTGAAGTCGTTGACGTAAGTCTACCTAGGACAAGTAGTCCAGCTAGGTAAGTCCAACTTTAAGAAAGAGGTCGATCACCTAATCCGACTCGGCTGGGCAGCGTTCGGAAAATTGCGTGTCAGTGCCTCAAGACGAGAGTTGTGTGTTGCCAGTGATGACATATGAAACTGAAACGTGGTCTTTTAATATGCGCTTCATGAATAAGCTCAAGATAGCCCAACGTGCTATGGAGAGGGCTATGCTCGGTGTCTCTCTGCGGGATCGAATCAGAAATGAGGAGATCCGCAGACGAACCAAAGTTACCGACATAGCCCAGCGGATTAGCAAATTAAAGTGGCAATGGGCAGGACACATTGTTCGAAGAACGGATGGCCGATGGAAGTTCTCGAATGGAGACCACGGACCAGCAAGCGCAGCGTAGGACGCCCCTCCCAAAAATCCCCATCAGGCTAGCTGCGTTGCCCCGCTGCTATTGTATAAGGACCTGACTAGGCGTCTGGTAGAGGTGACACGTGACCAGAATGCTGGCATCTACAACTTTAGCCAAAAATTAGTTCAGCGAGGCAACGGCGCCAGCATTTTGGCCACGTTACCCTCTGCCACGGGTCTTTTAGATTAGTTTTAGTTTTTTTATTATTTTAGTATAAGTTTTAGGGTAAGTTTTTTTATGAGTTTTTATTTTAAGTAGGTTTAATTTTAATAGTTATTGAAATGTTTTTTAAGTTTTGTCGGAATTAAATCTTAAACTACTACCGAAAAATTTCGTAGTTCCCGTAGGTTATGGAAAACATTTATTTATTAACGTAAAACCAACTTATCCTACTTAATGCATAGAATTTTTTTTTAGTAAAAACAAGACAAAATTTCTGTGGGATATCTCTATTATTATCCTTACTTCCTTACTAATATTATAAATCCGAAAGTGTGTTTGTTGTAAGTAGATATAAGCTACCAAAAGTTCGATCCCACGGGAGATAGTAAAGTTATTCAAGGTTAAACTTCAAAAATTCGGTATATTAGATTTTTCTCAAAAATTGTAAAACTAAAATAAATATTAGTAAACTTTACCAAAAAATATTCTGATACTCTTTCCTAATAATCATCATAATTGAGAAATCGCCTTTTAAAAAACAACATTCCGCTCTACCTATAAGGTAGTGTTCTTGGCTTTTTCTGAGTTTCCACGCCTCAAAATGATAAAATTGAGTCTTTACATGTATTTTTTTATCGGTCGGTCGGTATGTCTATCCGTCCGCGACCTGACCTCTCCTATATCGGAAATGCGTAAAGGTATCAAGTTGAAACTAAAACAATATAGGTATTAGTACGCAAATCTGTAGTCCCTTGCACCTATGAAAAAAAGTGTTAGTCGTTTAGGTCACAAAATAACAGCATATTTCGACACTCACGTGGTACTTAATCAAAATCTATGTAAATGAGCGTGGAACCTTAATAGAACCTTAATAAAGCCCCAGGGATACTACCTCATAAAGGTACGGAAATGTATCGCAATATGCATTCTAATCGTATAGAATGTGACTCCTTCAATTTTTAGAATATCGATATCTCAGGAAGTACCACTTTTGTAAATAATTTTATGTAGATATTTAAAAATCTAAGTGTTTTTTTAAAGTTTTTTAGCTCCCGCGGCATTGATGGGGACTTTTTGATTTATTTCTACTTGTGTTTCCAAGACCTCCACCAAAATTAATTCAGCTCTATCGAAGTTTTTATAAATTGAAATGTCTATTTTGGACGGGCTATATAGTTTGTAAGAAGGAAGTGACCTAGGCTATTATTTATTCCGAAAATTTTTGTGATTCCTGTAGGATAGGGAAAAGACTTTTAAATTAACTTACTCATATCCGTATTTAATATGGATAGACGAAACGTAATTAGATGGCAGGTGACATTGACTGCTGACTTTTATGCATAGAAAAGGAAAAACAAAGGAAAACCACTATAACATGATCACCGCAAAATGGTGATGAAAATGCATAGAAATTGATTTTTGACCGACGATCCAATCGGAGGAGGTTCTCAATTCGACGCGTATATTTTTATGCACGCATAACTTTTGAAAAGCTTTTATTTAACTTGCAATGTATGTATATATGTAAGTATGTCTGTTCGGGTGGAATCTTTGAACTCAGTTTTGAAGTAGATATCTTCAACCGATTGAGCTGAAATTTTGTGTACACGTTTAGTTTGGATGACAATGCACGATATGGTGTGTGACATCATTCTAAATCCAATATAGCGGACCGTCCAAGATGTCGGAATAGCTATTTTTGATGCACTTCTACAATATGGGTATCAAATAAGAGGGATAGTTGAGAGTAACTCAAAAAATAATGTGACGTCATTCTAAATCCAATATGGCGGATCGTCCAAGATAGAGGAATAGTTATTTTTAATGCATTTCTACAATATGAGTATCAAATGAAAGGGATGGTTGAGAGTAACTCGAAAAATAATGTGACGTCATTCTAAATCCAATATGGCGGATCGTCCAAGATAGAGGAATAGTAAAGTTATTTTTAATGCATTTCTACAATATGAGTATCAAATGAAAGGGATGGTTGAGAGTAACTCGAAAAATAATGTGACGTCATTCTAAATCCAATATGGCGGATCATCCAAGATAGAGGAACAGTTATTTTTAATGCACTTCTGCGATATGGGTATCAAATGAAAAGGCACATTGAGAGTAAATTGAAAAGTGAGCTCCAAGCTGAAATAAGTTTGACTTGTGTAATTTGGCGAGATGGGCGACATCAGCATTGGGGTGTTAGGCTGGTGCCACACGGGCGACGCGGCGGCGACACCGCCGCTGCACCACGGCGACAGCGCGGCGACCAGTGTTGCCGGTAGCGTCTTAGACATTAAATCTAGAGTATTCGAGTATTCTATGAATAGTAAGCGGGAAAAAAAGGTTTTAATGACAACCGTTCAGTCTAAAGCTGAAGATGAGTAAATGAGTAAAATTCGTCGTACACATTCGAAATCGGATCGTGTGATTTGTCACGACGAGTGTCACAATAATAGCTGTCTAAGTGACAGCTGTCAAACTTTAAAGTGATTTATCTCGGTTATTATTGACTCTAGACTACTGCTGTTTTTACAAAAGTGACAGAGCTCGACGAGTTCTACATTTTAGATGACAGCTATCTAACTTGAAATTGATTAATCTCGGTTATTATCGACTCTAGACTAGTCTAGACTACTGATATTTTCACAAAAGCGATAGAGATCGACGAGTTCTACATTTTGGATGACAGCTGTCAAACTTCAACGCGATTTATCACGGTTATTATCGATTCTAGACTACTGCTGTCTTCTCAAAAGTGATAGAGCTCGACGAGATCTACATTTTGGATGACAGCTGTCAAACTTCAACGCGATTTATTTCAGTTATTATCGATTCTAGACTATGCTGTCTTCAAAAATGTGATAGAGCTCGACGAGATCCACATTTCGGATGACAACTGTCAAACTTGAGCAATCTGAATAAAAATATATACTTACATACAAAAATATTCTGAAATCATACTTTTTTAGTCTTAAGTTTTTTATGTCCTATATTTCCTACAGTATGGGTATTAAATGAAATGGTTCGCTGATAATAAAAATGCAGGTTACATAACTAAAAAGTAAAAATCAAATAAAAGCTTGGTGCGCGATTTACTTGTGTAAATTAACTAGTACCTATTTAATTAAGTAACTTAATCTGCTAAGTTTATTTTGTTTAATTAAATACCTATAGGTACTTACGCAAACCTCGCGACAAGCTTCCATTATCATATAATTTTTGTATAATGAGGTTAAAAGTTTATAGGTAAAATTTTTAAAGGAAAATCTTGTTTTCTTATTTTTAGAGCAATGAAATAAAAGCTTTTTATCAAAAATATTTTTTGCTTTTAATTTATTTCATAGTAGTCCGTATAGTATTTTAATCATTCTTATTTTATTGGAAAGAGTATACTTTGAAATTGGTCCCATTTAAATTTTATCGAAATCGGCTGAGCCATTTTTGATAAATCAATAATAATGTGAAAATGTGTGTGCGAAATAATTGCGAATTACGTACACGGGTGAAGTCGGTCATATATATTTTTTGCTAAAAATAATTATACCTATATAAACAAGAGAAATTTCCTATTGGCATAAAAATAAAAATATAACGTGGGCGAAGCCGCGGGTTCAGCTACTTTGAATATATCTAAATTTTGACTTAAATATCTTTTACACCAAATAAAATTTAAGTGAATTTTAATTGTATAATTAAGATAAAATTTATGTAGTTAATATATATAAAAGCCCGAGGATTCCGAGCAAACATCACAATTTGAACTATTCCTTTCAACGTCGTTCAACTCCTCATCGAAATAACTCAACATGTTTAAATTGTTCAAGCTGTTCGTAATAATTGTTGTCGTCGCCATGCTGGTTGCTGAGGTAAGAAAACCTGTTTGAACATTTGTGGCATATCCACCCGCCGCCATTTTGATTTATTTCAAAGCTTCCGCGCACGATGTAAGTTGGGTAGGGGACACTTATACACACAAAAAATATGTAATAATAGGTTGGGGAAAAAGTCTTTTCGCATTATAGTATACGTATGAACTTGTAATCAATCATTGAAAGTGTAAATTTTAAAGAACATAATTCCAAATTCAATTAAGGAAAATGTGTGATTTTCATCTGTTTTTCGTACTGCCAAGATGAGTGAATCTAATGAAGAAATTCGATACATTTTAAAATTTTACTACAAAAAAGGTAAAAATGCAACGCAAGCCGATTTCAATAAAATAATTATAATGGGACCATTTCTAATCTACTAAAGAAAACAAGAATCATCAAAATCGGTTAGTACTTGGCGGAGTAATCGCGTAACACACAAAAAAACCTACTCTACATTCTCAATTTGATTGGATTGAGAACTTCCTTTTATGAAGTCGGTTAAAAAGCTGTCGGATGGTATGGAAATAGATTACTTCAACTAATAAATCGTAAAAAAATACTTAAAGTACTTAGAGGTAATATTTCGTAGCCAACTTCGCGCTAAGTAGCATTTTGATAAGTCTACGGAATCGTACCTACATATATCTATAATCCTACCGCTTAATTTAGTTCTCACCTGTGCGATACCGGGGCGCCGGGGGACTGAGACAGCTGAGACCGCCGCCCGCACCTGTCTCAGTCCCCAGTGTCGTCAACCCCCGGCGCCCCTGTACCGCGCAGGCGAGGACTAAGTTAAGCGGTAGGATTATACCTGCAAAGCTCGTAGCAATCAAGCATACTAACACAACTACAAAATAATAATCGGGCATGTGAATCAATCCAATTTTTAGTCGGGCCCCAAAACTATTTATTTTATTTTAATTCTTTATTTTTAAAGCGAATATCTAAGGAAATATTCTGTGAATATTTCAAGCATTTTGTTTGTCACTATTATTAATAACAATATAATGTTTTAGATTACAAACATACACAAGATTACAATGTTTTTCATACATTTTATGACTGCACCATACGCAGTCGGTCGTCAGACTAGGTACATATATCGTAGGCCCATAAATAATGCTTTGAATATTGACAGGTAAATAATCAAAGAAATAATGTTGATATTTTTTCAGAGTCTTCAGCAAGTCGGCAACCCCGTACAAGGTACATATTGTTATGTTTTTTTATTTCATTAGTATTGGATGCTATCATCATAATCATCTACAACCCAACATATCATTGGTGTGTTTCGACGACTTCACGACAACGTACCTATTTTAAATTCTGGTTTGTATTTTCAGGTCTCCTTGGCCTGGATAACGTGGCTAACAACGTCGGTAATAACAACGATGTCGCAGTCAATCTTGCCAGTGTCAACAATCAAACAAGATCAACTTAAAGCTTCAAATATAATCTTTGTTTTACACTAGTACATAACCATAACTCTTACCATAAAAGTACCTTCAATTAAAATCGCCATTTGAAACTATTCAGTTTTTTCATTTTATGTACCTGTCTAGATATGTACTGAATTGGCTGAGCTAAGCGGTCAAGAAAATATTCACTGTACTTACCTAATTGGTAAATCAGCTTGTCTACTGTGTCCGTGTTGCTTGAATCGCGGTATTGAGCTCATAAAAATATAAAGATTATGTCACTTTGTGCAGTGATTGTGCCATAATCATGCTGGAATAATTTGTCAAGTGCGTGTCGAGTAGTGTTGCCAGGTCTGATTTGCTTAAAATCGGGACAGAACTGAGATTGAGTACTGTAATGCTATTTATGCAATGTTTAAATTTTCGGTAACTTTTTTAAATTCTGAAAAAAACCGAATGAGCTAAATTGAGCATAGAACATAGCGAGTGCAAAGATTTGTTAATTTTTTCAGTCATGCCATCGATGTCATGTTTTTTTGTTTCGTAAAAAAATGAACAAAGGAGACCGCACTAGCACTACAGTTGCTATATGCGCGAGCGTAGCAAGTACGAAAAAAAACGGTCCCAAACATCCAAACATGCAAGCATCGCGAGCGCAGCGAGCCTGAAAATTTTGTCGTATATTTTACAACAAAGAGTCGATTTTTAATGAAGAAACCAATTGATCAGAAAGATCGACATGGGTCAAAATATCGGAACATTTAGCGTCCCGATCAAGTACAAAACGGGACGCGTCCCCAGACCCCCTGAAATCGGGACACCTGGCAACGGTAGTGTCGAGACACGCGTAGATAGTGACGATGATTATTATGATAATAACAACCAATTTGTATGAAGTCATTACATGGTTAACAGCTAGAAAAATATAATTGTCTAAGAAATATTATGTCTGTGAGGTCAATGACCTCTAAGCTATGTGCGATTTAAAGAAATTTCAATTTTCATTATATCTCAAAAAGTTATCTCATATCTCACAGTGCTCAAAATGATTTTGAGAGAATATTTTTAAGATGGTATATATATATATATATATATATAAACTCAGACCACCTTACCACACAAGTTTTACGCACGCTTTAGACAATGTTTCACAGTACAAATTTTTTAAAGCGTGTTTAAATCTTTTGTGGTAAGGCGGAGAAAGTTTAAAGATTGTTCAGAAATTAAGCGGGGGGGGCACCTCACAAATGGTACCTACCTACACCAGACAAAGAAATGTTTTATGAAACGTCCTTACATTCCATTTAAACACCCTATTCAATGAATTTTGGAGTATTTGGAGTCCAAATGACGGGATAGTTTTTTTATATTACGTATATATGTAGTTTACATGTTATGTATGTGTGTAGATATATATTTCTTTAAATATAATTTAGTTGTATATTTGTTAGGTATTGTCTAGTATTATTATTATTATTTTTTGTTTTGTTAAGTGTTTGTTTCTATGCTATTTAAATTTTCTTGCAGTTATGGCCACGTTTTTTTGTCAAATGCTATTTTCTGTCCGTGCTTGGTTGTCTGGAAGAAATCGCCTAAATTAGAGACCTATTGTTTTGTTTTGTCCTTATAATCTATTTTTTATGTCTAATAAAGTGTTGTTGTTGTTGATAGTAGAAAAGTAGTTTAATTTCAATTTAATTGTTACTCTACGTTTTATTAAATAATAAAATTACAATAAAAAATGAGGCGCCTTTTATTTTCTCATAGAGGTGATGAAAAGTAGAGTGTACCACTCGGGCGTAAAATATATTTTTGGCTCCTGCGACGTACTTTGAATCCCTCGCTACGTTTAGGATTCTAATAAAGAATGCCTCGCTACGCTGGGGTTTCTACTCTAGAATTCCTGGATTCAAAAAAGCGCCCTCGCCGTAAAAATATTATTTTGCTCCCATATGTTACAATCTACTATTATACTGCCTGCTCGTTAAATTACTCATTATGTCGTACAATCTCAACATAAAACGAGCCATTATTATCTTAACACAATCTTGAGGGCTATGGCAGGTCAATGATGTTGTATGAAACTCCCTAGGGAGTAAAGTGATTTAAATTTGGTACGTCTAATTCATATGAAAATTTCTAAACTTAGAACATTTAAGGACATCGTAAAGTATTTTATTTTGTAAAATCGAATAAAACTTCTTTACATTGCACAGCAACTGGCATTATAAGGAGGTTTTATTCGATTTTATAGAAAAAAACCTCTTTGCAATGCCTGTGTTAGGCCATGATAATCGAGCTGGCCATGGTCTTTGGTTTTCTGTTTTTTTCCTGTTTTGTTTTCCTCAAATAAATATCTATATATCTATCTAGTGTTTACATTCTCTGTTTTATTACGGATTGTGTGCGATTCGATGAAAATTCGTAGGTACATTTTAATTTGTTTTATTTTATTGTAAACGATACAGAGTTGCCTAGTGAGTACCAACACTTAGTGAGTGTATGGCGTAAGTATTACTCATATTCCTAGGGTTTTATTTTCTCGCAGGAGGTATGAAAAGTAGAGTATGCACCACTAGGACCAAGTCTGTCTTCGTCTTGGGCGACTTGAACCCCTCGCTTCACTCAGGCAGGACTCTAAATAATACGCTACTGTCTGAAATATGGTCTTTTACTGTGGGGTTAATGTATAAGCTCAAAGTAAACGTAGCTGGAAGTCGGAATCTCTATGCGAGATGAATGAGAAAATCAGAAATGAGGATGTTAGTAGATGAAACAAAAGTTATATGCCGAATCACGCAACTTGGCAGCTGTGTTGTTAACCAAAAGCTGCGGACATCCCGGTCCTCGCGCAGCTGAATCAGGATTGGGCTATCCGCATCTTGTTGCTAACAAGTTGTGTGATTCGACCTATACCGTCGTAGCCCAACGGAAATTCGAATTTGCACGTGTAGTGGCAGTAAGTACAGCAATTAGTTTGTAAAATGGGTAGCCGATTTGTTAGTAAAGTTTCTGGGTGGAGACCCGATAGTGTAGACCAGGCAGGGTTCTCTAAACTACGGCCCGCGGGCCAAATCCGGCCCGCCAGTGCCATCAATCTGGCCCGTGATAGCCTGTTTTACTGTGATAAGTTGAATGGAAAAGAATGAAAACATCCTATCCTACTAATATTATAAACGCGAATGTTTGTGAGGATGGATGGATGGATGGATGGATGTATGGATGTATGGATGTATGGATGTTTGTTACTCTTTCACGCAAAAACTACTGAACGGATTGAGATGAAACTTTGCAATTATATAGCTTATACATCAGAATAACACATAGGCATATATAAATTAAAATGACATATTGCGTATGCGGGCGAAGCCGCGGGTAAAAACTAGTAGAATGTTAATTACTCGGTTTTATTTACTTGCAATGTAAAACTTTATGACAGAAATGATGCAGAAAACTCAACTTAAGTATCTAAGCTTAAGCACATTAATAACCAACAAATAATGAAATTGAAATGAATCCCACTAATAAAACAAAAAACCTGTTTTGGCCTTTGGAACATACCTACCGAAAAAAAAAATGTGACCTTAAAAATATTATGGCTTCAAAGTTTGGAGATCCTGGTGTAGACTGTAGAGTTAGAAGCTTGGCTCTACAGAGATCTGATAGCGAGTTTTAACAACATTTTACATGACATGTTTTTGGTGAGATTTTATACAACTCAATATTTTAAAAAAGGTCAATCACTAACACAGTATTCACTACTAAATATAAACAATAATAATATTGTTAGGTTAGCATTTAGCATTTTTTATTCACTAAAACTACAACATAAACTGCCGCTTGAAATCTTCAAGTAACACGAAAAAGATTTAGACTCAAGTTTTCATGGAATCTGTATTACAAGAACATCAGGAACTTACATATCTGTAGATTTATTTTAAAAACTCATGTCAAGTTGTTTGTCCGCGATGAACTCCTCAACTACTGAACCGATTTTAACCAAATTTTGCACACTGTGTGCAGTTTAATCCGACTATACGAGTATGTTTTGTAATCCTCAAAATGGCATACAATATGCGCGACTTATTTACGACGATGTTTCTATACTAAAAACTCTGACACCAGGGCTACCCACCCGGCCTATACGGACTTACTTACTTCTATGCTTAATTTTTACAGATATAAAAGTGGAATAATTGTTATCTATTTGAAGTAATCAGGTAATTAATGATTGCTAATTAAAAAGTTTCCACTTTGCAAAAGTAAGGTAAACGTACGTAACTGCGGACGAGTCCCAGAACGCGGACGTTACTCGGTTTTTTAATTTTTGTAATTTACTACGAAAGTTTAACTTAATCTTATGAATGACAATAAATTCTTGGTTATATTTCAAAGTATTATACAGGCAAAACTGTACAGGTAGTGTAATGGTGTCCAAACCAAATTATCTCAAAAGTACGGTGTCGTAAAATTTTCGTTAATCTGTTAATTCAGTAGCTGAATTTGGTGCCTGTCATCAACTTCAGTTCATTTCTTAGTTGTCTAATGTGATACAGTAAGTGTGCTATTTTATAACGATACTTGGATAAATTACTTAATATTATAATCTATAATCTAGACATACTCTTTATGATTATTTATAATATTTGCGTATCCGCCTACTGGTACTCACTAAACCCGTACTTGTCCCAATGCACGGACAATAATCACATTTTCCGTCCGAGAAGTGGGACACACATCAGTTCTTTAATAATCGTTGTACCAGAGCTCGGATCTCGACCTTATTGCCTTGAAATAAGTCTCATTTTTCCTTGCATGTAGTAACATCGTTTTCAAAATTGTGCAAAATGCGATTATTATAATTCGTTTGCGTCTTATTCCTTTGAATCAAGAATTATTTTGGGCTGGTTCAAGCAATAGTCATAACCAGTTTGCTTTAGTATTGCTTAAACTGTATTTTTATATATGACAAAAAAAATTTTTTGATCGATTTACAACGTCGGCATATTTAAAACAATATTATAATATTAATATTTTTACTTTATGTTTAAAAGATTATCTTAAGTAAGATTTTTCGTGCTCAGATTTTGATTTTGGCAAAAGAATCTCTTAGCCCAAGCTTGTTTTTTGCACCATCTGCGTATATGTTCCAAGATAGCAATATATCGACAGATACATCGTTCTCTATGACTAGCTCATACTTTTCTCTGTCGAGCTGTGTTCTAGCTATAATATCTGTACCATTTTTTGCTTTGGAGGTGATTGCCATCGCCCGGTCGATTATTTTGCAGTGGGTTGTTGTGGCACTCGTATTCTTTCACATATTTCTAGATTTAATTCATAGGGCAGAAGTCATCGATTCCTGCTGTATATATGCAGGTGCAGCGGTGTGGTCTCTAAAATTATTTCAATAGCAGCTGAGTGTGTCTTTTTCATACATCTGTTAATTAAAGAGCACGATATTCTGCGTTTCTCGTAGCATAGTTGTATTTTGCGCGCGTTGGTGTCTGATTATTTGTTAGACTTCAGTCTTTTCCTACCGCTTTAGTGCATTGCCATAAAATTTTGTTGCCTTAGTGGTGACATATTCGAGACTTTTTCCACAGAACTTAATAGTCTAGCCAGATACCTAGATATTTAACTTCCTTGATTAGTATTAACCTAGTAGTATCATACTCGTACATAGAGTTCCTAGTAGTATCATAATAAATCTGTTTTCTTTTTTTTTTGTGAATAACACTAACTCCATTTCAGTGGTGGATTCACGGAGAGTCCGTGGCGTTCACACCATTTTTAATTATATCTCCTAACACGAAGTTGAAAGTCAAAAAGTCCAGACAGTTACCTTGTCTTCAGGCAGTCTTTTGTGACTCGAGCAACTTTTTGTGAGCGCGTCGTGCTTGCCATTTCAATGTTGAATGTTCTGCTAGCGAGTATTGTGATAATGTACTACTGTCTACTATTTTCGCAAACTTTCCTAAATATTAATATTAATGAAAATAGTCTTAACAAACGCCCTTTCAATGTCAATGAAGCTGGCTAAACAGAACTGTTTGATTTCTAGTGCAGATTTGATTTTGTAGGTAACTTGGTGGAGTGCTCTCCACCTGATTGTCTCCGTTGATTTTCCTGATTAATAGGCATGTTGATTATTGTAGACTGTGTTTTTTGCTAGGGGTCTATGTGCTCTTCTCTTATGTGCTCATTGCAGATTATTTTCAGCGTTTTCAATAAGAAAGAGCTGAGGTGATTGGTGCAAACCTTGGACTTAGACCTTGGATTTGTGTAATCAATCTTTCTTGGCTTTGGCAGTAAGACCACTGTTACTTCTCTCCAGGCTTTAAGTATATATCTGAAAAATCCACGCCATACACGATCTAAATATGGCGATTAAAAGTATATTATCATTTTAGGCGCCATTGGAAAAGAACTGGATATATTTCACACAGTTTGGGTGCCTTGTGTGGTTGGAAAGTGCTTATACCACTCATATCTCTACTTTATTGTCACATAGGAGACTCTTTCATGGGTATCCATAAAAGAGTCTCCTATGTGACAATAAAGACTGCAAAATCCCCTGTCTTCCATACCAGATTTATGTGGTTCCCATCCATCTGTGTAGTTCAGTTGACAGTCGATAAAAGTACGTTTGTAGAAGCAATTCAAATTGCTTCTGGTCCGAGTTTTTATAAGTACTACCAGGCTTTTTGAAATGCCTAACTTTATTCGTGAGTCACACGATATATTTTTTCTGAGTCACGTAGTTTCACTCTTAGATTGAATAGAGTTGCTAAACGTTTTCCGTGAGTTTTCTGGCTTTTTTACCTTTACCTTGAATAGGTGGTGCATATTTGTATAGTCTTGTCAGTTCGCTGGTGTATCAGTGCTTATAGCTCTGTTAAAAATATGTCTGACCTTTTATTTGAGCATGGTTATTATTCCACCATTGGCTTTTTAGGACTGAAAAACTAAAGTTCTCATTTTTCAACGGGCAAGCTTTTTCATAGCTCTTTCTTAAAGAATGTACCAAGACTTCTGACTAAAAGCATTAATTTTTTGTCCGCCTGATGTAGTGCCACTTCTGTCATATCTAGGTACGCCGTGTTCTAAAGGTAACTATACTACTGAGGTTGCCTTAGAGACTGTGGGATATTATTATATAAGAGTACGCATTTTATTTTGTATAGGAAGACTGAATACATTACCTTGGGAATCATTTAAGCCGCTTATCTTGCAACGGACTAAATATGGTTCCTTTACCAGTGCTATTAGTGTTAACTACCTGACGTTTCAGCATTTTTTTTTCATAATGTGATTATTGTTTGTTTGAAATATATTTTATTGTATGTAAACTATTATTTCTTTGATTTATGAGACCTTAAATGGCTTAAACTAAAATATTCTATAATAATAATGAGTAATAATACAATTAGGCAATTTAATTTCTAATGTAAAGCAAATAGAGTTCTAATTCGAATAGCGTCCGGGAATTGGGACGATTTGTCCAAGATTCGGGTCGATTTTAAAGTTCATAAAAATAATAATACAATAGTAAGGCAATTTAGATTCTAATACAAAGCAAATAGTGTTCAATTTCGTTTAGCGTCCGGGAATTGGGACGACATTCCGCGCATTAGGACAATTCGTCCGCGGTTTGGTACATTTGAGTATTTTTTTACATTTTGGATATTAATTCCCATTAAAGCTCAAACAAATTAAAAAAAGTTTAATTATTATAAATCTTTGATAAATGCCCTACCTGGTCATATTCACTTTGTTGTTGTAAGTCTATTAGTATAAGGGTAGTATTACTTCAAAGTCAGGAAAGTTCAAAAACGTCCGTACATTGGTACGTTTACCTTACCTGCTTTGCATTTGATAGTTTGAATATAAATTGCAATTAAATATCTGCACAAAATAGTTATAGGTAACCTCTATTTGTTTAATTATTTATGATAAAATTCCGTGGTTCGTATATAAAAGCCCGAAAATTCTGAGGAGACTTCACAATTTGAACTATTTCTTTCGACGTGGTTCAACTCCTTATCAAAAAAATCAACATGTTCAAATTGTTCAATTTCATTTTAGTAATTGTTATTGCTTATATTTTAATAGTAGATGAGCGAGGTAAGAGAATATATTGCACGACCTCTCTATCAACAAAATAACTTGTTATTTTTTTCTTGTATTTTTGTGATTTATGTCGTCTTTTATTTTGTCATTATAATATTAGTAACCTAAAAACAATAATTTATAGGATTAAGTAGAAATGAGCTTGATTATATTTTCTTCAAACGATAACCGTCTTACCACAAAAGTTTTACGCACACTGTAAACAATGTTTAACAGTACAAACTGCACGGTTAAACAGTGTTTAAAGCTTGTTTAAATCTTTTATGGTAAGGCGGTAAATCGCAAAAGGTGGGTTTAAAGGTACAATTTCGTAACCAACTGCACGCTAGTAGCGCAATAGTAGGTAACTATTTACGGAATTGTACCCTTTTGGAAGACGCTATTTTCCGAAACATACCTAGCTAGAGCTACTAGATCGGGAACCAGTTTCATTCATTAATTTATTTGTGTACTTACTAGTTTTTATGTCAATCAAGTATTTTTAATTGACAAATATTTTTATACCTTTAGTGAAAGCACCACTTATTCTGTTGAATTTCATGCATTCGTCGGATGAATAACGTTGATCAATCCTTTTTTCAGAGTTATTAACAAGCAGGTATGGATTTTTCTTCTTTTATTTTCTTTAGGGTTTAGAGTCAGCATATGCAGGGTTTCCCAGGTTTGATAATAATTGGACATTTAGTTCTGGGCATCCTGAGAATATAGGACATTATTCGGACTCAAAACCGACCATATACTCGTATATATACATATTCATAGTAAGTATAATAAAATATCAAACGTATACCTTTTAAAAATAAACTTAAGTCGTGGCTTAGTAAACAATTGTTTTACGATATTGATGCTTTCTAAAATTATCAGAATCAGTATGATTATAGGTACTTAATAATAGTATTTAGATATTGACATTACGTTTATATTAATTTCGCGTCTACCTTGGCTGCTGATTAAATTCTTATTGTTAGTTCACCGTATTACTTTAAAAAATTAGTCCGTCAGTTAGATTACAAAAAAATATTTGAACCGTATTTTTGATTATGTCAATCAATCAAATAATTATTTTGGCTTCCTCCACTTGGTATTCGTAAAAAATGGCAAAAACTGCCTTCCATCGTGTTTCGAATTTAAAATTCGAATAGTTCGCTCGAATAGTATACATTTTTTACATTATTGATGTATATACTCGTATTTTTCAGAAACGCTAAGCCGATTTCGATAAAATTTAAATGGGACCACCTCGTACTAAAAAAATATTTTCTTGCGAATTGTGAACAGAAGTTTACAATTCGCAAAAATATGAACATACACAAAAATATAACAGACGAGCATAGAACCTCCTTCTTTTTGGAAGTCGAATTAAAAATTGCAAAAATAAAGAGAGTTAAAACACGGGAGTGTGGCTCGCGATGTCACTTTACAGTAAATAGTCTAGGTACTATAAAGTGACGTCACACGTAACTTTAACGGCCTATATATTTTTGTTTTAAATGAGAAAAGAAAATATACTTTTCTGATATATTATCTATATGATGGAATAATTAGATCTTTTAGTCGCCTAGCCTATTATAATCATCTTTGGATATCATACGTGTGTTTTAACACGCATAGGACAACGTATTTTAAACGCTGTTTTATATTTGCAGGTCTCCTTAGTGCTTCTGACGTCGGTAATAATCTCCTTAACAACAACGCAGATGCAATCAATCTTGCGAGTGTCAACAACCAACAACAACCACAAACGTAAAGCTGCAGATGTCATCTCTGTTTCACACTTTATAATTAATGAAAGTTTATTCAATTAAACGCGCCATTCAACACTATTCAGATGTTTCTATTTCATTGAGGTGTAATCAATTGCAGATCTCGATTTAAGCATTTTTTGGCGTGATTGGTCGAACACAAGGCCGCATTCGCAGAACCTGATGACTGCGAAGAGGACTAAAGTAAGTTCGCATAGGCCGAGTGGCTAGCCCTGGTGTCAGGTTTTTAGGCTGCCTTAAAGCCTCTGACATGGCTAAACGGTCAAAACAACCGGGACCTACATTTTACGTGTCATCCGAGCCACGGTAGCGCTCAGTTGGAAAATGCCACCCGCGGTCACCCACCAAATACTGACCGTGCATAGGACTTTGAATCGATCACTTTTTTTGCGTTTACTGCTCGAGAAAATTATAGGTACATTTTTGAAAACATTGCGTTTTTATTTTCAAAATAGGGCTACATTTGGCCTCCGTCATGTCTGATGGAAAGAGAGGTTGTAGCCAAAGATAGAACATATAGGTAGAACAACTAGAAGAAAGATAAGATTTCACTCTTGTCTTAAGGTAAACTATTGTTCCAATTACATTTCACAATTTTGTCCAGTTCATAAAAATTTTCAAGATTTTCCCTTATCTATGATATTTTTATAGACACCAGGGACATAATTTCAAGTTTTATAAAATATGGTTTATGGAAGTTATTTTTGGTAATGTCGGGAGTTTTAATATTTGGCAGAATACGAATACATTTTTTCTGTATTACAAATATTTCTTACGCGTTTACACTATTCCCCCATAGTATAATTCCATATTGGAGCCATGAGGACGCGAATGCGTGATAATCTCTTCCTGTTAATGTCTTGGCATGTCCGGGTTATGGACTCTAAAATCTGGGGTTTTCACACGACTTGTCTTGGTTGCCGAATTTTCGAGATGGCCATACCACCATGATTGTAACGAAATGTTATATTTTTAGTGTCAATCGCTATTGCACGGTCGTATGTCTTATTTTTTTTTTCCAGAAAAGTTTTTAGTTTCTATTGTATATGTTACAGTCAGAGTGATTAGTCCGTTATTATGTATGATAACTGGTATACAAAATAACTAAACTGCTTAGTAAATGTGATAAATTAATCACATTAACTAGTTATTATTCATAATAATTGGTCAGGGATAGTGAAAGTAATAAAATCAAATCAAAATGGCAACTTTCAAGTAGCAGAATGTTTTAGTCAGCGTAATATTCATTTAGGTACTTAGTTGTTTATTTTTTACCAATTAATGTATCACCTAGGGTTTTGTTTTAGTTAGCGTAATATTCATTTAGTTGTTTATATTTTACCAATTGTTGTATCACCTAGGGATTCGTTTTGTAAGTTTTTTTTACAAAGCCGGCCGCCGGCCGCTGCCGCGGTACGCTCGTGTAGCTCGCTCGGCTCCTGCGTTGTTCTAACCTAACCTATTTTTTTGTTTCACACCTAATATATCATGGCGGTTCACTTTTGGCACTTCGCCGGCCGCAGTCAGTTGTTTGTCATGTTCTAACCTAACCTATTTTTTTCACACCTAATCAAGGCTATCAAGGCGGTTCGCTTCTGGCACTTTATTAGAAACTAGCTTATCTCGCGGCTTCGCCCGCGTTGTCTTGGTAATTGCTTGATATGATAATAACCCGCGGTTTGCCCCGCAATGTTTTGCTACTTGACAAAATGATAATACCCAGCGGTTTAGCCTGCGTCAACCTACCATTTAGGTACTTAATATGACAATAGCCTGCTGTTTGGCCTATGATGTTTTAGTACTTGCTAAAAATTATAATAGCCTGCGGTTTGGTCCTCGTTGATCTATTACTTTTTTTTTTATTAGTGCCTCCTATTCCCCTGGTGTGTACATATTTCAGGGTCTTTTTATAATTATTATTTAAATTTTTACTACAAACTCATATCTCAATGTTACAAATTATCAAGTTACAATTTTTAGTCTAATTTTAATTTTATACATTTAGTAAGTATTCTTATCTTAAATTGTCATAAAATAAATATGTCAATAGTTCCCAACTTCAAATATATTTTATAGTTTATTTTTACATTTATGCCGTACTATTATTTTATACTGCAAGTATCAATATTTGTCTTGACTCGTAAATATAAATTTATATATATATATATATTATACTGCAAATATAAATAGCTATAGAGTGTGTCAGTCATGAGAATAATTATAAGCGTGTATGTAATCGTCCTATGTGCATACTTATGGGTCGAAAGGCCCATACGTTGCACTTTCGGATGTTTAAGTTTTCTTTTGAACACAAACTTCCGTTCAGTTATAACTTATGTATTGTATAGATTCTTTTACATTTACTTCCATAGTACAGTTTTATTGATATTACCTAAATTGTCAAATATAGATATTCAATTTTGTTTATGTATCTATTTATTTCTTTGTATAACCTTTTTAGCAATTTTAACACAATACTCCAGGAATTCGGTTCTTATATTTTTATCTATCATTATTTTACCTAAATTTTCTTTAACTATATTTTCTCCGATAACTTGTTCTATCTCGAACCTTTCTCTAGAGAATACAGGACATTCCGTTAATACATGGAAAATGCTTTCGCTTTTATCCGGTTCGCACGTACACGATGGATTATCCTTACACTTGAAGCGATGCAAGTATTCGGAGAACCCACCGTGCCCCGTCATAACCTGCGTCAATACGCCCGTCGGTGCAACCCGCCTCACAAGGTTGTAGGCCGCAACAGCGTCCGGCAAAAACAGCTTGGTGACGCCACCAGTACTCCCTTCTTTATATCTCCGATTCCATTCGTCAAGCGTTCCGATTCGGATTTGTCGCTTGACGAATGAAATCGGGCACAAGTCGTAGTGCGGTTTCGTCTTGCACTTTAAAGCTGCGTCTTTGGCCAACTGGTCCGCTCTCTCATTCCCCTCGAGCCCCGCGTGGGCTTTGATCCAATAAAGCTCAACCGTTTTGTTCCTTTTGCTGCACTCTATTAGATCCTCGCGGATTTTGGTCGCGAGTGGATGGAGAGAGCGATTATTGACGATTGTTTCCAAGGACGATCTAGAGTCGCTGTAGATGCCAAAACTGCTCTCGGACCTTTTCAACACTTCACTAGTTGCCTTGCAAATAGCCAGCATTTCAGCCTAGAAGACAGTGCAGTAGGACGGAAGCAACATTTTCAGGCTCTTGATTTCGGCGGCATCACTCCACAGAGACAGCGCCGCTCCAACCCTGCCTTCAATTTTACTACCGTCCGTGAACATCCTTACTGCTTGTGTGTTGTGCGCGTTCACTCCTTCTTCATCTTCCAGGCATTTGAAACTCAGGCGTATATGATTCGCCGGGTGTGGCGTGTTACCGAATGCGGTCGGCCGCTCGATCTCCCTATCCTCAAAAGCTGGCCGGGGTACCCCCCTCTTAGCCCCATACAGGGCTGCTGCCTCTTGTATCCTAAGATCGAGGGGGAGCAACCCAGACAGTACCAGCGCCGAATTCAGGGAAACCGTGCGATAAGCTTTGCACAATTTTTGTGCAAAGCCCCTTTGGACAGCGTTCAGCTGCTTTTGCACGCCTACCTTTTTAGAAGCGTCAGCCCACACGCTCGCTGCATACATTACCACGGGCTCTATCACTGCAGTGTAGATGGTCCGGATAATCTCCGGGTGGAGGCCCCAGCTGATCTTGGCGGCTCTGGATAGATACTTGTATATTTTCAATGCTTTTCTGCACACATTGGCTACGTGGGTATTGAATGTCAGCTTATCATCTATCCAGAGCCCCAGAAGTTTGATCTCATGTGTCATGCTTATGTCGACTCCCCCCATGCTCAGCAGCGGGGTGCCATACCTCAGCTTTCTTGTAATGACCATCGCGTTTGTCTTGTGTGGTGCAAACTTCAGCTTATTTTTGACCCCCCACCGCCGCACATAGTCGAGTGCTTCATTGGCACAGCGCTGGACTTCCGTCGCCGTATCTCCATCCACCAGCAGGACGATATCGTCTGCAAACGCTTGGCAATAGAACCCGCGACGCTGGAGCTCCTGCAGGAGCGGGTTGAGGAGGAGATTCCAGAAGATCGGGCCGCCAACGGAACCCTGCACGCAGCCCTTTGAAGTATCTCTTGTTACCTCCTCACCCGCATACCTCACCGTCACTCTTTTACCCCGAAGGTAGCCATCAATAACCCTTCGCACATTTACCGGGCATTCTTCCTCTGCCAATCTCACCCTTATGGCCGGCCACCAAGCACCATCGAAGGCTCCCTCTATGTCCAGCGATATGAGCGCGATGAGCTTTTTCTCATTAAGCTTATCTCGTATTTGCTTAATAAGGGCATAGAGGGAGTCCTCAGTGCTCCGCTGGGGCATGAAGCCATATTGATGGGCGCTGAGTCTAGGGACTATGTGCCACTTTATTCGGGCAACAATTATCTTCTCCAGAATCTTTCCCATCACTGGCAACAAGCCAATTGGTCTGTACGATTTTGGCTCTGTATAACTTCCCTTCCCTGGTTTTCGCAAGATTACTACAGTCGCTTCCTTCCAACGGTTGGGGAAGCAACCCAGTTCCAAACACTTGTTTGCCAGTGATAGGAAAGTTCCCGGGGCTCGGTATATTGCAAGCTTGCAAATGTCCGCCGTGAGGCTATCTGCGCCGGGGGCTTTTTTAGGATTAAACGATTCGACGGCAGCCACAAGCTCTGCAGAGGTAAACGGGGGATCATGGTTTTCATCATGACCCTTTGCATTTACTTGTTCAGCTTGGATTCTGAAATGCTCATGGTCTGCATTGTCCTCTTCTTTTCTATCCTCTGGGTAGAAGGTAGACGCGAGTAACTCAGCAGATTCTTTTGGGTCGAGAGTACGGCCGTTGTGAACAAGTGGGACGTCTTCCTCGCTTTTGTTTGTCCCAGTCATTACCCTATAAATCCCTTCCCGAAGTCCCTCCCTATCCTGCCTCTCACAGAACTTTTTCCAGCTATTTATCTGTGCTGCTTTAATTTCTTGCTCATATTTTTCTTTTGCTTGCAAATACTCCTCGACGACTTTAGCCCTGCGGACCGGCGCTGCACATCGGATTCTGCGTCGCCGGGTAGCGACCTCCTTCTTCAAGACGGTGAGCTCATCAGACCACCAAGGTATGTTAATTTGAATTTTATGTTTTAGCTTTGGCATGCTGTTATTACTTGCTTCTATTATTATATTCATGTATATGTTTATTTTATCTTCTAATTCTGATTTGTCCACTATTTTATCTATTTTCAAATTGTTTATTTTATATAAGCGGTCAATTTCTTATCTTATCATAAAATTGGTGCCAGTTTGCTTTCTTGCTATTATAAATTCTAGTAGTTCGACTAATATTCATGCCTTTAGCTCTTTTTATTCTAATTTTGAAGAGAATGGTTTGTGGTCTGAACTCGTCAGTCCTTCTTCTACTTCCCAATTTTCCACCAGGTTCAGCAGATCCGACGTACAGGCTGTTACATCCACAAAACTGTTAAATACTTGTCCCCCTCTTACCGTATAGAAGGTCGGGACGGTGCCGACGTTGAGTACCTGCAAGCCCAAGTCTTCTAATGTCCCCGCCATCTCCTCACCCCGCCCGTCCACAATCGGGCTACCCTACTATTTTTTGTTGATCTATTACTTAGATACTTAATATGACAGTAGCCCATCGCTTGGCCTGCGTTGTTTTAATATTTGCTTAAAATCACATATCTTGAGGTTTGGCTTGCGTTGTTTGAGTACTTGCTATTAATAATAATAGCCCGCGTTGACTTAGTGCTTAGATACTTAATATGAAAATAGCTCATGGCTTGGTCCATATTATCTTAATAGCCGGGAATACACATGTCAGTAGTTAGCACACTTTCATGCCAGATCTTAAGTGCCAGCTACTGGCATGTGTATACGCTATATTTTTAGCACGTACGATAATAGCCAGCAAAATGGCCCACGCTGTTTAGCTTAGAATAACTTGACAGCTATGAATGAATATAAGTGGTACTAAACTACTAAGCTATTTATAAAAGATCGTATTTTTGTTAGTTTTTACGGATATTTATTATTTTTATTAGGGAGGGATTATTTTTATTTTTATTTACTAGGGAACTGTATATACTTGGTCTATATTTAAACCAATTTAACGTTATGACATGATCCCGTAACAAAACTATATTACTCGAAGGAATCTTTGATATTTTCCTGAACGTCTATATTCAAAGTCTTAGTGAATCTTGTAGACTGTTTTCAAATAATAATTCATCCAGTTCTGTACAGTTTTATTTACAAATTATTTCATTTATCAATTCCCTCAAGAACGACTTACTGTTTTTGGAATAACAGTACTACCAGTGCTCTACTCCTACACCAAATCGCATTATTATCAGTCCAATTGTTTTGTCAAAACAAATTATTTTTTTGTTATTTGTGAATATCCATAAGGAATAGAAGACATTTTTCAGGATAACTATGACTCTAGTATTAGTACATAATACATATTATAAGCTTCTCCAAAACCAAATAAACTAGAAAATGCGCTATTAACACCCCAGGAATAGTGCGCCATTTCTTCAGGAAGAATACACAGTAGTAACAGTTAAATTGTGAAGTGTTATTAACAATTTAACTTTTACGAAGCTGTCATTCAGGATATATATACAGGGTTATCTGCTTACCCTGTACTAAGCCGAAAGGGGGTGATTCAGATCAACATCATGAACAACTTTTAATACGGGGCCAACCCAAAACTCGAGCACAAAATGCATGAAACACCTGTTTTTTTAGGGTTCCGTACCTCAAACGAAAAAAACGGAACCCTTATAGGATCACTTTGTTGTCCGTCTGTCCGTCTGTGTGTATGTCAAGACTCTTTATCTCGGGAACGCGTAAAGATATCGAGTTGAAATTTAAACTGTATACGTATATCTATGGTCTCTTGCAGTTGAGTAAAAGCAAAACATCTCAGTTGTCGTTTAAAAAGTTAGAGCCGTTTGTCGTAAAAAACCACATATTTCGACACTCACGAAAATCAAAACCTGCAGTGTACTTCCCGTTGACATAGAACTACGAAATTTGGCGAGAAGCATTGTCTCAGAGTACACATATAGGAATAAATCTGAAAACTATACATTTTTATTTAAATCACAAAAAATAGGGCCTCAAAATTCACAAAATATGGGTTCAAAATTCAAAGTGAGTAAATCGTATCATGAAAAACATTTGTATTATTAATTCGTATTTGAAATTTTCTGGATTTGTATGGAACCCTCGATGTGCGAGCCTGACTCGAACTTGTCCGGTTTTTTTTTTTTTTCGAAAATTGTGTTGGCCCCATAGTAAAAGTTGTTCATAATGATTGTCTGTATCGGTCTATAATCATATTAAGTATGTACCTACTAAGTCAACGCAGCCGGCTTTTATAATATTACTCAAGTACTAAGCCAACCCGGGCCAAAACATAAGATTTTATCATTTTGAGCAAGTATTAAGCCGAGAACACATATGCCAGTGGATGGCACATTTGCATGCCAGCTTTTTGTACGTGCCAGCTCCTATTTACGTAACGTACTATAGCGTATACACATGCCAGTAGTTGGTACGTGCAAGGAGCTGACATGCAAGTGTGTATTTCGCTATTATCATTTAAGCAAATACTAAGACAATACGGGACAAGCCGTTTAATCATATTAAGTACTCAGTCAAAGAGAGCCAAACTGCAGACTATATTCATATTAAGTATCTAAGTATTAAGTCAATGCAGGCCAAATCGATGGATATTATCATTATTAGCAAGTACTTAAACAACACCAGGTATACCTCAGGATTTGTCGTTTTAAACAAATGCTAGGACAAAGTGAACCAAGCTGCGGCTATTGTCATATAAGTATTTAAGTAATAAGTCAATGCGGGCTAAGTCGCGTGATATTATCATTTTAAGCAAGTACTAAACAACGCAGCCAAACCGCGGGATATATTATTTTAAGCAAGTACTAGACAAACCGGGCCAAACCTCAGGCTATATCGTTTTGCAACTACTAAGACAACGCAGGCCAAACTGCGGGCTATTATCATTTTAGGCAAGTACTATAACAACCCTGGCCAAACCACAGGCTATAACCATTTTAAACCAGTGCTAAGACATCGCGGGCTATCACGAGGCTATTATCGTTATAAATTTAGTATCTCAATCAAACCAGCAAATTAGTTCTCGGGATACCACAATAAATAAGCAAGTACTAGACAACGCCGGCCTAACCACACGCAATTATCAGTTTTAGCAAGTACGTATACTTACTAAAACAACGCGGGCGAAGCCGCGGGTTAAGTTAAGCGTAACTCGATATTTTAAAAATGGTCAATAACTAACACAACATTGACTACTAAATATAAACAATAATAATATTGTTGTTTTGAAACTTTCGCGATTTGAACACATTATTACTATATACTACGGGTCTAATCGCGCACTAAAATTACGAGATAAATAAATACCTCCTCATCCCGACGTTTCGGCCGAGTTGCATCGACCGTGGTCACGGGTAGCAGTCTACCCGTGACCACGAATAATAATATTATTGACTAACCTGCATTTGGCATTTTCTTATTTACCAAAACTACAACATAAACTGCCGCTTGAAATCTCCAAGTAATAGGAAAAAGATCAGACTCAAAGAAGTTTTCATGGAATTTGTATTACAATAACACTAGGAACTTACATATCAGTAGATTTATTTTTAAAAAATCATATCATGTTGTTTGTCCGCCATGAACTCCTCAACTACTGAACCGATTTTACCAAATTTTGCACACTGTGTGCAGTTTAATCCGACTACGAGTATGTTTTGTAATCCTCAAAAAGGCATACAATATGCGCGACTTATTTACGACGATGTTTCTGTACTAAAAACTCTGACATCAGGGCTAGCCACCCGGCCTATACGAACTTACTTACTTCTATGCTTCATTTTTACAGATATAAAAGTGGAATAATTGTTATCTATTTGAAGTAATCAGGTAATTAATGATTGCTAATTAAAAAGTTTCCACTTTGCAAAAGTACCTACTTTGCATTTGATAGTTTGAATATAAATTGCAATTAAATACCTGCACAAAATAGTTATAGGTAACCTCTATTTGTATAATTATAAATGATAAAATTCCGTGGTTCGTATATAAAAGCCTGAAAATTCCGAGGAGACATCACAATTTAAACTATTCCTTTCGACGTTGAACCACTCCTCATCAAAAAAATCAACATGTTCAAATTGTTCAAGCTCTTTTTAGTAATTGTTATCGTCGCCATGCTGGTCAGCGAGGTAAGAGAATATATTGCACGACCTCTTTATCAACAAAATAACTTGTTATTTTTTTTCTTAATATTTTTGTTATTTATGTCGTCTTTGATTTTGTCATTATAATTGTCATTATTAGTAAAATAAATGGGTAGGATTAAGTAGAAATAAGCTTGTTTATATTTTCTTCTAACAATAAATCGCTAAAATTGTGTTTAAAGGAACAATTTCGCAACCAACAGCAGGCTAGTAGCTCACTATATAGTAGGTAACTATTTACGGAATTGTACCTTTTTGGAAGACGCTAGTTTCCGAAACTTAGCTACAAAGCTAAATCGGGAACCAGTTTCATTTATTATTTTATTTGTGTACAAGTTTTTATGTCAATCAAGTATATTTAATTGACAAATATTTTTTGTATACCTTTAGTGAAAGCACCACTTATTCTGTTGAATTTCGTGCATTCGTCGGACGGGGTCGTTTGAACTATAAATAACGTTGATCAATCCTTTTTTCAGAGTCTGCAACAAGGAGGTATGGATTTTTCTTCTTCTATTTTCTTTAGGGTTTACAGTCAGCATATGCAGGGTTTCCCAGGTTTGATAATAATTGAACATTTAGTTATGGGCATCCTGAGAATATAGGACCTTATTCGGACTCCAAACCGACCATATAGTCGTATATATACATATTCATAGTAAGTATAATATAATATCAAACGTATACCTTTTAAAAATAAACTTAAGTCGTGGCTTAGTAAACAATTGTTTTACGATATTGATGCTTTCTAAAATTATCAGAATCAGTATGATTATAGGTACTTAATAATAGTATTTAGATATTGACATTACGTTTATATTAATTTCGCGTCTACCTTGGCTGCTGATTAAATTCTTATTGTTAGTTCACCGTATTACTTTAAAAAATAGTCCGTCAGTTAGATTACAAAAAAATATTTGAACCGTATTTTTGATTATGTCAATCAATCAAATAATTATTTTGGCTTCCTCCACTTGGTATTCGTAAAAAAATGGCAAAAACTGACTTCCATCGTGTTTCGAATTTAAAATTCGAATAGTTCGCTCGAATAGTATACATTTTTTATATTATTGATGTAGATATTTTTCAGAAACGCTCAGCCGATTTCGATAAAATTTAAATGGGACCACCTCGAACTAAAAAAATATTTTCATACACAAAATATGAACTTAAATATGAACATACACAAAAAAATAACAGACGAACATAGAACCTCCTTCTTTTTGGAAATCGAATTAAAAATTGCAAAAATAAAGAGAGTTAAAACACGGGAGTGTGGCTCGTGATGTCACTTTACAGTAAAAAGTCTAGGTACTATAAAGTGACGTCACACGTAACTTTAACGGCCTATATCTTTATTTTGTTTTAAATGAGAAAAGAAAAAATACTTTTCTAATATATTATCTAACTGATAGAATATTTAGATCTTTTAGTCGCCTAGCCTATTATAATCATCTTTGGATATCATACGTGTGTTTCAACACGCATAGGACAACGTATTTTAAACGCTGTTTTATATTTGCAGGTATCCTTGATGCTTCTAACGTCGGTAATAATCTCCTTAACAACAACGCAGGTGCACTCAATCTTGCGAGTGCCAACAACCAACAACAACCATCAACATAAAGTTGCAGATGTCATCTCTGTTTCACACTTCATAATTTTTGAAAGTTTATTCAATTAAACGCGCTATTCAACACTATTCAGATGTTTCTATTTCATTGAGGTGTAATCAATTGCAGAATTTGGCGTGATTAGTCGAACACAAGGCCGCATTCGCAGAACCTGATGACTGCGAAGAGGACTAAAATTCGTATAGGCCGGGTGGCTAGCCCTGGTGTCAGGTTTTTAGGCTGCCTTAAGGCCTCTGACATGACTAAACGGTCAAAACAACCGGGACCTACATTTTACATGTCATCCGAGCCACGGTAGCGCTCAGTTGGAAAATGCCACCCGCGGTCACCCATCCAAATACTGACCGTGCATAGGACTTTGAATCGATCACTGTTTTTGTGTTTGCTGCTAAATATCGAGAAAATTTAAGGTACATTTTTAAAAACATTGCTTTTTTTTCCAAAATAGGGCTACATTTGGCCACCGTCATGTCTGATGGAAAGAGAGGTTGTAGCCGAATATATAACATATAGGTAGAACAACTAGAAAGAAGGTAACAAATTAATAAACTATTGTTTCAAAAATCGAGTACCGCGCCCCTTTACTCGGACAAATTTTACGCGATCGCGCCAGAGCGGCGGGCGGCAGTGAGATTTTAATTAATTAATCATAATGTACACAGTAAAAAAAATGGGTGTTTTCGCTGAGAATGTGAAAAATTTGTGTTTTTTTTATTAAGCCGGTTACTTTTCACAATTTTGTCCGGTTCATAAAATTTTTCAAGATTTTCCTTTATCTATGATATTTTTTATGGACACCAGGGACATAATTTCAAGTTTTATAAAATATGGTTTATGGAAGTTCTTTTTGGTAATGTCGGGAGTTTTAATATTTGCCAGAATACGAATATATTTTTTCTGTATTATAAATATTTCTTACGCGTTTACACTATTCCCCCCTAGTATAATTCCATATTGGAGCCATGAGGACGCGAATGGGTGATAATCTCTTCCTGTTAATGACTTGGCATGTCCGGGTTCTGGAATCTAAAATCTGGGGTTTTCACGCGACTCGTCTTGGTTGCCGAATTTTAGAGATGGCAACCTCACCCATATATGGGTGGTATACCACCATGATTGTAACGAAATGTTATATTTTTAGTGTCAATCGCTATTGCACGGTCGTATGTCTTATTTTTTTTCCAGAAAAGTTTTTAGTTTATGTATATGTTACAGTCAGAGTGATTAGTCCGTTATTATGTATGATAACTGGTATACAAAATAACTAAACTGCTTAGTAAATGTGATAAATTAATAACATTAACTAGTTATTATTCATAATAACTGGTCAGAGATAGTGAAAGTAATAACTTTTCAAAATGGCAACTTTCAAGTAGCAGAATGTTTTAGTCAGCGTAATATTCATTTAGTTGTTTATTTTTTACCAATTAATGTATCACCTAGGGTTTTGTTTTAGTTAGCGTAATATTCATTTAGTTGTTTATATTTTACCAATTGTTGTATCACCTAGGGTATCACCTATTCGTCTTGTAAGTTTTTTTTACAAAGCCGGCCGCCGCCCGCTGCCGCGGTACGCTCGTTTAGCTCGCTCGGCTCCTGCGTTGTTCTAACCTAACCTATTTTTTTGTTTCACACATAATATATCATGGCGGTTCGCTTCTGGCACTTCGCCGGCCGCAGTCAGTTGTTTTTCATGTTCTAACCTAACCTATTTTTTTCACACCTAATCAAGGCTATCAAGGCGGTTCGCTTCTGGCGCTTTATTAGAAACTAGCTTATCCCGCGGCTTCGCCCGCGTTGTCTTGGTAATTGCTTGATATGATAATATAAATATAAATATTAGGGGACATCTTACACATGGCCTCTGACCCCAAACTAAGCAAAGCTTGTGATATGGCTGCCAGAGACTGATATACTACTTATACATATTTTATACAATCGAGCAAACATCTATGTTCATCACACAAATGCTTGCCCTGGGTGGAGATCGAACCCACGCCTCTTTGATTCAGAAATCAGTGTCACTAACCACTGAGCCACCGAGGCAGTCATAACCCGCGGTTTTTGACAAATCAATAACCAATAACCCGCGGTTTGGCCCGCAATGTTTTGCTACTTGCCAAAATGATAATACCCCGCGGTTTAGCCTGCGTCGACCTATTATTTAGGTACTTAAAATGACAATTTGACAATAGCCCGCTGTTTGGCCTATGATATTTTTGTAGTTGCTAAAAATGATAATAGGCTGCGGTTTGGCCCTCGTTGATCTTTTAATTAGATACTTAATATGACAGTAGCCCGTGGCTTGGCCTGCGTTGTTTTAATATTCGCTTAAAATCACATATCCTGAGGTTTGACTTGCGTTGTTTGAGTACTTGCTATTAATAATAATAGCCCGCGGTTTAGCCCGCGTTGACTTAATGCTTCGATACTTAATATGATAATAGCCCGTGCTTTGGTCCATATTATTATCTTAATAGCCGGGAATACACATGTCAGTAGTTAGCACACTTTCATGCCAGATCCTAAGAGCCAGCTACTGGCATGTGTATACGCTATATTTTTAACACGTATGATAATAGCCGGAAAAATGGCCCACGCTGTTTTAGTAATGAGAATAACTTGATAGCTAAGAATGAATATAAGTGGTAGTAAACTACTAAGCTATTTATAAAAGATCGTATTTTTGTTAGTTTTTACGGATATTGTATAATAGATTAAATAAAAAAATTAGTACTTATTTCCCACTCCCCTCCTATAAATGTAAAATAAAATGTATTGAATGGCTGTTATCACTATCTTACCAAGATATCGAGGACTACTTAATTACAGTTATAACTTGATTGCCATCACACACACACACACACACACGCGCGCACACACATACACACACACAATACACACACGCGTGAACGCACAATATTCTAACGGCTATTGTTGTCTAAATTATGTAATTTTGACTATAGTTTTGTCTTTTATTCGTATTCAAATTTATAATGTTGTCTAATTTCTTTTGCCGGAGGTGGGCGATGCTGCCCGCGACACAGTCTTTCTGACTACTGCATGTAGTATCGTTCCTTTGTTTAGAACTAAGTTTTTGTGCCAAATAAAGATTTTTACTATTATTTATTTATTATTTTTACTAGGGAGGGATTATTTTTATTTACGAGGGAACTGTATATATATATTTTTTCCGGAATGACAACTTGGTTAAATTGTTAATTACACATAACAATTAACTATTACGAAGGCATATTTCTTACAGAATATAGCCTACTTTCTAATTCATATTGTAGTGAATTATCAAAAAAAAAATGTCAATGGTATCTACCTACCTAAAGTTATTGTAAATATTTTTAGTTTAAGTACCTATAAAAAAATCTTTAACTTTTTTAATTTTCGCTTTCCTATGTGAATAGTTTATATATTTCTATATTTATAGAAAGCTAATACATGTATTAGCCTACTCCCCTATCTATATTTAAACCAATTTAAAGTCATGTTATGATCCCGTAACAAAATTATATTACTCGAAGGAATCATTGATATTTTCCTGAACGTCTATATTCAATGTCTTAGTGAATCTTGTAGACTGTTTTCAAACAATAATTCATTCAGTTCTGTTCAGTTTTATTTCCAAATTATTGCATTTATCAATAAACCTATCAATAACCTATAAACCCTAATGAACTACTTACTGTTTTTGGAATAACAGTACCACCAGTGCTAATATGTATTGTTTCTACTCCTACACCAAATCGCATTATTATCCTTCCAATTGTTTCGTCAAAACAAAATATTTTTTTGTTATTTGTCAATATCCGTAAGGAATTGAGCAAATTATTCAGGATAACTATGACGCTAGTATTAGTACATAATACATATTATAAGCTTCTCCAAAACCAAATAAACTAGAAAATACGCTATTAACAACCCAGGAATAGTGCGCCATTTCTTCAGGAAGAATACACAGTCGTAACAGTTAAATTGTTAAGTGTTATTAACAATTTACCTTTTACGAAGCTTTCATTCCGGAAAATATATACAGGGTTATTTGCTTACCTTGTACTAAGCCGAAAGGGGGTGATTCAGACCATCATCATGAATAACTTTTACTACGGAGCCAACCCAAAACTCGAGAAAAAAATTCAGATGTTCCATACAAAACTGCATCTCGGAATCGACAAAATGTAGGAAACTACTGTTTTTTTTCGAAAATTGGGTTGGCCCCATAATAAAAGTTGTTCGTAATGATTGTCTGTATCACCCCTATTCGGCTTAGTTCAGGGTAAGAAAATAACCCAGTAGATACGGTTTTCTCGGGATCTAATGAAAATAATATATATCCGTAAAAACTAACAAAAATACAATCTTTAATGAATAGGTTAGTAACACTAATATTTCATTCTTACTTCTTAATTGTCAAGCTGTTTTCATGTACTAAAAAAACAGCGCGGGCCATATTGCGGGCTATTATAATATCTATTAAAATTAATAGGAACTAAATCAACGTGGGATAAACCGCGGTCTATAATCATATTAAGTATGTACCTACTAAGTCAACGCAGCCGGCTTTTATAATATTACTCAAGTACTAAGCCAACCCGGGCCAAAACATAGAATTTTATCATTTTAAGCAAGTATTAAGCCGAGAACACACAGTCAGTGGGTGGTACATTTGTATTCCAGCTTTTTGTATGTGACGTACTCTCCTATTTACGTAACGTACTATAGCGTATACACATGCCAGTAGCTGGTACGTGCAAGTGTGTATTTCGCTATTATCATTTATGCAAATACTAAGACAATACGGGCCAAGCCGTACAATCATATTAAGTACTCAGTCAAAGAAAGCCAAACTGCAGGCTATTTTCATATTAAGTATCTAAGTATTAAGTCAACGCAGGCCAAACCGCTGGATATTATCATTATTAGCAAGTACTCAAACAACGCCAGCCATTTCTCAGGATATGTCGTTTTAAACAAATGCTAGGACAAAGTGGGCCAAGCTGCGGCTATTGTCATATTAAGTAATACTTAAGTAATAAGTCAACGCGGGCTAAGCCGCGGGGAAGAAGTACTAAACAACGCAGCCAAACCGCAGGTTATATTATTTTAAGCAAGTACTAGACAAATCGGGCCAAACTCAGGCTATATCGTTTTGCAACTACTAAGACAACGCAGGCCAAACTGCGGACTATTATCATTTTAAGCAAGTACTAAAACAACCCTGGCCAAACCGCAGGCTATAACCATTTTAAACCAGTGCTAAGACATCACGGGCTATTACGAGGCAATTATCGTTATAAATTTAGTATCTCAATTAAATCAGCAAATTACTTCTCGGGATACCACAATATATAAGCAAGTACTAGACAACGCCGGCCTAACCATACGCAATTATCAGTTTTAGCAAGTACGTACACTTACTAAAACAACGCGGGCGAAACCGCGGGTTAAGCAAGCGTACTCGTAACTCAATATTTTAAAAAAGGTCAATAACTAACACAACATTAACTACTAAATACAAACAATAATAATATTATTGACTAATCGGCATTTAGCATTTTCTTATTTACCAAAACTACAACATAAACTGCCGCTTGAAATCTTTAAATCTCCAAGTAATAGGAAAAAGATCAGACTCAAAGAAGTTTTCATGGAATTTGTATTACAATAACACCAGGAACTTACATATCAGTAGTTTTATTTTAAAAAATCATATCAAGTTGTTTGTCCGCGATGATCTCCTCAACCGATTTTAACCAAAATTTGCACACTGTGTGCAGTTTAATCCGACTATACGAGTATGTTTTGTAATCCTCGAAAAGGCATACAAAATGCGCGACTTATTTACGACGACGTTTCTATACTAAAAACTCTGACACCAGGGCTACCCACCCGGCCTGTACGAACTTACTTACTTCTATGCTTCTTTTTTACAAATATAAAAGTGGAATAATTGTTACCTATTTAAAGTAATCAGGTAATAAATGTTTGCTAAATAAAAAGTTTCCACTTTGCAAATGTACTTTGCATTTGATAGTTTGCATATAAATTGCAATTAAATATCTGCACAAAATAGTTTTAAGTAAACTCTATTTGTATAATTAAGATAAAATTCCGTGGTTCGTATATAAAAGACCTAGAATTCTGAGGAGACATAACAATTAGAACTATTTCTTTCAACGTGGTTCAACTCATCATAAAAAACTCAACATGTTCAAATTGTTCAAGCTGTTCATAATAATTGTTATCGTTGCCATGCTGGTTGCTGAGGTAAGAAAATCTGTTGTAATCAGAGATCCTCTTAATATGCAAAAACATAATATGTAAAAATGAAATGAAAAGTGCAAGCGCTGCCGCACAAATGCGTGTTACACGTGTACATTTCATTGTTGTTTTACCGCTTGTACATTTAAACCTATTTTGAAAATGTTTTGATTTATAACTATTTTGTTTGATTGGTTTAAAGGAGGTCCCAATTAAATTTAATCGAAATCGGCTGAGCCGTTTTTGATAGATCAAGAATAATCCAAAATTGTATGCGTAGTGCGTTTGATTATGTATCTGTCTAGATACCGAATTAGCTTAGCAAAACGGCTCAAAAAATATTGTCCAGATATGGTGCCTATCCATACAAATTTTAACAAGTTTGACATATTAAGTACGCGCTCATTGTCAAAGATCTGGGCAAAGAGAATACAAAACTACGGGGCCGTTTTCTTTATGATTAATGATTATAGTTTGTCCATAGAGACAGATGTATAATCAAAGATGCACTAATTCCAGCGAACTATTTGGATTCTGCACGCGATGGAAATCGGTTGTTGTTGGATTAAAAAAACGTTTCATTCTTATTTAAAAATGGAACGTTTTTTTAGTCCGATCTAAGTGTAAGAAAATCCATAAAGCTGGTAACATACTATCGGACGCGGCTGACGGCCGCGACTTAGCAGTGTGCACGTCTTAAAACATCCGGCGCGCCAGATCGCTCTCGGACGTCCGAAGGATCAAGGTCATCCCAAGGGGACGTCCGCGACTGTCCGATAGTGTGCACGGCTCAGTGTACATTCATTATCTAGATACCTATCAGCCGCATCCGTCAGCCGCGTCCGATAGTATGTTTCCAGCTTTACTAAGCCCGATTGCAGAGGCGCCAACGTAACTAAATTACCTAAATAGCATAGTTGTATTTTTTTTTCACTTTAGGCATTCGATAGAGAGAACGCTTTTTACGCTGCTATTTAATTTACGCTGGCGCCTCTGCAATCGGGCTTATTGTCGTGTTAAATTTAACACGACAGTCATTCTCACACAACTTTTGCCGGCCGCTGCTTGCATGTATGTAGCCAGTACTTTCAGCAATTTCGATTCATCTCGAAGAAAATGCTCACATTTCCAAGCATGTTAGAGAAAAATCATTAAATACATATTTAAACATGTAGGTAAGTATATGTTTTGTGGGGATCAAATATTATGTTTATGTCTTTAGGAGACACTGGTTCCCGAAACACAACTACAAAGTTAGTTGGGGAAACAGAGTTTCATTCAATATTTATTTGTGTAAAAGTTTTTATGTCAATAATGTATTTTTTCTCAAACAAGCTTGGAAATGTGAACATTATATGGACAACCTTTTTCGAAATAAATCAACATTGCGAAAAAAAACAAAAAACAAAAACAAAAAAAATACATGCGAGCAGGCAGCGGCCGGCAAAAATTTTTATGAAATATAAACCCTATTCCCTCATTTATCCATGATAATGGTCGCCATGAATGAATGATGTCATTCTCGAAAGAGAATCTGGACCACGTTTTTGCAATTGGATACTATACATATAGGTATTGTGATGTTATATAATTATGATAATGATGATTTTTCAAAAACAACTGACGAACTGAATGAAACCACGAACGATTATGTATAATACTTATGTAGGTAGGTAATTAGTTTATTCTTGATTATTAAAAAACTGCTCAACCTATTTCGATAAATCTCAAATGAGATTACCTCTGAAGTATGATCTAGCAAATAAAAAAAAATCTACAAAATCGGTTCATAATTGACCGAATAATCGCGTAACTTACACACAAAAAACATACCTACTTACTGCCGAATTGAGAAGCTTCTTTTTTGAAGTCGGTTAAAAAGCACTCGTATGCATGAGTGGCATAATGATAATGTGATTTCCGCACTTTCTTATGTGTAAATAAGTGCTCCCAGTCACTATTAAACTAATTATTTTCGCAGTACTGTATCAGCCTTTTTAATAGTCCACTGCAGGACGTAGGCCTACCCACGAAGGGTGGTTGGGCCATATCTACCACGCTGGCCCAGTGCCGGTTGGTGGATTCACATACGCCATCGAATTTCTTCTACTGACATATGCAGGTTGCCTCACGATGTTTTCCTTCACGGAAAAGTCAGCGGTGTTAAATTCCGTACATAAATTCGAAAGAACTCATTGGTACGGGACCGCGATTTGAACCCACGACCGTGGCGTAGTGACACCCGCCTTACAATCGTGCGATTGTAAGGCGGGTGTCACTACGCCTAGACCACCACGGCTTCTTGCAGTACTGTACTGTATTGTATCAGCCTTTTTGATAGTCCACTGCAGGACTTAGGCCTACCCACGAAGGGTGATTGGGCCATATCCACCACGTTGGCCCAGTGCGGGTTGGTGGATTCACCTACGCCATCGAATTTCTTCAACGGACGTATGCAGGTTGCCTCACGATGTTTTCCTTCACCGAAAAGCCAGTGGTGTGAAATTCCGTACATAAATTCCAAAGAACTCATTGGTACGGGACCAGGGATTTGAACCCACGACCTCACGATTGTAAGGCGGGTGTCACTACCTCTTGACCACCACGGCTTATTCTTGACCACCACGGCTTATACTTGCAGTACGTAGTATTAATTTACCAAAGAAAGATGGAAACATATTACAAAGAAAGTGAGAGCGGTAAAGAAGAGACAATTTATTTTACTAATCAATCAATTACACTAAAAAGTTTCAATTCCGATGTCTAAATGATTCGTCCTGAAAATATCTTAGTAGCTTTATTTCCCATTTTAATTCAGATAGGCGATACGATTCGAAAAATTACAAAACACGTGTTAAATCAATTTTGTTAAAGAATGTCTATGATTTTCGCAAAATCCGTTCTTAGTGAGCACCTAGACCCTAAAAAAAACCCCATGAAAAATTTGAGACTCCTAGCACTTGTAGTTTTCGAGATTACGTGATAAAATCAGTCAGTGAATCACGATTTTATATATATAGAAGATTTCCGCGAATTTTTTCGAAAAGTACTATACAATCGTTGGCCACAACTAGGTATTGATGGACTCACATACGTGTGCCTCGACTTCGCCTCGGCTCCCATCTGCACGCTTCGTCCATCAATGCTCCTGTTGCTAGCTACTGCAGTAATGCACTATTAATTCTATGATTGACAACGAATTATTTTTATACTTTTCGTAAAATCACCACTTATTCAGGCGACTTTTGTGCAGTCGCCAGCCTTGGTCATTCGTCTATAAATAACATTGATCCTTTTTTCAGAGTCTTCAGCAAGGAGGTGTCGCAGGTATAGATTTTTGTTTCTTTAGGATTTAGAGCCAGTGGTTGTCAATTGCACTTTTAGTTCTGGAACATCTTCATTGTATATATTTCTCCGATCTGGACAGCCTACTTTTTAGGAATTATGCGTTTTTCCTAGTTAGAACTAGATATTACGGAATGTCCCACTCGGAATCCCAAAACGCAAATCCGACACGGATGATTTAGGTTTCAACTGATTCGTTTGGAATATAACTGGAAAAAACGCGTTGTCACAAAGGCATTTCGTAATATCTAGTTTTAACTAGGGAAAAAGCGTAATCCCTAAAATCGGGTTATAACGGTAACATACACATGCAAATTACGAAATAGTAAGTAAAATATTTTATAATCTGATCATCTTATTTGACGTAAAAAACAATCTGACGCGTAATATATTGCTTGAAATTGGTGTTTTGTCATAAAAAAGTATTTTGAGATATTAAGCCCGATTACAGAGGCGCCACCGTAATTATAATAGCTAAATAACATAGTTCTGTTTCTTTTTCACTTTAGGCATTCAATAGAGAGAACGCTTTTTAAATAACTATTAAATTTACGCTGACACCTCTATGATCGGGCTTATTACTATTATTTTAGTTTTACGGTAGTAACACGGGTAATTTATTATTGCTGTTCTAACAACTTTCAACTGCACTAGTAACAACGGTAATTCATTTACCGTTCTTACTACTGGTAGTAACATTGGTAATAAACCACAATGTTTGGGTTCCGTAACGAAACTCCATTACGGAACCAAAGAAATTCGTAAGGATGCGTACAGATTAGGTAACATGTTGTATAACTTTGTTTCATAACATGTTAATATATAACTTATTATAACAACGCGGTTTACATCCACATTACTAAAACATTTTATGTATAACAATGTTTTACAACCAATTTACAACTTGTTATGTTATGTACCTAATATGCACGCACCGTTAAAAACTGTTATAATTGTGTATCTAAATAATCTTACTAATGGCTAGATATCGACCAATCGCAATTTTGACCGATCGCGTTTTTGACCGATCGCAATTTTAACCGATCGCGTTTTTGACCGATCGCAATTTTGACCAATAGCGATTTTGACTGATTGCGATTATGACGGTTTTTCAGTGACTTGACCGTTTGCGATTTTGACCATTCGTGACGGAACGAGACTAGTTATATTATATTTTTCTTCGTCTAGCCTAATTAATACCTTTGAACCCTAACATACGTGTGTGAAAGCGTGTCGAACGCTTATGGCAACGTATTTTAAACGCTGGTTTATATTTGCAGGTATCCTTAATGCCACTGGCGTCGGTAATAATATCCTTAACAACAACTCAAAAGCAATCAATATTGCGAGTTCTAACAAGCAAGCAACATCAACGTAAAGCTGCAGGTGTTATCTCTGTTTTACACTTTGTAATCTTTGAAATGTATTCAATTAAAATCGCTATTCTGAACTACTTAGATGTTTCTATTTAATTAAGGTGTAATCAATTAGTGTATCTTAATTAAAGCATTTTTTGTCTTGATTGGGAGAACACTAGGCCACAGATGCAGGCGCCAGATGCTTGCGGGACGCTTATAAGAGGACTGTGAATCGACCACTGTTTTTTGAGTGTAAGAGGACTGTGAATCGATCACTGTTTTTTAGGGTTCCGTACCTCAAACGGAAAAAACCGAACCCTTATAGGATCACTTTGTTGTCCGTCTGTGTATATGTCAAGACTCTTTATCTCGGGAAAGCGTAAAGATATCGAGTTGAAATTTAAACTGTATACGTATATCTATGATCTCTTAAGTTGTGTAAAAAAAAACTTTTCAGTTTTCGTTTGAAAAAGTTAGGGCCGTTATGTCGTAAAAAACAGCATATTTCGCACTCACAAAAATCAAAACCTACAGGGTACTTCTCGTTACATAGAACTATGAAATTTGGCGAAAAGCATTGTCTCAGAGTACACATATAGGAATAAATCTGAGAACTGTACATTTTTATTTCAATCACAACAAAATAGGGCCTCAAAATTCACAAAATATGGGTTCAAAATTCAAAGTGAGTAAATCGTATCATGTAAGGTATCATATAAAAGAACTTAGCACATGCTAAAACAGGTTTTTAATTATTTTAACAACGTGTTTGTACGGAACCCTCGATGTGCGAGCCTGTCTCGCACTTGTCCGGTTTTTGAGTGTAAGAAGACTGTGAATCGACCACTGTTATTTGAGTGTAAGAGGACTGTGAATCGACCACTGTTTTTTGGTGTAAGAGGACTGTGAATCGACCACTGTTATTTGAGTGTAAGAGGATTGTGAATCGACCACTGTTATTTGAGTGTAAGAGGACTGTGAATCGACCACTGTTATTTGAGTGTACGAGGACTGTGAATCGACCACTGTTTTTTGGTGTAAGAGGACTGTGAATCGACCACTGTATTTGAGTGTAAGAGGACTGTGAATCGACCACTGTTTTTTGGCGTAAGAGGACTGCGAATCGACCACTGTTTCTTGGTGTAAGAGAACTGTGAATCGACCACTGTTTTTTGGTGTAAGAGGACTGTGAATCGACCACTGTTTTTAGGTGTAAGAGGACTGTGAATCGACCACTGTTATTTGAGTGTAAGAGGACTGTGAATCGACCACTGTTTTTTGGTGTAAGAGGACTGTGAATCGACCACTGTTATTTGAGTGTAAGAGGATTGTGAATCGACCACTGTTATTTGAGTGTAAGAGGACTGTGAATCGACCACTGTTATTTGAGTGTACGAGGACTGTGAATCGACCACTGTTTTTTGGTGTAAGAGGACTGTGAATCGACCACTGTTATTTGAGTGTAAGAGGACTGTGAATCGACCACTGTTTTTTGGCGTAAGAGGACTGCGAATCGACCACTGTTTCTTGGTGTAAGATAACTGTGAATCGACCACTGTTTTTTGGTGTAAGAGGACTGTGAATCGACCACTGTTTTTTGGTGTAAGAGGACTGTGAATCGACCACTGTTATTTGAGTGTAAGAGGACTGTGAATCGACCACTGTTTTTTGGCGTAAGAGGACTGCGAATCGACCACTGTTTTTTGGTGTAAGAGGACTGTGAATCGACCACTGTTTTTTGGTGTAAGAGGACTGTGAATCGACCACTGTTATTTGAGTGTAAGAGGACTGTGAATCGACCACTGTTTTTTGGCGTAAGAGGACTGCGAATCGACCACTGTTTCTTGGTGTAAGAGAACTGTGAATCGACCACTGTTTTTTGAGTGAAAGAGGACTGTGAATCGACCACTGTTTTTTGGTGTAAGAGGACTGTGAATCGACCACTGTTATTTGAGTGTAAGAGGACTGTGAATCGACCACTGTTTTTTGGCGTAAGAGGACTGCGAATCGACCACTGTTTCTTGGTGTAAGAGAACTGTGAATCGACCACTGTTTTTTGAGTGAAAGAGGACTGTGAATCGACCACTGTTTTCGCGTTTTCTGCTGAAAATCGAGAAAATTTTAGGTACATTTTTAATAAAATTTACATTCCAGGAGAAAACTCTTCACCCCTTAAATTATAACGAAATATTTAATAGTTTAAAAACACTAGAAAAAACACGCTTATATTATTCTATTTACACTCTCCATATACAGGTCTAGGTAATATATATTTTATACAGGCACCTATGTCAATAATTACACTATTCAATTTAATTTCTGTTTTGACAAAAGTCGCAAAACAAAAGTTGTTAGTTTTGATGTACAGAATAAGCCCCTAAAAGGATGCTAATTGATTAGAAATAACCCTGTATAATAGGTATGTTATAATCTTGAAACCTGATCGTGTTCAAAGTCCATTACGTGGCCTTTCTCACAAGTGCAAACACGACTATGATATACATATATACATGAAAAATAAATATATATTTATTTTTTCTGTATAACCACGCATAACTTTTTTCATAGTACTTCGATTTCTCTAATTCTTTTTTTGTTGGAAAGAAAATACTTCGAAATTGGTCTCATTTAAATTTTATCGAAATCGGCTGAGCCATTTTTGATAAATCAACAATAATTTGAAAAATGCTACATCGATCCGTGCGAAATATTCGCGAATTCGGTACACAGGTGAAGTCGGTCATGCTAATTTTTGCAAAAAAATAATCTTGTGTATGGCCAAGTTCGCGGTTCACACTAGCCATAAAAACAAGGAACCCTTAGAAGATCGTCGTGTCATCCGTCAAACGTCACAAATCCTCCAAACTACCAGTTATGAACTATATTGCATGAAAAGACATTGGCTAAACCTAACCAGACATACCTATGTATGGGGAAAATTGATATGTTAACGAACTTTCATCAAAGTTATGCAACGTTCGGCTCGGCCAGTCTTCGGTTGGGTTAACGCGAGTGGCATTTACAACTGAGCGCTACCGTGGCACTGATACCACGATAAACCTCTGCCCCCCTACCGCCTAAGCAATAGCAATCGTAATAGCAATCGTTTATGACTTCATTTTAGTCATTTGGCACCGCCTATGTGACGTTAGCCATCAATTGCTTTGCGCGGATGTCGAAAGCAATCGTTGAATGAACAACTTTGATGGCTAACGTCACATAGGCGTAGCCAAATGACTAAAATGAAGTCATAAACGATTGCTATTACGATTGCTATTGCTTTATGCGATAGGGGGGCCGGTTGTATCAACCGTTTAGACATGTCATGTTAAAGTAGGTATAGTTCGGCCGTTCGGAGAATGCGTTCCTGACACGTCGCGATTGAACTGACGACGTAACTTTGTAATGGCGTTGCAGTTACGATAAAAATATTTTTGCTGGTTGTTTACCGTTTTTACAATTGATGAGCATTAAAACAACATTATTATATCAATAATCAATGAATGTTATAATTTTGTGCCAAACTGAGTGTCAAATAACTTGGTAAACAATATTTTTCTAAATCTATACTGCGCTATTACAAGGTTATGTCAGCGCTTTATATTTGTAGTGCTGTGCTAACAATAACAGGCAATAATAGTATTGTAATCTGTTCTTATACAGTTATACTTTATAAAATAATACGTTTTGATTTTTTATTAAGAATTTGAAAATAATGGACTATAAGATAACTTTTATGAAATATAAAAATAAAACTACGACCAAACCGAACGCGCGAAAGAAAGTAGCATTTTTATATTTAGGTTGAAAATGGTAAGCCCAAATGGCGTTACTTGCATTTTTATACTTAGATTAAAAATGGTAACCCCAAATGGCGTTATGGGCCGCCATTTTGTGACGCTAAAACAGTCGTCTGTTGTCGTTTCGTGCGCACAGACCACGTTCTTCAAGTGTTTTCGATCTGTTTTTATTTGATTACCCGGTTTTCGTTTAATGGACTGTTTCTGCTTTTCAAACTGACATCGGCATCGGACTTCGATTGTGTTTTGTATTGAGTTCTTTTTACTTTTGGTGCATAATAATGCCTAAACGTGGACAAACATTGAAAAGTGGAGCCCGTGAGTTAATCATCAAGCTGCAAGATTACTTTGAGCGGGAGCGGCAAAATTGCGGACCCCTCCTGGTACCTGTCGAACAAGTACAAGAACGCGTCTCTCAGGCGCTTGGAGTTAGCAAACGAACGATAACAAATATTAATAAAGAAAAGTTCGGCTCTACTGGCACGGAAGATAATATTTTACGTACTCCGAAGAAGAAACGTAGAACTAAACCCGTGACAAACATTGACACCTTTGACGCCGATGCAATCAGAAATCATATATATGGTTACTATTCCAGATGTGAATATCTCAACAGGAAGAAGCTTTTGGCATCGTTAAGAGAAGCTGGACTGTTTAGCGGGGCTAAAACTGCTTTAACCAAAATCTTAAAAGATATTGGTTTTTCGTATAAAAAAACTGATAAAAGAAAAATTTTATATTATCTTATTTTGGTTTCCACTTAAATACCTAAAATATAAATTTTAAATGATTCCGCCATTTTAAAACGAAAATAATCTTAAAAATAATGCGGCGGTTCATTTTGGAGGAACGGTAACGAACTCAGTGTTATATTGTGCCCATCACTAGTCGTGACTAACTGATAGGTGTCAGGAACGCATTCTCCGAACGGCCGAACTATAGTCATTTTCTTCAAAATGGAGGGATATTTGCTGTCGCGCTATTTAGCAGCCAATTTCTAAGAAATATTTGGCAAGATTGTTTATGTAGTAGTATAAATAAATCCTAACAAAAGATCTGGGAGTTTGAACCAAATCGGTCAAGAGTGAGTAGAGATTATAAGGCTTACGAAGATTCAGTGATGTCGCGTGGTCTACTGTTCGAAGAAATACTAGTGACTAGACTATAACTATCATTAGAGATGATGACACGTTACGATAACTAGATATCTACAATCATTAATATTATGCAATCCCTAGTCTAAATTTTGGCAGTCAATCGTAACTGTAGCGTTTTAGGTCTCAAATATTGTCTGTCTCGCTCAAACCCTAGACAGCATATTTCTTTAACATAAGGCAGTTGTAGTTAAATGCAAACCTATGTAACTAAATAAAACTCTCTCTTTCAGATTTTCCGGACCAAACACTAAGTTCAGGATAACGCCAAATATACTTACGAACAATTATATTAAGTTCTGTTAGTAAGAAATCGGGTGAAAAGCAGAGTATAGGCCGAATCAAACTTCTTGTCGGCTGTGATGTTAGCTACAAGCTGCGGATAACCCAATCCTGATTGAAGCTCCTTAACAAATGCGCGAGATTTGGGTTTTGTGCAGCTTCCATCAATTCAATGCTTCAAGCAGCGCAAGCACATCCGCCAAGATGTCTGAATAGGCCTATACTCTTGACATGTAGGAATAACGCGGCGAATCACAGGGTCTCTGCAATAAAAATATACCTGATAGCTACATATACCACCTAGGGACTACCTACGACTCTAGTTTTGCCTACTATACCACTAACCTTAAAACATGCGTGAACAATAAATTTCAAGAAATAAGTACATTATTGTATGTATTCGCATAATTAATACTTTAATTCTGATTCAACTGGGGGCACGGCAGTACCCCCGCCAAGACAAGACAAGCGAAGGCGGAATATACCTTTTCTCGAAGCGGTTCGTCGTTTTTAGGGTTCCGTACCTCAAACGCAAAAAACGGAACCCTTATAGGATCACTTTGTTGTCCGTCTGTCCGTCTGTGTGTATGTCAAGACTCTTTATCTCGGTAACGCGTAAAGATATCGAGTTGAAATTTAAACTGTATACTTATATCTATAGTTTCTTGCAGTTGTGTAAAAGAAAACCTTCTCAGTTATCATTTGAAAAAGTTAGAGCCGTTTATGTCGTAAAAAATCGCATATTTCGACACTCACAAAAATCAAAACCTACAGGGTACTTCCCGTTGACATAGAACTATTAAATTTGGCGAGAAGCATTGTCTCAGAGTACACATATAGGAAAATAAATCTGAAATCTCTTTTTATACGGTAACTGAGAAATTTTCCTTTTACACAATAGCAAGAGACCATAGATATACGTATACAGTTTAAATTTCAACTCAATATCTTTACGCGTTCCCAAGATAAAGAGTCTTGACATACATACAGACGGACAGACGGACAACAAAGTGATACTATAAGGGTTCCGTTTTTCCTTTTGAGGTACGGAACCCTAAATACCCGGTTTCGTCACTGACCTATAGGGCACTTCCCGAAGTCTTATAGAAAGCTGAAATTTGGTATGTAGGCTAGTATTGGTACACAAATAACAGAAAAAAGCCACTTATATTGACTAAGGTATAGAGTACGAAGAGCTAGTAAAGTTAAGGCGTGTAGAGTTATAGGTTTGGCTCTACTTGAGATCTGATAACTTTTTGATAGTGAGAACTGTAGACTCGTCTTGGCAACTTTTTATACGAAAATGATTTTTCGTGGGAACTATTTACTTGAGTCTATAAAAGTAATGTCGATGCCTAACAGACATTACAGTACAATATCTTTGCTTCACTGTGAGAGAACTACTCTTTCAACGAAACATGAAGTATTTCCTAGCATTTGTCGTTGTGACAATATTAATTGGAAACGTAAGTACGTACCTATATACAAAGCAGACTACCTATATTCTCGCTAGGAGCCGTCGCCCATGCACACGCCATGGCGACTTTTTGTAGCGCGCCTGACGCGCGTTTCGTAATAGCGCGATTGCATCACCACGGTATACTGAGCGCCACACAAATTGAAAGATGGGAAGTTAGCCGCAGAGAGCTGCGCAAACGCCACAATATAGACGTTAGCGGGTGCCAGAGAGACGAGGCGCCGGCGCACACCCGCCTACTTCCCATCTTTCAATTTGTGTGGCGCTCAGTATACCTAATGGTATATTATCGCTACTAACGCAACGTGCGACAGAAGCAATGCAGAAGCGCTACAGACGCAATGCAACGCGCGCGTCGAATTTTACACTTACTTACTTTATCCATTACAAGTTTGTACGCATTTTGTGATTTTTTACTCAGTATAGGAACACTAAATCTAAAAAAAAAATTAAGTGGATCGGAAATGTAATGCGAAACCAAATTATTTATTTACTGTACTAAATATATTTTCGGTGTTGATCAATTAACATGGATATCAGACTAAGTACTTTATTTTCTACAGAGTCTTCAGCAACTAGCAACAATAAAGGAGTTGGAAAGATTAGGTGAAGATCTAGAGAATATAGTATTATCCGAACTTCTTTCAAATACTTACGGTAAGATAATACAAAATATTTCTATAAAGTAAAAAAAAATATAATAAATTATTTACAATAGCACATTTTTAGGGTTCCGTAACCTTTGGTAAAAAGGGAGCCTACTAAGACTCCCCTATCCGTCCGTCTGCCTGTCACCAGGCTGTATGTCATGAACCGTTGATAGCTAGAAAGTAGAAATTTTCACAGATGGCGTATTTCTGTTGCCACACATATGTTTAATTAGCAGAAAAACCTTAAAGAACATAATATTCTGTTGATGAAGTACTCTTAAGTAAGAATAACTCTCAAATTATCATTTTGTAGTATTTTAAACAATCGCCCAAGTGCGAGTCGCACTCGCGCACGAAGGGTTGGGTACGGAACCCTAAAGTAAAAATAAATAAATGCTTATCCAGAGTACACTCATCGGTTTATTGCAAGGTTTATAGTATTTTGGAGTAATGCTTTAAAGAAGGTTAACTAGACTAAAAAAACATACTAAAGAATTTACAGTTTAATTTGATATTTTTGACAGAAGAAAATAATGGTTGGTTGGCGTTTTTTGGTATATTATAAATCACTCTACATACTCGACATTTTTTTTATTTACTCTAATTTGAGAGCCATGTAAATATTTTTTCAAATACCTATTCTCAAAAAGAAATAGGTTGCAGAATGTCACTAAAATACACAATTTGTACATACGAGTATTCTCAGTAACATATTTTGTAAACAACTGCCTACAGTTGTTGTAAAAAATATATAACAGAGTGTAGTGAAAATATTTGATATTTATTATTATTTTATCTATTTTGTAAAATTAAGTTTTTGAATGTATAATTATTGTAATATTAATAATTGTGTATTTTTTTAATGCCCTTAAACTTATTTGCCTACAACAAGATAGCGGAAATACACTGAATATTTATTCAAAACAAAGATTTAATTTATCTTAAAATTGCGATAAAATCAGCAAAATATCGAGATCGAGAAGTATAGTAATTATGAATTACATAATGAGACCTTTGTGGAAAAAAAGGTATTTTTTGTTGCCTAGTGTAATGTTATACCTACGAAATTCAAAATTTTACACTTGTTGATTTAAAATACGCTAAGTGTGTTTTTTTCTTTCTAATAAATACTTGTTTTTCTTTATATTACAGAATGGACCAAGCGCAAGGGCAGAACATTACGAATACCTATTAGACAGGCAACTTAATTATGGCGTCAAGAAATGAAGCAAATAAGTGAAGGTCTTACTTATTGTACGACGAAATGAGAAAAAATCAATGTAGTAAAAATATATTTTTTCTGTGCCTTAGGTCTTGTTTATATACTACACTACACTAGCTGTCCAACCCTTCGCCCGGCTAGCTAGTAGCTACGAATGGATCATACCCAGTTATCGACTGCCTCAGACACTCACCTTCTTACAACAAAAGTTTTATGCACGGCTTGAACAATGTTTAACAATAAAATTGCACGGTGAAAGTGTTTAATGCGTGTTTAAATCTTTTGTGGTAAGGCGGTCAGTAGTTAGTGACCTTGACTTCTGAATCCAAGAGGCGTAGGTCGATCCCCAGCCAGGGTAAACATTTATGTGATGAACATAGGTGTTTGCTCTGTCTGGGTGTTATTTAGGTACTATCTATATAAGTATGTTTTTAAAATATGTATAATGTACATCGGTATCTGGCAGTCATATCACAAACTTTGCTTAGTTCAGAGTTCAGAGACCGTGTGTAAGATGTCCCCTAATATTTATTTATTTATTTAGTCACAAAACTTCCGGAAGAAATATTCTGATATATATTGAAAACCGCATTGCAATCTGTTGTGAAACCGCATTGCAATCTTTTGTGTAGTTCAGGAGATCTAAACGGATACACACAGACACACACATTTGCTGAAGAATATGTAGTGATGGTTTCCCTTTAGCCGTGTGACTAACTGAATGAAGTACAGTACGACACAAAAGAGATGAAATGAATGATTTGGAAACTAAATTATCACTTTTGCTGGAACCACTACCTGAGTTGACAGCTCAGGTATTCAGGCTCATTGTTAACTTCCTAGCATTTTTCTTGTTTTTTTGTGGAGTGTGAACAGGAACACAGTATCATTATGTAAAAAATAATGCAAAATTATGCTAAATAAGAGATGGTGGCGACTTCACTTATTTTTAAATCTTTATGTCGCACTGTAGGTACGCGGTTTGCGCATCTCTTGCACGATGCAAAAGCGGGGCGCATGCAGTCGCTACACAAAGCGATTTTTGAGAAAATCTTACAGATGTGGCGCGAATCATGTATACAATCACCTAGAGATATATATAAACTACGACCTATTTTCTCAGACCAACCAAATATAATATACAAAAAATTAAAAACAACAATTAAATTAAAAAACGATTTAAAAATCGTTTTTTTACTGAATAAACAAGCTTTTAATGAATAAGTTCTAGTCAAGTCGAAAGAACAAACGAGCCTTAACTCGATGGGGTTGCGTCATTTCGTTACAGAGTTCCTATGAGCCTATGACCACTTTCCTGATCCATCATCAGACCCTGGTTACAATTAATAGACAAACTACTTGCCAAGACGATTCAAATGAGCTCAAACTCGATGAGGTTGTTTCGTTTCATTACGAAGCTCCTTTGGCCACCTTCCAGCTCCATCATCAGATCACCACAATGTCATCATAATATTGCATTGTCACACAATTTACATAATATATATGTAAGCAAAATTTCAGCTCAATCGGGAAGAGGATCAAATTAACATGTTACGCGCCACGCAGCCCATCGGTGAGCCGTTCACACCTTTCCATTCAGGCCACGCCAAAATCCCGAAAAGGGTCATTTTCATCATCTTGAAATTTTTATAGCGAACTTTAATAAATGCGGTAATTCGCTTGGAAAATAAAAATGAGCAACTTCTACCTTATATTTTATAAGAAATACCTAGCAAAAGGCTCATTGGTGAGTCCCGTGGCCTCCGACAAACAATTCTGACATTTCCTTCCGCGGGGGTCACGGGCCATACAGTCGCTCACCTCACGGCCCACCTCGCACACACGCTTCAGACATCCTGATATTGATAATATTTGGCAAGCTAGTTCAGTAACTTAATCTTAACAAGATCAGAAAAGATGAATCAAATCGGCCAAAAGCGAGTTGAGATATAGACCTATGAATGACCAATGAATAAAATTAAAGTTAGTGGGTTTTTATACTTTTAATTAAACACGTATTAAATGAAAATGTATCAGCACTTGAAGGGTTTATACTAGAACTGATGGGCATAGTAATTTTAATATTCGTAGAGTAGTTTTGTTACATCGTATAAATAACAGAAAAAAGTGTCACTTTTTTACTCGTATCTGTGTCTTGTCTTTATAAAAGACAATGACCTGCTGCTACGTCTGTCCCACGCTGTAAAAATGATAAAAACACGATGTATATTTTATTCTAAAACGTTTATTGAATTTAACTGTGTTACTCTAGTAAAATAATTTTAACCTATACGAAGTCTCAATAAAGTCTATTACTGAAATGTAGCTAAGAAAAAGATCGATCATCACATTGATTTCAAACAAAAATAACTGATTATCTAAATTATTTTGTAAAAATTTAGTTTTTAAATATATAACTATTGTAATATTAATAATAGTGTTTTTTAAATACCCTTAAACTTATTTGCCTACAACAAGATAGCGGAAATACACTAAATATTTATTCAAAACAAAGATTTGAAGATGAATTTCCGCAAAGTTACGCCTGATTCAACTAACAAAAATAACTGAGTTACGGTCGGTTCTTTCTTTTTATCGACTTGAAAAAGAAGGAGGTGCTATGTTGGTCTGTTTGATCTTTTTTTTTGTATGTTCATCAAGATTTTCGCCAATTAGGAATCGATTTAATTTTTATTTTATTTCGGAAGGGTATACTCCCGAGGTGAGCCCATTTAATTTTTATTGAAAAAGGCCGAATAAAGAACTATTGCTGTCGGGTGGCTAGCCCTGGTGTCAGAGTTTTTAGGGCGCCCGAAGGCCTCTAACATGGCGAAACAGTTAAAACAACCGGAACTTACAATTTAACGTGTCATACGAGCACGAAAAGCAATCATTGACACGACAAAGAAGAATATGATTGAATTTTAAACAAATTCTTATGCAGAAGTTTTTTGTTTGCAATTACCATGTAGAATAGAATTGCTTTTGTATGATCTTACCTTTAAAGACTGGAATAACGTCTTTAAGTATAATATCATCTATCTTTTCAGCCATACTGAACAACCGTTCTGCTGCTGCTACTTTTGAGTCCTGTTGAAAACTCTGTGAAAAATAAAGTAAGACAAGTCTCATAATTACATATGTGTGTAAAGTATATTTGACCGATCGAACGTAGTGAGCGAAGCCACGGGTAGTGTTATTATTATATATCTTCTTTGGCCATACCTATCCGCAAAACTTGCCAAGTTTGCGCTGGTTTGTCCGGATGTATATAATTGTTTGGATGTTGGTACTCGCGAACAGTTCGTATTTTTTAGCCAATCTTGACATAAATTTAAACGAACACCTAGTTAGAAAATGCGTATAATTTTATGGCGGCTTTGAACTTCACTACTTGCTGCACAGGAGCTTGTCCCTCACCCACACTAAAATAAAACAAACTCGCCTATTTCGCAGTCGCATGTTTCGGGCCGCCATAATCGCCCCCCAAAACATTCGCAGTTATTTCCGCGATTAAAAAATAAATATCTGTTAATCTGTTGACATGTCAGGGCTCTAAAATCCGGAGTTTCCACGCGACTTGTCCTGGTTACCGAATTTTAGTGATGGCAACCCTATTTGTAACTAAGTGACTTACATTGGCAATTAGCATAGTCACGACGACAAATGCTAGGAAAAACTTCATGTTGAGTCGTATCTCCTACTGTGGACAGTAGATGTATTTGAACTGTATCGTGTCTGCTCACAATCCTCGGTGCTTTTATATGCTGAATCAGGTAAAATATTTTAAAAATCATGTCTGAAGTATATAAACATACAACATTAAGTACATATGTTTTAAAAATAATTATTCACGCATGTTACTTACCAGGGGCCTCTAACGACAAAGCGTAACTTAACGTGGTAAGTATTTTTTATTTCCATGAATTTCATTTGGAGTAATGATCGATAAATGTAACATTACGAAATAAATTATAAACCGAGTTTTAGTTATGTTATTTGAAAAATAAAATTCGTTCAAAAACGTTTATCTAAGCCCCGGTTATCTGCAAATGATGAACACCAAAAAAGCGAAGCGTGTTTCACCAATCGTTAATTTATAATCGATGCACTGCTTTTGATGAACTCCAGCCTTAAAATATTTATGCAGTTTTGGGTTAAAAACCAGACACGGGTCTCCGCGGAATGTTGGACTTGTCTGTCCCTTTTTAATAAATAAGTAAGTTTGCCAAGAAACATGAAAGCACATAAAGTGTTGTTTTTCACTGCACTGGCTATTAGCACCACACAGAGGAAAATTAGTATAATAATACGACCTTTATAGAAAGTTTGAAACCCAAAACCTGAAACCTGAAAGCCCGGGTTTCGTGCTCGTTCCGTTCTAATATAAGTTATCCTTTAGTCCCCAGTACCCACGACGGAGCAGAGAGAACACCTTAGTAACGCACACGTTTATGATGTTATTAGATTAAATACAAGTTGAATACCAGACCAATATGGTTGGCGATAATTTTTTTGCAAGGGCAATGACCTCTGAGCTGTGCAGATATACTTTAAGAAAATGAGTTTAATAATATTGAGAGCACATCCTTTATGAGATACTTATTAGTACTTTACTTTAGACTAACTGCAAAATCTCGATTGAGTGCACGCTTGTTACATTTTATGTGCCTATACAAGTATTACACTATCATTTTGACACCTGTCATGCAACTCTGGTACGAATTCTAGAATATAACAGCTGTCACTCTGACCCTTTATTTTATATTGATGTTTTATGCGAAATCAACATTGTTAGATTTTAAAGAAAGTTTTTAAAATGAATACTAGGTTTGATTAAGCATTTTTTGTCACGTGTATCATTTATGCCCAGAAAAAAAAATGGAAACGGGCGGGGCGTGTTGCACAGACGCAACACGGGAGATGGACAAGGATAATTACATCGTGGAAAGGACCAAGATAGAGACAAATGGGCTTCGTTGGAGGAGGCCTTTACACACCATTGATTCTTGCAAAAAATTAATTAAAAACTACAATAGCGTAACTAATATACATAATACTTACAGATACCTAAATTAGTTAAGAAAACTTAATACTTAGACTAAGAAATTATGAACTAGAATTTGATAGATAACCATAACATAATTAGTAGGTATATTACATAACAATAATTAAATATTATAAAACTCAATAAAAAAGAGGGAAACTTTGTAAAAATTATATAGATAATTAATTATATACTAGAAATAGGTTAGAAACTTAGATAATAACTTAATTAAACATAAAACATTGTATCACGCTTATATTCAAAACATAGACGTAACCAGAAATTAGTAGACGTAAATTAGATACATAAAAACAAGAATAAAATACTAGGTAGCATGTAAAAAATAGATATTAGACAATAATTTGTGATAATTTAGTACAGAATTATAAAGTTGTAGCGTTCCAATTGTTCTGTATCTTTGCAAGAAATAAATGACTATTTTATTTATCATCTTCATAAACATCGTCACCATCTACGGAAGCGTATCAAACGCGTGTCTTGACATGTAACTTATTTTACTTTTCAAGTTATCTAATCCGATCCACCTTATAAGCTGCTTTAGGAAGCATAAGTCAACCTCCATTCATCACATAATTGACAACATGCGTGAACAATTAATAAAGATATACCTACACTGTTGTGTGTATTCACATCGTTAATTAATATAATTTATAATCATAACTAGCCTTCACCCGCGGCTTCGCCTGCATTTTAACAAAATTTTCGCTTTTGTTTATATAGGTACCTAAAATTGGTAGCAATTTTACTAAAATACGATGTCAAAAAATATGGTAACTAAAATAGTAAATGCGCCACAAAATATTAGCCCCAATTCAATGTGAAGATACCTAGTCGACCCACCTTGCTGCCGCGCCGCACATAGCTGAGCGCTCTCACCTATTCAAGTACCCTCGTAGTTGACCAGCTCGGTCACCACGATCTTTCTTGCTCAAGAAGTGCTGGTTGAATTAGTAGCCACGCCAGTCTGAATGATATCATACGCAGGGCATTTGCGACCGCCAATATCGCAGTCTTACTCGAACCGAATGGGCTCGCGCGTAGTGATGGCAAAAGCCCTGACGGTATGACGCTGATCCCATGGAAGTGTGGACGGCCCTTAGTATGGTACGTGACTTGCGTCGATAATTTGGCGCCGTCACATCTTTCTGAGACTCAGAGTAGGGCTGGAGCGGTGGCCAATTCGGCGTAGCAGCACAAACAACGTCGCAAATATGCTAACCTCGGCAGTGATTACTTATTTGAGACGTTTGAAATTGTGACATTGTGTCCGTCGGGGGCGGGCTTGAGGATTTGGATTATAGTTAAGATGGATAGATAGGATGAATTATAGACCTTCAAGGGTCTGTGGATGATCGAATTGCTTGCTATGTAGTAGTAGTTTATAAAGTATTAGATTATAAGTCTTGTATTTAGTGGTATATAGACAATAAAGGCACCTGGTCACTGTTCAAACCTAACCGACCGACATCGAAATACCTTATATAAATGCTTCTGTTGATTAAGATAAGGTTAGAGTGTACAACTCCTGTTCCCGCCTTGTCGTGGCGGGGGGACTCAGTATCGCGATGGCCGTTCTCCCTGCTCTCTGCAGTCGAAGTGGCAGGCGCGGGCTTTTTATCATTGACCTGATGCACTGGGACCAGTTAGTCCCGAGTGGTGGATGAAGATGAGTCTTGTGCTCCGACACATCGTCTTTGTGGCGGGAGCGAAAACTCTGTTATGGAGCCCGAGTCTGGGCTAGCGCTGTTGGGTGCCACGGAAAAGTGCGAAAGCGTGCGCCGGCTCCAGGCACAGAGGCGGAACCTCAGGGTTTTTAGTGGGTATACAGACCAGTCTGCGAGAACTCTCACATAACCACCCAACCGCCTACCCTCGAGGTGTGGTGGTATCCATTTAAGTATGATTTTCCCTAGTAGAATAATTATTTTTCGCAAAAAATCGCAACACAGACTTCCAACGTATACAAAATTCGAATAGTTTCCACGAATCGATGTATGTCCACATACATTATTGTTGATTTTTATAAAAAAAAACGGCTACGCTGATTTCGATAAAATTTAATTGGAATCACTTCGAAAGTATTTATTTCAAACTAAAAAAGATTTTTAAATCGGTTTACAATTGGCGAAAATATCGATTAACATACACAAAAAAAAACATACGATCTCCTCCTCTTTGGAAGTCGGTAAAAATAACAGGTTTGAGTAATGTAGCTATGTGTGACAAAAATTGTAGGAGCGTGGCACTTCGGCGGCCGCTACTGCGGCACGCTCGTTTGGTGTTCGATCGGCTCGCCCACTGCTACCACTGTTCAATCCTAACCAAACCAACAGAAAGGACATGTTCTTTTTGTACGGGGTTTTAGCTCAATGACTGACGGTGATCCATATTAGGGAGAAAAAAACAATTATGAATAATAAAAAAATATGTTCATAGCAGGGCTTATTATCGAAGATTTTACAACCCGTCATATACCATCGAAGAGTCCGTGGAGAATTTCCAAAGCGGTTGCATTGACTTTCGCGAGAGGAATTACATCCATGTGTACTTGTCACTGTCAAAATTATGTCATACACAGTGGTAAAATTCAAAACATGAGTAGCTAGGCCTGTAATGATTATTAATCATCTGCTTAACATCAGGCAGTGTGTAGTCAAACGCGAACCTATTCGAAATAAAAAAAAAAAAAATTGTGCATGTTTTCAGTAGCGTCTGAATTTTTTCAGTATTTTTTCATGTTACGTTATATTTTTTACATAATATAAATTTGTGTCAGACTTGAGCCAAGTTTGAGAACACCACCTTTATGTTCGGGTCATAGTTCACAGTCAAGGTCAATGACATTAGAGACAAGGTACTTTATACTCATGCCATACTACTCACGCCAAAAACCAAGTCAATCCGTTGCTTCGTATATTAGATGGATTCTGTACCATAAAGTTAGAATAAAGAGACATGTTAAACCTCTAAGGGTAGAAGATTTTAAAATATTTTTAGTGTGAGTCGAAATGACGGCCCAGTATTAAACGTCACTGCATTATGTAGCAAACCAATTTTAATGTCAGTTGTGATTGTCAATCTATACTGTGTTTTCTCTTCGAGGAGATACAATGGTGGAAAGACAATTTGTCCCAATGCTATGCGTGATATTTATAAAAGTCTGCAGTCAATACGCCCATTTATGAAGGCGTCATCGAAAATTTAATAGCAACGTAAAAAGTGTTCTCCCTATCGAATGCCTAAAGAGAAAAAGAGAGAAATAGTCTAATTAGCTATTAAAATTACGATGGTGCCTTCATAATTGGGCCTAATGTTACCTGTCATCTAATTATGTTTCGTCAATCTATATATATAAACGTTTTTGTGATATGTTTTTATCTTATCCTACGGGAATTATGCTATTTTCGGAATAAAAAGTATCCTATGTCACTTTCCGTCTTTTAAACTATATTCATGCCAAAAATCAAGTCAATCCGTTGGTTCGTTGCGGCGTAAAAAGGAACAAACCAACAAACTTTTCGGATTTATTTATAATATTATACAAGTAAGTATGATGATATAGTATGATATTTTACCAGAATCAGCATATAAAATCAGCGTGGATTTAGCAGACATTACAGTTTAAACACTTATCTTCACAATGAGAGGACTACTCACCATAAAATATTTCATTGCATTCATCATTGTGACTATGTTGATAGCAACCGTAAGTATTGAATTTTTCTTTTTTTTTTGTCTCGTACCAGGTTTCAAATAAGCGCCAAAATAATAATATGGAAAATAAATGGCAGCAAAAAAACGCCACTTTATTCGATTTATTTACGTAAAAAGCCATTTTCTAAATTGATTTTTTGTTTGTATAGCTGCCATATCTTTTTTTGCACGTCTCGACGATCGATAAATATGTATCTTCATAGGGGAGGGATGACCACTTTTTCGCAAACTTAAAATAAACTCACTGTTATTATATTACATTGAATTGTTATATTGAATTGTTTATATTTTATGTATAACCACGCATAACTTTTTTTTGTAGTAGTCCGTTTTCAATAATTTTTTTTATTGGAATGAAAATACTTCGAAATTTGTCTCATTTAAATTTTACCGAAATCGGCTGAGCCATTTTTGATAAATCAACAATAATGTGAAAAATGCTACATCGATCCGTACGAAATATTCGCGAATTCTGTACACGGGTGAAGTCGGTCATGCTAATTTTTGCAAAAAAATAACCTTGTTTCATCTTGACTTTCTAGTGATTGCTTTTGGTTAGATATTGCGTAACTTGCAAGTTAATTTGTACGTTAGTAAATATAACATTGAAAGAAAATAAAACAGGCACATGCCTTTCCTACTACGTAAACCGCGAAAAAATATTTACCTACATTTATGCACACACTAACGTAACTCGACAAATAACTTTGAGAACTGCTGAACTGAGGAAAGATGAACTCAACTCTACTAATAAGTATACTACCTAAAAAAATAGAAAGCTGAATAATTACTGAATTGGATAAAAGAGAGGGTGCCCAGTCTCCCGACTGCCCATGGCTCCTCTAAACTGTAGGCTGTTTTTAAGGGGATGCCGATTGCAAACATCTAAAAAATGTCTAACGAGAATCAGGATTTTTGGGAGAAAAACATGACTTAGTTTCGTCCATATCTCCAATTGGCACAAAAAAACTAACCTAACCTCATTTTTCACAGAGTCTTCAGCAGGAAACCGGGAAAGGAGAATCGGAATGGCAGAAACTTCTAAGAAGTTTGAAAAATGCAACTCAAAAGATGATGAATAACAAAGACCAATAATGTGATAAGTAGCATATAATGGGTCAAAGGTTTAAACAATATTGTTAAAATAAAAGTTGTTTTATTTAATGATAACATAATTTGTGTGACGAATCTAAAATAGTTTAAAGTCGACTAGTGTCTCTAAATTAATAATAACAATTAAGAAATATATATATTTCATTAAAATTTAATAATTACATTGGTATGATAAAATAAAATTGACTGAAGATCAAAACAATTTACGACAGTGACGACTTATGGCACTGAAGCGTGGTCTCTTACAATGAGCCTTATTAATAAGCCCCAAGCTCGGAGTCTCTCTGCGAGATCGTATCAGGAATGAAGAGATTCGCAGAAGAACCAAAGTTACCGACATAGCCCAGCGGATTGGCAAGTTAAAATGGCAATGGGCAGGGCACACAGCGCGGAGGACTGATGACCGATGAGGTCGAAAAGTTTTTGAGTGGAGACCACGTAATGGCAAGCGCAGCGTTGGACGTCCACCCTCATGGTGGACGGACGACTTAATTTTACGAATTACGAATGATTAATTTTTAATGATAAACAAGAGCTCTAGAGCCTAGTATGGCAAGATACAGTGTGTATTTGTGTTAGTGTGTCTGTTTGTGTGTTTTGTGTGAGAGTGTGTGGTGTATGTTTTGTGTGATGGCTGAATAGTTTAATTATCTCAAAATAAAGAGCATACTCTCAGTTTCTTCAAAGGAAAGTTTTTGAAGGATTTCTGTGACTTTTTAAGAAAATAAATATATACTTAGATGTTTTAATTCTGAGTATTCTACGTTCAATGATATGATAATCACTACATACGAGGGCGGGTCAAAAAGTTCGCGGAATTAAAGAGAAGGGGGGTGAATTTAAACACAAAATTATTTTTCCTTTTCAATATATTCTCCATTAACCCTAATACACTTTTCCGACCTTTCAAATAATTTGTTTATACCTTCAAAAAAAAATGATTTGTCAAGGCTTCCAAAATAAGCAGAAATTGCCGACTTCACTTCTTCGTCATCCGTAAATTTCTTTCCACGAAGCTCTTTTTTCATGTTTGGGAACAAATAATAATCACAAGGGGCCAAATCTGGACTATAGGGAGGGTGGTTTAAAGTTTCGAAGCCGCACTTGTGTAAGGCAGCCATCGCAACATGACTCTTGTGAACGGGTGCGTTGTCGTGCAAAAGGAGCACACCTCGAGACCATTTTCCCCTTCTCTTTTCTTTAATTGCTTCTTTTAATTTTTCTAATAGTGTAGCGTAGTATGTCCCCGTGATATTGACACCTTTATCTTTATAATCGATCAATAAAATCCCCTCAGAATCCCAAAAAACTGTAGCCATAATCTTTCCGGCCGATTGTGACACCTTAAACTTCTTAGGCGGTGCTGCGCCTTTTTTGCACCACTGCATTTACTCCTGCTTCGACTCAGGTTCATAGTGATGAACCCAAGTTTCATCTCCAGTCACAATTCGGTTCAGAAATTCATCCCTGTTTTCACTACACAGCTCCAAAAACTCGCGCGAACACTCGACGCGCTGCTGTTTTTGAAGCGCTGTGAGCATTCTCGGTACCCATCTTGCACTGACCTTAGACATGCCAAGATGGTCATGGAGAATATTCAAAATGGTCGTAGATGATACTCCAGTCATCTCTGCGATTTGTTTCTTCTTCAGGCGTGCATCTTCTAGAACAAGTTTTTCAACTTTTTCAACAATGTCTGAGGACGTTGCTTCAATTGGCCGACCTGAGCGCTGATCGTCTTCAATTGAGTCTCTGCCTTGCTTGAAAAGACTATGCCACTTATAAATCATTGTTTTTCCAGGACAAGAGTCCCCGTAAACTGATGACATTTCTTCCATAATGTTCTGAGGCGTTTTTCCTTGCTTAGTGAGGAACTTAATCACGGCACGATACTCAATTTTCTCCATAGTTGATATTTTCTTCCCGATTGACTTGTTTATCCAGCGATATCTCAAAGGTTAATGAACCGATTGGACTAAAACTTAGTATTTATAATGGTATTGAGTCAACAAGTAGCGACGGGTAAAATAACTACCCCCACCTTTCTCTAACCCCTCCATTCCGCGAACTTTTTGACCCGCCCTCGTACTATAGAACAAAGTCGCTTCCCTAACTGTATGTCTCTATGTATGCTTATATCTTTAAAACTACGCTACGGATTTCGATGCGGTTTTTATTAATAGGTATTTTTATATACCTATTTTAATAGATATAATAATAACGGTGATTCAAGAGAAAGGTTTATAATTATGTATAATACACATGTGCGAAGCCAGGGCGGGTCGCCTTTGTTGTTGTTATAAATATGACCTCCCAGGAATCAGAAGAATATCTTTTGAAGTCATAAATGAAAACAGCAGAAATATGCGGCGAGGGCAATAAATTGATCCGGGAAATCACATCGAAGTGGAAACCACACAGCGGCTGTTTCCTGTAGGTATAGGTTGGCCATCGCCATTCCGCGCGGTATTCTACCAACGTTATAGGGACCATTCCACAACCAGCACGGGAAGCATGGCAAAGGGACAAATAGTCTTTCTACCATTTTATCCCCTCGAAGAGGAAACAAAGTATGGATTGACAATGACAGCTGACATTAAAAGTGGATAAAATGGTTTTCTCCCCTTGCCGTGCTACCCGGGCAGCACGGGTAATACAACAAAGGGAGAAAACTATTTTATCCACTTTTAATGTCAATTGTCATCAATCAATCCTCGTCATGTGATTTAATTTGTCCCTACGCCATGCTACCCGTGCAGGGCAGTTTATTGACACATGTAGCACTTATTCTCGAACTTTCATTGCTAAATCGATTACTTCAACCATGTGGAGGACCCATCACGTAAGGGAGTGTCCATAAATTACGCGATGTATTTAGGGGAGGAGGAAGGGTTCGAGACAAACTTTACGGTATCTTACTAGGGGCAGATCATAAAACCATGAAAAATGACTCACGTAAGCTATAAACGCCGCCGCGTCTTTCCATTCTGTACAAGGCCAGAACGCAAGGGTATGAAATGGAAATAAGTTTTTTACTAAGTGCTTCCAAACCATACATGAGCAGTACGCAAATACTCGCGTATACTTTATAGTAACGTAGAAGTATAACATTGCTCCATAATATACAGCGCCAGTACGCATACAGACTAATCGTGTATGTTTCGGAATAAGCGCGCTAAACTCTACATACAATTTGTACGTTAGTAGTTGCATGCTCGCCATTTTGATTTAGGTATTGTCCTCGCTTTCTATTTTATGGTAATTCATATTTACAAAATTTCATATTCAACCCTTACCATTTAACGTCTCACATAATATTAATATCATCATCCCTTATCCCACCAGGTGAGGTCGGCACAGAACGTTTCCTTTCGCCACTTCACTCTATTTAATTATTAATTAAACATAATTCAATATTTTATTGAATCAAAAAAAAATACTTTGACTTTTTACACTCTTGACAAGTGTAAGTTGATTGTTATTCATTATTATTTCATTGAAGAAATTATTATTTTATAAAATCAATTTTATTAGTTATTAGATTTACCTACAATTAAGATATTAGGTTCTTTTTACATGTAACTTATAGTTATACATTAAATGAGTATGAGTAATTGAGTATAGTCAGGAACGAATACGCGAGCATCCACGATACAAACTAGGTATACACGATCAGTACGGAAAATTCTTGTATGCATTGTAATAACAGATTTCAAAACAACATTACAATATATACGCGAGCAGATTCCTATGGTCACGTTCTGGCGTTGTATAGAATGGAAAGACGCGACGCCACCTAACCTAGCAGGAAACTAAGTAGTCGCCGTGGCCAATAACGGCCTGGAATTAATGCATTATCAGCATTGCATAATAGGTTTTTGCATAGGTACTTTAACCGTGTACATACATCGTAGAATTCGCACGGATCGATGCATCATGGATATGAGATATAAATGGATACCTCTAAAGTATGTATCTACCAAACAAAAAGGAATCATGAAAAAGGGTTCTTTAATTGGCTGACTAACTAAAAAAATACAGGGTGACTGGTAAACAATTAGCATCCTTTTAGGGGCTTATTCTGTACATCAAAACTTTGTTTTGCTATTTTTATCAAAACTCAAAAAATTGGTGTTCCATAGAAAAATATCGTTCACCCGCGACCAAATATACGGAACAGCTGACTTTTTTTAAGTTTTGACAAAAGTTGTTAGTTTTGATGTACAGAATAAGCTTCTAAAACAACATTTTAACTAAAAAAAATACCGTATTTATGCTCAAAGCTCTAAGGAAGCTGCCCAATTAGAGGTCAGAGTGTAACGTGAGCATTATGGCGACTTCAATGATGGTTTGGTAGGGTGTTAGCTATAAAGGAGTGACTGACCAAACTTTTGTGAAAAAGGTATCAAAACATCGGCACAAGTGTACAGTAGCCGGCAAACAACTTGAACGTTAAACCATAGCTACCTCTCTTTTGTTTTCTCTGCTAACGAAAGGGAGAGTGATATTTTTTTGTTCAACTTACGTGCCGGGACCTATATCAAGATACCATTCTTGAGACAGTAGTTAAGCCCCTTAATAACACCATGCTCAATAACCAAGAATGGTCTTTCCAGCAAGACTCGGCGCCGAGTCCTCACAAAACCCCTTAAAGGATGCTAATTGTTTACCAGCCACCCTGTATACAGTCGATATGAGAACCTCCTTTTTTGAAGTCGGTTAAAAAACATCTGCCTTTTGTTTTACTATTCAAGTTGTCTAACCCAATCAGCTGCTTTAAGAAGCAAAAGTTAACCTCCATTCATCACATACTTGACAACATGCGTGAACAATTAATAAATATATACACTGTTGTGTGTATTCACATCGTTATATTATACTATTTAAACATGATTTAAATCATAATATTTTACCAGATTCAGCATATAAAAGCAGCGTGGATTTAGTAGACATTACAGTTTAAACACTTATCTTCACAATGAGAGGACTACTCACCATGAAATATTTCCTTGCATTCATCATTGTGACTATGCTGATAGCAACCGTAAGTATTGATATTTTCTTATTTTATGTCTCGTACCATATTTCAAAATAAGCGTCAAAATAATATGGAAAAGAAATGGGCAGCGAAAAAAAACTTTATGCGCATTATTTACTTAGTATGATCCAGGTACTTTGATTTTTTTTGTATAGCCGCCATATTTTTTTGCACGTCTCGACGATCGATAAATAGGTATGTTTCTTCATAGGGGAGGGATGGCCACTTTTTTGCATGAAAGTTAAAATAAACTTACTGTTATTAGACAGGGTTATTCCTAGCCAATTAGCATCCTTTTAGGGGCTTATTCTGTACATCAAACTTACAGCTTTTGTTCTGCGACTATAGTAAAAACTTAAAAACCAATTATCAGCAGCAGCTGTTGTAACCCATACCTTTTGTCACGGGTGAACGATATCTTTATAGATCCTATCCCTGTCGCGAAGCTACGTCTCTGCGATCGCCACCACGTTTGCCCAGCGAGGCGTTTATTGGGCAAATACCCCTTATGATAAGTACAATTAGGACCAGGCCCCCAGTCCCCAGCAGCTCTGCTAGTCCGGGCTACGACAGCAGGGCAGGGCAGGTCGTGCTAAGAATCACTGGAAGATGCACGGCTGTCATCCCAAAATATTCAATCGACGACTGGCCCTAGTAACAAACAACGTGCGCACATTGAGGTCAGATTGCTGAGTTGGAAAAAGAGTAGAGTAGGTTGCGCTGGGATGTTGTGGGGTTGTCAGAAGTCCGTAGAGAGAGCGAGGACACGATAACCCTAAAGTGCGGCAACCTGCTTTACTACCGGGAAGGTGACCAGCGGTTCCAAGGTGGTGTCTGTTTTCTCGTTCACAAGTTCCTCACTAACAACATTAATTATTACCATCGAAAGCGTGTCGAACAGCGTTGTGTACCTAATACTCAGAATATCTGAGAGGTATTCGCTGAAGGTCATTCAGGTATAAGCACCGACCTCGGCATACCCGGATGATGAGGTGGAGACTATGTATGAGGACGTAAGTCGAGCCATACGTATGTCTAAGACCCATTTCACTGTTGTTGTGGGAGACTTCAACGCAAAGTTGGGCAGAAGAAGCGACGATGAGCTGAGAATGGAGAAATTTGGATATAGACAAAAAATCCGATTAAACTCTGAATCTCATGGCTGAACGCCGCTTACAGACTGCAGTCTTCTATTCCAATGATGCAAAGTCGGCTCAATAGACAAATTTCGAAATCCGTGTGGCGCGACATACGTATTTAATACTGAACATATTAAAGAGACAAAAGAGTGGAACAAAGGCCCCAATTACAATACTAATTCTAAAATGACATTTATAAATTGTGCATGAGAGAGGTATCATCGGCAAAGAGTACTATGTCATTAACAGCCTTTTGCTTGATTATGAAGGGCAAATCATTCATGTATACAAAAAATAATAAAGTGCCTAAGATTGAACCCTGCGGTACGCCCAACTCTTTATAAAAAAACCCTTTGATTTTACTCCATTTACTGCAACTTTTTGCTCTTTGTTTGACAAATACGAGCAAATCAATTTAAGAGCTTTATCTCCAATTCCATAGTGCTTCAGTTTTTAAGCAAGATTTCGTAATGGACGCAATCAAATGCCTTAGAGAGATCACAAAATATTTAACATGTTCCATAAGCATCACAAGATTCATCTCAAGCCTCCAATATTTAAGTTGTTAATTTAGTACCAGCGTCTATAGTCGATCTCCTTTTAGTAAACCCGTATTGATGGTTATGTAGCAATTTTTTTAAAATAAAGTAAGACATCATTTGGCAAGTATTTTTTGTGCTACTAATAAGTAATAAGTACTATCAATCTAAAAAAATTAGAAAGCTGAATAATTACTGAATTGGTTTAATTAAATAGGGGGTGGCCATGTCTCGTCTCTGTCGAGAGATCCCGTCTGCCCAAGGCGGCATGGGCAGACGGGATCTCTCCGATCTCCCTTAAACTGTAGGCTGTTATTATGGAGGCGCCGACTGCAAATATCTAAAAATCGTCTAACGAGAATCAAGATTTTTGTGAGAAAAACATGTTTTTTTAGAGAGACAAACATGACTGTTTCCGAGCATACCTTCAATTGGTACAAAAAACTAACCTGACCTCATTTTTCACAGAGTCATCAGCAGGCAGGACGCAAATATTTAGTACAGAGATATATAGAAGAGATAGCTAGAAATAAAACTAGAGTACCTAGAAGATTAATTTAATGACAAAATCAATAATGTGATTATATACAGGGTTATTTTACATAATTCTATATTTATTTTTGGTTTTAAAAGAGGTTGTACAATAATAATAAAAAGTCAGTGGTTATTTATGGTTTAATTTTTGTCTCTATCTCTTTTCTACCTTCTACTTCCACTACAAGATAGCCTATGAGTGTGGGTTTCAAACAAAACACAATATTTGATTATATAATACTGTTGTATTGTTACCCCAGGTTCAAAAGTGGCTTCACCGCCTGAAACTAGGACTACTGTTTGTATCCATTAACCTTCAATTTGCCAAACGACACCGTTAGTATAATAAATCAGTAAAGCTGGGATTTACCAATCCTTGGATAACCGAATAGATCAGTTTGGTAATTGATAACCCGCAACTTTCCGTTAGTTAATTGTTGTATAACCTCTCTGTAGAATTAGTATATGTCAATTCTGGGATGGCCCCAAAAAAAATACCTTTGGTGTTGATAACTCTGGATTTATTTGACTACCTTAGCTATTAAGTGTATAGGTATTCCCCACTCCTGCATAGGGGAGAGACCAGTTACAGTTGCAAGATTCTACCCGTACAAAAATACATACTTACGGACATACATACAGTCCAAGTTAAATGACTGCCTCGGTGGCTCAGTGGTTAGTGACCCTAACTTCTGGATCTAGCTAGCTAGCTAACTTATTTATATTTGCAGTGTAATATTTATATATATATATTTATATTTACGAGTCAAGAAAAATATTGATACTTGCATTGCAGCATAAAATAATAGTACGGCAAAAATGTAAAAATAAACTATTAAATATATTTGAAGTTGGGAACTATTGACATATTTAATTTACGACAATTTAAGATAAGAATACTTACTAAATGTATAAAATTAAAATCAGACAAAAATTGTAACTTGATAATTTGTAACATTAGATATGAGTTTGTAGTAAGAATCTAAATAATAATTATAAAATGACCCTGAAATATGTATACACCAGGGGAATGGGAGGCATCAATAAAAAAAAAAAAAAAAAAACTTCTGGATCAAAGAGGCGTGGGTTCGATCCCCACCCAGGGCAATTATTTATGTGATGAACATAAGTGTTTGCTCTGTGTCTGGGTGTTATTTAGTTACTATCTATATAAGTATATATTTAAAAATAAGTATATGTAGTATATCAGTCTCTGGCAGCCATATCACAAGCTTTGCTTAGTTTGGGGTCAGAGACCGTGTGTAAAATGTCCCAAAAATATTTATTTATTTAATATTAATTTGCAAAAACTACCGGTAAAGGTACAGATTTTCTGTCGTCTGAATAATGCAGTGTGAATACTTTTGAATAATTGCGTTTTCTCTTAACAGGGCAAATCATTTTTGACGTATTTTGACATGCCATAGGGATGACTACTGAAAGTCGCCGGTGTGCTGAAAGTTCTTAAGAAGCTCTTTAACACGGTCGTCCTCAGGCATAACACAGAAGCGTGGAACAGAGGCGTGGTGGTGTTGTTCTTTAAAAAAAATGACAACACCATATTGAAAAGCTACAGACCCATCTCGTTTTTAAATATGCTTATAAGTTGTTTTCAAGGGTCATTTACGAATCGTCTTGAACGCAGGCTTGATGACTTGGAGTTTTTCGAGCATGCCAGTTTCCGACGATCATTATGATGACGATAATAACCGATTTTATAATGTCATAAAATGGTTTAGTGCTAGAAATATATAAATAAAAATATATTTGTGAGGTCAATTAGCTATGTTCAAGCTTAAGAATTTCGATTATCTTTATAAGTCAAAAAGCTATTATCTCAGAGTGCTCAAAACAATTTTGAGTTAAAGTTTTTAAATCTTAGAAAGTTTGAACATTCTATCTCGTATACTTTAGAAATTAAGAGGGGACACTCTTTTTCAACTTTGGCGACATATATCTCACAAATAGAACACGTGACATAAAAATTGTTCAAGAAACTTTACATTCATTTTAGAAACCCTATTCAACGGTACCCCACACAAGGGTGGGGTTAAAAAAAGTTTCATCCCCACTTTACATTTACGGGAGCTACCCCTTAAATACACAGTTTTGAAATTTCTCGATAGTAGCGAGACTGTCAACATTGCGCAGGTTGTGTTGAAATGAATGGCTGGCCCCTCGCTTTTCGTACATATCCAGGTTGGTTCTCATAAAGACAGCCACCTGCATAATCACAAGCGAGGGCAGCGTCAGTACACCGAGCGCTGTAAAGTACGGCTTAGCCGACGTTCGACGCGACACTTACGCTATCACTCTTATAGCCCGTTTCTGCATCCTGATGACACGCAGTCTGTCGGCTGCGTGCCCCCACAGCTCGGCTCCGTATTGTAAGAGCGGCTGCACGGTCGCGAAATAACAAGTTCCCCATTTTTCTCTATGAGGCTGAGTCATTAAAGCTGGTGACCGACGACGCATGACGCATGACGCTTTTGATATGTGGTACTGGCGGCGCATGCTGCGTATTCCGTGGACGGCTCATAAAACAAACATATCAATTCTGAAAGAGCTTAAAGTAACAAAGAGACTCTCAAGCATTTGTCTGCAAAGAGTGTTACAATACTTCGGGCACATTGCGCGTAAGCCCTCCGACAACCTGGAGAACTGATGGTGACCGGAAAGGTGGAAGGGAAAAGAGCCAGGGCGCGTAGCCCAATACGGTGGTCCGACCAAGTGGGCAAAGAACTGGGTATAACCATATCTGACGCCATACACCAAGCGGAAGACCAGAGGCGGGAAATCACGACGCTCAGCAGTGAGCAAACGACCAGAGGAGGAGTAAGATTTAGATTTGTATTAAGACTAAATTTAAGTTATATGTATATAACTATGTGAATCTGAATAAAGGCATATATTATTAAATAAATATATATTAATTGTACACCAAAAATTACAGTAATACACAACAGAAACTACAGTTATTCGAAAAATATCGATCCTACAAAAAGTTGATAGGAATCAAAGTTGTCGGATATCAACTTTGAAACAACATCTCATGAAAAAATGTAATAACACAAGTTATTGAAGAAACAAAATGGCACCACTATTTTAATCGAAAGTATCGATCGTACGAAAAGATAATGGGAGTCAAAGTTGTAGGAAATCAAATTCCAATAACTATGGCTCTTATGAAATCCAATGAAAAATTGAAATAACACAAGGTATTGAAGATACTATGGCACCATTATCTTTTCAAAAAGTTTCTGATTCTGGAATAGTTGATGGGATGATTCCCATCAATGTAGTAAATCAAATTTCAAACAACTTTAGTTCCGAAAATATCTCATGAAAAATGAAATAACACGAGTTATTGAAGAAACAAAAAGACACCCCTGTATCCAATTCGAAAAATATCGATTCTACAAAAAGTTGATGGGAAACAAAAACGTAGGAAATAAAATTTTAAACAATTTTAGCTCAGACTATTTCTCGTGTAAAATTGAAATTACGCGAGTTACTAAAGATTAAGTTAATCATCGAGGTGAACCAAACATTCGCTTGTTTGGCCATCGCAGTACCTATCGCCAATGGTTAACTACATAAGGCCCTCGCTGCACTGATCTGATAAACAGATGCGATCATCGCATCGTGTGTGCCCAGTTTTAGGCAGTGGTTCAAATTGAGAGCCGCCAATTCCTACCTTTTACCGATTTAAATATTCTTTTTACTCGACCCGCGACGGAACGGAGACGGTAAATGCGTTTGGGGTGATTGCGATGATTTGTGCAAATCTATTGCCTTTGCTCTCCAAAAGCACTCATCGGTTCTTAATACAGTTTTCATTTATGGATTTGGGTTTGATTGGTGCATGTTCTTAGATATGTGTTACAGTGATAACTTACTAGGGGCGCTGCAGCAAATATTTTTTGTGCAAATCAATGTTGCCATTTTTCTTCAAAAATAATAGTCTGAATCCTCTGATAAAATTCTATGGATGCGTACAAATCGTTGTTTGTTCTTAGATAGATATTACGGTGACAAATCAACAGGGAGCGCAGCAGCAACATTTGTTTGTGCTAACCTAACTTGATTCGATCCCGCAGAGAGACTCCGAGATAGTCCCCTCCATAGCTCGTTGGTTACTTATGGCTACTTGGAGCTCACTAACAAGACCCATAGTTAGAGACCACGTTTCTGTGCCATAAGTCATCACTGGCAACACACACTGGTCGAAAACTTTCGACTTGAGGCACTGAGGTATGTCGGACGAGAAGACGTTGCGCAATTTTCCGAACGCTGCCCAGCCGAGTTGGCTTTGGCGATTGGCCTCTTTCTGGAAGTCGGAGCTACCTAACTGGACTACTTGTCCTAGGTAGACGTACGAGTCAACGACTTAAAAACCGAGTTCCCAACTGAAATAGGGATGGGTACAACATGGGAATTACACATGAGCTTTGTCTTGTCCATGTTCATTTTAAGACCCAACTGTTGAGAGACTCGATTGAGGCGTTCGAGCATCGTGCTGAGTTCTTCCATCGACTTTGCCATGACTATGACATCGTCAGCAAACCGAAGGTGAGTGATGTATTCGCCATTGATGTTGATGCCAAATCCTTTCCACGGGGGATACGGTAAAAAATAAAAATAAGCACATGGTCGGCTTCACGAGGGATTTTTAAATCTGGAGCCAGACGTAGAGCTGAAAACAAGTTATCGTACCTGCACTAAGTTAGAGAATACTGAAGATAGAAGAAATATTGTAGTTGAAGAATAAAGAATGAAGTTAACGCAATTTTCAAATTGTTGTATAATTCCGCCCTAAGCCTTCGGTCGCCTTTCATCAATGTCATTAAAAAAACATCAGCCATTTGTTATACTATCCGCAAACCAATCGAGTACAGCCGTAATTCAAGTTCTCTAGTCCCATCCGCTAATCAGCTGCATTATGAAGCAAAGGTTAACCTTCCATATATCAAATACTTGAAAACATGCGTGAACAATTAAAAATATACACAAAGATATACACTGCTGTGTGTATTCTCATCGTTATATTATACTACATGATTTATAATTATAATATTTTACCAGAGTCGGCATAAAATAGCAGCGTGGATTTAGCAGACGTTACAGTTTGAACACTTATCTTCACAGTAAGAGAACTACTCACACAACTCAACATGAAATATTTAATTGCATTCATCGTTGTGACTACGCTAATTGCAAACGTACTCGTAAGCATAATATTTTTCTTTTTCTTTTGCCTCGTACCAACTTTCAAAATAAGCATAAAAATAATAATATTCAAATTCAAATTTATTTATTTACAAAATGAAATTATTATTATTAATTTATTTATTTACAATTTTTTTTTAAATTTGGAAAACAATTAGGCAGCAAAAAAAATACGTCACTTCAGTTCTCATTATTTACTTGGAAGAAAGACATTTTCTAAATTGATTTTTGTTTGTTCTGCCGCCATATTTTTCTTGCGCGTCATATGGGCATATGACGCGCTCCAGACTCCGGTAGTCTGAGACTGGTGGTGCACCGATCGCGATCCACAATCTCGATTTATTCAGTTGCCCGCTACGTCTCATAAAAAATTGAAGTGGTTTAAGTGACTGCGTCTCTCTGCCTACCCACAAGGCATAGGCAAACATTCATTGATATCCGCATAAAGCTTTCCATCAGTTCGTACACAAATCGTACGGGTTTAAACATATATTTTATACCGACACCGGCTATTTGAACCATTTTTCTTTCTCAGGTGCCCTTTAAAGGTCGCCATGAAATGTTTTTTTTTGCACATTAACTTCTGTATACCTATACAATACTGCCGTCAAAAGACTTAGAGCGGTATCTAAACCAAACATAGTACAAATTTACTATTTACAGTACTCTCTCGCTAATTCGCCATCATAAAATCCTAATAATCGGCGGATTACTGATAACGGCGGATTATAATGTACAGGAACAACAAATTGAAAAAAGAACAAAAAAATGTATGATTTATTTTATATTATATTTAAGAAATGGATGTTTGGGTAACGAGTTAACGACGCCATTTCGGACGCTTTACTTCACGAATCGCAGCGAGGAATGCGCGCGCGACATTTCAGCCCAGATGTCATGGGCGTACTAAAGAGGGGTTGCTTAGCACCATACGGGAGTATAGAGCTCTGTTAGTCTTACGCATGAAAGAGAAATATGACGGCGGATTATCGAGTCGAAGACTTTCAGTGTCAATGGATTACAGAGCGCACCGTCTACTCTCTCATACTAGCGTTCTCTCGTGTAGCCTCCTGCAGAGTGTAGATGGGGCTTCAGACGATCGGCATATTTTCTACATAAGCTGTAGGCTTTCTCTCTTGCTTTCTTCATTAAGGTGGATTCACTCTCACTTCTTCAACTCATTTAGCGGCCATAAATACGTAGTTTCAACGAGGTGTATACATCTAGAAAGCAAAATAATGGCCTGTTTATGCATAAGAGTCCACTAACTAAAAACTAAGGTGAAAATCTTATTACTATTTACTACTACTTATCTGGCTTTTAAGAGTGTGTAACTCGTAAATGCTTCTTAGTTATGGTCGCTATGAGTTTTCGTATAAACTTAAAATCAGTAGTTTATCTATAAATGTCAAAAAACCCAAAAATATTTGAATTTCGCGTTCTGACCGAGACGATCGACCATAAGGGAGCGGCGCCGACTGCAAAAATATCTAAAAAAAACGTGTAACAAGATGCAAGATTTTTGTAAGACAATTGTTTTTTAGAGAAAAAAATATGAGTTGTTATCGAGGATATCTTCAATTGGCACAATAAATCTAACGCAGATAACCTCATTTTTCACAGGGTCAAAGTCAGAATAAACCAATAATAGTACAGCTAAGGGAAGCTGTAAATGGTAAGGCTGAACCAAAAGAAGCAAAGGATAGCGGTATTTCAAGATTTTTTTTGAGTAAGGCTATACTAAAAATTCTATTCTACACAATATTCTTTTATGCACATGAAATGTTAAAAACAAAAAAGCTTCTACATTATTGAACAATAATTTATGAAAAATAAGTTGTCAAGTGCGTGTCAAGGCACATAGATGGTTATGATGATGCTAATAACCATTTTATTGGGTCATTAGATAAACATAATTGGCTACATATGTTTCGAAGGTCAATGACATCTGAGCTGTGTGCGAGTTATACAAATTAAAGAAGTTATAATTTCGCACTGCTCGAATTTTTTTTAAAAGATAAGTTATAAGATTATATTTTGTATACTTTAAAATCTAACTCGTTTCTCAACTTTGATGACCTGTGAATCTCAGAAATGGTACATGACACAAAATAAATGTTAAAAAATCCTATTCACCGATACACTACACAATGGATGGTGTTGAAATAACACTGTCAACCCCAGTTTTCATGTATGGGTGGAAGACCATGTGTGTTTTATCTCTTAACTATATTATATACTAGAACTATTATAATATACAATTTATACAATTTGCTTTATAAATATGGGAGTTATAAGGCTTTGTGACACTGCAGTCCGTCCGTTCGTCCCAGTGCACTGATACACCAGTGCACTGGGACTAACGGACTGACTAAGTTATAAAAGTTTCGTGTTTTACTACGGAACCCTAAAAAGCACAGTACAATAATGATCTCACTGACCGAAACCTACCAGTTTAATAAGAATGGGCAAAAAAATATTGATATTAGTTTGTCAGTTAAAAAAAAATTACACACGTATTTTTTATTTATAAAGCGAGTCAAAGTTCGGGTACAAATTAAGTAACATGTATAACTTTGTGATATATTATAACAAGACGTTTTATGTCCACATTAAACTGATTTTTTTTATATAATAGTGTTATAGAACCATACGCACCTCACGCGGTACTTTAACGAAATATTTCTTCATCGTTTTTTGTTTAATTGACCAAAAAATACGTGTCTATACTCTATAAAATTTAACTTGATCTCTGCGACAGTTACATGTTGACATATTTAGAGTTGAGATAGTGGTGGAAAAAATCGATTTTCAAACAATGTTGTAATGAAATCGAATGAGTAGTTGAAGGTGAGAAATTGGATTTTATTTACTTACTATTATTTAAGATCAAGTATGTACACATGTAAATAATGTTATGATATTAATTAAATACTCATAATAATGTAACGATAGTATTTATCGACGTTTTTCACTATTATCGATGCTAATGTAACATATAATTGGGTTTAATTTAATTACACATGTAAAAAATGTTATGATATTAAAATATACAATAAAATTAATGATAAATTAAGTTTTATTTAAAATCTCGTCAGTATAAACTATCGATATTTTATTTAAAGCTCTATCTAAAACTCTGTGGTCACGATCATTCGTCGCCCATCGCTAATCGGCATGCCCATAAAGTATGACATTGACAGGCACTGTCTATACTATTAAGAAATTCAGAACTTCATAGCCGTGATTTTTCTGACAGCTGTCGCAGAGATCAAGTTAAATTTTATAGAGTATAATATAATTATTTTGACAATCTGAATGATTGATTCGATTTTTTTTAGTCATCTAGATATTACTCTTCTTCTAATAAAATACACATGTATTTTTGTTGCAGAAAAAAAAGATAGTCGTAGATCATTATCTCCCGGAAACCTCGCCTATGAAGACATGCAATAAATACACAGTTCCGTGTGTCTGTCTTTTTGTAAAAAAGTGACGCATTTTTGTATTCAATTAATAGAAAAAATAATTTCTAAAGCCTTTTAGTTTTATTTAAGACACTAATACATTTCTATTGACTAAGTTTTTTTTATGTTTACTCCACCTGCGTCTTACTTAACGCAACTTGCGCGAGTTAGATAGGGGATTTTATTATAATATTGTGTATCACTTAAAATGGTCCCTGTGCCTCCTTAATTGTTAAAAAACTATTTCTTTACCATCTATTCTTGTAAACAGATATAACAAGACACCATATCCGCCATTGCTAGTCATTGTTTATCAATGTGTTATTTTGTGGTCAAGATTACAAAATGTATTAAGTAAGATAAGACTTGCAAGTAACTTAAATATACTCGTAACTGCGAAATATCATGACGTCCGCCATTGTTGTTCATATTTACTATTGTATCTGATACTGTGGTTATTGTCGTAGATGGTTTAAAACTCAGACTAAGGCCAAAAGTAATAGAAACCGTACTAAAATAGCAAGAGATATACATCACTTTGTCCCATTTTAAATACGAAATTTAGAAGGTGTTAGAAAAAGATGCACATACACCCGAACTTACGTAATTTCGAAGGGTTTCACAAACTAGCTTTGAGCTATCTAGGGTATCCAAATTCAAAAAGGTAAAAAGTAGGAAGGTATACACCGGGCATCTCCGCGGCCAGCGCACGTGTGGTGAGGGTGCGTCACACTGACACGGCACACAACGATGTTTTTTACATCTCTAATTGTCTATACCAATATTATAAATATGAAAGATTTGAATGTTTGAAAACTTCTTTCAGTGTTGGGAAGCTACACAATCCCCGGGTGACATAGGCTATATTATATTTATTTTAATTAGGGATCCTTACTTAAAATCCAATAATGTAACTCTGAGTGTAAAAAACTTACGTAATAGTTAGTATTGTGAAAAAAGTATGTAATAATTGTGTAAGTGTCATAGTCTATTGGTCATTGTTACCCTAGCAACTCTGAAGAAGAAACCTAGCAACCATTAAAAATAAATGTAAGGGACACATTTATTTTTAAATATGTAATGTTAATTTATGACAAATGCGTAAGATAAAAACTGATAACAGTTTATAGCTTAAATTGAATGTAGTCTAAAAATAGCTTAAACACTTATTTAGCATTATTTAATTTAACTGTGTAGCTGCATGCCCGTTTTCGTCATAATTTATCATATTACAATGCCCAAAAGATCAAGATTCATGTTTCTAAAAATAGTACCCAAGCGAGGGCATCAAATGTACGTCGTATTGAAGAATTCATTGGAAACTGAAAATCGTCTTGCAAGCCGGAGAGAATACGCGTCGCAATTGCTTCAAGAGCAGCGGTTTGTTCAGTAAAATTTGAGAACCTCTCAAGTTTGCACGCGAGAGTTGAGTATCGAGCGTTCGCAGCGGGTTGCTGAACAACATTTGAGAACCTCCTAACTCCACGCGTGAGAGTCGACCGTTCGCAGAATCTTGCTAAGTAAAATTTGAGAACTTCTCGAGTACGGGCCCAGGAGTCGAGTATCGAGCGTTCGCAACGGCTTACCGAACTACATTTGAGAACATTCAAGTCCGCGCGAGAGTCGAGTACGGAGCGCTTGCAGCGGGTTGAAGAGCAAAATAATAGATATATTCAAACTCGAACTACGGAATCGAGCTCTGAGAATTCCCAACGCATAAAAGATCAGAGAGAACGACAACAAACAACAACTAGAGTTCGTACTTAAATTTTAGCTCACAGTAACAGATCAGCATAGAGGTACGATCTACAAATAGATTATGCTCAACAGCCTTCCGTCCAAATCGGAGCCATTAATAAGATTTGCCCTAAGTGTTCTGCAAAAAAAAAATGGGACGTTGAACCTAATGATGTATGATGTGCTGCTGGAAAAGTTAGTCTCCCCAATATTGTAGAGACGCCTCAATCAATAAAAAATCTTTTGACAAGTTTTTTCATTCACTATCCGGACATTTTTCAACCAACATACGAAAGTACATTGGTGTCTTCCAGATGACTTCGTTTGGCGTAAAAGACATTAGGGAAGAAAATTTCATGCCAACTTTTAAAATAGAGGGACGAGTATATCATCTAATCAAGTGTAGCCTTTTACCACCATCAGGCCAAAATGCACAATACTTGCAGATATATTTTATTACAGACGCAGATAAGTTATCGTTGCGTTCAAACATAGCTCCAACGATAAAAATTGAGTTAATTAATGAACTACATCGCATTAAATAGCTACAACGTTTACATACAAAATTATAACAAAACATGGAACATATAGAACGTAACTCTACGGATAATATGAAATTAATTATTCACTCCGATCGTCCACTGTAATATGAAAACGCGCTAAAATAACTATGTTCATGTGTGTGACATATACCTAGGTTCATTACGTGGTAGGTATATAGCACAATAGTACTTATAAAATCTGTTTTCTTTAGCCAATCGTACCCGGGCAAAGCCGGGGCGGGCAGCTAGTTATAAATATAATGTTAATTATTGATAACGAAATAAGACTGATTTAGTGTTCATATTTTTAAGCGATAAAATTGACTCGTACTACGGCTTATTTTAGAACTAACCCAATATATTAAGAATTCATACAAAACATGCGATAGTAGCGCTCTTTTCGTGGTATTAGTTAATTTTATTCAATATTCTATAGTGAAAAGTTAGGTACACCTATTTGTCTCACTTTAACACAAATGCAAAATAAGGATAAAAGCTATAGTTTCACTTGCGACCACAAGGAGCGTCACTTTCGAGGACGCGCCAGCCATCTCGAGTTATACTCGTAAGTTTTTGAACAATTATCAATATTTATGTACCTTTCTGTCAATACAATCAAATGAAACGAAATCCGACGATAATTTAATATGATTTGCACTACAAGTCGCTTCCCGCTGTCTGTCCCTATGTATGCTTATATCTTTAAAATTACACAACGGATTTAGATGCGGTTTTTTTTAATATATAGAGTGATTCAAGAGGAAGGTTTATATGTATAATACACCTGTGCGAAGCCATAAGTAATAAACCATAGGCTATTGTATTCGCGGATTGATGGTTGTTTAAAACTAAATTCATGTTCGGTAAATGTGATTTTAAAAGTGAAATTGTGTGTGTTTCTGTTATTAATAAGGCTAAGGCTCCCCTCGATGCCACAGAATACAGAGGAACATTGACATAATACACCACCTTTACGGCAACCTTGAAACTTAAAACAACTGTATCTATCAAGAATCAAAGGAGCAAGAATTTTATCAAAAATCAATTAATTTTTAAGATGAAACAGATTTTTTTGATATTTTACGGATATTTATCCATAGTTAGTGTTGCAAAAAGCGATAAGTAAATCTCCTCTGCAGCCAACAAAGCTGCAATGCACCAGAAATAATTACTGATAAGTATTTCGAGATCGTAAGATGGACGCTACTTTATATCATCCCTGCTAGGTGTAAAAAGGCCAATGATGAATTGAGATCAAAACATTAAAATATTGAGATCACATTAACATTGGAATACTTAATGTGTTCTCAATATGTGTGTTATTATTTTATTTCTTTGTTATAATAAGGTCTATGCATGCTAGCGATATTGGAATTCTAAGTACACTTACGTATGCGTTTTAATTATGACTTATAAGTTCTTTATCTCTTGCTCTGTATACTAGTGAAATAGACACTCTACGTAGTATTATTATGATTTCTTTGACTCTACTTATAAAGTCTGTAAGGGTTGATTTATATTAGAACGCGATGTAGGTACACTGGACGGGCTCAAGCGGGGCCCGTACACGTACACGTCCTCGCACACGTGCACGTACACGTCCCGTTCTAATATTAATTACCCCTTAGTCCCCAGTACCCCACGATGGAGCAAAGGGTACACTTAGTAACGCACACGTTTATAATGTTACTAGCTGCGCCCCGCGGCGTTACCCGCGTTAACCCGAGATAAAAACTAGCCTATGTGTTAATCCAAGGTCATAGCTACCTCCATACCAAATTTCATCTTAATCGATTTAGCCGTTTGTTCGGGAAAAAGTAACAAACACCCATACACTACGTAGGATATTCATGGGATGGGATATTATTCATGGGATCATCGATTAATTTGACAGTTATTCGATTCGGCAGTTGTTTATCTTGACATTCTTGCAGCGCACGGTTAGTAGCTCGCTAATGGCAGAATTTTCCCACTTACAGACATGCCACAAGGGCGTTGCCGCCGCGGCTGCACCGCGGTGACCAGTGTTGCCGTTAGCGTCTTAGACAGTAGATCTAGATAGAGGATTCTATGTATAGTTAGCGAAAAAACGTTTTAGCGTAACCGTTGAATCGTAAGCTGAAGATGAGTAAAATTCCTCATACACATTCTGGTTTTGTTAGAGCCAACCGCGATCTCGGATCGTGTGTAGCGTGGTTGGTCCAATTTTTTCCTCGCTAACCCTTATTATAAACCCGAATGTGTATTTTTCGGTTTATTTCTCTTTCACATAGCAACGGAGCAACGGACTGACTTGATTTTTGCCATGGGTATAAAAGACGGAAAATAACTACTTTTTATGTCGGAAAAATAAAAGGTTCCTATGGGACAGCACAAAAATCAAAATATCACGCCGGTGACGCCGCGGGCAAAAGCTTATCTAGTTATTCATAAAATCCTATGTTATACTTACTTCAGAGTGGCTTATCTTTGTAATTATTCATTCTATACCATTGTTGTTTTCACAAAAAATATAGAGCTCAACAAAATTTACATTTTGAGCGACAGCTGTCAAACTTAAAAATTGTTTATCTCCGTAAGTATAGATTTTAGATCATTGATGTCTTCACAAAAATGAAAGGAATAAACGAGATCTACATTTCAGATGACAGGTGACATGACTTGTGATGTGATGTGACCCTGATCACTGAACTTGTAATACTGAAATGTTATCTCGTTAAACTGTATCACTTTTGTGAAGACAGCAATCGTCTAAAATAGATAGTTATGGAGATAAATAATTTTTAAGTTTGACAACTGTCATCCGAAATGTAGATCTCATCGAGCTGTATCATTTTTGTGATGACAGCAGTAATCTAGAATCGATAATAACCAAGATAAATCACGTTGAAGTTTGACAACTATTATACTGGATGTAGATCTCGTTGAGTTCTATCACTTTTGTGAAGACAGCAATCGTCTAGAATCGATAATGACCGAGATAAATCACTTTGAAGTTTAACAGCTGTCAATTGGCTGTTACTGTGACACTCGTCGTGATAAATCACACGAGTCCATACTTGATGGGGTTATGAGTTATTTTTCATGTCTTTTTCTAACGCGTGCCATATTAAATCAATGCATCTCTTTCAGATATTATCGATCGACCACATTATTCCTCTAGTATATCTGTGATCAAACGAAAAACCAACAAATACACTTTCTGATTTATAATATTAGTAAGAGTTAACGAGGAAAGTTGGACCACTGACGCTACACACGATTCGATTTCGCGGTTGGTTTGGTTTTGGCTCACATAAAATCAAAATATATACGAGAGATTTTACTCATCTTCAGCTTAAGGTTGAACGGTTATCCCTAAAACCTTTTTTTCCGCTAACTGTCTAGATGTCATCAGTGTCTAAGGCAACACTGGTAAGGCGACACCGCCCGTCTGGCATCTCTCTTGACATTAATCGTTATATTTTGGACAATTCACACAATATCTTTAAAAGTTGTAGACTATGTGTTATTCCGATGTATAAGCTATATTATTGTAAAGTGTCATTAAAATCCATTCAGTAGTTTTTTACGTGAAAGAGTAACAAACATCTATCCATACATTCTTACAAATTTTTGCGTTTATAACATTAGTAGGATTAGATTATACGAGTAATTGAATACCAGAACATAATACATACTTAGTCTGGCCACAAATACTGTTACAATTAAAAATAAACAAAAAATTACATTGGAGTATGTAATTTTTATCCCACCAAAAACATTCTTTAAAAAACTAGGCAAGTCACGATGGAGCTGCTTGTTTATCTCTAAAAAGTTATGAAATCTAGACTAAGTCGTGCCAAGTCTAAGGTTCCTTAATGCGATTCCTTTATCATTATAGTTAATGTTGTGTGACTTGGCCGTTGAACATTCTTTAAACGTTAGGGGGTAGTCAATTTTGTTTACACGTAATGTAATATCTGTTGTAACAATCTATGTTTGTTAAGCGAGATAATATAGCCCATACATATAAAGGAGCGACTGAGCCATACTTTTGTGAAAAAGGTATCAAAACATCGGCACAGGTGTATAGTAGCCGGCAAACAACTTGAACGTTAAACCATAGCTACCTCTCTTTTGTTTTCTCTGCTAACGAAAGGGAGAGTGATATTTTTTTGTTCAACTTACGTGCCGGGACCTATATCAAGATACCATTCTTGAGACAGTAGTTAAGCCCCTTAATAACACCATGTTCAATAACCAAGAATGGTCTTTCCAGCAAGACTCGGCGCCGGGTCCTCCTCACAAAGCCCCTAAAAGGATGCTGATTGTTTACCAGCCACCCTGTATAGTCGATATGAGAACCTCCTTTTTTGAAGTCGGTTAAAAAAACATCTGCCTTTTGTTTTACTATTCAAGTTGTCTAACTCAATCAACTGCTTTAAGAAGCAAAAGTTAATCTCCATTCATCACATACTTGACAACATGCGTGAACAATTAATAAAGATATACACTGTTGTGTGTATTCACATCGTTATATTATACTATTTAAACATGATTTATATTATAATATTTTACCAGATTCAGCATATAAAAGCAGGGTGGATTTAGTATTTACATTACAGTTTAAACACTTATCTATCTTCACAATGAGAGTACTACTCACCATGAAATATTTCCTTGCATTCATCATTGTGACTATGCTGATAGCAACCGTAAGTATTGTTATTTTCTTTTTTGTCTCGTACTATGTTTCAAAATAAGCGTTAACATAATATGGAAAAGAAATGGGCAGCGAAAAATAACTTTATGTGCATTATTTACTTAGTATGATCTACGCACTTTGATTTTTGTTTATATAGCCGCCATTTTTTTTAAACAAACAAACTTTTTAGCATGGAAGTTAAAATAAACTTACTGTTGTGTTATACAGGGTTATACCTAATCAATTAGCATCCTTTTAGGGGATTATCTGTACATCAAACAAAAACCAATGATCAGCTGTTGTAACCCATACCTTTTGTCACGGGTGAACGATATCTTCATAGATCCCATCCCTGTCGCGAAGCTACGTCTCTACGATCGCTAACACGTTTGCCCAGCGAGGCGTTTATTGGGCAAATATCCCTTATGATAAGTACAATTAGGACCAGGCCCCCAGTCCCCAGCAGCTCCGCTAGTCCGTGCTGCGACAGCGGCCCCAGAAACGGCGGGGCAGGTGGTTCTAAGAATCACTGGAAGATGCACGGCTATCACCCAAAGTATTCAAACGACGACTGGCCCTGGTAACAAACAACGTGCGCACATTGAGGACAGATTGCTGAGTTGGAAGAAGAGTTGAGTATGTTGCGCTGGGATGTTGAGGGGTTGTCAGAAGTCCGTAGGGAGGGCGAGGACACGATAACCCTAAAGTCCGGCAACCTGCTTTACTACCGGGAAGGTGACCAGCGGTCCCAAGGTGGTGTCGGTTTTCTCGTTCACAAGTCCCTCACTAACAACATTATTACCATCGAAAGCGTGTCGAACAGCGTTGTGTACCTAATACTCAGAATATCTGAGCGGTATTCGCTGAAGGTCATTCAGGTATACGCACCGACCTCGGATGATGAGGTGGAGACTATGTATGAGGACGTAAGTCGAGCCATACGTATGTCTAAGACCCATTTCACTGTTGTTGAGGGGGACTTCAACACAAAGTTGGTCAGAAGAAGCGACGATGAGCTGAGAATGGGGAAATTTGGATAAGGACAAAAAATTTTCCGATCAAACTCTGAATCTCTGGCTGAACGACATTCACAGAGACTGCAGTCTTCCATTCCAATGATGCAAAGTCGGCTCAATAGGCAAATTTCGAAATCCGTGCGGCGCGACATACGTTTAATACCTAAACATATTAAGGAGATAAAAGAGTGGAACAAAGACCCCAATTACAATACTAATTCTAAAATGTCATTTATAAATTGTACATGAGAGAGGCAAAGAGTACTATGTCATTAACAGTCTTTTGCTTGATTATGAAGGGCAAATCATTCATGTATACCAAAAATAAGAAAGGGCCTAAGATTGAACCCTGCGGTACGCCCAACTCTTTACCTTAGAGAATTTAGCTACTGGAGAAGAATTCAGTACGCGTACCCCTCTGCCACGGTATAAGAAAAATTGTGCCTACACGTAAAAGAGACACCGGACATTTTATTACACAATTTTAGACTTAAGCGTTCAAGCAATTAAGGCGAAAATGGATTATCAGCATCTGGGTGCATTGTTCTCGCTCGCTCCGCTCCATAAACCCGTCACCCGTTAACGTTTCGACTTTACCCTGATATGTTTAAGGTCGAAATTTCAGTGAACATCTCCTCCCCCGCGCCTCACGTAAAGCTGACAGAATGCAGTGAGTGCGAATGGTAGAGCGTTACTAGTCCGGAGATAAAACGTCCCTGCTCTTTACAGAAAACCCCTTTGACTTTACTCCATTTACTGCAACTTTTTGCTCTCCGTTTGACAAATACGAGTAAATCAATTTAAAAGCTTTATCTCCAATCCCATAGTGCTTCAGTTTTTTTTAGGCAAGGTTTCGTAATGGACGCAATCAAATGCCTTAGAGATATGACAAAATATTCCAAAAGCATCACAAGATTCATCTCAAGCCTCCAATATTTAAGTTGTTAATTTAGTACCAGCATCTATAGTCGATCTCCTTTTAGTAAACCCATATTTATGGTTATGCAGCATTTTTTTTAAAGTAAAGTAAGACAACGTTTAGTAATTTTTTTTTGTGCTACTAATAAGTAATAAGTACTATCAACCCAAAAAATGTAGAAAGCTGAATAATTACTGAATTGGTTTAAAGAGGGGGTGGCCATGTCTACCGTCTCTGTCGAGATCCCGTCTGCCCATGCCGCCATGGGCAGACGGCCATATCTCCTATCTCCCTTAAACTGTAAGCTGTCATTATGGGGGCGCCGACTACAAACATCTAAAAAACGTCTAACGAGAATCAAGATTTTTGTGAGAAAAACATGGTTTTTACAGAGACAACCATGACTTGTTTTCGAGCATACGAGTATCTTCAATTGGTACAAAAAACTAACCTAACCTCATTTTTCACAGAGTCATCAGCAGGCAGGACGCAAATATTTAGTACAGAGATATATAGAAGAGATAGCTAGAAATAAAACTAGAGTACCTAGAAGATTAATTTAATGACAAAATCAATAATGTGATTATACGAGTATACGGGGTTATTTTATACAATTCTATATTTATTTTTGGTTTTAAAAGAGGTTTTGTAATAATAATAAAAAGTAAGTGGTTATTAATGGTTTAATTTTTGTCTCTATCTCTTTTCCACCATCCACTTCCACTACAAGATATCCTATGAGTGTGGGTTTCAAAACACATTTTTTTGTTTAAAAACAAGGTAAGTAGAACCCGACCAAGCGACACACCCTTCATCGTATTATTATCCTAGATTCAAAGGTAGCTTCACCGCCTGAAACTAGGACCACTGTTTGTATATATTTACCAAGTTTACTAAGCGACACCACCGTCATCGTATTATTACCCTAGATTCAAAGGGGGCTTCGCCGCCTGAAACTAGGACTACTATTTGTATCTATTTACCTTAAGTTTACCAAGTGACACCACCGTCATCGTATTATTACCCTAGATTCAAAGGTGACTTGACCGCCTGAAACTAGGACTACTATTTGTATCTATTTACCTTAAGTTTACTAAGCGACACCACCGTCATCGTATTATTACCCTAGATTCAAAGGTGGCTTCACCGCCTAAAACTAGGACAACTGTTTGTACCTAATTACCTTAAGTTTACCAAGCGACACCACCGTCATCGTATTATTACCCTAGATTCAAAGATGGCTTCGCCGCCTGAAACTAGGACTGCTTTTTGTATATATTTACCTCAAGTTTACTAAGCGACACCAACGTCCTCGTATTACTACCCTAGATTCGAAGGTGGCTTCACCGCATGAAACTAGGACTACTGTTTGTATCTATTTACCTTAAGTTTACCAAGCCACCGTCATCGCATCATTACCTCGTTTTCGCCATCGAATACAGGGTATATATGCCTTATATTTAGTTAATCTAGTTTTTAACTGAATTATGTATATATTTGCAATAAATGAATAAATAAATGAATAAATAAACAATTTCATTTAATTTGGGCTCATTCGAATTGTCTTGGCAAGTACTTTGTATTTCAATGGTAACAATGATGGAGCTGGAAGGTGCTTACAGGAACTCTGTAATGAAACGATGCAACCCTATCGTGTTTCAGCTGGTTTGATTCATCTTGGCGAGTACTTATTCAGTGAAAGCTTGTTTCTAAAAAGTGTTTTTAATTTAATTCCTATTATAATATATACGTATAGGTAAGTAACTATTACTACGAACAAATAAAGTTAACTTCATTCTTTAAAGACGTTATCAAAGACATAAAGTACAAGTTGAAATTAAGATAAGTGATGAGATAAAAAATGTTAAAAGGATAAAGATAACATTTTTTTGGAATAAAATGTTAAGAATTCAGTTTAGCGCAAATAATAGTGTTGTATAAAAACCTTTTATTGCCATGAAAAAAATTTCATAACTGAGTTGACAAGGAACTTCAATAGTGTTCTTGGAAAGTGGCTATTATCATTGCGAGTAATACGACAATGCAGGCCAAACGGCAAGCTTTTATAATTTTAAGCAAGTATTAAGAAAACGCGGGCCAAATTGCTTGCTATAAATTACTATCTTAAGCAAGTACTAATAATACGTAGGCCAAACCATGACCTATTATCATTTTAGGCAAATAATTTGTCAAGGGTAGTCCTACGTCATGCAGTGGTCTATTAAAAAAAAGACTGGTACAGTAGATTTTATCATGTTACTTTGATTATATTCCATTGTCTATTATAGATATTTTCATCTGTAAATGTGGAAAGACAATTAAGACATTAAGAAGCAACTCATGTAGCAAGCCTGTGAGAGCGAGACTATGTTAAAGGTCTACAGGGGGGCGTTTAGCATTGTCTCCAGCACTTGATCAACAGATTCTTTGATTTTACGTATCTGTCTACGAAATCAAAGAACAGATGGAACATTGGACATTTCCTAGATTTCATAACTGAATGGTAATTTTTAAAGCAAATGAAATGTATTTGAAAAAGATACCACATACATTTACAGTAAATCCAATATCTTCCGAAATACATCTGCGCTATTTGCAATCACCACAATCTTTGCCGAGATTTCAATCAATAGATCATCTGATCTAATGATTAAAATCTCGGCAAAGAGGTATACACGTCCACGTTGTTTTCTGGTTGGACGAGAAGACAGAATCATCGATACAACATTACCATGCTGAGATTCTGGATTTCAAACCAATTTACCTCAATTCAATTTCAAAAAGTCTTTATTACACATAAAAGTTACAAGAAAAAGTACAAACACCAGTGTGAATTATATCCTAGCCGTACATTGCAATATCTTACAAATAATTTAGCGAGCACATAGGCTCATATTAAACTTAGTAAATATGTTTGTTAATTTTAGTTTAGTATTTTAGGTTTAAGATTTAATTGGCTTAAGATAAAAACACGTACACTTTAGAGGGAGAAATACGTATTATGTAGGTATATCTTCTGAGATTCTGGATTTCAAACCAATTTACCTATTTCTTCATGATATTGTCAAAACGATAATGATCGCCATGGTGTATAATAGTTCTATGTCGCCATGTATGAATGATGTAATTCTTGAATGAGAATTTGGACCACGTTTTTGCAATTTGATACTATGATGTGACTGGTTGCCGCGAATATGAATCCTTAAGAGAGATGCCAGACGGGCGGCACCGCCGCTGCACCGCGGCGACGTCGCGGCACCCGCGGTGACCAGTGTTGCCTTAGACACTGATGACATCTAGTCAGCTAGCGGAAAAAAAGGTTTTATACTCTGTAAAATTTAACTTGATCTCTGCGACAGCTGTCAGAAAAATCACGGCTTAGAAGTCCTGAATTTCTTAATAGTACAGACATTACCAGTCAATGTCATACTTTATGGGCATGCCGATTAGTGATGGGCGACGAATGATCGTGACCACGGAGTTTTAGATAGAGTTTTAATTAAAAGATTGATAGTTTATACTGACGATATTTTAAATAAAACTTAATTTATCATTAATTTTACTGTATATTTTAATATCATAACATTTTTACATGTGTAATTAAATTAAACCCAATTATAAGTTACATTAGCATCGATAATAGTGAAAAACGTCGATAAATACTATCGTTACATTATTATGATAATTTAATTAATATCATAACATTATTTACATGTGTACATACTTGATCTTAAATAATAGTAAGTAAATAAAATCCATTTTCTCACCTTCAACTACTCATTCGATTTCATTACAACATTGTTTGAAAATCGATTTTTTCCACCACTATCTCAACTCTAAATATGTCAATATGCCACTGTCGCAGAGATCAAGTTAAATTTTATAGAGTATAGAGATAACCGTTCAACCTTAAGCTGAAGATGAGTAATATCTCTCATTTACATTCTGATTTTGTATGAGCCAACCGCGAAATCGGATCGTGTGTAGCGTCAGCGGTTCAACTTTTTCCTCGCTCGCTAACTCTTACTAATATTATAAATCAGAAAGTGTATTTTGGTTTTTCGTTTGATCACAGATATACTGGAGGAATAATGTGGTCGATAGATAAAATGTGAAGGAGATGCATTGATTTAATATGACACGCGTTAGAAAGTGACATAAAAAATATCTCATAACCCTATAGAGTATGGACTCTGTGATTTGTCACGACGAGTGTCACAGTAACAGCTGCCCAAGTGACAGAGTGACAGCTACCAAACTTCAAAGTGATTTATCTCGGTTATTATTGATTCTAGACCATTGATGGCTTCACAAAAGTGATAGAGCTCGACGAGATTCACACCTCAGATGACCGAATCCTTTCCTGAGCTGAAATCAGCTTAAAGGCGTTCTCCAGAATAGTAAACCGTTTCGGAGATATTACATCTCCCTGTCTTACGCCTCTCTTCAAAGGGATCGCTTTGGACCTCTCTTCCTGTACTCGGACCGACATAGGCATTACTATACAAACACTTGAACACTTAGATATACCAATAGTCAATAGGGCATCGTTGAAGAGATTTAAGCACAGCCCATGACGGCCTGGAATTTTTTAATTATCATAATGTTGAGACAAAACTGCATATTTTAAATAATGTGCCTTTTTTAAACAGATACGAAAGTTTCACAAGTTATCGAAAGCGGTACCTAGTCAACCACAGATTTTGATAAGAATAAATGCCGCCGGAAACTAGATGAGGTCGGCGATTGCGGGGGATACTTCAAAATTTTCACATGAAGATAAAGATATTCTTTATTGCTGTTCACTGTGTACAATTAGGTGTTACAACACTATAAAGACGCAACAGCTTATCCAAGCGGATATGCAATATTTAGTTTTGGTATGACTAACATGGTCGGCTTCACGAGGGATTTTTTAAATCTGGAGCCAGACGTAGAGCTGAAAACAAGTTATCGTACCTGCACTAAGTTAGAGAATACTGAAGATAGACGAAATGTTGTATGTTATGAAGATAGAAGAATAAAGAATAAAGTTAACGCAATTTTCAAATTGATGTTCTAATTCCGCCTCAAGTCTTCGGTCGCCTTTCATCAATGTCATTAAAAAAACATCAGCCTTTTGTTATACTATCCGCAAACCAATCGTAGTAGTAATTCAAGTTCTCTAGTCCCATCTGCTCATCAGCTGCATTATGAAGCAAAGGTTAACCTTCCATATATCAAATACTTGAAAACATGCGTGAACAATTAAAAAAAAAAACACAAAGATATACACTGTTGTGTGTATTCTCATCGTTATATTTATAAACATGATTTATAATTATTATATTTTACCAAAGTCGGCATATAAAAGCAGCATGGATTTAGCAGACATTACAGTTTGAACACTTATCTTCAGAGTAAGAGAACTACTCACACAACTCAACATGAAATATTTAATTGCATTCATCGTTGTGACTACGCTAATTTCAAACGTACTCGTAAGCATCAAATTTTTTCTTTTTCTTTTGTTTCAGTTTGAAGTTTCAAAATAAGCATAAAAATATGGAAAACAAGTGAGCATCAAAAAAAACGTCACTTCAGTTCTCATTATTTACTTGGTATAAAGACATTTTCAAAATTTTTTTTTTTTTTTTTTTTTTTTATTGAAAGACTACAAAACTGAATGAACATTTTTTTTTGTTGGTTCTGCCGCCATATTTTTCTTGCGCGTCAATGACGCGCACCAGACTCTCGCGAGGCGCCACCACGATGCTCTTGGCACGAGTTTTGACGAGCGGAGGCGGCATGAGTGGTAGCCATCCACAATCTCGATTTATTCAGTTGCCCGCTACGTCTCATAAACAATTGAAGTGGTTTAAGTGACTGCGTCTCTCTGCCTACCCACAAGGCATATAAGGCATTCATTAATATCAAAAAAGCTTTCCATCAGTTCGTACAGAAATCGTACGGGTTTATACATATTTTTTATACCGGCACCGGCTATTTGAACCATTTTTCTTTCTCAGGTGCCCTTTAAAAATCGCCAAGAAATATTTTTTACACATTAATACCTACAATACTGCCGTCATAAGCCTTAGGACGGTATCTAAACCAAACAGTACAAATTCACTATTTACAGTACTCTCTCGCTAATACGCCACCATAAAATGCTAATCATCGGCGGATTACTGAAAACGGCGGATCATAATGTACAAGAACACAAATAGAAAATAAAACAAAAAAAAAATTATGATTTATTTTATATTGTATTTAAGAAATGGATGTTTGGCTAACGACGCCATTTTAGACGCTTTACTTCAAGAAACGCAGCGAGGAATGCGCGCGCGACATTTCAGCCCAGATGTCGTGGACGGACTAAAGAGTGGTTGCTTAGCACCGTGCGGCGGAGTATAGAGCTCTGTTTGTCTTACGCATGAAATAGAGGTAAGACGGCGGATTATCGAGTTGAAGACTTTCAGTGTCAATGGATTACAGATTTTAATCAAGACCAATCTTCAGTCCAAAAAACGGCAGTCGGATAATCGAGCAGCGGATTAGCGAGAGAGTACTTTATTTATTTTTAAAGTTCTCGTCCCATTGCAGGCCTCCCTTCCCTCTTTCCATTTTTCTCGGTCAAGAGCTTTGGGTGTTCCATCCACTGCAGTGAGACTCAAGCTCGTCTCACCATCTTTTTTTGGGCCTGCTGAGGGGTCGTCTCTTGAGGTTAGGTGCCAACATTGTACAGGTTTTGGCCCACAGGTCTTCGTGCTTGCGGCAGATGTGTTCGGCCCAATTACATTTTAGACATCCAGCCTTTTCTCCAGCATCTAGAATCTTGGTTTTGGAGCGCAGTTCTGAGTTTCTGATACGGTCAACCAACCTTACTCCAAGAATACTGCACTCCATAGCTCTTTGGTATAGCTTGGACCTTTCATGTTTAGGCAGGGACCAAGACTGTGCGCCGTAAGTGAGCATGGGGAGAATGCGTATGTGCATATACTTTTTCTTTAGTGATAGTGGTAACCTTTCATGAGGTCTTTCATCGATCAACAGCTCTTCCAAGCGCTATCGATGCGCCGAGCTACTTCCATTTCCTGTCGCGCTTTGAAAGAGACTATTTGGCCGAGACAAAGGTAGCTTTGGACATACTCAATCTCGATCCCGTCGACATCCGATCTTGCTTTCTGTGCTATTCGTCATGATCTTGGTCTTCGACATATTAATGTCAAGTCCAACTTCGAGGCATGCATGATTTAGATCTTTAATTATTGAGCGCCAAAAACAGCAAAAAAGTGCCAATTTTCAAGCAATTAGATGCGGAAATTAAAACGCGATTTCAAGGCGGTGGCACTCCGCACTGGCTTTACTAAAACTATTTCGTCAAAACGCGTCATTTAAAAAAAAATGGGTTCTTTCATTAGATTTTTGGGTATTTTCATTTTCCCCGCACATTCCCGCATACAATTAATTCCCACACAAATCCTCACTGGAGGTAGTAGAATTGGGGAATTCCTCACAACTCGGCAACCCTGTTCGCTTCGTCTCCTCCCATACTTTCGACTCGCGCCTGAAAAACCGACACGAAGCGCAGCGACAGCATGGCGAGACGAGGGAAGGCCAGGCGACACGAGCGCGCCGTCCAGTCTCTCGTACTCGCGTGTAGCCTCGTGCAGAGTATGGATGGAGCTTCTATTCAGACGATGGGCAAACATTATTCTACATAAGCTGTAGGCTGTCCTCACTAAGTCGCGCGCGAAATTCAAATATTTTTGGGTTTTTTTAGCATTTACAGATAAACTGCTTATTGTAAGTTCACAAAAACTCATTTAGCGGCCATAAATACGTAGTTTTGAACGAGGTATATACCTCTAGAAAGTAAAATAATGGCCTGTTTATGCATAAGAGTCCACTAACTAAAAACTAAGGTGAAAATCACTTACTTGGCTTGGTGACCACTTATTTGGCTTTTAAGAGTGTGTACGAGTAACTCGTAAATGCTTCCTATTTACGGTCGCTAAATGAGATTCCGTAAACTTAAAATCAGTAGTTTATCTGTAAATGTCAAAAACCCAAAACATATTTGAATTTCGCGCTCTGACCGAGACGATCGACCTTAAGGGAGCGCCGACTGCAAAAATATCTAAAAAAAATGTCTAACGAGATTCAAGATTTTTGTACGAAAAACATTTTTTGAGAAAGAAATATGAGTTGTTTTCGAGGATATATTCAATTGGCACAATAAATCTAACCCAGATAACCTCATTTTTCACAGAGTCAGAATAAACCAATAATAGTAAAGCTAAGGGAAGCTGTAAGTGGCAAGGCTGAAGAACCACCAAAACCAGAGGATACCGGTTTTCGCGGTCTTTTTAAATATTTTTTGGGTAAGACTATACTAAAAATTCTCTTCTACACCATATTCTTTTATGCACATGAAATGGTAAAAACAAAAAGCTTCTACATTATTGAACAATAATTTATAAAAAATAAGTTGTCATGTGCGTGTCAAGACATAGATGGTTATGATGATGATAAAAACCATTTTTGTTGGGTCATTTGATAAACATAATCGGCTAAGAAATATGTTTCTAAGGTCAATGGGTGATTCCATTATCGCGGGTGCAACATTAAGACGCATGTTTTAGTGTCTTTCTTTACTGTCTTTAGTTTAATTGAATTAAACTTTGAAAAGTTACATTTTAATATTTACTTTTAATATTCGTTTACAAATATATCAAAATTTTGTTTAAAAAGCCAAGAGTATGGTCCGAAGTGCCATCCATCGCGGGTGCAACGAAATTGGCCCCACCATTCCAGATCATAGACAAAAAACTTATAAATCTGTTAATTGTGATACATTTAATATATTATGGGTTTATATGTATTTCGTAAGATGTTTAAGTAACCATGAATATAAAGTAAAAACTCTAGAGGAAACAAAAATAAACAACTAATTATTCAATGGAATTATTTTTATCGTGCTTCACACACTAGGTGTATAGAAACTTTCTTTACACCTAGATAAAAACTCACTAATTCGGCGCCTTCGCAGAGTGCGTTTTAGCTTAATTGGACAGAGCATCTGGGCCGGAGTCCCAGAGGATGCAGGTTCAAATCCTGCGAACGCGTCAATTTTTGAAATGTTTATCACAAAAAGAAAGTTTCTATACACCTAGTGTGTGAAGCACGATAAAAATAATTTCATTGATTAAGCAATGCGTCATTTCTCGTTAATGGTAAGAAGTTCTAATAATTTCACATTAAGTGACTGACTGGTTTAAAGCAGTTCTCACAAATGGCGCTTCCAACAATGTAGTAGTTGGTAAAAATGATAAACTCTCACTAATTCGGCGCTTTCGCAGAGTGCGTTTTAGCTTAATTGGACAGAGCATCTGGGCCGGAGTCCCAGAGGATGCAGGTTCAAATCCTGCGAACGCGTCAATTTTTGAAATGTTTATCACAAAAAGAAAGTAACTAATTATTCACTTTTGACCAAATCGCGGGTGCAACATCAATTTATCGCGGGTGCAACGAGTCTGATTGAAGTGAACATAAAATAAGTAATAATAATAAGTGTTCTTAAATAAGCAAAATTGACGTTTGCTTATTTAAGAACAAAATGAGTACTCAATCAATATTTATTACCAATTATTACACTTTTTTGGTGCTTATATTAATTATTTCTTTTCAAATACGTCAATATTCGCCGAAAATTCCATGATCGTATTATTTCCATAATTTTTCTTCTCTGACGCTATCAATTTCGCGATATCTTCAAATTGCACGTCTACAGTGTCATTTACGATTTCTGTGAAACGTTTGCCATCCATCATGGTCATAAATTGTACTCTGGTTACTCTCCATGATCTCCATCTTCATCCGTATCGCACTGACATACCGATATTGAGTATTTTTTCCCGGTTTTGCATAATAATAATAATTATACGAGCACATCCAAGCTCTCCATGCGAGATTAAATCAAAAAAGAAGAGATTCGCAGAAGGACCAAAATTACTGGCAGCCCAGCGAATTGGCAAGTTAAAATGGCAGTGGGTATGGCACATAGCTCGGAGGACTGATGACCGATGGGGTAGAAAATTTCTCGAGTGGAGACCACGTTCCGGCAAGCGCAGCATAGGACGTCCACCTACAAGATGGAAAGACGATCTCATTAAGACCGCATGATTATGCTGGATGCAAAACACTTCTGACAGGTCTTAATGGAGACCCAGAGGAGGAGAGGAGGCCTGTGTCCAGCAGTGGACGTCATAATTATGGCTTATAGATGGATGGATACAAGCTCAGGATTTTCTCTTAATTACCGCCTATATTTATTGAAAAACAAAACTCTTATCCAAAAATACAGTTAAAGAGCAGTTTAATCAGTAGTTTAATTATAATAATCTATAATTTTATGACATGGTAATCGGTTTTGAAGTACTGCGTGCCCACCGGTTTGGCAAAATTTCAATGCCCCTTAATTCCTTAACCATTCATGATATTACAAAAATATTTGGCACACGCATCAAGAACATGTATCTAGGTAGAATATACTTAAATATTACCGAAACATCGATCTTTTTTACCTGTCCGCTTCGCGTGGAATGCTCCATGTATAACTTTGTGATATATTATAACAAGACGTTTTATGTCCACATTAAACTGAAATATGTTATACTAGTTTTTACCCGCGGCTTCGCCCGCATACGCAATATATCATTATAATTTATAGCCTATGTGTTATTCTGATATATAAGATATATTATTGCAAAGTTTCATCTCAATCCGTTCAGTAGTTTTTGCGTGAAAGAGTAACAAACATCCATACATCCATCCATCCTCACAAACTTTCGCGTTTATAATATTAGTAGGATAATAGTGTTATATGCCTAACCATATGCACCTCACGCCGAACTTTAACGAAATATATCTTCATCGTTTTTTGTTTATTTGACCAAAAAATACGTATCAATTTATAATTTTTTATAATTATTTCGACAATCTAAATGACAGATTGATTCGATTTTTTAGTACTCTAGCTATTACTCTTCTTACAATAAAATACACAATATTTTTCTTGCAGAAAAAAATGGAACTCGTAGATCATTATCTCCTGGAAACCTTGCCTATGAAGACATGCAATAAATACACAGTTCCTTGTGTCTGTCTTTTTGTGAAAAAGTGACGCATTTTTGTACACATATGATATTTATTTAAGATACTAATACATTTCTATTGACTAAGTTTTTTATGTTTACTCCACCTGCACACATAGGGGTATTTGAACAATCTACGCGGTCAAAATTATTTTGTGTTTGAATGTAAGTCTATTGGATATAATTAACTTAAAAATAGACTTTTAGCTTACCTTCACACTCTGAGGAATCATCAACATTTGGTTTTGCAGGGACGAGGAGTTTAATTGCTTCGGGCAATAAACAATCAATTTTTCTACGTTGTGCCTTCCTTATGCTACATATAAGAGGGTCAAAATTCAAAATTATTAGTATTAGTATTTTGATATAAATAGAGCAAAAGTTTAATGCACCAAGTCACTACTATTCCGCGGTTTTCCGCGGCTAGTTTTCAAGTTAGCTAATAGATAAAACTTTACATCCTAATTGGAATTGTAGCTTGATCGTACTCGATAGAACAACAAAAACTCAATTAAATAAAAAAAACTTGCCAGAAAATCTTACATAAAATAGTAGGCACGATAATCACGCCATATATTAGTTTTGAAATGACGAAAATAATAATAAATACATTAAAGATTTAGGTATTTACCTAGATTATCAGGTTCCATTAATGCCTAAAGTCAAACAGAAACAGAACTATACTATTTAGCTATTATAATTACGATAGCGACTCTGTAATCGAGTTTTGTGTATCACTTAAAATGGTCGCTGTGCCTCCTTTATTGGTCTAAAACTATTTCTTCATCTTCTATTATCGTACACAGATACGATACAGATAAAGACACCATATCCGCCATTACTTGTCATGTTTGTAATATTGTTTATCAATGTGTTATTTTGTGGTCAAGATTACAAAATGTATTAAGTATGACTTGCTAGTAACTTAAATATAACTGAGAAATAACATGACGTCCGCCATTGTTGTTTATATTTACTATTGTATCTGATATTGTGATTTTATATTGTCATAGATAGATGGTTTAAAACTCATAATAAGGACAAAAGTAATAGAAACCGTACTAAAATAGCAAGAGATTTACATCACTTTGTCCCATTTTGAATATGAAATTTAAAAGGTGTTAGAAAAAGATGCACATACACCCGAACTTACGTATTTTCGAGGGGTTTCACAAACTAGCATTGAGCTATCTAGGGTGTCCAAATTCAAAAAGGTAAAAAGTAGGAAGGTAAAATGATCAGAGTTTTGAACCTTTTTACTGGAACTAGATGGTTCAAATATCCGAAAAAGACAAAAGACCAAATGGAACCTGTTTAACCGAATTGAACATAATTATATCTATTGCAAAATCTGCAAGATGCCGAAAACACCGTCCACAACCGAGATACACCGGGCATCGACACCTCCGCGGCCATCGCACGTGTGATGACGGTGCGTCACACTGACACGGCACACAACGATGTTTTTTACATTTCTATACCAATATTATAAAGAGGAAAGATTTGATTGTTTGTTTGTTTGCATTGAATAGCCTCTGAAACTACTGAACAGCTTTGAAAAATTCCTTCAGTGTTAGGAAGCTACACAATCCCCGGGTGACATAGGCTATATTATATTTATTTTTAAATTACGGATCCTTACTAAAAATCCAATAATGTAAAACTCAGGGTGTAAAAAAATTACGTAATAGTTAGTATTATGTATTTTTTTTACGTTTGACTGCCTCGGTGGCTCAGTGGTTAGTGACCCTAACTTCTGGATCAAAGAGGCGTGGGTTCGATCCCCACCCAGGGCAAGTATTTATCTGATGAACATAGGTATTTGCTCTGTGTCTGGGTGTTATTTAGTTACTATATATTTAAAAATGTATTTAAAAATAAGTATATGTAGTATATCAGTCTCTGGCAGCCATATCACAAGCTTTGCTTAGTTTGGGGTCAGAGGCCGTGTGTAAGATGTCCCTAAATACTCGTATTTATTTATTTTTATTTAGTATTATGTAAAAAGTAGGTAATAATTATGTAAGTGTCATAGTATAATGCTCATTGTTACCCTAGCAACTCTGAAGAAGAAACCTAGCAACCATTAAAAATAAATGTGTCCCTTCTGTTAAATGCTTGAAATAAAAACTGATAACAGTTTATAGCTTAAATTGAATGAAGTCTAAAAATAGCTTAAACACTTATTCAGCATTATTTAATTTAACTGTGTAGCTGCATGTCCGTTTTCGACATAATTTATCATATTACAATGGCCAAAAGATCAAGATCTCAAGTTTCAAAAAATAGTTCCCAAGCGAGGGTATAATGAAGGGCAGTAATGAAGAATTTTCATTGGAAACTGAAAATCGTCTTGCAAGACGGAGAGAATTCGCGTCGCAATCGCATGCAAGAGCAGCGGTCTGTTGAGTAAAATTTGAGAACCTCTCAAGTCCGCACGCGAGAGTTGAGTATCGAGCGTTCGCAGCGGCTTGATGAACAACATTTGAGAACCTCCTAAGTCCGCGCGAGAGTCGAATACGGAGCACTTGCAGCTGGTTGAAGAGCAAAATATTAGATATATTCAAACTCGCACTACGGAATCGAGCTTTGAGAATTTCCAACGCATAAAAGATCAGAGAAAGACAACAAACGTCAACAACTAGAGTTCGCACTCAAGTTTTAGCTCACAGTAACAGATCAGCATACAGGTACGATCCACAAATAGATTATGCTCAACAGCCTTCCGTCCAAATCGGAGCCATGAATAAGATTTGCCCTAAGTTCTGCAAAAAAAATGGGACGATGAACCTAATGGTATATTCTGTGCGGCTGGAAAAGTTAAGTCTCGCCAATCTTGTAGAGACGCCACAAGAATAAAAAAAAAATTGACAAGTTATTTCATTCACTATCCGGACATTTTTCAACCAACATACGAAAGTACAATAGTGTCTTCCAGGTGACTTCGTTTGACGCGAAAGATATTAGGGAAGAAAATTTTATGCCAACTTTTAGAATAGAGGGACAAGTATATCATTTAATCGGTAGCGTTTTACCACCATCAGCCCAAAATGCACAATACTTGCATTTTTTTACGACGTAGATAAGTTATCGTTGCGTTCAAATATAGCTCCAACAAAAAAAAACAGATCGCATTGAATAGCTACAACGTTTACACACAAAATTTTAAACAAAATGTGGAACATATGGAACGTTACTCTTCGGATAATATGAAGTTATTTTTTCGTTAATAAAGTACTTAGTTACTTAGTTCGGATAATATGAATTATTCACTATGATCGTTCACTGTAATATGAAAACGCGCTAAAATAGCCATGTTCATGTGTGTCACATATACCTACTTAGATACATTACGTGGTAGGTATATAGGCACAATACTTATAAATTTTTCTTTAGCCAATCGTACCCGGGCAAAGCCGGGGCGGGCAGCTAGTAGATAAGTACTGTACCAGCCTTTTTTTTTAATAGTCCACTGCAGGACGTAGGCCTACCCACGAAGGGGTGATTAGGCCATATCCACCACGCTGGCCCAGTGCGGGTTGGTGGATTCACATTACGCCATCGAATTTCTTCTACGGACACATGCAGGTTGCCTCACGATGTTTTCCTTCACCGAAAAGCCAGTGGTGTTAAATTCCGTACATAAATTCCAAAGAACTCATTGGTACGGGACCGGGATTTGAACTCACGACCTCACGATTGCAAGGCGAGTGTCAATACCTCTAGGCCACCACGGCTTCTAAGTGATTATAAGTGTTTTAGTATAAAAGTTGTAAATTTTTCAAATAAAATCAATTACTACCGAAGACTGGTTTTAATTCACCACCACCAAGAGGACCCCACCTGGAGCAACCAAGAAGAACCTGGAGCAGCAAGAAGAGCCCAGAGGGAAACCGCCCGGCCAGCCAACTGGTTGCGACCAGGGGCTCGCCCGCCCGCCTTTCACGAAGTTACGTTCGCCCGCCCTGAAGCCGAGCGCACCGTCCAGCACTCCCGCTGGATCTCCCCCTTTCCCTCCACTGCGGCATAAGATACCTAGTGACGTGCGTATCCCTATTATCCCTACTTCCTTCCCCCAATATATATCTCATGTTTTATTGCGCGATAAGTCCCGTTTTAATATATTAGTATAATGTGCTCAAATCGCGAAAGTTTGAAAACAACATTCCTTCCCCCATTCCGCTTGTTGTCTTAGGTCGCCGGCAACAGTTTTCCCTTACTTATCTGTATATGTTTTTTTTTTATTTCGAATAGGAATAATAATATATAGAACAATATATATGTGTATATATTTTTCTATATATGGTTAGGGATAGGCATTATAGACAGGTAGGTATGTTAGCTAGGGACCCAGTGGTGAGTATACTTGTATAGGAGATTAGGGGTCTCTAACCTAGCTAGGGAAACCGTAGGGAACTGGAAGTATTTGACTTGAGTAGGGGCCTGTAGGGATAGAGTCCCATAGGGAAATTTAGGGATATTATCACTAGGTACATGTTTGACGTAATACCTGAACAATAATCGTTTAGTCCTTTAGGGGTCCCTAAAGGACTAAACGATTATTGATGGCGCTGAGTTTCTGTCCACTTTTCAGTCGTTTAGGACTTGGCGTAGAATCGTAATGGCCCATGGAGTACCCTCGCGAGGTCCATGGAATATATTAATATAAACTAATATCCTTTTTGTCGAAACGTTCGAGAGTTTGTCCACGTGCACGACGAATTAAAACCTATTTTATTTCGACGGAACGGAGGAAATACACAATTCAACTTGTATCTATTCGAATTTTGTACACGGTTGAAATCACTGTCGTGCAGTAGACCATTAAAAAGGACGGCACAGTATGTGAATCCACCAACCCGCACTGGGCCGGTGTGGTGAATATGGCACAATCACCCTTCGTGGGTAGGCCTACGTCATGCAGTGGGATATCCAAAAAAAGGCTGGTACAGTAGGTAACAATAATTAAGTATCGATTTTTCTCACGTTACTTTGACACTATTTTCATCTGCAACCACGAAATGTGGGCAGACAATTAAGCAGGTTAAAGGTTGCGCAGCAGCATTTTTGGTGCTCCTACCTCAAGGAGCAACTTATACAGCAAGCTTGGGGATGCGAGACTTTGTAAAAGCTCTACAGGGCGTAGTAGACTCGAAATACCCACAAATTGGGCGTACAGCAAATAGTACTCAATATGGCCGTCATTAATACAGTTTATTTTTCACCAAATTTCAATGGCACACCCGATTTCAATCATAGGTACAAAATTCAAATAGTTCGCTGGAATCGACGAGTACCATTTTTTGATAATATTGACCTTTCAAAAACGACTGATGAACTAAATAGAACCACAAACCACAACATTATTTAGGCATGTAATTCGTTTATTCTTATTTCTAAAAAACTGCTCGTCAAATCTCTGAAGTAGGTACCTATGGTGTAGCAAATAAAAAAAAATCAACAAAATCAGTGCATGATTGTCCAAATAATCGCGTAACTTACATACACAAAAAACATAGCGCTGAATTGAAAAACTTATTTTTTGAAGTCGGTTAAAAAGCATTAGTATGCATCATGCACTCATGCTTAATGAAAATATAATTTCCGCACTTTCTTAGGTAAATAAATGATCACTATTAAACCAATTATTTTCGCAGTAGTTAGTATTAATTTAATTTACCAAAGAAATATGGGAACATTTTATAAAGAAAGTGAGATCGGAAAAGTGACAAAAATGCTGTGGATAAATCATGAATAAATCTGGATTTCAAACATGTCAACATATTTTTTTTCTTTTTATTCCTTGTAGGTTTGCGTTTCTCGATCTCTCGCCCGCTAGCTCTTGCATCGGATGTGTAGCTCTCAACGACTGTTCTGTCGTCTGCGTACCCAAAAATCCCGGGCTTTAGCAGATCATTGATATGCAGTAGGAAAAGCGTCGCAGAGAGCACTGACCCATGAGGAACACCGGCATTCATAGCCATTAGGTCTGACGAGAAGCCATCTACAACCACTCGTATCGACCGATTCCTCAAGGAATCTGATATCCATGCGCAGAACTCAGCAGGCAGGCCGTAAGACGGAAGCTTGCCAATAAGGCTCTCATGCCAGACCCTGTCAAAAGCCTGTGATTTCGGCGAAAGCCGTACTGGCGGTTACTGAGTAAGTCATTCGCTTCCAGGTAGGCCAGGAGCCTGTTAAGAACACATTCCATACTCTAACAGAGTATATACGTGATCGAAATCGGTCTGTAGTTGGCAGGGTCGGCACGGCTGCCTTGCTTGGGAACAGGCTGCACGTTAGCAAGCTTCCAAGATTTGGGCACTTGACCTGTCTTCAGAGATAGGCGAAAGAGGTGAGTCAGCACAGGCGAGAGTTCGGGCGCACAAGTCCTCAGTACAATGGCCGGAATACCATCAGGGCCACTTGCCTTGTTCACATCTAGACTGCGGAGAACTTTGAGAATCTCTTTTTGCCGGATATGTATTTCACTCATTACAGTGCCACAGCTTGGCAAAGTTGGAGGTCTCGCACTACCGGGGTCCAGACGCGAAGACTCAGCAAATTGAGATGCAAATAAATTTGCTTTCTCTACCGCGGTATGAGCCAGTGAAACATTAGGTTTCAGCAACGGCAGTGAGGGGCGGCAGAAGTTCGCTTCAACCGATCTAGCTAGGGACCAGAATGCCTTACTACCCGCAGGGTAAGAAGCAAGCTTGTTCCCTATTCGACTAATGTGATCGAAGCGAGCCTTCCGCATAACCCTTTTGCAGGACTCAGCAGCCCTATCGAATGCCTTCTTCTTCAGACGGATGTCCCCCAACTTACGGTTTCGAGCATCGACCCAAGCCAGGTATGCCTGATGCTTTTGCGCTTCGGCGCGTCCACATTCAGGCCCAAACCAGGGCCGAGCTTTGCTAGACAAAGGCACGTCCGAAAATGGGATGAAGTATTCCATGGCGGTACGAAACACATCTGTCACGGCATCGCGCACGTAGAAGGGTCATCAGAAGAAAAGCACACAGGCTGCCAAGGATAAGATACAAAGAAACACCGCATCTCATCCCAATCCGCTAACTTGTACCGCCACACCCGTCGGGACCCTTTGGGGCTGGGGTCTGAAGGGGAGTAGACGGATACAGATTTCACCAGACAGTGATCAGATGTACCTAACTGTGAGGAAATCGCCACTGAATAACGGTCTGGATCGGTAGTTAGCAGAAGGTCCAAGCAGTAGGCTGTGTGCGAGTCAACGTCACGTACCCCAGTGGCGCCTTGAACCAGCTGGGTGAGATTAAGTGTCAAAGCAAGCTTACGCGTCTCTAGCCCAGCATGATTTGTGTCCAGGTATGGGTGAAGCCACTCTTTGTGGTGGCCATTAAAGTCCCCCAGGATCACTAATTGGGCCGAGGGGTAGCTGAGCTGAGCAGCATCCGCAGCCTCACTGAGGTATTCAGTGAGTCTGGTCGTCTCCTGATTCCCGCTGTGTGATCGGTATACACAGGCGTAGATAATTTTTTCTAAGCCAGTGTCTGCCAAAGCCCAGAGCACTGAGAAAGAGGGGTCTTCAAACCTACGAAGGCGCAGAAAGCAAATATCATTCCGGGCGTACACGCATACCCGCACGTGGTTTAAAACGGTGGTCCAGGGAGTACCCTGGGTAGGAGAGGTACGACACGTCGGATGGACCAGCAATCTGCGTCAACATGTCATTTTAACACAATAATTATTTTGTCAAAATTTTGACTAATCAATCAAATACACTACTAATAAGTTTCAATTCAATAATAGCTTTTTTTTCGTTAATAACGATACAATTCAGAAAAATGCGAAACACGTGGTCAATTAATTTTGTTTAAGTATATCTATGCCAAATTTCAAGTCAATCGGCCCAAGGATATATTTATATAAGCGATAATAAGGGATATCGTGTTATATCGCTATTTCACCCACATTTTTAAATAGACAACGAGTAGATAAACCAAATTCAAATTGAACATACTGTCACGCGGTAGGCGCGAGCAAAAACTACGACGAGTTGTTTACATATAGAGCGTAACTATGTTATAATCTGTGGTCGTGGGTCGTACGACTCTGTTGTTTTCGTCTTTTTGGTGTTTTTGCATTGAATAGCAATAAAACTTCCCGAACTTTCACCCTATCTACTTTGCTAACACAATAGCGTTCTGGTAATTCGAGTAATGTCGTTAATGAACTAGTAGACTCCAGATACCGGGTATAAATAGACCGGCCGACCCTTGGCGGACTCAGTTTTTCCGCGACTACCGTCGAAGCGCAAGCATCAGAATCTTGTGTACAGTGAAGCGTGTGTAAATATCAGTGCCAGTGTGAAGTGTTTTATGTGAACCAAGTGAGTCTTGTATTATTGTGATTTTATGCAGTGATTGCGTGTAATAAAGTGCATCAAGTGACTAATCGGCATTTTAACTGATCATCCAAGAACTCATCTCGTAACAATACGTTTACTTAGGGACTTTTGAAGACATAATGTACTGCTCATTATGAACTTTTACTACAGATTTAACCCCGAAAAAGCGAGAAAACATTAACTGTTCCACAGAAAAAGTTTATCGACTATCGAAAAAATGTATGAAAAAGCTGTTTTTAGCAAAAAGCAAAGTATAAAAATGGGATCATATTACTAAGATTCCTTTCTCGGTCCGTCCGTCCATCCGTCCGTCTCTGTCCGTCACCAGGATGTATCTCATGAACCGTGATAGCTAGACAGTTGAAATGTTTTCAGATGATGTATTTCTAATACCGCTATAACAACAAATACTAAAATTAATAATTAATGCTATACAACAAAGTGTTTTTCTTTGCCGTTCTATGCTTGATAAACAGGTAGACACTTGAAATGGGGCTAAGGGGATTCCCTTACAGCACGGAACCGTTCGTGTGCGAGTTCAATTCGCACTTGGCAGTTTTTTTCGTTATGGGGCCAAGCCCGGCAGATTTTAGGAGAGCGGCAAAATTTAATAAGCCTAGAGGCGGCAAGTAGGCACGTAAATCTGTCCCTGCGGAGAATTCATAGATCATAATCAAAATGCGTGCACGAACGTCATTATAATAATATACAATATAACAAGCACGCACTCAACCTTCGTGCATATACCAATCGAAGCACTCAACTGAAATTTTACTGCAAAATAAATGTGTTTCTCAATGTTATGAATTCAATCATCACTACCACCAACATTATACCTACACTTACAATTCGTGTTTGAAATAAGATAAAACATAGTTTCAGATAATAGACTAATTGACATTTCTTTTTTATGTCCTCTTGTAACAGCTAATCATAAACAGAGCCGATTGACGAAAACCAAAATTAAATCAACTTAGAAATAAAGTTACAAGCATTTTATTTTCTTGCTAGACAAAAAGCGCACTATAGAAGAATATGACTTCACGGCCCTAAGTGTCATACATTCGCCATATTATGTTATGCTTTGTGGGAAAGGGACAAAGCATCCCTTCTTAATCCCTACAAAAATCTTTATATCTCTGAAGTGGATTAGCCAATTTTAGTTCTTTTTCAGTTTACAAATCATAATTAATTGCGGGATTCACTAATTTTAATATTTTTTTAATTCATCCGATACTAGTCAGCTACCCTATTATATTAATAAATACACGGATTTGTAACTTAAATTAAAAAGAGATAGCGCTATTACAGCAAGAGCTTGTGCCATGGACCTGAGATTTTTACTGTAATCCATTGTTACAAATGTAATATTTTGTTTATTTTTAATTAATATTCATTCAAAGTTGTTTGTCAAACAAACAAAATGACAAATGTCCATTGTTTATAACAATTGTTTTAGTAATTCAATTTTGACGTCAATTCTATTTTAATTCTAATGTAATATTTTAAAAATAATGTTGTCATTTTATTGTATCATTTAATTTTTAAGTTAATGTATTAAGTAGTTCTTGAGCAATTACTGTGAATGACTTGCCCAATATAACGAAATGTTATAAGGCCAATAAATTACTTTACTTTACTGTTTTAAAGCTTGTGCGCAAGAGATGTCATAACACTGAATCACTCGCTTTATACTCCATCTCTAAATCGAAATCTAAATATGTGATCTAATATCTTACTAATAATCTAATAATGACACAAAAAATATGGAAAACCGGAGATCGGCGGCTCGCGAGCGAGTTTCTCTCGAGCGAGTCAAAGAATGAGCCACTTTAAGCATGCGTGAACAATTTAATTTAAAAACATGTACACACATATAGTATCCCGCATCATTATGTATAAACGAGATTTATAGTTCAATAATTTTCAACGTATAAAAAGTGTAGATTCTTAGCAGACATTACAGTTAACTTTTCATCACTGTAAGATACTACTCATCTAACTCAAGATGTTGAAGTATTTGCTTGTAATTGCCCTCGTCACTATGCTGATTGCTAACGTAAGTACAACTCTAGTTTCAAATCATTTAATGTACGTAAAATAATAAGATTACAAAATCAGCTGTAAGTACATTGTCATTGCTTTATGAGCAAAGCTTAAGGTAGCCTAACGATCTATGAAGAGGCATATGCTTGGAGTCTCTGTGTGAGATCGAATCAGAAATTAGGGCACCCGTAGAAGGAACTAAAGTAACCGACACAGCCCTGCGGATTGGCAAGTTGAAATGGCAGTGAGCAGGACCGATAGGGTCGCAGGACCGAGCAAGTAGCGGCAAGCTCAGCATAGGGGGTCCACACAAGTGAAACCTGCCAGCTAATCATGCAAACATGAAAAGCCAGGACAAGAACTCTTTTCGACGTGTTAAAAAGTGACAGATATAATAATAATAAATAAATAAATATTTTGGGACATATTACACACGGCCTCTGAGCCCAAACTAAGCAAAGCTTGTGATATGGCTGCCAGAGACTGATATACTAGGTATATAATACTTATTTTTAAATACATACTTATATAGATAGTAACTAAATAACACCCAGACACAGAGAAAACACTTATATTCATCACATAAATATTTGCCCTGGGTGGGGATCGAACCCACGCCTCTTTGATCCAGAAGTTAGGGTCACTAACCACTGAGCCAACGTGGCAGTCAAATATATCTTCTAGGTAAGCGTGTTACACCCTAGACCACATATGTGCTTAACATCAGGCTGGGTGTAGTCAAACGCAAACCTATGAAATTAAAAAATATACTTTTCCATAACGATGTCTCTTTCTTACACGTCGAAAGAAATATTTCATGGTGCGCATCATAGCCCGGCAGACCTGATTCAAGACTGCAAAATTGAACTGGATGTAAGCGTTTATGATCGATCCAGATAGAAATCTATAGGGGAGACGTATTTACCAGCAGTGGCCGACCTGTGGCTCAAATCACGACGACGATAGTGTGCCCTCCGTGCATTAACTACAATTATTGCGTCAAAGTTATGTACGTCTATTTCACAGACCTTTGGACAAGCAATAGGACCAGCTGAAGTTGAACAAATGAAACAAACAATTGATAAAATAAGGAGACGTCTAGACGAAATGACGTCACTCATTAAGGGTAAGATGCATTTCGTGCCGTCCTTAATGTTTTGTTATTATGAATGGTTAGATAATAAAATTATGTCCATATTAATTTATCTACCTATCAAATCTAGGTCCTTGAGAATCTCAGCTTAGTCTGAGTGCGTGCGTGCGAGAGAGTAACACGTGCGAAGTATGTTTAGAATAATAATATTTTGTCTCAAAAATGACGTTGAAATCATCACTACATAGTAGTATAAAACAAAGTCGCTTCCCGCTGTCTGTCCCCATGTATGCTTATATCTTTAAAACTACGCAACGGATTCTGATGCGGTTTTTTTTAATATATAGAGTAAGTATTGCAACGGAAAGATTTATATGTATAATACACCTGTGTGAAACCGGGGCGGGTCGCTAGTTACATATAAAACGAATACGGTTAATGAAGATACACCGATTTTATGTTATAAATATGTTTTACTTAGACACGAGTTCGTAATGCGCACATACTCATACAGAATTACAGTGCTGGAGCCGTTTTTTTAAACGTTACAAAATGACTTTTATAATCGCACACTACGCTGTCCCGTACTTACTAACATAGATTTTAAATCCTCGCTTTTTTACGCGGTCTCATGATCATTTACGCATACGTCTTAAGGGGTTATCGATTCAAAAATAGAACCCTAGTAGTTCATATTGCAATGATCAGTGAACCATAGAACAATAATAGGTACTTAAGTTATATTTTACAATGAAATACACCATGTTTTTATCTTTTTCTTTTAGCTGAATGGGGCAGGTAGAAACGCAGTCAATGGAGACAAATCCAATAAAGACAATGAGGCAATCACAGTGAAGCTCATGTTATTCTTAAAATTAAATATAAAAAGCAAAATAAAATATTTTAATCTTTGTCTGATCTCGTTTTTAGATACTTACTGATACTTTTTTAATGCATACTTTCAGTGAAAACTTTTTTATGCAAATTCAGGTGACCAATAATCTGATAATAATACATCAAAAATATTTTTTTCATCCCTCCATCTCGGAAATAATATTTTTGCTCTTCGAAATCTGAGTGCAAAAGCCGTTTTTATCCGCTAGAGGGAAAGCTAAAGTGAAATTAAATTTAGAACATCGAGTGCACTACGTTTGTGAAAACAAAACATTATTAAAACTATTTACTTCTACCTCCATGGTGCCGAATTTATCATACAACCTTTCTTAATTTGTTCAAAACTCAGACACCGAACCTTCTTGCTGTACTTTTTGAATTTGCTTTACGCGCGCCATTTTCTTATCATGCATGTCGTATTGTCAAAAGTTTTAAAAATAAGAAACTTGAAAACAATTGAAAAACCCAAAATGAGTCCGCGATCGAGTATTGCGGCGTTTCGCCCCGCAAGCGGTTGAGCCCGCGAGGCGAATCGCCCAAGACTCTTTTCATTCTAGCGACGAGGAAGTTTATTTGATGCCAACAGAATTTACTGAAACTGTTAATAGTACGCAAATGAGCTCCCTTTAACAATCACGCAAGAAGTATTTGAAACAGTGCGGTATGAAAAGTTACGTGTTGCACTCAAGAGCAAATATTTGTTTGCCTTGTGCTGCTAATTGTTGAATCGCGAGCGCACTAGATAGAGTATGTGCTAAAAGAGAACTGTTACATATTCGGAACGCATTCGAACTATTTAATTATTTAGGTTGGCAACACTATGACCAACACCTTTTTTGATTTTTTTCTCTCTTCGGATTAGTATGTACGTAAAGGTAGATTGTGAAAATAGTTTTGTGTAAAGTACTGTACCAACCTTTTTAATAGTCCACTGCAGGACGTAGGCCTACCCACGAAGGGTGTTTGGGCCATATCCACCACGCTGGCCCAGTGCGGGTTGGTGGATTCACATACGCCATCGAATTTCTTCTACGGACGTATGCAGGTTGCCTCACGATGTTTTCCTTCACCGAAAAGCCAGTGGTGTGAAATTCCGTACATACATTCCAAAGAACTCATTGGTACGGGACTGGGGATTTGAACCCACGACCTCACGATTGTAAGGCGGGTGTCACTACCTCTAGAGCTACTCACGGCTAGTTTTGTGTGCTTCCGATTAAAATAATAGCGATCTGAAATTAATTGGGTCTTTTTGATCTCATTTTCCCAATAAGAACCGTAGTGGCGTAACGGTGAACTAACACGCCACGACCGGTTCTCTTTTAGCACATACATACTCTATCCAGTTTTATACAAATTACTATCGAAATTCAGGAGAAACAAAACTTGTTTTTTGCAAACTTCAAAATCATAATATGAGAGAAGTTTGATAACCCCAATTCCTACTGAAATCTCTGAGCAAAGTACTCAATATACTTTGCTCGGATTCTCGGCCAGGAGTAAAATATTTCCTGTTCAAACAAATAACCGTCACGGTGTCTGCAAGGATCTTTTTAGGGTTCCGTAGTAAAAAGAGTACCCCTTATAACTTCTTATTCTGCCTTCGATGATCGCTAACGATCACCTAGTCAAACTACGCTATGAGCGCGAAAGGAAATAGTGTTACGATGGTGTAACAATCGTAAACAGATCAAAAATAGTTCCGCAAAGTAGAAAGAACAAAATATACATTATTACTCAGAGCAAATAAAAAAATCTTTTATCTTTGATTTTTTTATTTGCTCTGAGCATTATTATTAGAAGGTTGGTATGAAGTAATCTATTAATTTGTGTCAAACTGGATTTAATTCCGTCAAGTAATATAAAAAATACAGATTAGGTATACTAAGCTTCCGGCTAATCTCTCTGGCTCCCGCCTATACTTATATTTCGGCTATTGCGCAGCGCTCTGCGCATAACTTCCCATACGCCGATTTGTGTGGCGCTTAGTATACAAACTCCGTGAAGCCAGTAGTTTTAAATTGAGAAGATATCATTATTATTTATTCATGCGAACAGCATCTGCTGTTGTGGCTATACCAAGCAGTGTAAAATAATTTGTATGTACCTATGTGTAGTAAGGTAATTTTAAATTAACGTTAAATTCCGTAAAAACGAAATAACATTTATAAATATATATATACGTACTTAGGCAGCCAAATAGCCTGCTAGAAAATAATACATTGTTCTCCCATAATTATTATGAATAATAGACAGAATAGAAAGAAAACAGAATGCCATCCTACTAGTTTGTCCTATTTGAAAATGGATGTATCACACCCATAGCTTTCTTCATTTTTACATCCATGGCTTCAGGCAGGGTGTGTAGTACCCTGTTCTTCATTATTCTGAGGTAGTATTAGGTACCTAAATAATATTGACATTGACAAGTGACACATGAAAAGCAAGAATTTTCCTAAGCCTAGCCAAGTACAGTCCGTTCATAGTTATTTTACCTCTGACATTTGTCACTCTCTCTGTCTAGTTATTATACGCCACCACAAATGTTAGACAGAGACACAGCGACAAATGTCAGAGGTAAATTAACTGTGGACGGACTTAAGCCACAGATATGCGATTTCCTGATTCTGGACTAGCATACACAGAATACACACCACAAATTAAGTCACTTTTTCAGACATTTTTAAAAATGGTATGGTACATAATTATGCTAGATTAAATAGCTGGTTTCCAAATCTGAATTTACCTAGTACATGATTTACAAACCAGGAAACTGCATGTGTGCATTCAGTCTATGGAGGCTTGAGGAAAAAACACAGAGCTATTACTGCCAGAGTTTTGACAGCTCTGGCATTTCGATACATTTTTGCGGTTGAGAATAGCCTCAAGCGACAACAGCACTATCTCTCTGGTTGTAGTATAACTCTAGTGGGAAAAAGCAAAAAGACTCACGGTCAGCATTCTTGGTGCGGCACGGGGGCTCTTCGAACTGGACGGTGGGCAGACACTTGAGCACTTTCAGGAAGTAGGGAAGCAGCTTGTCCTGGTGCTGCAGGCCGCTCTGCAGGAAGTACAGCCCCAGCGCGATGGAAGCCTCCTGGCTGCGTGACGTCACCACCAGCGTCGAGCTCGCTTGCGGGCACAGCATGAATAATGTATTCACCTGGAAAGTGAAATAAATAAAACATTTATTTGACCAACGAAATTAAGTTAAACACAACAACAAGTTCTCTGACTCTTGTGCTGTTAAAAACCTGTATTACAAATGTCAGTGTCTTCTTATACATGGACTGGGTTGACCCTGAAGACTGATGGTGCTGAATGTCAAACTACACTATGAGTGCTACATGTCAATGTATAGAAATCATTTTACCAACCATAGACTAAACATAAACAAAATGTTTTCCATCTATCAGCCATAGGACATCCACTGCTGGACATAGGCCTCATATGCATCTCCAATACTGTACTGTACTGTACCAGCCATTTAACAGACCACTGCAGTAGGCCTACCCATGAAGGGTTCACCCTTAAGAATTCAGTTCTCCAATAAGATGAAATTTAATAAGAGAAAAATTGTCACTATGACACACAACACTGACGGTATCTAATAAAGTCTTGCTACCTACACTATATCACTAATGTGATTTACACTTGTTGACAACAGTATTCCACGATGCTGATAACTGAAATCCATCCTCTCGGTTGAAATCCTTGTTTTTTATTTCCAACACTTCACAAACTATTTTTGAAAAATAGTGTCAATCTGTGGAGAAGACTTTTGGGTCATAGAGCTCGATACAATGACCAGTACCTTCTTCAAGCAAATGCTCAGCTATAGTAGAGTTCTGTATGTGGCAGGTTTTGACTGTCGTGATATGGTCTCGGATATGGTCAGGATGATGAAGTATTTAATAATCTTGTAATTTTAGTACACAATTAGTAGTCCCATAGTATGTAATAATAATGAGTTAAAAACATCATTACTTATTTACTGTCATCTTCATGTTTACTCATATCTGTGTGTACAAATAATCCATTAACATTAATCCATTTAGCAGGATGGAAAATAATAAATAAAATTCAATAATCTTGGTTGACTGATATAGAAATAGTATGTAGCAGTGTTTTTCAATTGTTTTACAAGGCGCAACCCTCTTTACTCACTGTATTGTATTTGTGAGCTGTATTTGTTTCTATTATTATTTTATTTGTTATTATTATGTTCAATTTGAAATACTGTAACACTCCACTACTTAATATATACTTTTATCGTTTTCCAATGGAAACAAGAGAAGAACTAAGCAAAGGAAGCATTGTACCAATTGAGAGAATAGTGGAAGCAGAATTTTTCAATGTTTATTTTTGCTTGTAGAAATCCAGTGCTGCGCAAACCTGCTCTTAAATTAATGTTTTCTCAGTAAACATACATTTTTAAAACATTTTTATTCTTTTACTGAGGTTTTGCGACTTTGGGACCCTCCCACAGGTTACAATCCACACTTTGATGATATTGTGTACTTGTAAAACATTTTTATTCTTTTACTGAGGTTTTGTGACTTTGTGACCCTCCCACAGGTTACAACCCACACTTTGATGATATTGTGTATTTGTAGACTATGACGATATAGTACCTGTACCACGAATGTTAATAGCAGATGTGTTTTATATTCTACAACTATAAGCAAAATCCTATGAGACGAGACATGGCAGAGATATTAAAATATACCTACTTTAATATTTTTTTTCTCAATGTGCCTTATGAAGGGTTAAGAGTTTAATATAGATACCAACAATATACAGGATTTCTGTCGATAGATTGATGTGTAAAAGCAAACAATATGATGAATCATAAAGCTTCTATTTATCAGTTTTATGTCATCGTGAGGTCATAATTCTGGGATATTATTAAACGGCGTATGAAAGCCCTAAAGGTTGAGCTAGTAGACAATCAAATGCATATTGGTAAGGATGTAATTACTGTGTAAAGCTGAAGTAAATACATAGGTGAATGTCCTTGTAGAAAATAGTTACAAAATATTGACGTTTGTAGTAATTTCGCTGACCTTTTCCCATGGTGTAGGGTTCAAATGAGACAAGCATCGTGCCAAATGCTGCACTGTCTCTTTGTAGAACTCGTGTTCGTCCATGACTCTGTTTATTTCAGGAAAACAACAAACATTTTTCGATAATACGAAATATTTTTCAAGTGCTCACTCGCTCGCTCGTTTCAACTCGTTTGACGTTTTTTGGACGTTTGAGTTTGATGTTTGCTTGTATGTGATGTTGACAGATTAAAGGTGACGTCCACAAGTGGTATATTATTCAGAGAAAAATCGAACCAAGATGATATAATTATACAATTATATTTCCCTCTATAATCTAAGGTTATATAGGCTTCCCAAAAATATTTAACTAAGATTTTTTCACCCTTCCAATTTTTTTTAAGTCCGAAAAATAAATTGTCTGAAAAATAACAATACAAATTATTATTTTTTCTAGTTTAGCAATAATAAAGTGCTTCTATCGTTATTTTACTTGCATTCGTAGCTGATTCTTTCAAATTCATACCTTAATTTGCTAAAATTAAAAATTATAACCTACCAGTGTGACCAGTTAGTAGGTACAATGTGACAAAATATCACATAAAAAGTGTGTCTAATTGGTAAAAATGCTCTTATTTTACAATATGTAGGTTACTTAATCAGGGCTGCTAGAGATAAACGACCTATTGAGCGAAATATATTTATTTTTTGTAAAAAATGTAAAATTATTTTTAAAAAATCGGAGGGCTCTTTTTACTTTTTAGCTGTTTTAATAGACTCAGAAAAATATGAAATTTCTCAAAATGTAACGAGAGTTGTGGTTAGAATTTTTGATTATAATTATACCAGCCTCCATACATTTTGTTGACATGTCCTTTCACAAAAATACCGAGGCACTCAAAAAAATACTGAATCAGTGTTAACATGGTATAATCCGCGACACACAAGTAGGACATGTAATATCGGAAGGTTTTCAATTCCGGTGCTGATTTCCGATATTAATATCGAAATTGCGTTTTTTCCTTGGAAATTGAACATTTAATTTATAAATTCGGTATGAGGTTGGATTGAGTGCAATAAAAAACATTTTTAAATCGTATTCTTTAATGTGGTTCAAACATTGGTTGTTTTTAAGTATTTATTAAATCACATACCATTACATACTCATTACCTATTTTTCCTATATTTATTACTAATTAAACTCAAAATCAACAAAACTTTATAATACTTGCCACACAATCAACAATTAGGTACCTACTATTTCTTTACCATAATTCTCATTAGGTATTTGAGTCAGAATAAACATAACTAGGGTGAAACAGCCAGTTCACGACCACTTAGTGGACTAGTAATCTTTGAAGTGACATTATTCACTATAATGATAATGTTCTGATTCAAATAATACTCAGAAGTTTAGAAAAAACCTTAAATAATTGAAATAACATAAGTTTTTTTGTATTTTATGTTAGTAAGTATAAAATAAATAATGATTTATTAAAATGTGCTATTTTTTAGTTCCCGACCACATGTGGTCAGTTTGCGTCCGACATTTTCGTCAGTTGACGTCCACTCAAAAGCCATTGAAAAAAGAGCCTTAGTACATGTTCTTAGGGTCGTAAATAATAACAGCATCAAATAATCATGTTTAAATTACATTTAATTTGAGTTATCTAATCTTATTCATTCAATTATTTTAATGATATTTATTTTTCATCTATTCACACTTATTTAGTAATTTTAATAATAGTATTATTTACTTATTTAGTAATTTTTGTATGGCATAAGATACGTGGTCGTTAGCTGACCGATTGTCGACCACCGAAATAATGTTTTATATTTTAATGGTAATCAATACATTTTGCTGGTCGCATTCTGAAGTGTACATAAACCACGTCCTAAAGATCAAACTGACATAGACTAAAATTCCGTACCATGAACTATCAGTTAGAAAATTAATAAACAAAATCGATGGGAAATAGTCATTTGCCGACCATGTGGTCGTGAAATGATGCATACACAATTTTAGTAGGTTAGTTTGCCGAACACCTATTATTTTAATTAAAAGCGCATATTTTACATTAAAATGACTAAAGTATGAATTAATAAAAAATGACTACTGAATGAATAAAGTAAAAACGTGTTTTTCTAAACATTCCAAGCTACATTTGGATGCGTGAATCTCGACAAAAACTTGTTTTACTTGCGGTTGAAAAAGTGTTCTCGCACTATTTTTTTCGTAAATTTGTGGAACCAATTCCGACACGTCCACTATGGGTATGGTTCACAGGCTCAATTAAGTGCATCACGTATCAGAAGACAAATCACAGTGTCGCGGAGGGGAAGCGATAGACTAAAGTATCGTTCAAAAACCAAAATGAACGTTGGCGCGCTTTTATTTAACTATTTATAGTGGTTTTATGAAATAGTGGTCGTGAACCGGTGGTGGTCGGCAAACTGGCCATTTCACCCTATAAGAAGTTTTGTTGATTCTGAGTTAGGTTGTCACAATCTCAATTTACAATATAAAAATCATAAAGTATTGTACTTTATGATTTTTATACATTACTTTAATATACCACCTATTACACCACCAACGAGCAGGTGGTAGGTAGTAGTAGGTAGGACAATGAATATTTTACGTAGTGAATACCTACTACGTCGCGAATACTACTACTGTTTAAACCTTTTATAGGTTTAAACATTCTCTAATTTTTAACTAGTTTTCTTTAGATAGAGTATTTTAGTTCAGATAGGATAATTTATTTAAGTTTTGTTTTCATGTTTTATAAGTTAAAGATAAATAAATATTATTTTTTTCACACTGAAATAAAACTTATTATAGTAATACATTTTATTTATTACAACAATAAAATTTAGCAGAAAAAAAATTGCGGTAGTTACTTAATATAATTTAACATCAAATTAATAATGATAATTTCTACTGTATAATCGAATAATTCTCTTTCATTACAATATGGCACAATGTAAAGCAAATGAAAGTAATTATATATAATTAGTTATTATATAAATTAGTAATAACATTAATTTATCAGTAACATCAGACCCCAAATCCCAAACTAAGCAAACCTTATAATATGGCTGTCAGAGACTGATATATAGTATATTTAAATTTTAAAATCAAACCTTAGATAATTACATTCAAATACGAACCGAACACCTATGTTCATCACAAGGTGTATCTACCTACTATGTGCAAGAATCGAACTCCTGCCTCCTTTGAGTCAGGGTCATTAACATTCCCCCCCGAGTGGGTTCTCGCCTTGTCGTGGCGGGGAAGCTTAGTAGCCAGGTCTCGCCAGCCTGGTGAAGCTAAGAGGAACCCGTGGTGGGGCCGCCTATCCGGGTCTTGGGCCTCGACAAGCCCGTGCGGAGGCTGGCCAGTAGGTCGGTTCGCCGACTGAGGTGGACTGCGGTGTCGCGTTCATCGCGATGCCGCGGCCGAGCCCATTGAGGCGGGGGCGGCGACGGGATGGACGGGCGGCGAGTGTGCCGCTGCCTATCCATCCTGCCAGCGGCCCTAACGGGTGCCGCCAACGTGTTGGCGGAGGCGGTGGGGCGGCAAGGGAACAGGAGTGTCGGTATGTCGTCGGCCGCTCTCCCTATCCTCTGCAGCCGTAGTGGCAGGCGCGGGGCCACTATAATTGACCCGTTGCATTGGAACCAGGGCTGTCGGACACTGTCTGACGCCCAGTGCTGGTTGGTCCCAAGTGGGGAATGACGATGTGCCTGGTGTTCGGCACATCGGCATTCTAGAGGGAGCTTACGCTCCGAGGTGGGGCCCGGTCTGGGCCAGCGCTGTCGGGTGCCGCTGAGGAGTGCGAAAGCGTGCCCGTAGCCTCGACACCAAGCGCAGTGGCGGAACACCCAGGGGTTTTGGTGGGTATACCGTCCAGCAATGGGCGGAGACTCCCACGTAATCACCCGCCTGTCCCGAGGTGCGGTGGTATCTTTAAAAGATTTTCCCTGGTAAAAAAAATAAAAAATATAAAGGTTCATTAACAATAAGTGTACTGAATGGTCATTAACGATTGGTCATTGGGCCACCGAGACAGTCAACGAATACCACACACATAAACTATTATAAAACCACGACTTTACTCAAAATATATGTCCAAGGAAGTGTTTCCTTTAATAGTTCTTTTGTCACCAACTGATCACCACCACTAGGAAAATGTAAGGGTACCTTGTTGAACCATAGGTCTCATTAAAATTCTTTAGCTGAAAATAATCCTGCTCTCTGGACTGCAGTAGGTAACCACAGAACAGCAGAACTTCTCTCTCTCTTGTGGCAGTAACATCTTACCAAAAGTTTCTTTAACGTGTTTCTACAATAAATCTGCAGTGTAGATTGCAATAACTTTGTCAAACTAATGTCTTAGTGCAGCTAGACATTTTAATTTCATTTCAGATTAGATGGATAAGCAAGACTTTGAGCGTGTTAAAAATTGTAGGTAGTCGGTACGCTCCACGATCTAATCGGACCCAAACTAAAATAATTAATTTATGTACCTTGAAATGTTATTAATATTTCCTTCGCTTAAGATTTTCTATTGCTTCCGCTGCTGATAAATAAACATTATATCTATGTACCTAAATAGAATTATATAATTGTAAGAACTAATAGATTTAATTCATAGTCTGCGAGCCCACTTTAGAAACCTGTTCCATTCAAGGGCTAACATTTGTGTACGAATATATAACTTGAGAAAAAATATATCAGTGGGATTCGACTTTAATTACGTACCGTAATAATTCCCTCTATACACACGTGTAATCCGAAATTTTCGCATCCTTCGGTCTCTTTACTCGTACGAACTTTTGGATACCTGATAACAACATTTTTTTTTACTATATTCTCCTACGTTTTCATTAAATGATATTTTATAATATAACGCATTGAAAATCTATAACATAAAGTTTGTTGCAGTGGGCTCATTAACTACCTATAATAAAATTCAGCATAGGGTGAATAGGCCAGTTTGCCGACCACCACCGGTTCACGACCACTTTTTCATAAAACCACTATAAATAGTTAAATAAAAGCGCGCCAACGTTTGTTTTGGTTTTTGAACGATACTTTAGTCTATCGCTTCCCCTCCGCGACACTGTGATTTATCTTCTGATACGTGATGCACTTCAATGAGCCTGTGAACCAGACCCATAGTGGACGTGTCGGAATTGGTTGCACATATTTACGATAAAAATAGTGAGAGGACACTTTTTCAACCGCAAGTAAAACAAGTTTTTGTCGAGATTCACGCATCCAAATGTAGCTTGGAATGTTTATAAAAACACGTTTTTACCCCTAAAGGGTCATTTTAATGTAAAATATGCGCTTTTAATTAAAATAATAGGTGTTCGGCAAACTAACCTACTAAAATTTTGTATGCATCATTTCACGACCACATGGTCGGCAAATGACTATTTCCCATCGATCTTCTTCATAAATTTTCTAACTGATACTTCATGGTACGGCATTTTAATCTTTATCAGTTTGAACTTTAGGACGTGGTTTATGTACACTTCAGAATGCGACCAGCAAAATGTGTTGCTTACCATTAAAATATAAAGCATTATTTCGGTGGTCGCCAATCGGTCAGCTAACGACCACGTGTCTTATGCCGAACAAAAATTACTAAATAAGTAAATAATACTATTATTAAAATTACTAGACAAGTGTGAATATATGAAAAATAAATATCATAAAATAATTGAATGAATAATATTAGATAACTAAAATTAAATGTCATTTAAACATGATTATTTAATGCTGTTATTATTTACGACCCTAAGAACATGCTCTAAGGCTCTTTTTTCAATGGCTTTTGAGTGGACGTCAACTAACGAAAATGTCGGACGTTAACTGACCACATGTGGTCGGGAACTAAAAAATAGCACATTTTGATAAATCATTATTTATTTTATACTTACTAACATAAAATACAAAAAAACTTATGTTTTTTCAATTATTTAAGGTTTTTTCTAAACTTCTGAGTATTATTTGAATCAGAACATTATCATTATAGTGAATAATGTCACTTCAAAGATTACTAGTCCACTAAGTGGTCGTGAACTGGCTGGTTCACCCTATAAAAGCCATTGTAACTAGCAAATAGCACACGAATATCTGCTTTCGCGATTTTTAGAACTTCTCATAGAAAATTCAAAATGTTCAACCTCGCCTTCATAATTCTTGTCGTTACTATGCTAATAGCAACCGTAAGTGCTAGATTCCTTAGTTAAAAATATGTCTTATTCTGATTACAGAGTTTACAGCAAAGCGTTGAACGCGTTGACCAAACAGTGATAGATTTAGTTACCTCAGTCAATAGCACTCTTCAAGTAGTAATTAGGTACAGATGTTTCAGGTAAGATCATAATTTACGAAACCATTAAGTATTTTAAACAAACTTAATTTTTTGGTTAATTATTAATGTAGGTAACAAATCTACTGCGCTAGCGCTATTACGATACTCTGTGCACAAAACCTTATTCGATCTTTGAGGAAATATTACAGCTCGATGTATTCGATAGAGTTTGTGCAAAAAGAGCCGTCTTCGTGGAGTTATGGTTAACTAAAAGCTTTGAATTACCAGCCAAGGTACCGACTACTCGGTAGACGCGAGTCTACTAATACACGTGGGCATACACGGTCAGTTCAACTGATCAGTTTTTCGCGTCACTCCAATTGGGGCTCATTCAGTAAATTAATAGGTGGGAATTGGTGGCTCCATGTATAAACCACTACCAGAAGCTGGGCACACATGATGAAACGCATCAGTTCATCAAATAATTGCAGCGGGGTCCTAATGTAGTCAACTATCGCCGATAGGTACTGCGATGGTTTGCATGTTTGTACCACTTCGATGATTAACTGAAACTTCAGTAACTCACGTAATTTCAATTTTTTATAAAAAAAAATATCTGAACCAAAGTTGTTTGAAATTTGATTTACTACAACTATAATTCACATCAACTTTTGTAGGATCGATATTTTACGAATATCATTTACGTTTATATTATTTAATATTAATTACGTGGTGCCATTGTAAACAAAATGGCACCACCGTCTTATCAAAAAAAAATATCGATCCTAGAAAAATTTGATGGGAATCAAAGTTGTTGGAAATCAAATTTCAAACATTTCTGGTTTACAAAATTTTTCATGAAAAATTGAAATAACACAAGTTATGGAAGAAGCAAAATGGCACCACTAACTTATATAAAAAAATATCGATCCTGGAAAAAGTTGATGGGAATCAAAGTTGTAGGAAATCAAATTTCAAGCAACTTCGGCTTCGATAATTTCTCATGAAATATTGAAATAACACAAGTTATAGAAGAAACAAAATGGCACCACTGTCTTATTAAAAAATATCGATCCTGGAAAAAGTTAATGGGAATCAAAGTTATAGGAAATCAAATTTCAAACAACTTGGGTTTCGATTATTTCTCATGAAAAATTGAAATAACACAAGTTATCGAAGAAACATCATGGCATCACCGGCTTATTAAAAAATATCGATCCTAGAAAAAGTTGATAGGAATCAAAGTTGTGGAAAATCAAATTTCAAGCAATTTCGACTTCGATAATTTCTCATGAAAAATTGAAATAACACAAGTCATCGAAGAAACATCATGGCACCACTGGCTTATTAAAAAAATATCGATCCTAGAAAAAGTTGATGAGAAACAAAGTTGTAAGAAATCAAATTTCAAGCAACTTCGGCTTCGATAATTTCTCATGAAAAATTGAAATAACACAAGTTATCGAAGAAACATCATGGCACCACTGGCTTATTAAAAAATATCGATCCTAGAAAAAGTTGATGAGAATCAAAGTTGTAAAAAATCAAATTTCAAGCAACTTCGGCTTCGATAATTTCTCATGAAATATTGAAATAACACAAGTTATAGAAGAAACAAAATGGCACCACTGTCTTATTAAAAAATATCGATCCTGGAAAAAGTTAATGGGAATCAAAGTTATAGGAAATCAAATTTCAAACAACTTGGGTTTCGATTATTTCTCATGAAAAATTGAAATAACACAAGTTATCGAAGAAACATCATGGCACCACTGGCTTATTAAAAAATATCGATCCTAGAAAAAGTTGATGAGAATCAAAGTTGTAAAAAATCAAATTTCAAGCAACTTCGGCTTCGATAATTTCTCATGAAATATTGAAATAACACAAGTTATAGAAGAAACAAAATGGCACCACTGTCTTATTATAAAAATATCGATCCTGGAAAAAGTTAATGGGAATCAAAGTTATAGGAAATCAAATTTCAAACAACTTGGGTTTCGATTATTTCTCATGAAAAATTGAAATAACACAAGTTATCGAAGAAACATCATGGCATCACCGGCTTATTAAAAAATATCGATCCTAGAAAAAGTTGATAGGAATCAAAGTTGTGAATCAAAAGACGACTGGCCCTGGTAACACACAACGTACGCACGTTGAGGACTGACGAGAAGATTGCTGAGTTGGAAGAAGAGTTGAGTAGGTTGCGTTGGGATATTGTGGGGTTGTCTGAAGTCCGTAGAGAGGGAGAGGACACGATAACCTTAAAATCCGGCAACCTACTTTACTACCGGGAAGGTGACCAACGGTCCCAAGGTGGTGTTGGCTTTCTCGTTCACAAGTCCCTCACCAACAACATTATTACCATCGAAAGTGTGTCGAACAGGGTGGTATACCTAATACTTAGAATATCCAAGAGGTATTCGTTGAAGGTCATTCAGGTATACGCACCGACCTCGGCACACCCAGATGATGAAGTGGAGACTATGTATGAGGACGTAAGTCGGGCCATTCATATGTCTAAGACCCACTTCACTGTTGTTATGGGGGATTTTAACGCAAAGTTGGGCAGAAAAAACGATGATGAGCTGAGGGTGGGGAAATTTGGATATGGGCAACGGAACCTTAGGGGCCAGAGGCTGGCTGACTTTCTGGAGAGAGAGGAACTCTTTATGATGAACTCTTTCTTCCAGAAGCCGCCTCACAGGAAATGGACCTGGATGAGCCCTGATGGTTCCACGAAAAACGAGATTGACTTCATCATGACCACCGAGAGACGTATATTTAATGATGTCTCTGTGATCCACAGGGTGAAAACCGGCAGCGATCACAGAATTGTACGAGGCATATTAGATATTAATGTTAAGCTCGAAAGGTCTCGCCTGATGAAGTCCACGCTCCGACCCACTCTTGAACATATCCAAAACCCCGAGGACTTTCAGCTTGAGCTCTCAAATCGTTTTACTTGCCTAGAGAACCTTGCGTCGGTGGACGAGATCGTAGAAACTGTCCAAACGGTGGGTGCTAAGTTCTTTAGACCCCGCCGTTCAAATAAACCTCAGAAATTCTCCGATTATACTCTAAATCTCATGGCCGAACGACGCTCGCTAAGACTGCAGTCTTCTAATGATGCAAAGTCATACAGGCGGCTTAATAGACAAATTTCAAAATCCTTGCGACACGACATCCGTCTTTTTAATACTAAACATATTAAAAAGACAATAGAGCGGAACAAAGGCTCCAAAGTGTTCGCAAGAGATTTGTCTATTGGACAAAGCCAATTGACAAAGCTGAAGAGAGAAGATGGCAGTGTAGCGTCGACCAAGGCAGAGGTATTAGAGGAGATCGAAAGGTTCTATGGACAGCTATATGCTTCGGTCGCTAAGCCTGTTGGCAGCGCGACCAAAGATCCAAGAGCCAAGCTGACCCGACACTTCACCGAAGATATCCCGGACATCAGCCTGTACGAGATTAGAATGGCCCTGAATCAGCTTAAGAACAACAAGGCGCCGGGTGATGACGGTATCACATCAGAGCTGCTGAGAGCGGGTGGAACACCGGTACTAAAAGTCCTCCAGAAGCTTTTCAACACCATCGTCCTCGAGGGCATCACGCCAGAAGCATGGAACAGAAGCGTGGTGGTGTTGTTTTTCAAGAAAGGCGACAACACCTTATTGAAGAACTACAGACCCATCTCACTTCTGAGCCATGTTTATAAGCTGTTTTCAAGGGTCATTACGAACCGTCTCGAGCGCAGGCTTGATGACTTCCAGCCTTGCGAACAAGCCGGTTTCCGAAAAGGCTTTAGCACCATGGACCACATTCATACGCTGCGGCAGGTTATACAGAAGACCGAAGAGTATAATCTGCCACTTTGCTTAGCGTTTGTGGACTATGAAAAAGCCTTTGATTCGGTCGAGACATGGGCTGTGCTCGAGTCTCTCCAACGATGCCGTATTGACTATCGGTACATCGAAGTGTTGAAGTGCTTGTATAATAAAGCCACTATGTCGGTCCGAGTACAGGAAGAGAGCTCCAAGGCGATCCCTTTAAAAAGAGGCGTAAGACAGGGAGACGTAATTTCTCCGAAACTGTTTACAACTACTTTGGAGAACGCCTTCAAGCTCCTGGAATGGAAAGGATTCGGCATCAACATCAATGGCGAATACCTCACTCACCTTCGGTTTGCCGACGATATAGTAGTCATTGCAAAATCGATGGAAGAGCTCAGCACGATGCTCGAAGGCCTCAATCGGGTTTCTCAACAGGTGGGTCTTAAGATGAACATGGACAAGACGAAAGTCATGTGTAACTCCCATGTTTTACCCACCCCGATTTCTGTTGGAAACTCGGTTCTTGAAGTCGTTGACTCGTACGTCTACCTAGGACAAGTAGTCCAGTTAGGTAGGTCCGACTTCAACAAAGAGGCCAATCGCCGAATCCAACTCGGCTGGGCAGCGTTCGGAAAATTGCGTAGTGTCTTCTCGTCCGACATACCTCAGTGCCTCAAGTCGAAAGTTTTCGACCAATGTGTGTTGCCAGTGATGACTTATGGCACAGAAACGTGGTCTCTCACTATGGGCCTTATTAGTAAGCTCCAAGTAGCCCAACGAGCTATGGAGAGGGCTATGCTCGGAGTCTCTCTGCGAGATCGAATCAGAAATGAGGAGATCCGTAGACGAACCAAAGTTACCGACATAGCCCAACGGATTGGCAAGTTGAAATGGCAATGGGCGGGGCACATAGCGCGGAGGGCTGATGACCGATGGGGTCGAAAAGTTCTCGAGTGGAGACCACGTACCGGCAAGCGCAGCGTAGGACGTCCACCCACAAGGTGGACGGATGACCTCATTAAGACCGCAGGATCGCGCTGGATGCAAGCCGCTTCCAACCGGTCTTATTGGAGATCCATAGAGGAGGCCTATGTCCAGCAGTGGACGTCCTTCGGCTGATGGATGGATGGATGGATGGAAAGTTGTGGAAAATCAAACAAACAACTTTAGTTCCAATAATTTCTCATGAAAAATTGAAACAACACAAGTTGTCGAAGAAATATCATGGCTCCACTGTCTTCAAATATGGAACCACCAATTCCCACCTTTTCATTAACCGAATGAGCTCCCAGTTGGAGTGACGCGAAAAACTGATCAGTTTAACTGACCGTGTGTGCCCACCTTTTATCCACAGACATTACACATACGCACGAACGCTTCACGGCGCACGGGTATTTGTGTGCACAACGCCTAGGGTTGTCAACGACCCATGTCGACCGTATGGATTGTAATCCTGACTTACCAAGAAGTTTTGTGAGCACTAATACGATGTACTAGCCGCTGCAGGTTTCACATACAATCGTGCATACACTTATTTCGACGAAATCACTCAATTACCTAAGTAGAATATAACCAAAACACGCACTGTTACGAAATTTACTTTATTTTCTCAGATATTGCTGAAGTATCCAGAATATGAACATGCGCCACTCCATCATGTAGGTATATTTGTAAAATCATCCCATAATATAAACAAAAGATATAGTAATTAACGATTAAGTAAATCACCCGCGAAACGCACCGATGGCGAACTGAGGGAAGTACCTAATTTCATACACCTACCTCGGGGCCTCACTGGTTAAATAGCGGTTGCGGGATCGTTGCTGGTTTTATATCGGTACTGGTTGTTTCTGGCTATGTTTCCGAATAATTGCAAAAAAATATTTTTAACCCTTGATGCAAAAAGGGAGGTTTTAAAAGTTTATCACAATGTTCTTATTTGCCTAATCTGTAGCTTAACATGTATCAAAGAAGATATAATAATACTACGTACAGTACATGTCTTGTACCAGTGTGATGAGGTGATCTTTTCGGTATCTTTGTCGACTTTTTTGAATATAATATAAGAATTTTAGTAGGCATATTTGCAGAGGTCGTGTTTTTTAATTTTTGATATTTTGGGAAAAATCTTAGTAAAAAGATTTTATTGAGCATGTCTCAGAGATTTTTTGTTTACTATCATGTGACGTCACCAGAGTTGCCGCCCTTCTTACAGCGTTTACGTCACAGATATAATATCAAAAAAATATCGTATTTTATTTCGTGCGATTTGCGAAAATTAGACATATATTAGTTTAAATAGAGTGAAATCGGTATGTCTTTTTCAGGCTATTATCAATTATCTTTAAGGATTACCGCAATCCATAGTATATTTTCAATGTTGTCAAATAGCCTATCAAGTAGTACTAAATATTTATTCAAAACAATGATATAAAAATTGCTGATGATATAGCCCGTTGAGGGATGATTAAGGACAGGGCGGGCTCAGGACGGGCGCGGAACGGCCCCGGACGTGGGCTAGTACAACGCACATTCCAAACATTTTGTCTTATGAAAATCATCTTCGCGAAAAGCATAAAAAAAGAAGAAAAGTATAACTCCCTACTCCCTAACTTTGACATGGTTTATCTTTGTCATTCATTGTGAGATTAACAAAATCTAACAAAACGTAGTATTATAATATCTTCTTTGCTTATACTAAGCAAAAAAGGGGTCATTATGAACAAGTTTTACTATGGGGCCAAAGCCAACCCGGAAATCGAGAAGAAATTAGCTTTTTCCTATATTTGTCTGTCGATTCCGAGTTGCAATTTTGTAAGGAACAGCTGCTTTTTTTATTTTTGGTTGGCCCCATAGTAAAAGTTGTTCATCATGATGGTCTTATTCACTCTCTTTCGGCTTAGTACAGGGCAAGCAGATAACCCTGTCATCATCATCATCATCATCATTTCAGCCATAGGACGTCCACTGCTGGACATAGGCCTCCCCTAATGATTTCCAATAAGGCCGGTTGAAAGCGGTTTGCATCCGGCGCGATCCTGCGGTCCTAACAAGGTCATCCGTCCACCTTGTGGGTGGACGTCCTACGCTGCGCTTGCCGGTACGTGGTCTCCACTCGAGAACTTTTCGACCCCATCGGTCATCAGTTCTCCGCGCTATGTGCCCTGCCCATTGCCACTTCAACTTGCCAATCCGCTGGGCTATGTCGGTAACCTTGGTTCTTCTACGGATCTCCTCATTCCTGATTCGATCTCGCAGAGAGACTCCGAGCATAGCCCTCTCCATGGCTCGTTGGGCTACTTGGAGCTTACTAATAAGGCCCATAGTGAGAGACCACGTTTCTGTGCCATAAGTCATCACTGGCAACACACACTGGTCGAAAACTTTCGACTTGAGGCACTGAGGTATGTCAACCCTGTACACTACGTTAATTAACATAAATTCATTGCCCTAAGCGTTACATTTTGATACAAAATACAAATACATAATAATTTTATTGTTCATAATACACGTAACAGTTTAAATATAGATTAAATAGATAGAGATTTTATATTTTATTAAATTGTGTAGTTTTTATAAATCTGTATTTGTCAGTAACTTAAAAACCATGGGTTATTTAGTTTTTTCAGTACAGAGCCTATAGTTATAATTAATAAATAAATAAATAAATATTTTGGGACATCTTACACACGGCCTCTGACCCCAAACTAAGCAAAGCTTGTGTTATGGCTGCCAGAGACTGATATACTACATTTACTTATTTTTAAATACATACTTATATAGATAGTAACTAAATAACACCCAGACACAGAGCAAACACTTATGTTCATCACATAAATATTAGCCCTGGGTGGGGATCGAACCCACGCCTCTTTGATCCAGAAGTTAGGCTCACTAACCACTGAGCCACCGAGGCAGTCATTACAATTACACAGAATGTTGCAGCTTGAGGAAAAATGATACCCCCTAAACCTGTTGTAGCTATAGGATATTAACATTTCAGCCATAGGATGTTCATTGGAGGACAAAGTCCTCCCATATGCCAATTCCAAAATAAGTTTACGTATACTGAGCGCCACACAAATTGAAAGATGGGAAGTTAGCCGCAGAGAGCTGCACAAAAGCCAAAATATAGATGTTAGCGGGCGCCAGAGAGACGAGACGCCGCCGGCGCACACCCGCCCGCCAACCTCGTGCCTCCTGCGCGCTCCATACGCCCGAGCTCACTACTTCGCCATTTGTATAGGCATTGTGCGAATTAGCGAATCACGGCGAAGTGTCATCTGCGGCTAACTTCCCATCTTTCAATTTGTGTGGCGCTCAGTTATACCTGATTTATTGAATCAGGCGTGTCTTTGCGGAAATTCATCTGTCTGCTCTGACAGAGCGGAATCACACTAAATATTTTTTCAAAACAAGGATTTGAAGTACAGGTAACTATGACGTAACTATTTTCTTTTTCAGATTTACTCAATGCTTTTATCAGATCATTGTCGATATTTTAATAGTGTTTAATCATACAAAGAAAATTAAAAAAGGAGACCGGCGGCGGCGGCGACTGCGGCCCATTTCAAGTCGATGGTTCACAGACTTAATATTATACTTAAGTATACTAAGCGCCACACAAGTCGGCGGATGAAAAGTTATGCGCTCAGAGCAAATAAAAAATCAAGAGGGAACGTCGTTGAACAGCCAAGTGAGGCTGGTTTTTTATACATGTGTGAGTGCGTCGGTGTTGCGCCGCCCTAGTTCGACTGTCAAGAGAAGGCGTAGATTCGTTGTACGTGGATGTGTGTGTAATTGCTTGTACACGGCGAGGCGTAGTTTTGGTTGGCTTCACTTGTTTGTTCACAACATTCTCTCTTGATTTTTATTTTGCTCCGAGGTTATGCGCAGAAAGCTGCGCAAAAGCCGAAATATGAGTGTGCCCGGGAGCAAGAAAGACAAGACGCCGGGGCACAACCGCCCGCCCACCTCATGGCTCCCGCGCGCTCCCTACGCCCGTGCTCAACACGTGGCGTCGGCATTGTGCAAACACGCGCAATAATTAGCGAATCACGGCGAAGTGTCGTCATCTGCGGCTAACTTCTCATCCGCCGACTTGTGTGGCGCTCAGTATACCTTACTACCATCCATACGTATCTAACCAATAAAATGTGTATGTATAAATCGTAAGTATAATCGTAATTTAACTTAATACAAATCTACAATGATTTCAAATTAGAAGTTATTTTGTGCAAATCTACGACAAACCAATCACATCCGTCAAACTCTTGAATGATCTGTCAAATTCGTTTCGATGACAAACAGCCTTAAGGTGGGCACACACGGTCAGTTAAACTGATCAGTTTTCGCGTCACTCCAACTGGGTGCTCATTCAGTTAATGAAAAAGTGGGAATTGGTGGTTCCATATTTGAAGACAGTGGACCCATGATATTTCTTCGTTAACTTGTGTTAAGTGTTTCAATTTTTCATGAGAAATTATTGGAACCAAAGTTGTTTGAAATTTGATTTTCCACAACTTTGATTCCTATCAACTTTTTCATGGATCGATATTTTTTAATAAGCCGGTGATGTCATGATGTTTCTTCGATAACTTGTGTTATTTCAATTTTACATGAGATATTATCGGAACTCAAGTTGTTTGAAATTTGATTTCCTATAACTTTGATTGCCATCAACTTTTCCAGGATCGATATTTTTTTAATAAGACAGTGGTGCCATTTTGTTTCTTCTATAACTTGTGTTATTTCAATTTTTCATGAGAAATTATCGGAACCAAAGTTGGTTGAAACTCGATTTTCCACAACTGTGATTTTTATCAATTTTTTCTAGGATCGATATTTTTTTAATAAGCCGGTGGTGCCATGATGTTTCTTCGATAACTTGTATTATTTCAATTTTTTATGAGAAATTATTGGAAGCAAAGTTGTTTGAATTTCGTTTTCCTAAGACTTTGATTCCCATCAACTTTTTCCAGGATCGATATTTTTTTTAATAAGTTAGTGGTTCCATTTTGTTTCTTCCTTAACTTGTTATTTCAATTTTTCATGAGAAATTATCCAAGCCGAAGTTGCTTGAAATCTGATTTCCTACAACTTTGATTCTCATCAACTTTTTCTAGGATCCATAATTTTTTAATAAGCCAGTGGTGCCATGATGTTTCTTCGATAACTAGTGTTATTTCAATTTTTCATGAGAAATTATCGGAACCAAAGTTGTTTGAAATATGATTTCCTACAACTTTGATTCCTATCAACTTTTTCCAGGATCGATATTTTTTTTTATAAATTAGTGGTTCCATTTTGTTTCTTCCATACTTGTGTTATTTCAATATTTCATGAGAAATTATCGGAACCAAAAATGTTTAAAATTTGATTTCCTACAACTTTGATTCCCATCAACTTTTCATAGGATTGATAATTTTTTTAATAAGGAAGTGGTGTCATTTTGCTTCTTCCATAACTTGTGTTATTTCAATTTTTCATGAAAAATTTTGGAAACCAAAAATGTTTGAAATTTGATTTCCTACAACTCTGATTCCCATCAATTTTTTCTAGGATCGCTATTTATTTTGATAAGACGGTGGTGCCATATTGTTTACAATGGCACCACTGTCATATTTGAAAAATATCGATCCTACAAAAGTTGATGTGTATTAAAGTTGTAGTAAATCAAATTCCAAACAACTTTGGTTCAGATATTTTTTTATAAAAAATTGGAATTACGTGTGTTACTGAAGATTCAGTTAATCATCGAAGTGGTACAAACATGCAAACCATCGCAGTACCTATCGGCAATAGTTGACTACGTTAGGACCCCGCTGCAATTATTTGATGAACTGATGCGATCATTTCATCATGTGTGCCCAGCTTCTGGTAGTGGTTTATACATGGAGCCACCAATGCCCACCTTTTAATTTACTGAATGAGCCCTAATTGGAGTGACGCGAAAACCTGATCAGTTGAACTGACCGTGTATGCCCACCTTAAAGGTTAGATTATAGAAGGGAACAAACAGCTGACCAATCAGAGAGAAGATAAAACTAATCTAGGTAAAAACCTCGATAAACTTAGCCTATGCTAGACAAATATAGAGTTGTCTAGCATAGTCACCCTCTCACACTTCTTTGTATACACCATAGTACGCCATTTGCAATGGACGGTGATACTCTAATCATAAATAAAAAATAACCATTGATCACAAAGACGTAGGTATATATATTCATAGGTACAATATAAATATCAAACTCTGTTTTATTAGTATCTATTCGCAATTTTAACTAAAACCTTATCAAACTACATTGTTATAAAAACTAAGAGATGGTTAATACAAGAGACAATTGAGTAAAATGTCTTAGTGGCAATTCAACAATTAGCTAGGTACTTACATACTCGAAGCCGTGGTGGTCTAGTGGTAGTAAGACCCGACCTGCAATCGTGCGGTCGTGGGTTCAAATCCCGATCTCGTACCAATGAGTTTCTTTGGAACTTATGTACGGAATTTCACATCATTGGCTTTTCGGTGAAGGAAAACATCGTGAGGCAACCTGCATACGTCCGTAGAAGAAATTCGATGGCGTATGTGAATCCACCAACCCGCACTGGGCCAGTGTGGTGGATATGGCCCAAACACCCTTCGTGTTAAGGCCTAAGTCCTGCAGTGGACTATTAAAAAGGCTGGTACAGTACAGTACAGTTACATACTCGTATTATCTGAAAAGCCGTGGTGTTCTAGTGTAATGACATCCGCTTTACAACCGTGAGGTCGTGGTTTCAAATGCCGGTGCCGTACCAATGAATACCTTTGAATAATAATTTACGTACGGAATTTCACACCACGGGCTTTTCGGTGAAGGAAAACATCGCGAAGCAAGCTGAAATTCGGTGGCGTATGTGAATCCACCAACCCGCACTGGGTCAGCATGGTGGATATGGTCCAATCACCCTTCGCGGATAGGTCTACATCCTGCAGTGGACCATTAAAAAAGCTGGTACAGTATGTGAATCCAGCAACCCGCACTGGGCCAGCGTGGTGTATATGGCCCAATCACCCTTCGAGGGTAGGTGTTTGCATTGTATTGTAAGTACCTATTTGTATCCAGACATAGACTAGTTGAATTTTAAAAGAGACAAGACTAATTTAAGGTCTTTGAATTTTTTTGCATGTAGGTTGGCATAGACCTGAGCTGCTATAATTATTTTTCAAGTTGATTCGTTCAGTTTTTCAAGTAGTTTAATGCACCTAAATAATTGTACAGAAATGTGTAGGTATTAGGTAAATAATACATTTTTATCACTTTTTATCATTTCGTAATACCTAGATACGATATCATTACCGTGGCACGGTACCAATTGGGACTACCTGGTACAATTCTTTTTTTGTTCAATCATGCTCCAGAAAGTATGATCTATCAACAAAAAGGAATCATCAAAATCGGTTCATAATTGGCTGATTCATACCTAAAAAATAATCAGTCGAAATGAGAACCTTCTATTTTTGAAGTCGGTGAAAAATAAATGAACCTTGAAAATTTTGAACAACCTGGATAAAATAATTAATTTAACAACGGTTTCAAAAATAAAACAGTTTGAGTAGTTCCAAGCAGTAGGTATATTTATTTTTTCTAATATTGTGCTACTTGATTATGCTATTTATTGGTTGTAAAACTCCAAGTGTTAGAAGATATTGAATGCATTGTATGTCGCCGGTTACGATTGATGTAGGTAGGTATGGAAATCTGCTGAAACTACGTTCAAACATAATACCCCTATGCTTGAGCATTTAAAGCGATTCTACCGCCGCTGTAAAAAAGAAAAAAAAAGCATTATAATTAGCCAAGTGTATGTCGGACCATCTGCCACATGAACCGCCTCGATCACATCAGGGGTGCTTTGCGCACTCCAGATAATTTATACGCTGGAAAAAAATATCTAAAAATCTGAGGGGTGTCCGTGAACGGCGTCGTAGCTCTAGACCAATCAAATATTACTATGCAAACTCATGCCAAAGAAAATAACCGTCAGAGAACCGTCGTGTCGTTACGGTAAACTAACAACAAGATTGTAAGTGAGGTCTCAGAGTCTACTTGGACTACAGGGACGAGCCGGCACTTGGATGCATGTTTGTATGTATTGTTGTTCGACGATAATTCAAGTACCGCTCAACCGATCTCCATGAAATTAAGCATGAACGTAGTTTATATATACAGAATTTTAAAATTCGAATATTCAAGAGCATCTTCTGTTCAGTGCACAGGTTCAGTGGTTGTGAAGATACGAAGGCCGTGGTAAAGAGCCAAAACGGCGCCACTTACTGCGGGAGTTGCGGATGACGTAATAATTATCTCAATACTATAATTAATAGAGCATTTTGTTTATAATTAAAAATATAACCGCTCTCTCTGTTCTATGAAGCCCTATACATAATCTATACGACTTCTTCGAGTGTTAGATTCCATTCAGTATGACCAGATCCAACATAATTCAGACATTGTAGCAGAACAATAGCAGTTTTTGGCAGTAAGTAGGCAACTCATATTTTAAACATTTCACCGAATGTTATAAGTCTATGTCTTTCAACATTTGTTTAAAATAAATCGCTAACTTTCATACAAATATTGTTACATTTTTTTGATCCCAGTAGGTATTTTTAGGTTAGGAATAGCGCGAGGTCGAAGTCAGGGGCGGACTACTAGTAATCATCAGCCAAGGAACCGACTACTTGATAGACGCTAGTCTATTGATGAAAACTGAATTGGTATCTACCAAGTATCAAACACTTTTAGTTGTACTAGCAATGATAGAGCAGTGAGTGTTGTCAACGTAACAAAATTAGTAAAATAAAGAGTAAAATACGACGCTTCTCTTTTTGCACTAAAACAAACAAATACGTAGTCATACTAAGACTACTGTTTTATTTTACAACTGTTACTATGGAGCCAACAGCGACTGCCTCGGTGGCTCAGTGGTTAGTGACCCTGACTTCTGGATCAGAGAGGCGTGGGTTCGATTCCCACCAGGGCAACCATTTTGTGATGAATATAGGTGTTTGCTCTGTGTCTGGGTGTTATTTAGGTACTATCTAAGTATAAGTATGTATTTAAAATATGTGTATGTAGTATATCAATCTCGGCAGCCATATCACAAGCTTTGCTTAGTTTGGGGTCAGAGACCTTGTGTGAAAAAAAAAAAAAAAAAAAAAAAAAAAACATGGTTGATGAACTTTTTGTATGGAACAGCAGATTTTTTCACGATTATGGGATTGGTCCCATAGTCAAAGTTTATAACGATTAGAGTACAGGAAGTTCAAAAATTAAACGTTATACCTATTGGCAATTCTAGACCACCTGATAATATGGGCTCTAAAACTGAAAGGACCGCATACACCACACCCTCTCGACTTTTGAGATGTAAGTACCTAAGCTTAGTAGTTCAATAAAAGTGATCAAAAATGCTGCACGAAAGTTCATCAACTGATTTTCACCTTAGTTTTTGGTTGGTAGACTCTTGTGCATAAACTGGCCACTATTTTGGTTTCCAGCGGTAGGTATATTACTCGTTTACACTATCTATTTTTAGTCGCTAAATGAGTTATTTTTTTCTTCCAACGAGCAGTAATGTGCAAGTGCCATAAAAGCCAAATAAATTGAATTTCGCGCGCTGACCTAGTGAAACCGTCTCAACTTTAATTTATACCTAGCTTCCCTTATTAGGGCCCGGGGGGGTCGGGAATAAACTTGAATTTGTTGCAACGTCCTCACCTAGTAATTTAGTGGCCACCTTTGTTAAACTTGTAATGTCCGTTTTTAAACTTTTAAGCAACGGGCTTAATTTCTTTAACAAATCATCAACCGTCGTTCCTAGGTCATCAATCGTCGTTCCTAGGTCTGCTACCACTCCTTGTAATGTCTGCTGTAACACGTCTGCCTGTTCACTCTGAAATGAAAGATGATTGTTAACTTTCCAGAACAGATTTTCTTGCAGAAATAACGCTTGAAGAATACATTATACGTACAACACAATAAAGTAAGTTTGTATTGGTCGTGTACAGGGTTATTTGTAATCAATCAGCATCCTTTTAGGGGCTTATTCTGTACATCAAAACTAACAACTTTTGTTCTATAATTATTGTCAAAACTAAAAAAAAAAGCTGTTCCATCATTTTGTCGAGGGTGAACGATATTTTTCTATAGAACAACATTTTTTTGATAATTAATAAATGTCGTAGAACAAAATTTGTTAGTTTTCATGTACAGAATAAGCCCCTAAAAGAATGCTAAATGATTAGAAATAATCCTGTAAGGAAATAAGGGCACGGGGGTAGGGCCAGATTTAGAGGTTTGGAGGCTTCAGGGTGACCATTGCGTGGAGCGGCCCCTTGGCTACGAATTATTTTTCAAACAAAGTGCATTTTATTCTGTCGAGAATTTCATTAAACAGTCTATTGTGAAACCAAGTAGATTATTTGTTTAACATTGGGATAATCCTTAAGATGGGTAGTAAATTTCAAATTATCAGGACTCTTGGCAGCTGTTATATTAGCTACAACCTGCGCAAAACCCAATCCTCGCAATGTTTTTAAGTGAGCTTCAGTTAGGATTGGGTTTTGCGCAGCTTGTAGCTAACTTCACAGCCGCCAAGAAGTTTTAATCGGCCTAAACCAGTTACTAAGTTGAAAATCCTGCGGTTGAATTGTTTACAATTTTTTTTCATAAAATAACTTTTTACGTCCACCATCAGACAATGGTGATGAGTTGATTAGGAAAAAACTTCATTGTTTATATTATTAATTATTTTAACATGCATAATTTTAATTCTCAATTTTGGTCAGATATTATATATAAGTGTAGGTATCGACTTATAGTTGTACTGTGACTTGAATGAAATAATGCTCGAAGAATTATTTTTCGCAAAAAATGGTAAAACCGAATTCTATCGTGTACAAAATTCAAATATTTCGCTCGTTATTGTTGATTTTTCAAAAATGGCTGAGCCGATTTCTTTAAAATTTAAATGGATCTTGAAAGTATATACTCTTTCGAACTAAAAAATATTTTTTCGATTCGGTTCACAATAATTGGCGAAACTATCGATAAACATATTCAAAAAAATACATACAGACGCACATAGAACCTCCTCCTTTATGGAAGTCGGAAAAAGGTATTATTTGGGTATTATACACATTTGTATTTTTATAATTACTTATATTTTAAAAATAATTTTATACAATTGACTAACACAAATGTTACTACTTACGCGTACAATAAACACGGTGACGAAGACGAAAAGTAGAAAGAAAACCTTGGAGTTGACCATGTTGAGTTTTTGAAGAGACTTGAACCACGGAGGAACGAAGTGCCAACTGTGATGTCTGCCAAATCCTCGTGGCGTTTATATACGTCAAAATAGGCCCAATACCAATTAATTTATTTTCTATCTAATGCAAATTAAAAAGTACCGAAGTTACTTGCCTAATTGTGCGGAACATTATAAGTAGCTAAGATACGATGTGCTTATCTTCAAAAATTAGCTAGGTAAGTACCTAATTGCTCACGCATTTTAAAAAGTTTATTAAAAAAACAGCCATGGCTCAGTTCAACGACAGATTGTGGGTTTACATACAAACTTAAAAGTAGAGTTATTTTTGTAGAGGCCGTAATATGTCAACCTCAAATAGGTAATCATTTTTTGCAAAAAATCGCTACACCGACTTCCACCGTGTACATAATCCGAATAGTTTGCACGAATAGATGTGAAATCCAAGTACATTTCTTGATTTATCAAAAACGGCTCAGCTGATTTCGATAAAATTTAAATGGACCACCTCAGGAGTATCAGGACCCTTTCGGACTAAAAAATAATGTTTAAATTGGTTCACATTTGGCAAAAATATCGATGAACATAGGCAAAAAAAAACATAGAGACGAACATTATAGTACCTACCTCCTCATTTTTTAAAGTCGATAAAAAGCCGTATTTTAGTGAAAATGTATGGGATGATAAAACGGCAGTATTTTGTAAAAAAAACAATAAGTACGTTAATTTTCACACAAAATTTAGGTACAGCTTGAAAGGGTGTACGCTAGCCGTATTTGCGTTTTTCGAGTTTTTAGAGCCGTATCAGGAACATCACTGTAGCTATCATAGAAAATAATGTTCTATTTTTTGCCCAGTGTATTGGCAAGTTGAAATGGCAGTGAGCAGCACGGAGCACGAACCGATCGTCGCGCTCCGAAAATTGACGCCTGTGCTAGCCTAAATACTTGAAGTTCTCGAAAATTGACGCATGTGCTAGCCTAAATACCTAAAGTTCTCTAAAAGCCTCGCCTTGAGCATCTCTTCAAGAATTCAACAGTAGTTTTTGGTGTGAAAAATAGGTTGTAATAGGTAGTCAGACAAAAAAACGTATAAGCAAACAAAGACAAAATATATTAGTTTCATCCTGTTCCCACTTTCATACTTGCACATCTTGCCCTCTCTTACTTTTATAATTATTATTATTTAGCGCCCTGTCTAGTTAATAGTTGACTATGGTGGTCCGCTAGGAGTAAATATTTTCTTTGTGTGCGGCTCGTCAAAAAAGTTGAAGTTTTTGGCTCGCCACTCAGTGTTGCCAACACTGCGACTATTTTTGTGTTCGAAGGCTTTCGGGTGGTAATTTCTTCGGACAATCCCAATTAATTTTTGTCCTAGTCTGTTGGTTCTACTATCAATTCTTGGATTAAATTGGTATGCTATTGTTAGTCTATGGTTTATTGTATATGTATATTAAATGAAGTGCTCAGTGTACTTTCATAGTCTAGATACCTACCTATCAGTCGCGGCTGTAAGTCGCGTCCGTCAGCCGTTTTGAAGATACACCTAAAATATCTACTTAAAATATCTTTTTTTTACTGTTCTAACAACTTTCAACCGTAGTAGTAAGAAGAGTAATTCGTTTACCGTTCTTACTACTGGTAGTAAGAATGGTAGTAACACTGGGAACAACGGTGAACCACGGTGGAACGAAGTGTCAAAATGTGTTGTCTGCTAGGAATCCTCGCGGATTATAAAAATATACCAAAATTGGTCTAATATAGCAATTAATCATTTATGGCGAGCACTGTATACTGATGTGCCTATATTAAGCAGAGTCGAATAAAATTAGTATGTGTCTGTCAAAGAAATTTTTCCTTCTTCATTCAAAGGTCCAGTGTATTCTTAAATGTACTCGTATTTATATTTATGGTTCTTGCTGAGATTACATCATCAGACAACCTTTTTTTTTACCAGGGGATATCCTTTATGGATACCACCGCACCTCGTGGGCAGGCGGGTGGTTATGTGGGAGTCCCGCCACTGGACGGTATACCCACCAAAACCCCTGGGTGTTCCTCCACTGCGCCTGGTGTCGAGGCTACGGGCACGCTTGCGCACTCCTCCGCGGCACCCGACAGCGCTGGCTCAAACCGGGCCCCACCTCGGAGCCTAGGCTCCCTCTAGAATGACGATGTGCCGAACACCAGACACATCGTCATCCACCACCTGGGACCACCCAGTACGGGGCGTCGGACAGCACCCGTGTCCGACAGCCCTGGTCCCGATGCAACGGGTCAATTAACGTGGCCCCGCGCCTGCCACTACGGCTGCAGAGGATAGGGAGAGCGGCCATCGCGATACCGACACGCCTCTTCCCCTGCAGCCCCACCGCCTCCGCCAACACGTTGGCGGCACCCGTTAGGGCCGCTGGCAGGATGGATAGGCAGCGGCTTCCTCGCTGCCCGTCCATCCCGCCGCCGTCCCCGCCTCGATGGGCTCGGCCGTGGTATCGCGACGAGTGCGACACCGCAGTCCACCTCAGTCGGCAAGCCGACCTACTGGCCAGCGTCTACATGGGTTTGGGGAAAAAACCCGGAGAGCCGGCCCCACCACGGGTTCCTCTTAGCTTCACTGTGGCCGCCCATAAGCCACAGCTACTAAGCCCCCCCGCCACGACAAGGCGGGAACCCACTCGGGGGGGATCCTCAGACAAACAACCCTATTGCAGAGGATGCAGGGACGTTAACTCTTCCAAGAGAGGATGTGATATAGTGCAGTGTTGGTTTGCGATGGTGTACTGTAGGCTGTAAGAGGAATTTATGTTGTCTGCTATCGCGCATATTTTCCTTCAATGTGTACGTCACCATGATCAATTAATTCATTTTCTATCTAATGCATGATAGTTTTATACCTAGGTACCTAATGGCGCGAAACATTTAAAGTGCGGTACTTATTTTTTAAATAAATTTTTCGTACATTTTTACTGAGTTAATAAAAAAAACCGGACAAGTGCGAGTCAGGCTCGCACACCGAGGATTCCGTACATTTCCAGAAAATTTCACAAAATTGAGAAGTGAGTTGTTTTTTTTTTTCATTTTTCTCGTCATAGGTACATCGAAAATTACACATTGTTAAAATAATTATAATCCTGTTTTAGCATGTGCTAATGAAGTTCTTTTATATGTACCTTACATGATACGATTTACTCACTTTAAATTTTGAACTCATATTTTGTGAATTTTGAGGCCCTATTTTTTGTGATTTACCGAAATAAAAAGTTTTCAGATTTATTCCTATATGTGTACTCTAAGACAATTCTTCTCGCCAAATTTCATAGTTCCAACGGTAAGTAACTACCCTGTAGGTTTTGATTTTTGTGACTGTCGAAATATGCGGTTTCTTACGACATACTTAATGGCTCTAATTTTTTTAAAAGATAACTGAGAAGTTTTTTTTACACAACTGCAAGAGATCTTAGATATACGCACAGACTAATACGTATACAGTTTAAATTTTATCTCGATATCTTTACGCGTTTCCGAGATAAGAGTCTTGACATACACACACAGACGGACAGATGAACAACAAAGTGATCCTATAAGGGTTCCGTTTCTTCCGTTTGAGGTACGGAACCCTAAAAAACAACTGTTGCTAAGTTCAATAACGAGCTGTGGCTTTACCTATAAACTGCATACTCATATATTTGGTAAAACAATAATTTACAAGTTAAAAAGTCGTACCTTTAAAATAAAAATATACATTAGATTAATAAAACAAATAAATTAATAATAACATTTATTCTTCTTCTTCTAGTGCCTTTCTTATTGAAGGTTGGCAGTCAGCAGTCAATTATTTGAAATTACATTACATTTTATTATATAAGTAAGTAGATCAATAGTAAAAAATTAATTCAAATCGTAATATAGATACATGACTACTATCATACAAATTATTTCTGCCCAGCGCAGCGCATTACCAAGTTGAAATGGGAGTGAGCAGGGAAGAAGCACCATATCCGACGCCCAGTACTGGTTGGTCCCAGGTGGTGGATGACGATGTGTCTGGTGTTCGGCACATCGTCATTCTAGAGGGAGCCTACGCTCCGAGGTGGGGCCCGGTTTGGGCCACCGCTGTCGGGTGCCGCGGAGGAGTGCGCAAGCGTGCCCGTAGCCCCGACACCAGGCGCAGTGGAGGAACACCCAGGGGTTTTGGTGGGTATACCGTCGAGTGGCGGGACTCCCACATAACCACCCGCCTGCCCACGAGGTGAGGTGGTATTCATAAAGGAATTCCCCTGGTAAAAAAAAAGGTACCAAGTACCGACAAGCGTGGTGTACGATATCTACCCATAAGGCGTATGGAATTAATTGTGCGCCGCTAGAATTATTATCTGTCCAGCTAAGATGCGCAATAACGAAATTAAATTTCTATTTTGATGCTATTTCGGGCTATATCGTCACAAGAAACAGCAGGTCTAAAACGGCCGCTTTGGCCAATTCATAATTTGATCATCTGGTGATTCATTTACTGAATCGTAAAATGGTCACATACTGACAATTCACCATATGAACTGCGTATGATTCATTTCTCGCAATTCATCCTTTTGACAGTCTTCTATGGAAATTCGTAAAATGGTCCACTGTAGCAGAATTGCTTTTGTATCAATTAGCAGAATTGTTAGAAGTTGCTCGAGGCCAACATCTTGCAATTCATTTCTCACATTTTTGATAAAAATAAATGCATTATGGCTGATTTAGGTATTTACGAGAATTTTTAGGAACATGGACGTGTTTTAGGAAACGTAAATTACCGCCGGCAAAATGCGAGTCTACGTAATGTCGAGCTGGCACTCGAAATGCCAGACTCTGAATTTCTAGGCTTAAATACAGATTGAATAAAAAAAATTGCCGCGACCTTAAAGCTCCATCAAACACAGGCGGTACGAGCGGTAGAGCGGTACGAGCGGTACGAGCGGTAAAGGGCGGTACGGCAGTACCGCGACCGGACCTGTGTTAGCCCTTCTTATATAACTAGTACAATACAGATGCCCGCCCGTCTGCTATACCGCTCGTACCGCCTGTGTGTAAAGGAGCCTTTAAGCTCGAAACATACTATCGGACGCGGCTTACGGACGCGACTGACAGCCGCGACCTAGACTATGGAAGTACACAGACCATTCAAATTAAACTGGATAGGTAATATCGTTCGGATTTACAAATCTCTGTGATTGGCGCAAATTCGCGGCGGGCCCCGCCCCGTGCCACTTCCGGACTTGCGGATAGATGGCGCTCTGTCACTTGTGGCAAAGAAGATAATTATAATAATACTACGTATGCTTGTGGGGAAAAAAAAGGCGGACGGAAGATTCTTAAAATCATTTATTTATTTCAAAGTGTACGTAATTTTTTTTTTTGTATTTTTTTTCAAATACGTTTGACTACACACACACTGCCTGATGTTAAGCAGATATGCAGTCTAGGACGTAGCACGCTTACCTAGAAGATACCTATTTACTCGAGATTTGAAGACACCTACATTGTACTTTAACGGAAAGACAGACTTAGGTAAAGCGTTCCACATTCTGGCAGTTCGTATGAGGAATGTGGACTCAAAACGCTTGGTTCTAACGCGTGGGAAGTCCACCATAAAACAGTAGCGCTTTGGTCGCGTCTGTCTAGCCGTACGATAGAAGAAAGGGGCAGGTGGGACCAAACTGTGCAACTCCTGGGCGCACTCACCGAAGTGTATCTGATAGTAGGCAGACAGACACGCCACCCTACGTCGATGCTCGAGACTTTGCAGCTTCGACTCAGTCAAGGTTTCGTTGCCTATCAGCCTCCTGGCTCGCCTTTCAATGGACTCCAAACCCTCCAACTGGTATTTGGCAGAGCCATCCCAAAGGTGAGAGCAGTATTCCGTGCAAGACCTGACTTGCGCTTTATAAAGACTAAGCAGTTGCTCAGGTGTGAAATACCGTCTCACCTTAGAGAGAACACCAAGTTTTTTTGAGGCTAATTGGGCTTTTGACTCTATATAAGACCCAAAGTTGAGAGTCGATGATAGCGTAACGGCTAATAGTTCCAGACTGTTAGTTACCGGAACGGACACACCACGGAAAGCAGGAGACAGTTGGAAGGGCCTCTTTTTGGCCGAAAACAAACAGCTTTGAGTTTTTGTGGCATTAAACTTGATCAGGATCACCCCAGTCAGATACCGCCTCCAGATTCAAGTTGAGCCGTTCGATCATAGCCTCTCTGAGTGACTCGATCTGTGGCCCGCTCGTTCTTGCTTCGGATGTGTAGCTCTCCATGACTGTATTGTCGTCTGCGTACCCAAAAATACCAGACTTTAGCAAGTCGTTAATATGCAGTAGAAAAAGCGTCGCAGAGAGCACTGACCCTTGAGGAACACCGGCATTGATAGCCATTCGGTCTGACGAGAAGCCATCTACAACCACTCGTATCGACCGATTCCTCAAGAAATCTGATATCCATGCGCAAAAATCAGCAGGCAGGCCGTAAGATGGAAGCTTGCCAATAAGGCTCTCATGCCAGATCCTGTCAAAAGCTTTCGAGATGTCCAAGGAGACAGCCAGCGCCTCCCCGTGCTTCTCAATGACCTCACTCCAAATGTGTGTGGCGTACGCCAGAAGGTCCCCAGTAGACCGGTTTCGGCGAAAGCCGTACTGGCGGTCACTGAGTAGGTCATTTGCTTTGAGTAGGCCAGGAGCCTGTTGTTAAGAACACGTTCCATACCAATGCAAAATATGGACGTGATCGAAATCGGTCTGTAATTGGCAGGGTCAGCACGGCTACCTTTTTGGATACAGGCTGCATGTTAGCAAGCTTCCAAGATTTGGGCACTTGACCCGTCTTCAGAGAGAGGCGAAAGAGGCGGGTCAACAGAGGCGACAGCTCAGGCGCACAAGTCCTTAGTACAATAGCTGGAATACCATCTGGGCCACTGGCCTTGTTCACATCTAGACTGCGGAGAACTTTGAGAACCTCCGACGAAAAAATACTCGTGAAGTAATGTCAAAATTAGACGAATTTCGCTTGCACATGTTAGAGATTGTCGACAAAAGTGCTTTAGCCAATAAGCACTCACGATAAGTCTTCATTCCGTTGCGTAGTCATGACGTCACCCAAAATATCGAATTATTGCTTTATTGTAGAAATATTCAGAAATAATCCTTTAAATCGTGGTCGTATGCTCGCCCCGCAGGAAGGTGCATCTACATCTACACGTAGGTACAACACTATTAACTAAGATAAAATTGATAAATACAATGTCAAATTCAAAGCACGCGAGTATTAAATTATACTTAGTGTAAGAGAGACTCCTACACAGCTCTAGTTGTATGCTCTTATAGTAGCTCGGCGGCGGTGAGGTATTATCTATCCGGGGGGTGCTTAAGAAAACACGTAGATACCAGTATGTTGCATTGGGTTTAATGCCTCCAATGATACAAATCTAGTATAGGACAGACAACAATAAATGCGCGCGCGCCGGTGTCGCGAGGCAGGGACACACTGTGCGACTACCTGAGAGCGGACAGGGTGCGCGGAAGGAGCTATGCGGAGGTGCGGTCGCGGGACGCGGGCGACGAAGGGATGCTCGCCATCCCCTTAGCGAATTTCAAGGAATTTGCCCGCCGCGTGCTTTACTCACACTGTTACATCCTCCTCCTCTAGTTCGAACATAGCGCCCTCGCGTTCGGGCTAGGACAGCTAGCCGTAAATTTGCGCGGCCGACCACGACGTCTTTTTTCTCCCATAGGCGAAATATCAGAACCGGTGTACGAGACGAATTGACAGACGTGACGTTTGCTACCAAACTCACCTGTCGTCGGATATGCTAGCTCGTACGACGTAGGGCTTGCAAATTTTGCCTTCTTGTCTAGACCATCCTTTCGTAGCATGTTCGCGGTCTGTTTTCGTGTCCTAGGAGGAACGTGGTCACCTGCGTTATAATTTCGGACCAAACATTGGTTACTTACGATTAAGTGCTCAGAGCGTGACTGTGCTATCTGGTGAATATTACTTGCGTCGAGAGACCTACTACTTACCTTGAATTGGCGAGCGGAGGCCGGAGCCAGAACTGGGGACGGGGGCGATGCAGCAGTCTGCTTAACTCCCTGACACCTCGCGCAGCTCTTCGCGTGCTCTACCGTCTCGGCAGCTCTCGTCAGTCGACTCTTAAGGGAGGCTTGGCGAGCTGTTTTGTTAGGTCTAGGTCTGCGATTCAGCAAGTCATCGGGGAGGACGTTGCTGCCGTTTGACTGGCCTCTCCCCCTGGAGTCAACATCGTCACTGGGGAGGACGTAGCCGCAATTTGATTGGCCTCTCCCCCTAGAATCAACGTTGGCTGTATCTCGTGGGCTCTCAATGTCAATGCGCATTAATTCTGCATCGACGCTGGGTGGTGACGCTGATGGAAGGGAGTCATACGACTTCACGAATGGGAACTTCGCGTGGCGTGCGTTAGCAAAACACCAGGTACCTTGTGGAAGATCAAGTACAATACCTGCGCGCACGATGAAGTTGCTTCCAAGGAGGGTCTTATTGTCGGCTCCTGGAAACACCACGAACGTGGACTGTATGCTGCGTCCCTCCAACAGGACCGTAGTCTTGCAAGTAAGTATTTTTCTTACCTGCTGTTTACCGTCGGCGAGTGTCACCGTACGGCGTTCCTCTACGAACTTCACGCCGCTGGCCGTAAGTATCTCGTAGAGGCTGGGGCTAGCTACGCTGTGGGTGGCGCCGGTATCCAGCTCAGCGACTCCCACACGGTCAGCCACTTTTAAACGCACAGTCGGGCGTGACTGGGGTGAACGATCGATTTCGACGTTATTAAATTGGACGGTTCTAAACTCGGCTTTGCTAGTAAGGCTTGGACGACACGTCTCGCATCTCGATCGTACCGTACCGAGCTTACCACATCCATAGCAAGACATTGTCGCGCTAGGTGACTCGGTACAGTCGGTGTTTTTACTTGCTCCGCTTTTATCTGCGGACCTACACTCTGCCGCGACATGGCCGAAACGACGGCACGCCGTGCAACGCGGGCGGATACGTTTCGCCATAGTGGTCGGCGGGAGATCGTTACTAGAACGCGGGTCGGTAATACACGTGTTCGAACAAGAGGGCGAGTGCGCAAAAGTACGGGTATCGATGCACGTAGCGTTCAAACTGGCGGTGTAACAATTCCCTTCGCTATCGGGAGGGCTAAGATAGTTTCGCGTCGCCGCCGCGAGTGCGTTCGATAAATTAGCGGAATTTAAATGGCACATAGCTTCTTCCACATACCTTGTCCGCTCTAACAGCTGGTCCGGGTCCGTCACAGAATCGCGTGGCAGCCTTTTCCGGGTCTTCTGATTCAGCAGTCCATAGATAATGTCCGTCTGGAGCACTGACGGTAACTTATACGGAAGCTCCGTTATCTTGGCACGCACTGCACATATAAACGCTTCAGCGCGGTCGTCAGCACTCTGTTCGTTTGCAAAAATGTCTCTTAACACTTTGTGGGCTGGGCGTGGGGCACCGTACATCGCACGTAATCGGCGGAGGGCGTCTTCCCACGATTTCACGGACGATTTTATACTGCGCCAGAACACGGCGGCCTGGTCGGTGAAAAGCATTGCCAGGCCCCGGAGGGCGTGTTCGTCACTTATCGAGGTGCACTCCTTGTAGACGGTGATAGCGTCGATGAAGGCCTCGAACTCATCAGCGGAACGGGATACGCCATCAAATCGCGCGGTGCAGCGGCAGAAGTTTCCCGCTGGCGCAGCCGGCGGAAGCACGCTGCTCGATGACGGTGTCGGCGTCGTCGTGCGATGCAGCGGAGGTGATGCATCCATCACGTTTCTCAGCACGTTCGTTAAGAGACGCGCGAGCTGGTCTTCGCTGATGGTGATAATTTCTCGACGCGTCTCTTCGATCGATATCGCGGACTGCGTCGTTGGCGCGAGAGTTGAGCTGGCGGTTGCGGGGTCGTAGACCTCGTCGCGTCTTTCGTCGCCGCTGCTCTCGGGATGCTCGTGGTCCTTCTTCGTCTGCCTCGTGGTTGGTGGCATTTCGACTAGGTAGCGTCGCGTTGGTAGATTCTCACACGCGACGGGAACAGGGTGGTTCTGCACTGGAATCAACGTTCTCAGTTGCCACTAGATGGGCACAATTGTAAGAGAGACTCCTACACAGCTCTAGTTGTATGCTCTTATAGTAGCTCGGCGGCGGTGAGGTATTATCTATCCGGGGGGTGCTTAAGAAAACACGTAGATACCAGTATGTTGCATTGGGTTTAATGCCTCCAATGATACAAATCTAGTATAGGACAGACAACGAGGCAGGGACACACTGTGCGACTACCTGAGAGCGGACAGGGTGCGCGGAAGGAGCTATGCGGGGGTGCGGTCGCGGGACGCGGGCGGCGAAGGGATGCTCGCCATCCCCTTAGCGAATTTCTAGGAATTTGCCGGACTCGCTGTGCCAGTTTTTGTTTTACTGTGAGTGAATAGTGAAGTGAACCAGCAACCGAGTCTACAGCTTTTGTGTGCCATCGCCCTCCATCAGGCGGGTTGGGCCTCGTACGAGACCCCCCCCCTCTGACAGCGAGGTCGCTGCCGCAACAGCGCCCACCTCGTCGCGTCGCCACGTGCGACCCCAGCACTCCGCCGGTCTAGGCGTTGAGAGCGGGGTCGCGCACGCCGCCGCAACCCACGCGCAGGAGGTCTGCGCCCCGTGCCTTCCTCCCAGCTGCCAGCCGTCCAGCCTGGACGGACGCCCAGCAGGAGGCCGCACGGTAACCACCAAGCCATTTTTGGCGCGTACGTCAACTTACGTGAATCCGCCTACTTGGGTGAATCGACCCGAAATCGACCAAAATGTCGGGAAATTGGGAACTGAACCTGTCCTCGGCCTCGTCGAACGAAAGCGATGCCGCCCCGACACCTGCAGTGCCACCATCAGTGACTCCAGCTGCACCTACCACACGACAAGACACAGGTACTATAGAGAATAAGAGCAGACTAACGCCGCCTGAAAACCTCATTGTTGTCAGAGACATTCACGACCCTGACAAGACAGTGTTAGTGCCTAAGTCCACACTGGGACTACACCGTATACCCGTACCGAGAGGCAGAGCCGGGCGCTCGCGCTCAGCCGGAAGCGTGGCGCGCAGTGCCGCACGCAGCATCCCCAGAACCGCTGAGAGTGAGGAGTACCTAGTCCACGATGGAAAGAAGGCCGCACTCGACTTGGGTGAGTCGCGCAAGAAGCGCATGATCTCGCCGCCGAAAACCCGCCCGCCGCCCAAAGTAACCAAAATTCCAAAGCCTGTGATAAAAATTATAGCAAAGGACCAAGTGCAAAAAACACGAAAACGTCAAGGCGCCATCCAAGAGGCGACATCGTCTGCTGAGGATTCGAGCGCCTCGGGATCCCAACCCCGAAACCAACCACCACCGATAGTCGTCAGAGCGGAGGTTCACCACCCTCCCTACGAGGCGGCAAATGCCCCCCTACCGGCCACCCCCGTCACCAAGAAGGTCACGACCAAGAAGGTGAGTGGTAGTGGCATAATTAAAATTACCGACCAAGAGCCGCTGCCGCAATGAGACCCGCGACTAGCGAGGAGGCTGGCAGCCGCAGCTGATGAAACAGCATATTTGCCGCCCCCCCCTCCCACTCAACCGAGCCAGATTGAAAGCCAGACCGAAAAGGAGGAAGAAATCATGGCAATGGACGCCATAGAATCCGTCCCAATAGATGCCGCCCCTATGCCGTCCCCGCCATCGCCGCCCCCAGAGGCCGCGGCGGCATATGCCAAGGTACAGGCGGCACTAGCGCCACCAAAAGTGAAGAAAACAGCCAACTCAGAAACCGAACCCAACACTCGGCCATCCACACCATCCATACCACCGGCGACCTCACGCAACATCGAAGACCCGTTGAGGGCGCGTTCGGGAAAGTACCCGTCGTTGATTGTGGAGAAGCTGAATGACTGGCCGCGGCATATGGCCGCACTCAAAAACCGCCTGGGGTACGTACCAAACGCGCGCCCCTATAACTCCGGGATCATCTACCATCCCAAGACCCCGGAAGAATTCAGGACCGTGCAGGCCTATATGGTAGAGGCCAAGCAGAAGGAGCCGACCATTCAGTTCCACGCCTATTCGCTGAAATCTGAAAGGCCCCATAAAGTGGCTCTGTGGGGCCTACCTCAGGACACGGATGAGCAAGTGATAGTCCAGGCCCTAAAAGACAAGGGCTTTCCAGCGCGGTTTGCACGAGCGCTCCCGACTCGCCGAAACAACCGCAAAACGGTCTACCACCTACAACTAGACCCAATGAGCAAGGAGGGCCTGGACGACCTGTACAAGCTGGACGAGTTGCTGAACATGCCGAGAGTCCGCGTCGAGGCTTGGAGAGGCTCAACAACAATGCCCCAATGCCATCGGTGCCAGGCCTTCGGCCACTCGTCGGTCAACTGCTTCAGGGACCACAAATGTGTCAAGTGTGCGGGGCCCCACTTTGGCGCTGAATGCCCAAAAGCAGCTGACACACCACCGACCTGCGCAAACTGCAAGGGGAGACACACGTCCAACAGCAGAACCTGCCCCGTCTTCCGCCGAGAGGCTAGGAAAAGGGGCATTAGACTGCCCGGGGATCCCCCCCCCCCCTCAACCAACACAAGCACCAAACACCAGGGGGCGAGCAGAGCCCATAGCGACCCGAAGAGTCGCCGGTCAGACTGGGCCAGCACCAACCGCCCAGCAAATACCAGCCCAAGGGGCGGCGACCCAAGGGCTGCAACAAATGCCCGCACCATACCCCCCAGGATGGGGTTGGCCAGCAATGCCCACTACACTGTGCCCACCAGCCAACATGCCACGATTCATGGGCGGGGCACAAAGACCCATACCAAAGAGGAGAAGAAGGAACAAGAGGAGGGGAAAGATAGTGGAGGCCCCACCCGCCGCATCGACCCCCATCCCACGTGCCGCAGAGTTGCCGACCTCTGTACCCCCACACGCTAACGCAGGTGTTACACCCAGACCCGGTGCGGAAGAGGCAAGAAGCGCCCAACAACACAAGGCAACTGCACCCATACCGCCGCCAAGACCCACAGTGGCTCCCAAAACAGCCGCAGCAGGTACACGACCCAAACCGAGACCTAAGATGAGGAGGTCAAGATCGGTGCCTACACTAGCGCCGGACCAACCGCCCACGGAGGGCCCAGAACCAAGGGTCCACTTCGCCCCCATTAGCCGGGCACCATTGGCAATGAGGAGAGAAGCCGTGCCAGTGACTCCTGGAAATCCAGCCCCACACCATCAGATGCAGCAGAGAGGCCCCCCGCCCGGTTTTCCCCTCGGCCCGCCGAGCCAGGGCCCAATGCCGCATTATCATGCTCAACAGCACCCACACGCTTTCCCCCGCATTATTACGGGACCTCCAGCGAGCGCCCAATTAGGGGAATCCATCAGCGCTATGATGGGAGCCCTTGTGGGCCTACTCGCTGCCATCGCTGCGGGGGAGGACCTCCGAACGGCGGCGATGCGCGGACTGGCCACACTCCAAGCGATTCATTATGGATAGTGGCCTAACGCGCATCATGTACTGGAATGCCGGAGGCATCAAAAACAAAATCAATGAATTGAGAATTCTCACCCAGTCGCAGGATATACAAATCATTCTCCTGGGTGAGACCAAACTGACAGCCAGACAACAACTGAAGGTGCCCAACTACTGCGTGTACCGCCGGGACGAAGTCTCCCCCAAGGGCACGGCCTACAGAGGAACGGCCGTCCTGGTAAGGAGGGATATCGTGCACGAGGAGTTGGAAAACCTCCAGTTCGTCTCAACAAGGACGACGGGGATCCGAACCATGGTGGCCGGCAAGGAAACTGACATTTTTGCCGGCTACAGACCTCCGTCAAACCGAGAAGAGGTTGACGCATCAGACGTGGACGCAATATTCACGGCAAGACCAACACTACTGGCTGCAGACTTAAACGCAAAACACAGGACGTGGGGGTCAAACGTTAACTCAGCCAGTGGTAAAAAGCTTCTGCACATGACTGAGGCGAGAGGCATCACGGTCATCGGCCCAGACTCGCCCACCCATGTCCCATCAAATCCTCGAGCCCGTGCTGACGTATTGGATATAGTTCTACACAGGGGGATCGAGGCTCCAGTGTTCATAGAAGTCCTATATGACCTACAAGACCAGCATCTCCCCCTGCTCATCACTATCGGAGGACCTACGTCGAGCATGGCGAAGCGACCACCGAGGAAGAGAGTGGATTGGGAGAAGTTCCGTTCGGGTCTGCAATCGCTAACAGTCGGCAAACTCTCGACCGCAGATGATGTGGAGGACTGCTCGAAGAGACTGACGGAAGCGATTGCAGCCGCACAAGAAGCCGCAACAACTGAGGAGCCACCTACCGCACGGCGTGACGAACTCCCTAGAGAGTTGAAAGCTGTACGCGATCGCAAGCGAGAGCTCAGGCAGCTGTGGTTCCACACCCGCTGTCCAACGATCAAGAGAGAACTAAACGCCGTAACTGAGAGATTTTCAGAGTCGATAAGGGCCTGGAGGGGCACCGCCTGGGATTACCACATAGCCCAGTGCGAAGAGAACAGAACCGACCTGTATAGTCTCAACCGCCACCTGACCCAGGCTAAAGCGTCCGTTTGCCCACTACTAGACGGCTCCGGCAAACGGCGTTACTCAGCTTTAGAGAGGGCAGAGCTACTTGCTGTCGCGCGTTACGCGAGTTGCCATATAAAAATGGGTAAGTTATTTGTATCTATTTCCCTGATATAGCAACATTGAGCTGTAGAGTGAAAACTCGATTCTTGATATGGCAACCCTCATGTGGGACTCAGTCGTGCCGTCAGTCGGAACGCGAACGCCGCACTGGAAGGTTGTGGAGCTACCCCTTGGCTGGTGACACAGGTAGAGTGACCGCCTCCGGAGCTGGTTCTGCGCCAGGCATACAGTGGTGAGTGTATTTTGATCTTACACTCTATGTGGGTATTCCAATAGCATTAACAATAGCAATAGCAAGGAAATGAGCGTGGTCTCGGCTCTGATTGTAGATCCAATAAACGCTACTATAATCGTGGGGCTATAAGCCAAGAAGCGTATTGGATGGTGACCGTCATAAACGGCAAGCATTGAGAAGTGTGACCTGTGAGCACACTGGCAGCGGTCGATTAAGTTGGAGTCTAAGGGCGGATCTAAAGGGGTGGTATGGAGGATCCCTTGGGGGCAAAGCCCCCTTGTCCGGCTGGTGCCTAGAAGCCTACTGACAGTCAGAATGGCGTACCAGGTGGCACCAGGACACAGACAGACTGTGTTCATGACCGGAGCAATCGACCGAGCCAATGGAGAGCCAGTAGGGACCCCATAAGGGTCCCATAAATAAATCACGCAGGCAAAGCCGAAAGAGAATATATTGGAATACCCACATCGATTCCCCATTATAACTTGACATGCGAAGCTTTCATGAAACTCGTACGTATAATACACTTTGTCCCCCTAACTCATACCTTAAGACTATACTAATATAACTATAGACAGGTAGGTATGAAAGGGTGCGACAAAATGGTGGAGATGCTGGGATCATATTGAACATATTGATCTCATTTCTGAGGCATCAGAAACACTTTCGTACATTGGTTGTGAAAGAGGTCGGGATACCTAAGGATATAAATAATCATCACAACAGGGCGGTAGTAACGTCTTAGTACCGACATTGTTCGAGTCGGAAAACAGAAAAATTTAATAATTATTTTTAGTATTAAAGAATGGATCGAAAACTGATAACATTGAACCTTTTTGTTCAAAAATAGACAGTTTCGGAACATCCAGTAGGTACATAGGCTACAAGATGTGATTTTTTATTTGTGTGCATGAAGAAACTTACTTTAAAGTACGGTTAACTTTAAAGGAAGGGACACGCATTCTAGACGCATTTTTGAAAGTGAGAGCGAAGGCTACCGGAACGACGGTTAGTCCTTTTAACTGCTAAGAGGTATATAGCTATAGCAGAGGCCAAATATACGATGATCGCAGCATCGGACTGCGCGGCCTCCGGATCCGACACATAAAGCGCCCCGCAAACGGGAACATGCGCAAACGCATGCGGCTCTGTCAATGCAGTCTATAGTCTAGTTGAATCTATAGTCATCTGATCTTCGGTTATACATGTCAATTTGACGGATCAGATTGAAAAATCAATCACTCTCCCATTCTCGTTGACTCTCCCCGCGACCTTACAGAAGCCGGCAGGTTTTTCTTATCGACCCCTTTGTTATAACTCCCCCGCTAGCAAAATCAGAAATATAATCCAAAAATTAAAAGGAAAACCGATACACAATAATAACAATAGTGTTTCGCTTTGAAAGACGTACATTGCGGATAGCGAATAAGCATCAGGTTTTTGGCGATAAAACCAGTACGTGGACGCGTCCGCCGCCTAGCAGCGGACACGTGTCAAAGTCAAAGGTGATACAACGTACCTAATTCGTGTAAATTTAATCCGAAATCAAAAGGAATGGAAGGAATCCTTACGAATTGGCTCCGGTTACGACAAGATAGGCTCTGTCAATGTGTTGTTCTTATCGATGGGGAAATAGCCGCGAATGGGCTATCAATTGAGCGAGCGACATCAGCTATGACCAATCTAAAGCAACTACTTTTAATTTAAAAGAGGAAATTAAGTACCATACAGAGAAATCCACAAATCCGCTACCGTCCGCGGTCAGCGACGTTATGAATATTCAGATTGAGGCGGAATATCTACTAACAACCTTGATTGAGGCTAAGTAGGGAACGGCCCCAGTAGGTAACAGCGCATCTACTCCGGGCACAGCGAAGCTTCCAAAGCTAGAACTATCGAAGTATTCTGGCAACCGTCTGCGATGGAGTGAGTTCTGGGACCGATTTAGCACCAATATCCACGAGAGGAACATGGCAGATGCGGATAACTTGGCATACCTTATGAGTTGTCTTGAGGGAGTAGCCTTAGAAGTTAGCGTTGGATATGCTGAAGAAACGTTTCGGCTCAACGGATGAACTTATCAATGCTCACTATTCGGCACTGAATGAGCTCCCTCGTGCAGAATATAACTCAGCTAGTTGCCGTACTGGATGAAGTGGAACGCCACATCAGAGTATTGGAAAATCTAGGGGAATCATCGGACGGAAACCATTTCAGAGCATTGGGACCGTCTAAATTCCTTGAAAAGGTAGTACACGAATATCATCTCACTCGCCTCGACTCAGAGAACAATATGCCAACTATCAGAAAATCCCTACAGAGGATCGTCACGGCTATGGAAAATTCTCAAGAATTCATACTGGTCCCACAGGCAGAGGCCATTGGTTCTACGGCAGGTACACTGCATATTAGGATGGAGGAGAGGCAACGTCCACAACTAACTTTGACATTCTATTTTTAGTTATTTATCTATTTTACGTATAAACATTACAATATTAATAAAATTGATAATCAGACATACTTTTTCACAGCTTCTGAGATTTTGATTTAAATCCGTGAATGGCTTTATATGTTTAATGACAGTGACAATTAGTGACGACTCAATGTAAACTACTGTCATTCACAGCTGTCATTTAATCATAGGGAGATTATTTTGTTTTGTTTATGATGGTTGTGTTTATGATTTTGTAATTTGTTTAAAAAGGATTACATGTTAATTACTTATTTATATGGCTGTGAAAAAATGGAAATTGTTCAGTGTCGATCAATATTCAAATAGAGTGTGTTAAAGTTTTAAATGTTGGTCGCATACGTGTAAGTTTCATTTTCATAATGTTTCATTGAAATTAGATTCAAGAATATTACAACATTCGCATGCCAAAAGGCAGAATATGGAGCTCTATTTATAGTGTATCAATGTCAACCTAATGTACCCGTATCCGCAAATAAATGAATATGAATACGAAAACTTCTGTGCCCAGAACCCAAGAACGGCAGTAACTCAAATCCAAAACCCCTCTGAAATATAAAACTTAAATGCCGGCTCGTACTGGATAGCGGTAGTCAAAGGACCTACATAACACAAAAATTGTTCAAATTACTTGGACTTTATTCAGAAGACGATTTTATTTTAGTGTGTACATGTGGAGCGTCTTCACCTAATGAAATGCGATCTCTATCTGTTGAAGTGCTTATAGCTATCGCTAACGTTGTACCGCACGTAACAGGCAGATTGCCCTGAGCAGATTTTTTACATGAACAAGTAGATCTACCGGCTGACGATGATTCTGTCGGGGAGTCTATCGATCTTTTGATTGGAAACGACTACTATGCCAGTTTCATGCGCGACGGAAAATTAAAGCTGAAGGATGATTTATTTGCCATTGATACAGACTTCGGCTGGGTCCTGTCAGGATCGGATCAAGAGGATAATGCACATAACAATCACAGTACCCTCGCTGTGACCACATATTGCCAGTGCCATAATTCGAGCTGCCCATACTTCACTGAACCTGATTTGCCACTGCGGAACATTGACATACGCTTCCTATGGTTGCTTCAATGCATTGGAATCACAGATTCATCGAAGGCTACAAGACAAGATGAAGCAGTAAACCACTTCAATGATACAGTACGTTACAAGGAAGGTCGCTATGAAGTAAAATGGCCATGGACAGAATATCCACCTCGGATACCGAACAACTTCGGCCTAGCTATAGGAAGACTGAGGAACCTGATCAAACGTTCTAATGCTGATACCTTGGCGGAATATGAAGTTACTCTCAAGGAGCAACTGGAAGCTGGTATCATAGAACAGGTCACAGGTACCGAAGTCACGAACCCAGTTCACTACCTTCCCCACCACATGGTGAAACAAGCAGGTAAACGCGGTAGGATTGTTTACGATGCATCAGCTAAGACGGCCGGACAGAAAAGCTTAAATGAATGTCTATATAATGGGCCGTCGAAGCTGGAAGACCTAACCGCACTCCTGCTACAGTTTCGGACCAAGGAGGTGGGACTGGTAGCTGACGTGGAGAAGGCCTTCCTGCAAGTGGGGCTACAGGAAGAAGACCGAGATGTGACTCGATTCCCATGGGTTAAGGATGTAAACAGGGAACCGTCAGAAGACAACCTCTTAGTGTTCAGGTTTTGTAGAGTCCCTTTTGGGATAATTTCAAGTCCTTTCTTACTGACAGCGACAATCAGACATCACATGTCTCGATCAAATGAAGAGCTTTTAAAAACGGTAGCTAACAAATGCTATGTGGATAGTCTTGGTACCAGAGCAAACTCAACCGAAGAGGCTAAACAAGTATGCAAGAAAATTCGAGAAACTTTTGAGCAACTTGCCATGAACATCTCTTATGTTCACTGGACATCCAACGACGAAGACTTTGTAAAGTCTGTCCCACCGGAGTACTGGGGAAAGAAAATGGAAAAAACATAAATTCTTGGATTATCTTGGGACATATGCAAGGATACTTTGGAACTGAAGGTAGATGAGACCCACTTCACACCGAACCCTCCTGTAGAAACAAAAAGAGGTGTACTACGGGCACTAGCACGATTCTACGATCCATGTGGATTCTTTTGTGGACTGATTCTGCCAATTAAACTGCTTTTCCAACGGGTCTGTGAAGAAAAACACAAATGGGATGATAAATTGCCTACAGGAATCCTGCAAGCACTGAAAGAAAACCTCGAGGATCTGAGGACGCTAACAGAGATTCAAATTCCAAGACGCCTTGCAGGCGTAACTGACCCAGAGGCGCAATACGAGCTGCACAGCTTTTCCGATGCGTCAGATAAATATGCCTATGCCGCAGTTGTATACCTTAGGACAACAAGCCCAGCCAAGACTAATGTTTCCTTTGTAATGGCTAAGTCACGTTTAGCTCAAAACAAAGTTAAAAACGATCTAAAAATACCGCGATTAGAACTATTGGGATTTCTGATAGCAAGCCGCCTACTAACATATGTAAAAGCAAACATTGACCTGCCAATCATAAGGGAAACATTATGGACAGACAGCATGGTAGTCCTGGGGTGGATGAACTCTGACAAGCTCTTGCCACCTTTCGTGGCAAATAGAGTGGAAGAAATCAAAAGAAACCACCGACAGACGCAAATGCACTACATAAACACAAAGAATAATCCTGCAGATATCGCGACAAAACCCGGTCTATGGAAACAAATTCAAGAACTATGGTTTGAAGGGCCAAAATTTCTTAAGCAAACTGAAGCTAGTTGGCCAGAAGATGGATACTATGATCCTCAAAGAACTCTTTTTTTTCTGGGAGGAGGCTCTGGATCAGAATCCAGAGAAAGACACTATGACGAAGATTGATTGATTGAGAGGAAGCACAAAACCTGTCACATCAGGAAGACATGGAAGTAGTGAAATCCCTGACAGCTCAGGAATGTTTACTGGCGCTAAGACGCTTCTCTACAAAGATAAATACACCAATTAGGATGTACTCAGATAATGCAAAATACTTCAAACTTCTCTCTGAAGTTATATCAACTCGTCATGCATGGAGAAAGGCATTCAATGGAAATTCATACCCCAATTGGCTCCATGGCATGGAGGTTTTACGAGCGCGTGGTGGCACTAGTAAAACATTGTTTAAAACGAACTCTGGAAAAGCACTTGCTGAACAGGCAACTCCTGGCTCTCATAAAAGAAGTTGAGGCAGTAGTCAATTCTAGACCCTTAACAACGGTGGGGACTGAGATAGAACATGTGCTAAGACCAGCTGACTTTCTTAGTCTAGGACAATGCCTTAATATGGAGTTAGCACCAGATGCGGAGTCTGGCACAGAAATAAAAGTTCGGAGTTGGAAACGAAGGTTTAAAGATCGTATTATTATTATATACTACGGGACTAATCGCGCACTAAGATTACGAGATAAATAAATATCTCATCATCCCGACATAATAATGTGTTCAAGGTGCGAGTATATAATAATAATGTGTTCAAATCGCGAAAGTTTAAAAACTACATTAAATATTGTAGACGAATTCAGAGGTATGTTCATCCGACAATATCTTGGGGGAATAGATCAATCAAGGTTGAGATTTCGACATGCTCCAAAGTAGCCCAGAACCAGAGCAGACAACCCGCTACAACTAGGTGATCTGGTTCAAATTAAGTCCGACAATCTGAACAGGAGCAATTGGAAAATAGTAGTTGGTCAACGGACCGGACGACCAATGTAGGGTCGCTAAGGTCAGGACAGGAGACATTGTTTTCACACGGTGTCTAAACTGTTCCAAATAGAATATTTTATGTTTATAAATTAGTTCTACATATTCGAACTAGATGGCGTGTGCGTTGAGTTAGCTCGCGGTGGCGTTTGGTTTGCGATGCACACGACAATGTTTTGTAAGTTTTTTAATAAACGGTTGTTAAAAGACACCAAGGCTGTTTCGCTATCCTCTCGCTTAAGGTACCTCCTTAAACACACGGTCTATAAGACACTTGTGTCCACTAGAAAAAGGACGTGGTATACAATGCTCAAGTAAATGCAACTAACCCCATAGAACACACTACACTTGACACAGAGCCTGCGCTATCACCTATTAGGACAGTCTCTGATAAACCAGAAGGATCGGTTTCACTCGGCGGGGGGGAGAAGGGGGGGGCCGGCAACGGGGGAGAGTCATGGGGGAGAGAGGCGCGGCTGACAGCATCAGGCGCGCCGGATGCGTACGGCGCAGAGGAGGTGGTCACTCACGAGCAGCTAGAGGCGACGGTAGAGGCGCCAGACGAGTCTAACTCGGGGGAGCAACTTAGCTCGAGCTCCAGCGGGCAACCGCAAGAGAGTATGGACACACGACTCTCGCTGGACAAACAAGAGACGCTGCCTGATACGGACGAAACCAGCCAAGGGAGGGGGCAACGGGTAGCCGCAATACGCGCAAGGGAAAGGATAACAAATTGGACGAGATATCTCTTTACAATACCCGAATAACGCAATCCCTTTCCGTGGGGAATGTCGCGCGTTACGCGAGTTGCCATATAAAAATGGGTAAGTTATTTGTATCTATTTCCCTGATATAGCAACATTGAGCTGTAGAGTGAAAACTCGATTCTTGATATGGCAACCCTCATGTGGGACTCAGTCGTGCCGTCAGTCGGAACGCGAACGCCGCACTGGAAGGTTGTGGAGCTACCCCTTGGCTGGTGACACAGGTAGAGTGACCGCCTCCGGAGCTGGTTCTGCGCCAGGCATACAGTGGTGAGTGTATTTTGATCTTACACTCTATGTGGGTATTCCAATAGCATTAACAATAGCAATAGCAAGGAAATGAGCGTGGTCTCGGCTCTGATTGTAGATCCAATAAACGCTACTATAATCGTGGGGCTATAAGCCAAGAAGCGTATTGGATGGTGACCGTCATAAACGGCAAGCATTGAGAAGTGTGACCTGTGAGCACACTGGCAGCGGTCGATTAAGTTGGAGTCTAAGGGCGGATCTAAAGGGGTGGTATGGAGGATCCCTTGGGGGCAAAGCCCCCTTGTCCGGCTGGTGCCTAGAAGCCTACTGACATAGTCAGAATGGCGTACCAGGTGGCACCAGGACACAGACAGACTGTGTTCATGACCGGAGCAATCGACCGAGCCAATGGAGAGCCAGTAGGGACCCCATAAGGGTCCCATAAATAAATCACGCAGGCAAAGCCGAAAGAGAATATATTGGAATACCCACATCGATTCCCCATTATAACTTGACATGCGAAGCTTTCATGAAACTCGTACGTATAATACACTTTGTCCCCCTAACTCATACCTTAAGACTATACTAATATAACTATAGACAGGTAGGTATGAAAGGGTGCGACACTTGCTGACCACTTGGCAGGTCAGTTCCAGCTGCACCCGGTCCCATCAGGAGCCTCACACGAGGTACAGGAACACCACGAGCGAGTCGCGAGGGAAGTGTCCGCATACCTACAGACCCCGGCGCCTCCGTTGGGCGGGCTGGACTTCATAGCCCCAACGGAAGTGGCAAGAGCCGTGAGGCGTCTGAAGGTGAAGAAAGCACCGGGTCACGACGGTATACCGAATGCCGCGCTTAGGCAGATGCCAGCGAGAGGCTTGGTGTGTCTGACCCGGTTGTTCAACGGAATACTTCGGACCGGACATTTTCCCGCGATATGGAAAACTGGGAAGGTAATCGTCCTACCTAAACCTGGCAAGGATCGACGATTGCCGGCCAGCTACCGCCCCATCACCCTGCTACCGCACTTCTCCAAGTTGTTTGAACGTTTGTTGCTGCGGAGAATGCGTCCCCACATCGCACCCAGGGATGAGCAATTCGGATTCCGCGCACAACACTCCACCACGCTCCAACTAACGAGGGTGCTCCACCAACTAGCATACGACCAGAATATGGGGAGACGGTCCGTCGCCGTGTTCCTGGATACTGAAAAGGCCTTTGACCGGGTGTGGCACGAGGGCCTCATATTCAAGTTGATGAGCAGCACGATGCCGCCTGCGCTAGTTCGAGTCGCGGCATCGTCCCTGGCCGAGCGAGATTTCTTCGTGTCCGTCGAGAGCATGCACTCCGGGAAGAAGAAAATCGAAGCTGGAGTTCCACAGGGAAGCTGCACATCTCCATACTATTACGCCGCCTACACCAACGACATCCCGAACCCGGAGGACCCCACACCGGGAGGACGGGATGTAATGTTAGCCCTCTTCGCCGACGACAGCGCCTACATCGCTTCCTCGAGAAGAGCCGCACTAGCCGCGGCCAGGATTCAGCGGGTCCTTGATATCCTGCCAGAGTGGCTGGACAAGTGGCGGATGGCTGTCAACGTGGGAAAGACGGCCGCGCTACTTGTCGGAAGCACCAAGCGATCCACATACCCCCGACCACTGCAGCTTAGAGGAGAAGACATCACGTGGGAAAAGACGGTGAAGTACCTGGGTGTCTTCATAGATCCGCGCCTGAGCATGCGCTCGCAGACCACACACGCAGTCCACCAAGCGAAGGCTGCTAGAGCGCTGCTGCGCCCGGTACTCCGCTCTAAGCTGCCACTGAGCACCAAGATGGGGATATATAAAACGTATATCAGGACCCGTCTGACGTATGCTGCACCGGCCTGGTACCCGCTGTGCAACGAGACCCAGAGGAAGCGACTCCAGGTGGTCCAAAATACCAGTCTGAGGATGATCTCGGGAGCTGGCTGGTTCGTTCGGAACGACATACTGGCACAGGACCTGAAGGCAGAACCGGTGAGGGAGTTCGTGGCTCGGTTGGCGCGTCGTATGTACGACCGCGCAGACAACGGGCCACACCCTCATCTTCAAAACATCGCCCCGCACCATGCACGTCCACCGGACGCAAACGAACGAACCTGGCGCTCTCTCCCTCGAGATCTCCTCCTGGAGGATGAAGAAGAGGAAGTAGGCGACTCTGCATGAGGCCCTCCATGAAAACATAGATACACCAACGCCATGATGGCCCACAAAGCCGTGATGGCCAACAGGCTGAGAGGGGCTTGAGGTACCAATCGCCCTCGCGGGCGTGTCGGACGCTCGCCCCTCCCATCAAGCCAACCCACCCTCCCCTCCATCCCAAGTTAGTCCCCCACTTTTCCTTCCCCCCCTCCCCCTCCGCTAACCAGTTGTTTCAGGCTCAACAAAGCCAAGACGGCCACCAGCATCCAGCTGAGAGGGCGCTGAGAAGTCACTCGCCCTCACGGGCGAGTTCGATACTCGCGCCCTCAGAATAGTTCCCTGCGGGCAGTGTTCCCGCAGCGCCCAGCCGCAGCAAAGAGGGAAGCCTCGAGGCTGCAACCTCGCCCCCCTAGAACAGGGGAGAGATGACACCACAATGATGATGAGGAATTTGCCTGCCGCGTGCTTTACTCACACTGTTACATTAGTAGATTATACACCTAGAGAATTAAGTCGTGTCTTGTGTCACGGACAACATATTATATACCTACTTAAGAACCTCGGCGTAACAGATTAGATCCCGATAAACCGGCGAAATTGACTTCTTTTTGTGTAGAATTTTCAAATATTTAACTTTAATTGTTCACTGACCGAACGATCTGAGCGAATCGTCTCGGTTTTGACTCAACAATTCCGACAGATAACTACATAAGGACAAGTGCCTTTATTAACTAGATACTATTAAATACAAGATTTGCATAATCTAAAACTACGTAAACTACTACCGTTGTAGTAGTTTACGTAGTTTTACGTAGTTTAACGTAACAAGCTGTTGAATCATCAACAGACCCTAGAAGATGAAATGATTTTTATCGGGCTTCACACACTAGGTAGAAACTTTCTTTTTGTGATAAACATTTCAAAAATTGACACGCATTTTATTGATTGAGCAATGCGCCAAGAAGTTCTAATCATTTCACATTAAGTGACGACTGACTGGTTTAAAGCAGTACTCACAGATGGCGCTTCCAACACTGTAGTAGTTTGTAAAAAATGATAAACACTTTCACTAAGTTGGCGTCTTCGCAGACAGCGTTCTAGCTTAATTGGACAAAGCATCTGGACCGGAATCCCTGAGAGATGCTGGTTCAAATTCTGCGAGCGCGTCAATTTTTGAAATGTTTATCACAAAAGGAAAGACCCTAGAAGGTCTAAAGATAATCCAAATGCTCAAGCCCATTGCCTATTGGCAGCGTGCCCAGCATGCCACGTTGAATGGCAATGCTACTTTGTACCTAATCAAGGTTTCAATGTATAAACACTCCGTTTTCTGCGGGTTTTTTTAACAAACCGATTTCAGTTCTAAGACTGCCAGCCCTATTACCGTACGTACACATGCAGCTTAGCCACGCACGTAGAATAGTTTGACTTGACACGGAATGCCCAAGCTCCAATCTCTCTTTCCGTAACCTTCCACCATACCTACATTATGATAGGACTACATGTATTAGCTTAGCAGACATTAGTCAGTTTTGTGAAACTAATGTTAAAAGAATCAGAGAAAGCTACGTAATAATGTAAACTGAGCAACCTTATTTGGAAAAACGGACCGACAGTTTTATTTTATTAAGAGAATTAAACGCCTATAATTTAAATAAAAAGTATTGATAAATATTCATGTAGCAAAACAAATTTAAATATGGAGCGAAAAAATTCTATTAGGTACCTACCTTTGTAGTTTCGTTAGATACGGCACGGCAGTAGGTATTTAACCTACTAATTTATTATCTACTAGTAGTTCTCCGATCAGTAGACCTCGTGACACATCGCTTTAACTTCTTATTCCTCATTTAAAAAATCCGGAATCAATTTTCATTTTTCGACTTGACACATTTTTCGACTTGACAGAATCAGAATATTGTTTATTGCTTATAACTAATACATAGGTTGTTAAGATAAGATAAGTATCACAGTTTTACCCTTTTCGGGCGTGCAATATTCCACACAATACCTACATAATATGTAGTCTTTATTTCATTTGTGTAGATATCTCTGTGTCCATCCATCCATCCATCAGCCATAAGAAGTCCTAGGTATATAGAAGCATAGATGCATAGTAAGAAGACATAGGCAAACCCTTATGTATCTCCAATAAGACCGGTTGGAAGCGGCTTGCATCCAGCGCGATCCTGCGGTCTTAATGAGGTTATATATCCGTCCACCTTGTGGGGGACGTCCTACGCCGCGCTTGCCGGTACGTGGTCTCCAGCTTCGACCCCATCGGTCATCAGTCCTCCGCACTATGTGCCTTGCCAACTGCCACTGGGTGTGGGTGGTGATTGTGATTATGAGAGACACTGTTGTCCGGGCTCAGGTTTGATGTTAGGTGGTTTAGTGAGACTCGAGTGGCAGGGACGCAGTTGTCCGGTTCTTGCGTAGATCGAAGGGACACTGTGACCCTATTGTCTGGTCTCGGGTATGGAATTTGGTGGTTTTCACGAGTAATATTCCTAATGAGCGCTGTTTTTCGAACCCTATGCTAATGTAAAGAAACCTTGTCTAGTCATCTCTTATTTGCCTTCATAGCTAGTTAATCTCTTATTTACCTTCATAGTTAGTTATCATTTTGAACACGTCTAAAAGTAACATAATGTCAGGATTGGACGAGCGGTTAACCAACATTCTGTTTCGGCCATTTCAATAGTCCAATCTTAAACATACTCCTCCCCACGAAGGGTGATTTGTTCGTATTCGCTGCGCTGGCCCGGTGCCGGTTGGTGTATAAACAAACATTCACATTTATCTTTTCTTACAAATATTGATGATAATTGCCCGTGGACGTGCCAATGTCAAGATGGCCGTATCGGGACAATAGCTTTAAGTTTATTTTTAAATAGTGCCACTTAGTATAATTTCGAAGGACTAGGAATGGTAGTGGCAACATTCCTGGGGTAACGCTTGTGACGAACGCTGCTCATTGGTTCCAAGGAGGTTTCAAGTGCATCGCATGATTGGCCGATGGGCGGGAAAATGCGATAATGACTTGACAGATGTCACTTGTGAGTTGGAAAACAGACCTGGTTCGGAGAGGTTATGGTGAACGATTAATAAACTGATTGTTCGTGACTTTGCAATTTATCTCCTCGCCCGTTTAACCCACGCCACGCCACACTGAAGTAATGTTGGGTCAGATGGCATAAAATCATTACCACATTGAAGCTCTCTAACTGATGCGGATCCTTTGATGGATTCGACATATATATCTGTCGAATCCATAAAAGGATCCGCAATTATGGTGATTCAATGTGGTAATGTTATATACCACTGACCCAACAATGCTTCAGTGTGGCGTGGCGTGGGTTAAGCGGGCGAGGAGATAAATTGCGACGTCACGAACAATTTATTTATTTATTTATTTATTTATTTATTTATTTATTTATTTATTTATTTATTTATTTATTTATTTATTTATTTATTTATTTATTTATTTATTTATTTATTTATTTATTTATTTATTTATTTATTTATTTATTTATTTATTTATTTATTTATTTATTTATTTATTTATTTATTTATTTATTTATTTATTTATTTATTTATTTATTTATTTATTTATTTATTTATTTATTTATTTATTTATTTATTTATTTATTTATTTATTTATTTATTTATTTATTTATTTATTTATTTATTTATTTATTTATTTATTTATTTATTTATTTATTTATTTATTTATTTATTTATTTATTTATTTATTTATTTATTTATTTATTTATTTATTTATTTATTTATTTATTTATTTATTTATTTATTTATTTATTTATTTATTTATTTATTTATTTATTTATTTATTTATTTATTTATTTATTTATTTATTTATTTATTTATTTATTTATTTATTTATTTATTTATTTATTTATTTATTTATTTATTTATTTATTTATTTATTTATTTATTTATTTATTTATTTATTTATTTATTTATTTATTTATTTATTTATTTATTTATTTATTTATTTATTTATTTATTTATTTATTTATTTATTTATTTATTTATTTATTTATTTATTTATTTATTTATTTATTTATTTATTTATTTATTTATTTATTTATTCTATTACAACATTCAAAAACTTACAGTTAAAAAACCAAAACGTTTTTGAGCTTAAAATAACTTATCTCTAAACACTTAAGAATAATTACAAATATTAGGTAAGCAAATAACACAGTATCGAATTATTTCACTGAGTTTTGAAAAGAATAAATCGGTATCAGTTTGGCGAGCAATCAGTTCGTTGAGCAGTGTGAACTGTGAGTGCGTGGTGCGTGGGCGCGTACCGCGCGGTGTCGGTGCGGGGGGGCGCGAGCGGCGCCAGCAGCGCCGGCAGCCGCGCGCGCCGCCGCCACCGCGCGCGGGACTCCACGTCCGGGACAAACAATCCTAACCGGGATAATGCCGTAGGGTTGTCTATTCTACCATTAAAAAGTAGGTAGTAATGGACGACTAGCGAACACTTCCGTCTCAACTCTAGTGTGTTCAGCCCTACCATCCCACTCACAAATAGGGAAGGATATGACCAGGTAGGATAGTAACCATACATTTTCTTATAAAGAAAACGTGCAAATTTTCTTTGAATTCGTTCAAGTAAAAGGGCATATTTCTTTTCGTGTGGGTCCCATATTAAAGAATTAAATTCTAGTTTGCTCCGCACTAGAGCATAGAAAAGAGACAGTATGGCATCCTTGTCGTTGAACCTGGTCGACTGCCTCATAACAAATCCCAGAGATTTATACGCTCTTTTGCACAACTCCACAATGTGAGTATTAAATGTGAGCTGTGTGTCGAGGTCGAGCGTGAGGCCTAGGTCTCGCACCTCTGTGACGCGCTCAAGCGGAACCCGATTCATATTATAGTCATAATCATTTCACAGAAGATTACGTATGATTACAATTATAGAGAAAAATTTAAGCGAAGGACATGGCGTTCCGCAGCGTAACGCACGCTGCCACCATTTTATCAAGAATTACAACTCGAGCCATTCTAAACACAGTTCACCATAACCTCTCCGAACCAGCTCTCCTAACCACTCTCAAGTGACATCTGTCAAGTCATCATCGCATTTTCCCGCCCATCGGCCGATCATGCGATATCACTTGAAAACCTCCTTGGAACCAATCAGCAGCGTTTGTTACCAGCGTTACCCCAGGAATGTTGCCACAACCATTCCTAGTCCTTCGAAATTATACTAAGTGGCACTATTTAAAAATAAACTTAAAGCTATTGTCCCGTTATATCATATTCAAGGACTTTGTATACTATCTGGATTGCGCACAGACGAAATTTGGCTCAAAGTTAGTTCAGGAAAATTCAACCTTAAACTGTTGCAACAAAACATATATTCCTTTGAAATGCCATAAGAGAGACGCTGTGCTGAGTGAGACTTCCCAAAGTGATGAAGGTGTCCCGCTCGCACTATTGCCATTTCGAAAAGACACTTATATATGGTAGAATTATTAACTGTAAAGCCGCGACTCTCTTAACCATTTCTAAGTTTTTATAACAATGTAGTTTGATGAGAATTTAGTTAAAATTGCGAATAGATGCTAATAAAACAGACTTTGATATTTATTTTCTATGAATACCTACGTCTTTATGATTAATGGTTATTTTTTAAATTTTGACTAGAGTATCACCGTCGATTGCAAATGGCGTACTATGGTGTATACAAAGAACTGTGGTAGGGTGACTATGCTTGACATATTTCTTAAATATGCTGGGTGTAGAATAGGAGTATAGTCTTGGGTGTCGTTGTTCATTTTCTTGGGTTGAAGATTTCAAAAATGACATTCATTTTGAAATTAAATAAAGCGGAAGTCACTTTTTGCAAAAAGTTGTCATTAGTGTCGTTTTTTAGGTTTTTGGAGGTGTAGATTTCAAAAATGGCATCAATTTTGAAATTAAAGATGGCTGACGTCACTTTTTTGAAAAAGTCGTCATGGGTGTAAATTTCAAGGTTTTCGGGGGTGTAGATTTCAAATATGGCATCCATTTTGAACTTAAAGATGGCGGATATCACTTTTTACAAAAAGTCGTCATGGGTGTCGTTTAATAGGTTTTTGGGGGTGTAGATTTCAAAATTAGCATCCGTTTTGGAATTAAAGATGGTGGACGTCACATTTTTGAAAAAGTCATCATGGGTGTAGTTTTCGAGGTTTTTGGGGGTGTAAATTTCAAAAATGACATCCATTTTGAACTTAAAGATGGCGGATGTCGCACAGACATATAAGAGTAAGCAGACCTAACATAACATATGTATATTGAAGCCATAGTTAACACATACGTAATGTCATTCAGACGGGGCCCAACTAAGGCTGACAACTACGCATAGTAGAGTAGTCCTCACAGGTTAATACTAAAATTAATTCGGGTAATTAAGTGTATTTTTATGTACCTACCGACATGTTTTCTTATTATTCTTAAGCGGCGTGCATCCAGTGCTTTCCCGCCATGTTAATTAGGTACATCGTTAGTCCACCTAGTTGGCGCGCGCGCAGCGATGAGATTGCTGATCCGTGGGTAGCATTCGAGAACTTTACGGCCTTAATTATTTTTACCTACCGCTACATTTAAAACAAAACAATTACCTATATTGCTGACGAAAATGTCTTTATTTAGGTTTAATTTTAAAATATAACAATTTTATTGTACTTTATTCAAGTTTTGGCAATAGCCAGCACATCTGGAGTCTCGTGTCCTACCAAGAACATATTAGAAGAACATGAAAAAACAAAAGATAAAATTAAAATAAAATCCCTTCAAAACAAAACATTGCTTCAGAGTAAAAACATCAAAGCCCTGAAGCAACTAAACAGACGACTAAAAATTAAAGTGTCAAAGCTCTCGGATGTTATCTCCAGCTTAAAAGAAAAGCTAGATCACAGCAATGTTCACATAATATATATTATCGAGCATACCATTCAGCAACAAAGTATTTCTCAAGATATTTGAAAAAAGCTCAACAATCTTCAGTGGACAGGACTTATTCGCCAGAGTTAAGAGCGTTTGCTTTACAGCTCCATTTTTATTCACCTCGAGCCTACAATTATGTAAGATCGTCATTTAATACGGTTTTTCCCCACCCAGGTACATTACATAGACGGTATATAAAAGTTGATGCTGAGCCGGGCTATACGTCAGAAAGCTTAGACACATTAGAAGCAATAGCAAAAACGTCAAATCGCAAAGTTTTTGTAAATATGAGCACTGATGAGATCTGAGTCTTATTTTTTTTATTTTTTAAGTTAATTTTCTGTTTCAGCTTTTCAACGTTGGACGAACCAGGTTCAGGATCTTCAATCTGAAACAAAATTACTATTGTTAGAGTTGCCGCTTAGTACTTATATGAATAGTTTTCTGTCTATTTGTCGTAAAACAAGGCTCGTCTGTATTATGCCTGTCCATCCGAAAAAAAAATAACCCACGGCATGTCCTTAATGTGAAGAAACTGGTGTTATAATAAAATGAAAAAACAAAATACTACTGCAGTGTTTGAGGTCTAAAAAAATGTGATAAATTAACCAGTCCTTTATCAGCTTAAGGGGTAACTCCCATAATATAATTATGCTATATGTAAAGCAGGGATGATTTCTTATTACTGCTTCCGTGCTACGATACTACACAACACTTTTGTGAGAGAAGGTACCTTTTGTGAAATATGAGCCACCAAAGTCAAAAAGCCTCTCCAATTTCGAAAGTAGGTATGCAAGTCAAAACAAGGTACTATACCTACCATTCGTTTTTTTGTAAGACACTCCATTTGGCGGTCAGTGATACATAAAGAATTCTTAACTTCCTAAGTAGTATAGCATACTTTCCGGGATATTTGATTTGGAAAATATAATCACTTTGGATTACTTTTGGTTTGTAGTTGCTAATTGTATTCATCGGCATGTTTTAGCCAATTGGCGGACGGTAGCAATAGCAAAAACTTTTAAACGTATAAATAAATATGCTCTCTAATAGTTAAATTATTAAATTTACTTACCTTTTTATGATATCAATTTTAACAGTGATAGCACTGTGGGATGGCGAAGATAGTTGGGGCCCAGCGGGCCGACCGCCTTACTCAAAACTATCACTATTGCGATTACTATTGCTATTGCAATTCGCAAGCAATCGTAATAGCTTATCGGTACCGCCGACCATAGTTGTAATAGTTTTGGTGAGAATTGCTTATAGCTTTCACAGATAACCTGTGTTTTTGTAATCTGTGCTCTGACACATTCTGCGTTTAGTTTCCGCTAATTACAATTGATTTGCAGAATGTTTGTTTATTTCTTATTTACTCAATAATATAATTAAAAAAATATTAAGGATAAGAAAATAACATTTCAAATGAATTTCTTCTATAATATCTTCTATAATATAACTTATAATCAAAGTATACATGCGAATGGGATTTTTTAAAATTCCATGGCATATTCGCATAAATGAAACGCATTGACATTTGCATTTTTCACATTTTGATTTTTATTTGGAGGGAAACATGGGGAGCCAATAATGTACGACCCAAAATTCACGACATGATAATGTACAGCCTGATAGTGTATGGCATGATAATTTGTGTCCCACCAATTGTGACCAATCATTGTGAGTTAACTCAATTTCAAGAAAAGTTTAACATGTGGGTCTTAGAAATCACCGATTCAATTACCTTTAATATAAATAATGATAAATTTAAGATTTAGTTTCCATGTTGTTATTAAACTTTCGCGATTTGAACACATTATTACTGTATACTACGGGACTAATCGCGCACTAAAATTACGAGATAAATAAATACCTACTCATCCTGACGTTTCGGTCGAGTTGCATCGACCGTGGTCACGGGTAGACTGGAATGTGGAACAGCTGGTACCGCCAATTCAATTTGAACTTGAAATATTGTCACTACGACACAACACTCACGGTATCTAACAATGTCCTTCTACCTACACTACGCGATTTGCATTTGTTGAAAACAGGATTCCACGACGCCGATAACTGAAATCCATTCCCCCGGTTGAAATTCTTATGTTTTTTGAGTTCCACCGCTTCACGAACTATTCTTGAAAAATAGTGTCGATCCGTGGAGGACTTTTGGGTAATGAAGGCAGACAAAGAAGGGGTTGACCAGTTTGTGGATTATTTCAACTCTATTCATCCTAACATTAAGTTCACTTATGAGATGGAAGTGGAGAAAACTTTGCCATTCTTAGAGGTCAAGGTGATGGTGAGGTCCGATGGCTCCTTGGCATACACAGTTTACAGGAAGTCCACGCACACAGACAGATACCTAAACGCAACTTCACACCATTATCCGTGCCATTTGCAGTCTGTGCCTAAAGATTTACATCTGAATCCATCATGATTTAAGTTATCGGCGTCGTGGAATTCTGGCCCATATTTCGGCTTTTGCGCAGTTCTCTGCGCATAACTTCCCATACGTCGATTAGTGTGACGCTCCGTATACCTAGTATTTTTGTATCGCTTACATAATAAATCTGTCCTGGGTTTTTGTAGAGTAATATCACCCTATTGAAAAGAGAGTTGGGCCCCAGACGAGTGAGATGGCGATAAATAGGTACTTGCTTCAAATAGGTATTAGGAGTGTTGGCTCCATTTTTACCTATAACTTCATGGTACAGCCTGATAATTGGTGGCATGGGACATGAAATACGGGCCGTGCTTTCCTGCCCGCACGATTTGGTGTCACCAAATACGTGCCGTACAATATAGGGACTCGAAACATAGACGTCAAATTAATCTCTTTATTATTTACAAAGTAGTTAAAAGTAGTAAAGTTTATTTATGTACGAAGAACAATTTTTTGCATCTTAGCGATGATGTAATTTCTCTTTTGCATTCTTCACAGAGGACAACGGCTATTAGGCCGGAGATCAAGGTGTTTATGATTGGTGGTGGTCAAGGAATGTAGTGGAGAGATGTTTTGGTGTCTTGGTCACTTTTTCGGTGCCTATTGGCACATCGGACAGTGCACTATACCCCTAAGAAGGCAGGGAACATTGTAAATGCATGTGTGGTTGCCTCATTTGCGAGCTGCATGCAGAGATCGACGAGGAGGCTATGCGCCTTGACCGCGAACGTCAGCCAGAGCATAATAGAAGGAATAGAAGCAGTAATAGCAGGGCAGACGCCCAGCAGTGATCAGTCATGAAATATAATTATCTAATACCCTGAGCGAAGAGACCTATGTTCAGCAATGATCAGTGCCATAGCGGTAGCTATGAGTGTGAAAGTGGTTGTATATATTCTATTATTTAGATAGAAAGATAATGAATTTGAATTTGATAATATTCGAATATTAAACAAATTGCTATTACAGGTCCACCACAGTGGGCGCTAATGAATTAGAATTTGATCATATTCTAACATTAAACAAATTGCTATTACAGGTCCACCACAGTGGGCGCTGGACTTGGAGGAGAGGCGGCTGGCCTTAGATGCAGAGCAGCTAGAAGAAGACCGTCGATCGTCGGGTTCTAGTCATAGATTTAATCTCTAAACTAACAGGGATCAGTAGACTGTCGCTCAGTATCATTTAATCTACTACCACTCTATCATAAAGGAAATTACTAGGCTTGGAGTAGGTACTCTTCTCAGATTTCACCTCATGAGAGAGATCACTACTGTAGCTGGGTCATCATAGAGGGAATTGCCAGGATATACATGTACCACCCTAATACTCCTGTTCTAACAACATACATCTCTTGGGATTTGTTTTATTTCAAATACCTCTAATACACAGATCAAACATTTTTTTATTAAGTATATAGAATTTAACATTATAGAACTTGCAGCTATAGGAAAGGTGCATAATAACAATTAATACCTTAAAACCTAGAATATCTATGTATTGGAAGTGTAATTTAGTTATATAAAGTTACAAAGATCATTGATTTTATATAAATTCTTTAATTTCAACTAATTTATAGATTAAATAAATAAACAGCTTATGGAAAGGTTTTCCAGAGTTATTATTCAGGCAACTTATTTACATCTGAATCAAAAATCATATATTGTAAAAACTGTACGGGAGTTTTGAGCATTGGGCAGTCGGGAGGTTTTGTCAGAAGATCTTTTCTAACTTTGCAACTGATAACAATACCAAAACTATTCTGTTCTGTAATTACTAGGTACCAAATAATATGTGTGCTTAATATATTTGAAATAAAATTTTCATTTTGATAAAAAATAACAGTTTTATCACCGTTTATGTAAAAAAGTGCCCAAAGCTCCCCTAACACCCCTACAGTAGGTCTTACATAGTTAGTGGCGGTATCAACAGTTTTGTTCTGATGGAACATAAAACAAAAATTATATATTTCCGGCTTCTGGCTCCCGGCTCCGCTCCTGGCTCCCGGCTCTGTTCCTGGGTCCCGGCCCGCTCCTGGCTCCTGGCTCCGCTCCTGGCTTTGGCTCCACTGGCTGGATAGATCACCATCCTATAAAATTATGAAACTATACTATACTAGGGCGACTAGAATAGTTATTATATACAAACTAGTTTTTACCCGCGGCTTCGCCCGCATACGCAATATATCATTATAATTTATAAGCCTATGTGTTATTCTGATATATAAGCTATATTATTGCAAAGTTTCAACTCAATCCGTTCAGTAGTTTTTGCATGAAAATTTGGAAAGTAACAAACTCTGCCTCGGTGGCTCAGTGGTTAGTGAACCTGACTTCTGGATCAAAGAGGCGTGGGTTCGATCCCCACCCAGGTCAAGCATTTTTGTGATGAACATAGGTGTTTGCTCTGTGTCTGGGTGTTATTTAGACACTATCTATATAAGTATGTATTTTAAAAATAAGTATATGTAGTATATCAGTCTCTGGCAGCCATATCACAAGCTTTGCTTAGTTTGGGGTCAGTGACCATGTGTGAGTTGTCCCCCAATATTTATTTATTTAAAACATCCATACATCCATCCATCCATCCTCACAAACTTTCGCGTTTATAATATTATTAGGATTAGGATATACATTATGAATGTAATGTAGATACATTCTACTTTACTAACCTATGACTTCAATGGTTGCGCATGTGAGCATTCCATAGCCTGTCTACAAGTTGTTGCCTCACTGCGGATGGACGTCTTTGGTCGACTGTGGCCAGAGAATGCTCTGGCTGACGTTCGCGGTCACGGTCTTTGTGCATAACCAGAATCACCTGTAATAATTTAACATTTTTAAAATACTTGTTGTTGTTAGGTTAGAGGACTCCTGTCTGTAACCAGTGATAGCTAGTATAAGTATGTAAAATACAAAAAAAATACAATACAAAATGTTTTATTTACCAAAAGATTACAGATATACCAAAATACCAGTGGACCCTGCACTAGGATGACCTTTATCGCAGGGCCCGACTCAGGGACACTTACATTTCTAATACTTTGAGTTTTACGTACGGTGCGGCTAATAAAATTATAACAAAACATATCATAGACATTAGGTATATATATTAGTAAACATGAGTTTATTAATACTGAATTTGTCAGGTTCCACACTTACCCAAAAACCAGTAGGTTTCGCCCATCTCATGGAGTCTTTGTATCCCAGATTTCACCGGACAACAATTCCATACATGGGAGTCATGACTTGATCCACCATATGATGACATTCAGCTGAAGTTTTTGGGAAAGTGACATATTTCCTCCAGATCTGAGGATGATTCAATGCCTCTGTTACTTCCGCAAGACAATCAGACATAGATGTCTGTGACAATCCTAAGCTGAAGTCATTGCCTACACATTTTTGGTAGCTGCCACTAGCATAAAATTGTAATGCCGCCAATACCTGTAAAACAGTACAGTGGGTAAATGTTTGTTATTATCACTATTTAACACATCATGTAAGTTGCACTGAATTCATAAACACCTTGATCTCCGGCCTAATAGCCGTTGTTCTCTGTGAAGAATGCAAAAGAGGAATTACGTCATCACTAAGTTGCAGAAAATTGTTCTTCGTAAGGCGAAAATTCTCGATAAACGTCTTCTCCGGCAGCAGCATGGGCTCGCTTTCTTCTCGCAGCTGTCTCCTCCGTAGAGTCAGCATCTTACTCAGCCTTTCTTCTTCAGCTTCAACCAGCAACAACATTCGCGCCATTTCTCACATAAAACAGAAAAATTAAACACAAGCAGTACTTAATCTATTACATGTGCTGTTGAATTAATGAATACTGAATTACATAAATAACGTCACAAAATTAATAATAGCCAAGTTAAAATCCAAAAAATACCAAAGCCTTTATGAAAACAGTTGGTTCGTGGTGACTGCTTTCATTGCGTAGCGATAGCTGTCAACGAAAGCAATTCCGCCATCTTGAATAATTAGGCGGTCCCAAATCGAGCTGTCAATAGTACATTTTTGTAAAGTTGTTCATTCAACAACTGCTTTCGCAATCCGCGCAAAGCTATTGATAGCTGACATCACATAGGCGGTGCCAAATGATTAAAATGACGTCATAAACTATTGCTATTGCGATTGCTATTGATTCGGCGGTAGATCCGCAGATATGTTTTGTACATCCTGTAGTACACGTATTGGTAAGTTTTCTTTTTCCTGTAATGTTAAAAATATAAAATTAATCAAAAAATTAAAAAAATGGCCTGGTATGGGTACGGCGGTACTTGTTAGGGTTCAGAAAATTATCAAAGATTTGTCGTTTTATAAGTTCAGAACTATTTTTTTTCATTTATTTTTTTTAGTCCAAGAAGTTTTGGTGATGTTGGGAGAAGGGTGAAGTTACATCTGTTTTGTTAGATAAATTCAACGACGTCACAAGTTGAAATTGGTACATAATTATATGAAAATATTATTACCGAATTTCAATTCAACTAAATCAGTCGAGTAGTTTATGTGTAAATTCACTAAATGCTTTCACAGACATAAAGACAACGGAGACATCCTATAAGGGTTCTGTTTTAGTCTTGAGATTTGGAACCCTATGCAACAAATAAGTATTCTATCCGTTGTCTAGTACCTATGGTGAATATAGTATAAGCTCTGCTAAGTTTGCAACTACATATCTGATATATATCAAGTAGTGTCCAAATATTTAAGTTGTAATAAAATATTTATTTTATATAATAAATAATTTGCTTACATTCTTGGTTGCATCATTGTTGTTATCTTTGGTATCTTTATATGTTGAAGAAGACCGTTGACGTTCAGGTGCTTGTTGTACACCATGCAGTGGTGATATAAAAGTTCCAGCAGCACATCTTTTCCTTGAAGATACAGCTGTTGGCACATTGTCTTCATTCTATGACGCCAAAAAACAAACATTATAAAATATCTTATAGCATAAAAAATTATGTTATTATATTACACAAATGATGAAATCAAAAACATCTGTAATTCAGTATTTTTATACTTTATCATTTACAGAAAACTAGCGTGAAGATCTTAAAATAATATACCGTATGGAAATAACCCCCCAACCCCCCCCCCGTTGCCCCCTTAATGTATTTTATTTTAATTTGATATATTCTGTAAATATTTCAAGCATAAATCAGATGCATTTATTAATATTGAGCAAAATATAAATTTTCTTGTATGGTAGCCCCCCTAAAATATTTATTTTATTTTAATTATTTATTTTTGAAGTGACTATTTAACTTTTTTTTAAACGGGCAAAAGTGCCTTTATTAACTACAATAATATACAATACTAGATTATATGCTAAAAACTACCTACACTACTACTACATAGAAAGCAAAGAAAGCAATTGGATTATCCACAGACCCTTGAAGGTCTAAAGATAATCTAAATGCTCAAGCCCACTGCCAGTTGGCAGCGTGCCCAGCATTAACTAAATATTAACTATTTAACTAAATATTCTGTGAATATTTCAAGAATCTACCTGTCACTATTATATTATTAATATTTGTGAAAATAACATTTTAACTATCACGGTTCATGAGATACAGCCTGGTGACAGACAGATGGACTGCGGAGTCTTAGTAAAAGGGTCTCGTTTTTTACTCTTTAGGTACGGAACCCTAAAAAAGAACAGTTAACATGGAAGGGAAATTGATATTCAAATGATGTATTATACTTACTTCTGAATTCGCTTTAAATAAAGTTAGGATCGTCCCAGGCCGAAGTACAGTACAAAATGCACTTATGTCCTTTGGGTGTGGTTCAAAATGATTTGAACACAAATTACTGCTCGAAGAAGGCTGCCAGCTGCCAGGTTTACGTTTTGCAACCAAATTTTCTTTAGGTTATCATCTTTCGGAAACCTGAAACCATGTCAATATTCAAAACAGGTATGGGTTATAGAAAGTTTAAACTCAGCAGTACGTGCATATGGGCCAATCCAATGGATACTTATAATAACAATTTAGGTTATAATTTATAATAATATAACAGATACCTTGTATTAGACTTCTATTCTATGACATTGGTATGTAGTTCTTTAATCTTCAATAACCTCAATCCAAAAATTACTACCATAGTGTATTGTAAAAATATTATCTAATAAAACGAAATAAATTAATATTCAGACTGAGTCCGACCCAGTCCGACCCTTCGTAATTTTACAAGTACATGAGACGTCAAAGTATGGTTGCGCTATTTGAAAAACAAATAATATACAAAACTAGTCAAAGCGAAGAAGTCTATAGGTATTAGAAATAACTCAATAAAGTTATTGTGTATGTTTTAAAGGAATATTTTAGCATTCTAACTGCATAAACTAAAAATTAAACGCGATAAAAACTTGCTCTAAACAAACAGACGCAATACATACCGGTGAAAACTTAATCCAGGTGTTTTATTATAAGTTGAACTGTTACAATTATTCGCACTGCATTTCACCATTTTATTTCACCAGTTCACCAGCTATTAACACAAAATCCACTTATATTTTGCTCAATTACTCCGGAACGTTATCGCCATTGAATTCGCAAACGTCACTCACCAATGTGGCGGCCGGCTTCACGTCATCTTTTTTTGTATGTGTTAGTTAGTATTGCCACAAGGGAAAACAAAGGATAGCGCATATTACTAGGTAACTAGGAAGAAAGAGACGACATGACGTAGATAAAAGTATAACTATATAAATTATATAATGTTAGGTCTGCTTACTCTTATATGTCTGTGGGATGTCGCTTTTTTGCAAAAAGTCGTCATGGGTATCGTTTAATAGGTTTTTGGGGGTGTAGATTTCAAAATTGGCATCCATTTTGAAATTAAAGATGGTGGACGTCATTTTTTTGATAAAGTCATCATAGGTGTAATTTTCGAGGTTTTTGGGGTGTAGATTTCAAATATGGCATCCATTTTGAACTTAAAGATGGCAGATGACACTTTTTGCAAAAAGTCGTCATGGGTGTCGTTTTTGAGAATTTGGGGGTGTATATTTCAAAATTAGCATTCATTTTGGAATTAAAGAAAGCGAGCATAACTCTAAATTGGATGCCATTTTTGAAATCTACCAAAGACTTCGAAAACTACACCCATGACGACTTTTTCAAAAAAGTAAGTCCGCAACTTTTTATTTCATAATGGATGCCTTGTTTACAACGGAAGCCTAAAAATGATTGTGACTTATCGTAATAAAGTCTATTAAGATTTTTCGTGACAAAGACTTTTCGTGATTAAGATTTTTTGTGATAAAGTTTATTTGTGACAAAGTTTTTCGTGGTTAAGTACTGACACGGATTGCGTGATATGTGTCAAGATTACATCTATGAAACATAAACGTTGTTTAAAACTCATTCAGATCTACATTTCCGATGACAGCTGTCAAACCTAAAAGTGGTTTTGTCTCCTTCATTATCAATTCTAGACCATTGCTGTCTTAACAAAGGTGAAAGAACTCTTCGACAGCTACATTTCCGATAACAGCTGTTAAACTTGAAACTTAATAATTATCTCCGTATATATTAATTCTAGACCATTGCTTTTATGGAGATTGGTTTTATAGAGATATTTAGGGAATGCCTATGCCCAGCAGTAGGCGTCCTATTGCTAAAACGACGACGATGACGAAAGACGACAAGTTAGGGGTAAGATAACTGCGATTCCTGCGTGCAGTAACATTCCAAAGAACTATTATATCCCGAGATGATCGAGATGTTTTGGTCATCCTACTTGGAAAAGAGACACAATCATCTGAAGTGGTATCCTTGTCGGCACGTTTTTCTTTGCCAGTACTCAATCCTGTTTATATGATAAATCCATGATCATATTATATTGTGTATGACATTGACATGTGATGGCGTGATGTTTTTTTTTTTATGTGGACAACACAAGTTGACAATGTTTTTTAAGACATGTAACTTATTTTTATTATTATTATTAATTATACTTCAAATAGGTACTAAAACAGAATAAAATACATAGGTATGTTATTTAATGTTATCACATGATATTTATTTGCCCACTAAGGTGAATTAAAATTAGAAAATGAACACGTATATAAATGTCCGAAAAACGGGCTTAGTATTTTTTTATTTAACTTATTATGATCTAACTCCTGGACCAATATACCTACTTACGTAATTATTTTTCGCCGAAAAATTAAACAACCGATTTCAATCGTGTAAAAAATTCCAAAATATAATCGCTCGAATCGACGTAGGTATAACTTTTACATTATTATTGATTTTACAAATGAATTTTTGAAATCGTTTCACAATTGGCGAAAATATCGATAAACGTACTAGGTACCTACAGCAACAGAGAGAAGAATCGACTTCCCGAATTTTGAAAAAATAATGTTCCGAGATGGCACAAAAAATCCCATGGCATGCGCGAAACTACGAGCAAGCTAGTCGTAAAATTAAACATCTTTTGTCACTTCTTTTAAAGGTTATTTTTTGCAGACGTGTATTGTTGGGCATACAAACTTTAGGGCACGAATGCAATAAAGCTGTAGCTGCCTGCGAAGGGCACTTTCTCCAATTTTTGTCACATTTACAGAGTCGATATTTGCCATATTCGTTATTTTACTAGGATACACTTATAACACCCCCTCATATATGCTCATGGGTATCTTCTAGGTCTTCATACTCCATCCTCGGCTACAACTTCGCTTTCCACCAGGCGAGTTGGTGGCCAAATGTAGCACTATTATGACATACACTATTATATAATTATGTATAAAAAATCTATAGGTAGGTACTTTTGTATTACCTAAATTGGTGATAAAGTAGTAAGGCGTAGAGACGAGGTGCAGGAAGATGCAGGCTAGAATCATCATCAAGCGCGCATAGGAGCCGTCCACGTGGCGAACGAACTAAGTCACAGGCTGTAGAATATATAATTAGCGCTCTTTTAACATAAACAAAAATTTTCATTTTGCATGGAACAAAATATATACGAATTTTTAGAAGTCGTAGAACAAAAAGTAGTTTATAAGATAAGATAACGTTTATTTTGCTCAAAAAGTTACTGGTTTTGGAGTTAGTAAATCTTGATGATGCTTAAAGTAATGTTAGTAGGTAGGTACTTAGATTAGATCCCCCCCGTGGGTTCCCGCCTTGTCGTGGCGGGGGGGCTTAGTAGCCAGGTCTAGCCAGCCTGGTGAAGCTAAGCGGAATCCGAGGTGGGGCCGCCTCTCCGGACTTTTTCCCCAAGTCCGATCGGAGGCCGGCCATCGAGTAGGTAGGTCGTCGTTAGTGGTGCCTGCCCCCTAGCCCGCTCTGCACCCTCCATGGTGGGCTCTGCATACCTCCTCTGCATCTCCCATAGGTACGCTCTGCACCCTGCTGAGGTGGGCACCATATCCGACTGAGGTGGACTGCAGTATCGCTCTTGCGACACTGCGGCCGTGCCCCTCTTGGGGCGGTGGCCGCGGCTGGATGGGTCTGGCGGTGTGTGGCCTACTGCCCGCCCTACCTTCCGCGGCCTAGACGGGGTCGCCACCGTTATGATGGCGGACGCGGTGGGGCTGCAGAAGAAGAGGAGTGTCGGTATGTCGTCGGCCGCTCTCCCTATCCTCTGCAGCCGTAGTGGCAGGCGCGGGGCCACTTCAACCGCCCCGTTGCATTGGGACCAGGGCTGTCGGACACGGGTACTGTCCGACGCCCAGTGCTGGTTGGTCCCAGGTGGGGGATGACGATGTGCCTGGTGTTCGGCACGTCGTCATTCTGGAGAGAGCGCAAGCTCCGAGGTGGGGCCGCGGAGGAGTGCGAAAGCGTGCCCGTAGCCCCGACACCAAGCGCAGTGGCTGAACACCCAGGGGTTTTGGTGGGTATGCCGCCCAGCAATGGGCGGAGACTCCCACATAACCACCCGCCTGTCCCGAGGTGCGGTGGTATCTTTAAAAGATTTCCCCTGGACAAAAAAAAAAAAAAGGTAGGTACTTAGAATAAATTTACAAACTTCCAGAGTGGAACCCTAAATCTCACACTAGGGTGGTCCTGTGTCGTGAGATTTAGTCTCTTCCGCTTTTAGATAAGACATCTCATAATTATTACCTAATGTAATGAAAAGAGTGACTTAAACAATGAGTTCTTAGTAATTTACTTAAATACGAGTACAAGTAATTTCCATTTTTCGATTGCGTAATGTGTGTGTGTAGCGTGCATGTTGGTGTACGAGTGGATGTATGTTGCAAGTGTGTCTGTACAGTGAGGGCTTTGCTGGATTAATAGTTTGAAGCAACTGGCGTGTTTATTATTTCTTTTTTGTTTCTTATTCTTTATTTTAATAAATATGGATATTTTTAATATGCCCCTATAAGGATGCTAATTGATTACAAATAACCCCGTATAGATAATAGTATCCAGACACAGATCAAACATTTATGTACTTATGTTCATCACAAAAATGCTTACCTGGGTGGAAATCGAATCCACGCCTTTTTGACCTAAGAGTCAGGGTCACTAACACTGGGCCAATGAGGCAGATACCTACAGATCGTTGCGTTACCTACGGATAGAACGATAGACGAAAAAACATTATTTTCAAGCAAGCGAATTATCGTGTCGAATATACCTAATTACCGTGTACAGAATTCGCGAATAGTTGTACGCACGGAACGATGTAGCATTTTTCACATTATTTTTGATTTATCAAAAATGGATTTACCGATTTCGATAAATTTTAAATGGGACCAATTTGGATGCCTACTTCTAAATTGGTCTTTGATATTCTTTCCAATATTTTTTTTTATCGAAATCGGACTACCTTCTATGTAAAAAGTTATGCGTGGGTAAGGTGGTTTTACATAAAAAAATATATATAATATAATACGCTCCTCCGTTTCGTCAGTTAAAAAAGGCCGCCACAGTATTTGTACACGCTTATTTTTTTACGAATAAAGCCTAATCAAACTTCATGACGTCTGTGAACACGAGACTAGGGGTTTACTTAATTTACATACTTCTGTATCAATAAGAACTTGTGTATAATAGTTCTGTAAAATTTCTAGCAAATGTAGGTACTTAATAATATGTTGCTGTAAGATTTATAACAGGCGTTACTAAGATTGCATCAATACATTGATAGGCATTTTATACTAGATCAATGATTAATGTACAAAAACACAGCTTAACAGAGAACTTCATAACCTATTATGTACCTAAATCGGTTGAAGAAGTGTCATCAGACAGAACGTATTCAGAGGTGGCAGGCGGGTTTTAGTTTATTTATACTTTTACGTGAAAATATTTTAAAACTAATATCATTTAAAAAACTACCGATTCTGATTAGGTACATGAGAAAAAAAATCACTAGAATCGGATAATATTTAGAGGTAGATAACAGCTTATATTATTGTTTTTGTATAGACAAGTTGGCACTGTCTGGTCTGAGGTAGGTACCTCACAATATTTTGTGTAGTTTGAATTCAACCAAACTAAAACAATATGAGAAAAAAATCATTACCAAGTGCCTCTACCTACACCTACAGGATGAAATTATATCAATTCCATTTAGAATTTTGCTAATAAATAGAATGTAGGGTGCATCTATATTTGTAACTTCTGTGATACATATCAGCTGTAGGCAGACTCAGACATCTTGGTGTCTGTGATGTTAGCAAGCTGCAGATAATCCAATCCTGACCCTATGGTCAGTATTATCATGGCAATGATATCTAACCATTACCATGGTATTATTTATCTTCTTTGCCATAGCTCACATCACACACCAAGATGTTTGATTCTGCCTATACAATGTGTATACTGTACCAGCCTATAGTCCACTGCAGGACGTAGGCGTACCCACTAACGGTGATTGGGCCATTTCCACCACGCTGGCCCAGTGCGGGTTGGTGGATTCACATATACCATCGAATTTCTTCTATGGATGTATGCAGGTTGCCTCACGATGTTTTCCTTCACCGACAAGCCAGTGGTGTGAAATTCCGTACATAAACTCCAAAGAACTCATTGGTACGGGACCGGGGATTCGAACCCACGACCTCACGATTGTAAGGCGGGTGTCACTACCTCTCGACCACCACGGCTTGTGTATACACTTTTATTGTACCTATTTGTTCATAGTTATAGAAAAAGTCACAAAATTTATGGCATATAAGTGGAAAAAATTAAAATATTTAATTTCAAATAACTTGTTTATTAAAAGTTATAAACTATGCATGTTTCCGCTTCTTTTTGTTGCTTCCCTGACTTAGCTGGGGACACTCGGAGCGCTTGTGTCCTTTCTCTCTGCAGTGGAAGCACGACTGACTTTCCACAACCATCCCACAGCGATGTTTCTCTTGCACACATCTTGCACATTCCGCACAATGTTTATATGTCGGCTTCACACACTTCTTACAAGCATTGCAGTGGCGATATGTCATCCCATTCTTACTAGTGCACTCTTTGCACTTAGGACAGTGATTGTTTGTCGCAGATACATAGAAATTGCACTTATTGCAAAGCTTGTAGTTTTTATCATTGGATAGATCAATTGTCAGTAGAGGAAAGTTAGTGAAGAAGCGAACTGGTGAACCATGTTTACGACCAGATTTGTTCTTGTTTTGGAACTTTTTGTGGTTTGTATATTCAACCTGATAATCATGCATCTTCATCTCTGGCAGCAGGTTAGTAATATAAGGTTCTGAGAAGTAAGGAAACGCCCACAGAATCGGCAACTTTTCATCATCAGGTTTCTCACAAACTTTTCGGTATGTGGCCATGAGATCCCTCAGAGTTTGGACTAATGGCTCCACTCTTCCTCCAAAAGGAGGGTCCATCACAATGCACAAACCGCTGTCCTTAGATTTTTTCAGAAACTTCTTCAATACCTTTTCATCATCATTTCCATTGAACATGTAATTGTTAAACATGTTGTACCAGATAAACTTAGCGGGCACATTGAACTGGTGATGGCGTTTATCATAATCTAATAGCAGGGATTCAAACTCAGGGCTGGCCTGTACTGCCTCATGCACTGAAGGAGTTCCGATGCAGAGAATATTTCTGATATTATTATTCTTCAGAATTCCCAAAATGGTTCCCACAGATTTGTTAGCAAAAATATACTGTGCTTCTACGGAATCGTTTTCTAACGGCGGCAGCCAAGACGATGGGCGGCTTAGTTGCTCATCTGTCAGTGAATTAATCACGCGGTGGTCTTTGTGTTTCCTCGTCTGAGAGAATTGAAACAGCTCTTGACATGAATTACAGTAAGCGCGGTCTGAGTAATGCAAGGCTTTCATCTCACTGAGGTGTTTCCATGCAGCTGTCTTGTCTATCTTCGGAATGAGGTTATAATACTTCTCATTACGTTTTTTAACGCCTTCCTTCTGCCAGTCCTCCTCATCGATATGGACTGAACACTGTTTTTTGTCTCTACACGAAGCACACGCGAAATATCTCCCTTTTTCTGTTGAAAACAATAGTGTTGGTCCATGCAAACATAGCGGGTGAGAAGTAACATCTTCAATAATTACTTCGACAGGAGACGATTTTTCGAGAGTTGAGTCTTTAACATCTGCCTTACGTTTTTTCCCCATCATGAATATTTACACGTACGAAATTAAAACAGCTGAATTTATTCTAGCACGTACACAATTATTTTGTTTTTGAAAGAACCGTATTGCCGTATTGAGGCGTACAATGTATTGTAATTTTGTAGGTTATGACAGTGTTGCCAACATTACTAATAGAGAATATGCTAAAATGATGTTAAAATTATGCCAAAATGAAAAACATTTCATTTTGCTGAGTCCAAAATTCGAAAACTTTTTATCCATTGAAAACCCCATAAAAAATTTAAAAAAAAATATAGCCACTATTTTTCAAGTTATATGAAAAATAAATATAATAATGAAATAATAGGATAAATGGGCAAATATGCATTAGCCAAAACTCGAATTAAATTTTTTTTTATCCTATCTTACCATATATTTCTATTACCCCGCATGTGTTCAAAAAAATAATGGTAGTCATTAATAGCATAACGTCGTGCTTTATCTACTTATAAAATATTAATAAGCCAAGGCGATTAAAAACATCAAGTTGTGGAAGGATTATACTATTAAATTGTAAAAAATACTTACGCTTTATTACTTTATCGTTAAAATAAATAACATATAAATAAATGGAAAATCTAATTGAGTCCTGGCATTCCAGTACATGTTGTTTATTTGGGAGTCAATAATGTACGACCCAGTATTTCACGACATGATAATGTTCAGCATGATATTTCGTGTCCCTGGCCATGAAATATCAGGCTGTACATTTTTGGTTAACCGTGTTGCACTACGCATGATATTTGGTGGCCTCAATAGACAAAAAAATCAATCGTATGCTAATATAATATTTAGACAAACTTATTTTATTTTTATTTTATCCCCGTTTAGGAAATTTGGCTTTTCGCGTTCCTCGCATTTGCCATCTTTACGTATGTATATGGATGTTTATGTAGGTATGGTTGAACAGTGACAACAATTAGAGAGCCGAGCGAGTGAAGCGAGTGAGCCTCGGCAACAGCCGGCGAAGCGCCAAAAAACAACCTGTCCTTATTACAAGTTCAGGATACTCCCATATCGGTACATGAGTAGGCAGGGGGGGTGCAGCTATGCACAGCGCGGCATCTACGGCCACTTTATTCTAGTCTAATATTTTATCTGTCTAGCATCTCATTAAAACGAAGCATAGGGAACTGATAAGTCACAGACGAACCGACCAATAGAAGCAAATATATTTCAGCCAATAAGTGCAATGCCGCTTTTATCGTGCCGTTCAAAATTGGCCAGACATTATCGCCCCGTACAAATAATGTAGGACTGTGTAGGACCCACGTTTCACGACACGATAATGTGTTTTTTCTTTGGGCTACGTTTTATCATACTGTACGCTGTACATCATTGAGTCGCAAAATACGGGCTGTACATTATTTGCACGAGGTGATAATTTCCGGACAGTATGTAATAAATACAACGAGTTTTGGCGGGAACGCGGAAAAATCATGTCGCCTCATTGTATTATTTTGTTATACTTGTGTTTTTATCAGTGATAATTTGTGAAAAATGGTGGTATTTCGTTGATTATGAGCTGGTTTACGCGCATGAGTGTAGGCAAGTGATATAATGTGATGTATCATGTTGTTCCGTGTTGTTACCAAAACTCCATAGACGCCTCTAGTAAAGTCTCCACTGCTTTACTGAGGTATAACTTGGACTATGATTGGACTTGACCGCAACTTTATTGGACTATGACGAGACTACGACAGTGACTATTTTGATAAAATATTATCAAAAATTATTAAAACTTATCACTTGACACTGGCAAATGCACAATAATGCGACGCCAAAACTAAGAAGAAGAAGAAGAATAAATACAACATAATGTAGTAGTCTTCGCATGTAGTACACAGCCTGACAATAAAGCTCGAAACATACTATCGGACACGGCTTACGGACGCGACTGACAGCCGCGACCTAGACTATGAAAGTACACTGAGCCGTGCACACTATCGGACATAAGTCGCGGACGTCACCTTCGGACGTCCGAGAGCGTTCAGACGTCCGAGAGCGATCTGGCACACCGGATGTCTTAAGACTGTGCACATTGCTAAGTCGCGGCTGTCAGTCGCGTCTGTAAGCCGCGTCCGATAGTATGTTTCCGGCTTAAGGAAGTGTTCTATCTCATAAATATTAAAAACTAGCATTTACCCGCGGCTTCGCCCTCATTATAATTTAATTTTGGTTTATGTTTATATCGATGCCTACCAATTTTAGTAAAATATTATCTCAAAACATAGGCTAACAGAAATAGTAAGTGCGCCACAAAATAATATTAGCCACAATTCAAAACGATACTCAAATATTGTAGCAAATTAACAGTTTTGTCATTTTGACCTTTACTACTTTAAAAAAATAATGTGGTGTATTTATAGGTCGTGGTCTTAAGGGACACATTTTTATCTGATGTCCTTTATGACCAGAAATAGAATTCAAACTTTTCAAAATCAAAGTAGTATCTAGGCCTATTTTTAAATTAATAACCTCAATTTTTGAAGCCGTGGTGGTCTAGAGGTAGTGACAATCGTGAGGTCATGGGAATGTGAATCCACCAACCCGCACTGGGCCAGCGTGGTGGATATGGCCCAATCACCCTTAGTGGGTAGGGCTACGTCCTGCAGTGGACTATAAAACAAGGCTGATACTGCACAGTACAGCCGCAATTTGTGTCGGCTGTCGTCATTTCGATTTAAAATTGCCGCGTACGCACCGATTTTGATAGAACATTAGGAGGTATTATAGGAGATCGTAAGGTTCTATGGGCAGTTATACTCTTCGGTAGCTAAGCCTACAGAACGGTGGCTCTTATATCACATGCAAGCAAAGTGCTACTTTATGTCATCAGCGAACGCCTTAAAACATTTCTGCAGTGGCAGATCCCAGTAGAGCAAGCAGGTTTGTTAAGGGACGAGGGACTCGCGAGCAGATAGTGAATGTTAGACAGGTCATAGAAAAGTGCCGTGAGTTCAACATTCCGATGCTGATGTGCTTCGTGGACTATTCAAAACGCATTTGATTGCGTTAGGTGGGAATGTCTGTGGAACATTCTGCTAGAGATGGGAGTACCCAAACACTTCGTTGTTCTCATCGCAAAGCTATATCAAGATGGAAATACAGTTGTAAAGCTGAACGATGTCTTGTCAAATCCTTTCAAGCCGCAAAAAGGGGTGAGGCAGGGATGCATTATGTCGCCAATTCTCTTCAACATATATGGTGAATACATTATGTGACGAGCCTTAGGAGGTTGGAAAGGTGGTATATATATATGTGGGTGGTAAGAAAATCAGTAACTTGAGATATGCAGACGACACTACCCTCTCAGGACATAGAATTTGTGGATCAGTTTGTTTACCTCGGCGCTCTTTTAAACAGTGAGGGGGACAGTGGAAAAGAGATCACTAGGAGAGTCCAAATGTCTAAGGCAGCAATGACAAAACTCACTAGGATATGGAAAGACCGCAATATATCCCGAAAAACTAAAGTGAGGTTAGTGCGCTCATTGGTTTTCTCAATCTTTTCTTACGGTGCCGAATCCTGGACGATAAAACAGAAAGAAAGAACGAAAATCGACGCTTTTGAAATGTGGTGCTGGAGGCGTATGTTGCGAATACCATGGACCGCACGTCGAACGAACGTGTCGATACTCAAGGAGCTCGGAATAACCACTGTATTATCCACTAAATGTTTCCAGCGGATACTCACGTATTTCGGACACGTCGCACGCAGAAACCCGGATTGTCTGGAAAAACTAATGGTGGTTGGGCAGGTCGACGGGAAAAGACCACGCGGGCGTTCTCCTACCCGTTGATCTGACCAAATAAAAACACTTAGAGCCCTCGCACATTACGGCCACCAGTCGCCGCCACTAAACGCGACCACCAGTAGTTCGGCTAGACCACTACACGCCGCCACCAGTGGCAGCCACTAGTGGCCGCATCAAGCCACCAGTGGCTGCCACTTGCGTCAGACACTAGCTGCAAGTATCCGGCAACTGTGGCCGTGTATGCGCACGAGTCGAACGACAAAACGCAGCCACAAGTAGCGAGCGCGCTCGACTCTCGCAGCTTGTGGCTCGGACGCGGCCACTCAAGCGCTCAGTGTGCGCCGATTCTATATAAAATGTATGAAGAAACGCGTCCGCAGGTTGTGGCGGCCACTAGTGGCTGAAGCGTGGCCGCCACTAAGTGGCCAGTGTGCGGGGGCTCTTACTGGCCTGCCTATAACTAAAGCCATTAGGATCGCCGAGGACAGAACCGCATGGAAGAGCATGGTGCAGCAAGTGGCGAACATTCGATAGTAGACACGACCTTCAGCAATGAAGATACCGATTAAGAAGAAGAAGAAGCTAAGCCTGTTGACAGCGCGGCCACGTGAGCCAAGCTGACTCGACAGCTCGACACTTCGCCGAACATATTCCGAACATCAGCCTGTATGAGATTAGAATGGCCTGGAATCAGCTTAAGAACAACAAGGCACCGGGTGATGAAGGAATCACTTCAGACCTTCAGAAGCTACTTAAAGTCCTTTAGAAGCATTTCAACATCGTCGTCCTCGAGAGCATAACGCCAGAAACGTGAAACAGAAGCGTGATGTTGCTATTCGTTAAAAAAGTGACAACACCTTATTGAAGAATTACAGACCCATCTCGCTTCTGCGACGTGTTTATACCTACACTGTTTTCAAGGGTCATTACGAATCGTCTCGAGCGCAGGCTTAATAACTTCTAGCCTTCCGATCAAGCCGGGTTCCAGGAATGTTTTGGCACCATGAACCACATCCTAGCCGGTTGCAGACCAATACCTAAGCTAAGTTAGTTTAGCTTAGGTCGCAAGGCTAACGCAGTTTTCCATAGATCGTGCATAGCGCGCAGTTTGCACAGATCTATGGAAAACTATTGCAGCTATGCGAGCTAACCCTGAACTAACATACCTTAGTTCTTAGTCTGCTACTCGAATACGCTGCGGCAAGTTATACAGAAGACCAAAGAGTATAACTTGCCACTTTGCTCAGCGTTTGTGGACTATGAAAAAGCAAGACTTCAATTCGGTCGAGACATAGGCTGTGCTTGAGTCTCTCCAGCGATGCCGCATTAACTATCGGTATATCGAAGTGTTGAAGTGTTTATATAATAACACCACCATGTCGGTCAGAGAACAAGAAAAGAGCTCTAAGGTGATCCATTTGAAAAGAGGCGTCAGACAAAGAGATGTGATATCTTCGAAACTGTTTACAGCAACTTTGGGGAACGTCTTTAAACTCCTGGAATGAAAAAGATTTGGCATCAACATGCAACAACAATGGCGAAAAAATCACTCACTTCGGTTTGCCAACGATATCGTAGTCATGACGAAGGCGATGAAAGAGCTCAGCAAGTCAGCACGATGCCTGATGACTTCAGTCGAGTTTCTCAACAGGTGGGTCTTGAAATGAACATGGATAAAACGATGATCATGTGTAGGTAATGCCCATGTACCTATCCCAACATCTGTTGAGAGCTCGGTTCTTGAAGTTTTTGACTCGTACCTATGTAAGTCCACCTAGGACAAGTATTCCAGATAGGTAGGTAAGTCAAATTACAAGAAAGAAGTCAATCGCCGAATAAAACTCGGCTGGGCCGCGTTCGGAACATTGCGTGACGTCTTTTCATCCGATACACCTCAGTGCTTCAAGGCAATAGTTTTCTATAGTTGTGTGTGTGATGGTATATGGAACTGAAACGTTGTCTTTTACTGCATGTGGGCCTTATTAATAAGCTCAAGATAGCCTAACTTGCTATAGAGAGCTATGCTCGGTGTCTCTGCGAGATCAATTCGGGAATGAGGAGATCCGCAGATGAACTAAACCGACATAGTCCAGCAAAGTAGCAAATTAAAATGGCATTGGGCAGGGAACATAGTTCGAAGAACGGATGGCCGATGGGGTCGTAAAGTTTTCGAATTAAAATTATAATCCATTCTATTTAAAATTTATCGGAGTCGGCTGAGCCGTTTTTGATAAATCAAGAAATGTACTTGGATTTCACATCTAAGTATTCGTGCAAACTATTCTGATTGGACTGTACACGGTGGAAGTCAGTGTTGCGATTTTTTGCAAAACATGATTATTTGAGGTTGACATATTACGGCCACTACAAAAATGACTCTAGTTTTAACTTTGTAGGTAAACCCAAAACCTGTCGTTGAACTGAGCCATGGCTGTTTTTTTATAAACTTTTTAAAATGCGTGAACAATTAGGTACCTACTTACCTAGGTAATTTTTAAGATAAGCACAACGTATCTTAGCCAATTATAATGTTCCGCACAATTAGGCAAGTAACTTCGGTACTTTTTAATTTGCATTAGATAGAAAATAAATTAATTGGTATTGGGCCTATTTTGGCTTATATATAAGCCACGAGGATTTGGCAGACATCACAGTTCGGCACTTCGTTCCTCCGTGGTTCAAGTCTCTTCAAAAACTCAACATGTTCAACTCCAAGGTTTTCTTTCTACTTTTCGTCTTCGTCACCGTGTTTATTGCACGCGTAAGTAGCAACATTATTTGTGTTAGTCAAGCATACAATTATTTTAAAAAAATATAGGTAAATATATAAAAATACATATGAATAATCCCTGTTTTCGAGCATTAATTCAAGTCACAGTACAACTATAAGTCGATAGCTACACTTAAACAATATAATATCTGACCAAAATTGAGAATTAAAATTATAATAATAATAATAATAGTGGATTAGTGGATGGCAAGTCACCACCCGCCTAAACATTGTGAAATGAGGAATTATTTGGCGGGTGCCGCACCTCATCTTAAAGCCGATCTTTGTAAGTCATCTATCACCACATCACAATAACCCGAAATACTGTAAATCATATCTAGCAATAGTTATTATTATCCTACTCTATGCACTTAACAGATAAGATTTATAACATTTTATGTAAAAGGGCCTCTCAGTGTTGGCTGCGACTCCACTGATGCCTGCCAAAGGACCAAGCTGTGCTTGTGATTTTACTTGAATAAAAAACAATTATAATAAAATCGCAGGGGCGACTTTGTGGCGAGTCGTCGGTGAGTGGCGACACCGCGAACCCTGATTCCCTGGGGCTAAATGAGACCCCTGACTCCTCTCTTTCTTTAACCGGCCGGTTTGGAATAGAAACCGCAAGAGCTAAGAACCTAAGCTCCAGGGTGGAAGTGTTAAAGGGCATAACGCCGCGAGTAGCGTCTAGTGTAAGCGCAGCACACCTCTCGACACCCTAAGCCGTCCACACCAATGTTACCCATCCGGCGCCAACTTACGGTAGCTTTTATGGGGGGGCCCATTTAGTGGACGGCAAGTCACCACCCGCTACGAAATTTTGAAATGGGGCATATTTAGCGGGTGCCGTACCTCATTCCGTAGTCTAATTTTACAAAACATTTAAAATTTCACCAAAATAGCCCAGTTACGATATTTCAAGTAATTTTATATGCCATAGTTTCCATTTCACGCTATCCTTTTAATACCTACTACTGTTTTTATATTTCATAATAAAATTGTAAAAGGGGCCTCTCTGTGGCTGTTGGCTTAGGCTCCATTGATGCCTAATAAAGGACCTGGCTAAGCCTGTGATTTCAATTGAATAAAGAGGAATAATAATAATAATATGTACTTTAATGTACACCAAAGAAAAACAATTACAAACAATCTTAGAATTAATTATGTATCACACAGGAATACAAGGGCGACTTTATCGCTCATAGCGATTTCTTCCAGGTAACCCGTGGATGAAAACATTATGAATCAGCAGAATCGTCGGTGGTCGGTGGTCGTGGTGATGGTGGTTGGTGGTATATATTATTAATTATTATGCATGTCAAAATAATTAATAATATAAGTATACAATGAAGTTTTTTCCTAATCAATTCATCACCATTGTCTGACGGTGGATGTAAAAAGTTATTTTATGAAAAAAAAAATATAAACAATTCAACCGCAGGATTTAGTAAACAGAACTTAGTAACTGGTTTAGGCCGATTCAAACTTCTTGGCGGCTGTGGAATTAGCTACAAGCTGCGCGAAACTCAATCCTCGCACAGTGTTTAAGTGAGCTTCAGTTAGGATTGGCATTAGCATTGGATTTTGGTCATTTGAAATTTACTACCCATCTTAAGGAATATCCCAATAATAAATAATTAATAGTCTACTTGGTTTAACAATCGATTGTTTAATGAAACTCTCGACAGAAAAAATTGCATTTTATTTGCAAAATAATTTGTACCTATCTAAGGGGCCGCTCCACGCAATGGTTACCCTGAAGACTCCAAACCTCTAAATCTGGCCCTACCCCCGTGCCCTTATTTCCTTACAGGATTATTTCTAATCATTTAGCATCCTTTTAGGGGCTTATTCTGTACATCAAAACTAACAAATTTTGTTCTACGACATTTATTAATTATCAAAAAAATTTTGTTCAATAGAAAAATATCGTTCACCCTCGACAAAATGATGGAACAGCTTTTTTTTTAGTTTTGACAATAGAACAAAAGTTGATAGTTTTGATGTACAGAATAAGCCCCTAAAAGGATGCTGATTGATTAAATAACCCTGTACACGACCAATACAAACTTACTTTATTGTGTTGTACGTATAATGTAGTAAGTAAGTAGTAATTAAGCGTTATTTCTGTAAGCAAATCTATTCTGGAAAGCTAACAGTCATCTTTCATTTCAGAGTGAACAGGCAGACGTGTTACAGACAATACAAGGAGCGGTTGCAGACCTAGGAACGACGGTTGAGGACCTAGGAACGACGGTTGATGATTTGTTAAAGAAATTAAGCCCGTTGCTCAAAGGTTTAAAAACGGACGTTTCAAGTTTAACAAAGGTGGTCACTAAATTACTAGGTGAGGACGTTGCAACAAATTCAAGTTTATTCCCGACCCCCCCGGGCCCTAATAAGGGAAGCTAGGTACAAATTAAAGTTAAGGTGGTTTCACTAGGTCAGCACGCGAAATTCATTTTTAGGGTTCCGTACTCAAAGGGTAAAAGCAGGACCCTATTACTAAGACTCCGCTGTCCGTGTCTGCCACCAGTCTGTATCTCATGAACGGTGACAGCTAGAATGTCGACATTTTCACAGATTATGTATGTTTGTTGCCGCTATAACAACAAATACTAAAAACCACAAACCTGAATTTTTAGCTTTTTTTCGCTCGATATTAAAAACGATGACTGGCTGTTTGAAATATTCTCAGAATACGTAGTTAATTATTTTCTTTTATGGTGCCTCCACACACTCCAGGAGGAGGCGAGGCGAGGCCTTTACCACGAGGCGTTAGCCAATAGCCACGCTAGGAATGACGAGGCGACACGAGGCGACACGAGGGGACACGAGCGCTCTATCCACATACTCGTGCTCGCGTCCCCTCGTGTCGGAGTGTTTGGACGCACCATGAGATATTCACAGAATGTCAAATTGTGTATTGTCTTAAAAAATAAATATTTAAAAAATATATATATCAACTGGGGCTTCCATATGGTACGGAGCCCTTCGTGCGCGAGTCCAACTTGCACTTGGCCGATTTTTTTTATTTTTATGGCATTTGCACATAGACTTCTCGTTGGAAGATAAAAATAACTAATTTAGCGGCCAAAATAGATAGTGTTAACCAGTAATATACCTACCGCTAGAAACCAAAATAGTGGCCAGTTTATGCATATGAGTCTACCAACTAAAAACTAAGGAGAAAATCAGTTGATGAACTTTGGTGCAGCATGTTTGATCACTTTTATTGAACTACTAAGGTTAGGTACTTACATCTCAAAAGTCGAGAGGGTGTGGTGTATGCGGTCCTTTCAGTTTTAGAGCCCATATTATCAGGTGGTCTAGAATTGCCATTAGGTATAAAGTTTAATATTTGAAGTTCCTGTACACTAATCGTTATAAACTTTGACTATGGGACCAAGCCCAAAATCGTGAAAAAATCTGCTGTTCCATACAAAAAGTTCATCAACTATGTTGGGGTTGGCTCCAAAGTAACAGTTGTAAAATAAAACAGTGATCTTAGTATGACTACGTATTTGTTTTATGTGTAAAAAGAGTAGCGTCCTAGGTGAGTACGCCCGTGTGCTTACAGATATCTGTGCCTGTGTGCCATTTTACCACAGACATCTGTAAAATAAGTTCATTTTACTAATTTTGTTACGTTGACAACACTGCTCTGTCATTGCTAGTAGGTACCTACAACTAAAAGTGTTCGATACTTGGTAGACACCAATTCAGTTTAATTCATCAATAGACTAGTGTCTACCAAGGAGTCTGTACCTTGGCTGATTATTATAATCTTGTTGTTAGTTTACGGTAACGCCACGACGACGGTTCTCTTTTTGCACAGACTAATATCATCATATTCATCATCAACAGCCTTCTTTATCCCACAGCATATAGGCCCCCTGCGTATAGGCCTCCCTCTTATAGTGTCACCTGCCTCGGTCATTTGCCAATCGTGTCAACTCTAATATAAAGCAATATAATTATTTTCTTTGGCATGAGTTTGCATAGTAATATTTGATTGGTCTAGAGCTATGACGCCGTTCACGGACCCCCCTCAGATTTTTAGAATTTTTATTCTAGCGTATTTATAAATTATCTGGAGTGCGTAAAGCACCCCTGATGTGATCGAGGTGGTTCATGTGGCAGATGGTCCGACATGCACTTGGCTGATTATAATGCTTTTTTCTTTTTTACAGCGGCGGTAGAATCGGCGCTTTAAATGATCACGCATAGAGGTATTATGTTCGAACGAGCAGGTACCCACGTAGTTTCCGCAGATTTCCATACCTACATCAATCATGACCGGCGACATAAAATGCATTCAATATCTTCTAACCCTTGGCGTTTTACCACCAATAAATAGCATATTCAAATAGCACAATATTGAAAAAAAAAATAAACTGCATGGAACTTCTCAAATTGTTTTATTTTTGAAACCGTTACCTATATCCAGGTTGTTCAATATCTCATTGGTACATTTTTGAAGGTGTAAAACAGGGTAGATTGCCCCGGCGTAGGCTTATACTTTATTTCATTTATTTTTTTAACCGACTTCAAAAATAGAAGGTGTTCTCAATTCGACTGATTGTTTTTTTTTTAGGTATGATGTTACGCGATTATTTTTTATTATTAATAAGAACCGTTTTTGATGATTCCTTTTTTGTTGGTAAATCATACTTTCTGGAGCATCAACAACAAAAAAATTATCTCTGTGAACTCATTTTTCTTTTATATATTTCTATAATAATGAAAAAATACTACATAGATGACGCTAGGTACGAGCGAACAATTTGAAGTCTGTACACGGTTGAAGTCGGTTGTACCATTTTGGATACTTTTAAGTTGTAGGATCTAGGTTAATATCATTCCATGGGTATATACTTTTCATCACATCTATTCGAAAATGACTACTTGGTTCGCCTTTAAGTGCGCCCAAAGGTGGTGTGAACTTTTGCCGCGCACTTTTTCAATTTGGAAGTATTTGTAATGTTAGTGTTCAGCGCCAAAAAAATTAATGAAAACTTGAAAAGAATGCAAATATAAGTTTTCATTTGTTTTATTATTAGATATCTACATTAATAACAAAACACAAGACTAGCTTACAAAACATTAATCGAAAAGCCCGCCCCTGATTGTCCCCGGCGCAAAGGTCGCCATCACACTGGCTGCATTACCGCGCTGAATGGCAATGGCCAACCTCTGCACCAAAAACACAACCGGAGCGGGGGTCACCGTTTCTTTCCCTGATCCGTTGCCCAATCTCCCGAATCAGCTTCTTGCTCTCGGTCCCCCAAGAACCCAATTATTTATTTTTAACCCAATTATTATTATTAGATACCATTTAATTTCAATTTAGTTGTTACTCTACGTTTTATTAAATAATAATATTACAATAAAATATGAGGCGCCTTATATTTTCTCACAGAGGCGATGAAAATTAGAGTGTACCATTCGGGCGCAAAATATATTTTTGGCTCGGGCGACGTACTTTGAATCCCTCGCTACGTTCAGGATTCTACTAAAGACTACTGTGTAGCGAGGGATTCATAAAAGCGCCCTCACCGTAAAATAGTATTTTGCTCCCATATGATACAATCTACTATTGTTTCCTCTTCTAAGGGAATAAATGGATGGATAGATGACGCGTAGCATCATCCTAGTCTGAGGTGTATGTGATGTATTGTCACTTTGATGAATTAGCTCGATGGCACGAAATCGGTTTTAGTGTTTTTGTCAATAAATATTTTTTCGAAATGTTTTGCCGTTCGAGACGGCTAACCCGTGGCACGGTAATGTTATCGTACCTAGGTAAAAAGTGATTAAAATATTATTTACCTAATACATATTTCTGTACAATTATTTAGGTGCATTACCTGCGTGAAAAAGCTGATATAAAGAATGATCCACCGTGCGCGGGACGTAGGGGGAGCCCACGATGCTAAATTGAATTTACTCGAGCATTATAGACACCGATTGGGTTGCGAAGCTTAAAGGAAAAAAGAAAATAAAAAGTACAGTTACACAAGTATAAGTTGGCGGTGGCGATTTGAGGAACTAAAACGGCTATTTTGAAAATTAACTTTGACACTTCCGAGTTCATAGTTCATCGTTGCGAATATTTTGTTAACTACTGCGCTATCATCATACCTAAAGTGATAAAAAGTGGTACAAGAGAAGCAGTTATAAAAGTACACTGACATTGAACACAGTGGCGCACAGCCGCGCCAAGTTATACTTGCCGGACTGTATATAACGTAACCTTTTCATCGATGGGGGGTGGCAATGGATTTATAAAATTAAAAAAAAACTGCTGCATGGACATACTCCAACGCGTTAGGTATTGATAGCGCCCATGTCCTACGTATTTTTAATACTGTATGTACGTATGTTAAATTAAAATAAAAAATAGCCATGCTCAAGAATGTCGAGATACAAGTTTGTATCCCTTCCCTACTACTATACCCTTCCTCCTTTTTTACGTTACTCTCAAATTCAGATTAGTTGAACATACACTTTTTGGCATGTAATTAACTCAGCCTACTTTAATCTGACGTGATAGTGATGTGTTCTGATCGTTTTATTTTTACTAATATGATCCTTAATCCTTGAAGGCCGGCCTTATATATGGGGCTTATATTTGGTGGAGGTACTTAATCAGTTACTTGGTATCCCCTGTATGTTAATCTGCCGTGCTTGAGTGTGTCCCGAAATCCCCTCTTCGGCTCCCCTAGGTACTATTCATTTGGCTATTACTAAGAAATTACTTATCTACAAATTTTTATATTTATGTATATTTGTACAAATTATGTAATTTTTTTCCACTATATATTACATTAATATAGCTTAGGCCTTAGGAGGTTTCGCCAGGGAGTAAGTATGACACCCCTGACTTGACAGTTACAAGTAGTAATATGATATGTTGTGTCGCTTATAGAAATAAAAACGTCATTGTTTAAATAAATAATTAATCAATATCTTTATTTCACATTTATAACTACAAACTATAAAAAGTAAATTACTTACAACCATTGAAGTGTGTGTGTAGTCACACATCATGACAAACGAACGTTTAGGTTTGTAACTAATATTAAATACTATAAATCACATTAGTAAATCTTCATAGTAATCACATATCATCTGTTTCCAGTTAAAATAACGACTTTTCATGGTTTGTAGTAAGTGTAATAAGTAAGCATGCTATTTACCTACCAGGCGGGCAGCCCTAGTGCGTGTTACGTACCACGCGCGCTGTAGATTTTATTTCAAGGACAGAGCCGAGTCACAATTTAATACTGCTAGATACCATTACCGTGACCCAGTCGTCATGGCTATTGTTATTCTACCATTCTCGAGGCATATTCTTGACGAGTTCCCGGAGCTTGCCTCTCGCCACCTTCCCCGCGTGGGTGAGCGGTAACCGCTCGAGGAACACCACCCCGCCTCGCAGCTGCTTCGTCTCTGATAGTTTACCTGCAATTTTATAAATATAAAATAAATATTTTGGGACATTTTACACACGGCCTCTGACCCCAAACTAAGCAAAGCTTGTGATATGGCTGCCAGAGACTGATATACTACATATACTTATTTTTAAATACTTACTTATTTATAAAGTAACTAAATAACACCCAGACACAGAGCAAACACTTATGTTCATTACATAAATATTTGCCCTGGGTGGGGATCGAACCCACGCCTCTTTGATCCAGAAGTTAGGGTCACTAACCACTGAGCCACCGAGGCAGTCAAATAACATTTTATACTATATACACATATAACGGGACTAAACTCACGTGTAGGGATAGTCGTAACGACTATAGTTTCAGTCGCATTCGCGCCGCAGCCCGCAGTGCATTACAAGACGGCTCCGCGTGCTAGCACTCGCCAACTTGAGAAAGGTCGCCGAATGCGACCGAAACTATAGTCGTTACGACTATCCCTACACGTGAGTTTAGTCCCGTTATATATAGTATAAAATGTGTATAAACCACGTAAATTTCCATAGTAAAATGCAGTCAAATAAATAAATATCGGGAGAGATCTTACACATGGTCAAACTAAGCAAAGCTTGTGAGATGGCTGCGAAACACTGATATAGGTACTATAACTCTTAGAGTTCAGAAGTTCTCATAACTTAAAGTTGAGTAATTTCCTGTCAGGCGCCAACGCTAAAGTTGGTGGTAATGTTAAGCACTTCACAAATTTTGCGCTTGCGTAGAAGGCGTTCTAGCTCAGTTGGGAGAGCGTCGGGCTAGTGATCCGAAGGGGCAGGTTCAAATCCTCTCTTCAGATTTTTGAAATGCTTATCACAAAGATAAATCTTGGAAATAAAACCTATTGTGGAAAGCACTCTAAATCAAATCATACTGAAATATCTACTACATACACATATTTTTAAATACATACTTAGATACTTAGTTAATAACATCCAGATTCCAAACATAAAGCAAACACTTAAGTTCATCACATAAATGCTTGTTCTAGGAGGGAATCAAATTAATGCCTTTTTGACCCAGCTACATCGATGTGACTTTGTATCACTGCCTCTGTGTATTTACTTACTGGCGACTAGTTCCCGTATCTCCCGGGGTGTGACTGTGGCGCCACTGCGCTTAACCACGCAGGCTACAGGGTGTTCTCCGTCAGTTTGATCAGGAACACTTGTGACACTGACGTCAGCTACCGCGGGGTGACTTCGTATTACTGCTTCTAGCTCGGTAGGCATTATCTGAAAGAATAATATAATTAATATAATTATTCTTACTGCCTTTTTGCTTCCGCAAAAATAATTATGTATTATTTTTCGTTGGCACAGAAGCGTGGCAGGTAACACAGTAAGAGAGAAGCCTGTACTCAGCAGTGGGATAAAGAAGGCTGTGGATGATGTTGATGGATGATTTTTCCTCAAAAATGGCATAACCACCTTCATCCGGTATACTAAGCGCCACATAAGTCAGCGGATGGGAGGTTATGCGCAGAGCGCTGCGCAAAAGCCGAAATATAGGTTTGCGCGGGAGCCAGAGAGACGAGACGCCGGGGCACACCTGCCCGCCAACCTCATGTCTCCCGCGCGCTCTCTTCGCCCGTGCTCACCACTACGCCACGCGGCGTCGGCATTGTGCACACATGCGCAATAGTTAGCGAATCACGGTGAAATGTCATCTGCGACTAATTTCCCATCCGCCGACTTGTGTGGCGCTTAGTACTATACCTACATAATTCGAATGGTTCACACGGAACAATGTGTCATCTATGTAATATCGATAATTTTCATATTATCGTTGATATTTTCAAAAACGACTCAGCCGTTTTCGATAAAATTTATTTGAGACCATCTCCGAAATATGAACTGCCAAGTAAAAAAAGAATCTTCAAAATCTGTTCATGACTGGCAGAGTAATAGAGTAACACACTTACAAAAATAACATACAGTACGATTGAGAACCTTTCTTGAAGTCGGTTAAAAATTTATGAAATAGCGACCAAATATAAATGGAAGGAGTCACCTTCAAAATGAAACTTACATGATAGTTTCTATATTTAATGAGTATCTTGAGGCGTTCAACGAAGAAGTAGTTATCATTTTGGTCGCGGTAGAGAAGGTCCCCAGACTTGTACCAGCCGTCTTTTGAGATTGCTGCCGCTGTCTCCTCTGGGTTGTTGTAGTAACACTGAAAACAACGTAATATGTGAAAGGGGCCGTTCAAGTATTACGTAAGCACTTTAGGGGGGCGGATCTATCCTTTGTTTATTTTTAACTAGTTTTTACCCGCGGCTTCGCCCGCATGATATTTTAATTTTTGACACATTATCATTATAAATTATAGCTTATGTGTTATTCTGATATATAAGCTATATTATTGCAAAGTTTCATCTCAATCCGTTCAGTAGTTTTTGCGTGAAAGAGTAACAAACATCCATACATCCATCCTCACAAACTTTCGCGTTTATAATATTAGTAGGAAGTAGGATGACATGGTTGGTGTGGGGTCTAGATGGTGATTACGTCAATAACACTTATTGATTTTTTTTACGTGTTTGTCAAAGTCTTTTATCCTAAATCTATGTTCTTATTTCTAGATTTTAATCTGCTGTTCATGAATCAATAAAAAAAGAAAAATGCATACAGGTACCACCGCACCGTTGATCTAATATAAAATAATCATCTCTAAGGCCCCCTGGGCTTTGTTTGTTTGGGTTTGCTTGGGCTTTCCCATCCTAGAAACGTTTTTGCCACTTCAGAAAACATGATACATTATATTTTTCCATGGTGGAAAAAGTAAGCAGTTACCGTGCAAAGCCGTTCGTATCGCCTTGTGAAAACGGCTAACATTTCTGATTCTATCTTAATTTTAGGTCAACGGGACATGCTCTATAGATTTTGATTCCCTTGCACTTGACGCGCTGGATGCAGGCGACTTCCAACCGGTCTTATTGAAAATCTATGAGGGAGGCCTATATGCAGCAGTGGACGGGGTACGGCTGATGGATAGATGACACTTGGTGGATACACACTACCCTAAAAAAGATTACAGAACACCTGATGGTACAATATTATCACAACTGAGTTTACCGAGAAGCCAATTCCTTTCGTCCATAACTCGCCCGTGACATTTGGTTCGGTTATTTCTTTCTCAGTCTCTGGGTCCACTAACTGAAACAGACAATTACTTTAAGTACCTATCTACTTTACTACCTACTGGAAACAACACCGAATCGCGAAAAAATAAGCTATTCCATGCAAAAACTTGAACTCTTACCGAAATGTATAGAACAGCTGATATTTTCGCAATTGCTTAAGGATACTCGAGGACAGAAATAGAACTTTATTCCGAGTGATACATAGTGCTTTATACTACACCTACGAGAAAAATAAAATACAATATTTCTTTAATTAAAGTTTAGGAAGTAAGTTATTGATGACTTCTTGGGCTGTATTTTTTATTTCTAGTGGAGTCATCATTACAAAATCGTCAATTTCACTATCAGATGACATTTTGGAAAATTATTTAGATAATTAAAAGCTAGGTAGTGTATCAATTTAGCTAATAACAAAATTGTATTAACGCAACGAAATAAATTGCCGCGCTTTTTTTCGCATTGCAGAATAAGGATGCCATCCTCATTTCATTAAAAATAGAAAACAAAAAAAAATCCGCCTCTTTTCTCTAATTATTTGATAGCTTTTTGAGATTTGAGGTTTGTATGTTTTCCGCCTCTTTTTCTAATTATTTCATAGAAAACCTTTTTGAGGTTTGACGTTTTTATTTTTTTTATGTTCGCTGCTAAAAAACAAAACAAAGCAAGCCGGGCAGTAATAGATTTTCATACAGCATTCCCGCCCTGCTTCGGAGGGCAGTAATAAATTTCCATATAACTTTTCCCGCCGCACATTTTTAAAGGAGAAATTACGAACTTTGTAACCCGTTTATGAACGAGTATTAAGACACTTTCCGAGTGGGTGTGGTAAAAAATCCATTATGTAACCAATGTAAGATACGCTGTAGCAAGTTACAGAAAAGTATAATTTGCCACTTTGCTTTGCTATGCTACGCTTTATTGGTTTTGTGAGAAAGCCTTCTACTTGTCGAGATATGGGTTGTGCTTTTTTTGTGCGCTGATAGATAATGTTAGTAGATTCATCATCATCGTCAATTACCATAAAAATAATTTATTTTTGTTGGTGGAATTGTTTCAAGTCAAATTAATATGTTTCTAAAAATCATATATTGAAATTCACCTTAACTAGCAAGCCGGGGAAGGGTTTGCCGCAGTTGCCAATCGGTCCCAGAGGGTTCGGTAATAGCGAAGGGCCCAGGTTCTCAGTCTGTCCGTACGCTTCCATCACTGGCGTCGTTTTGTTCACTCGCTCCTGAAATTATAATACAATCATCAATCATCCATCCATCGTCTATTCCGTGGCCTCTGTCGTGGTTGGGTTTTATCTATAGATACCACGCTGGGCCATAATCTACCTACCCCCTGTTATACCTACGTTCAAAAAGAGACATATTTTATATTATTACATTTCACGTACACCATCGAACTACTTTTCTTGCTGAAGGTAGGTATGTACGTTTTCCTTTATTGAATAAGTAGTGGAATGAAAACCCGTTCTAAATTCCAAAGATGCCTGTACATTTCATCGCCTGGGTCCGTCATTTCAACGGCAAGCGGTTGCTGCAATCTAAGTACAAAGCGAGTGTCTGTCGCGGATTTCAATTAATTTGTCGTATTTTTTGAAACTTACAAGTTCTCCTGCATTGGACTATTAAAAAGACTGGTACGGCACAGTAGGTACAGTAATGTAAAGTAGGTGCTTTTCTGTACCATAAAGTAGGTAACATACAGAAATAAGCAATCACCTTTAATCCCAGCAAAATATCTTTGTAACCCTTCCCGCCAGTGAGCACCTCGCTGCGCAGGCAGGTCAGCTCGCACGGCTTCTCCCTTTTCGAGACGATCGGTCATCTATCCTCCATGCTGTTCCCAGCCTGGTCCAGTGCTGTCCGTGAATAGGGTTGCCATCCGACCGGGTTTCCCCGGATCTGTCCTGGTTTTGAGGGCATCCGGGGGGCGTCCGGGCGGGGCTTCATTTGTAGGTCGGGTTATAAAAAATAGTGTTGAGCCACCCGCGACATACGCACTGTGGCCGCATTACGCACGCTGCGATTTATTGTACCAACGAACCGTACCGTCCTGACATGTTCGGGTACTGAGGGGATAGTTCAAGTTTACAAGTAAATTGAAACTACAGCTGGTTCAGCATGGCTATTCATTTTTGGACAGCGCCCCTGGCGGAAACGAGTAAGAACTAACCAAAATGTATGAAGTCACACGTGAACGCGAAAGTTTAAGTACCTAAACTACGCAAAACCTGGACTAAGGGTGTCTTGCCCTGGTTGACAAATTTTAGAGATGGCAACCCTATCCGCGATTAAACCATTACCTTGAACCCCAGCAAGACATCTCTGTAAACCTTCCCCCCGGTGAGCACCACGCTGCGAAAGCAGGTGAGGTCGCACGGCTTCTCACTTCTCAATATGTCGCCTGCCAGGGAAGGACTCAGCATTGCTGATAGCGGCTGAAAACGAAGTATTTAGGTATAGGCCGAATTATACAAGTCGGCAGATGTGAAGTTAGTTACAACCTGCGTAATATCCAATCCTGACTGAAGCTCACACAAAGCTGTGCGTTGGTTGGGTTTCGTGCAGCTTGAAGCTAACTTCACATCCGCCGACTTGTGTGATTCGGCCTATACCTTTTTTATTTAGCCTATATCGTCCCACTACTGGACAAAGGTCTCCCCTAATTATTATATTGAAAAAATCCTGAACAATTTTAGATGTGTTTTTAAATAAAATAAGGAGAGTAAATATTTTCGCTTGTGGGAAATCACCTCATTCGGGAGGCGCATGGCGCTGGTAATTAAGTTCGTTATAGGTCAGGTGGCCCTGAGTACCGAGTGTCGTTTGTAAGTATCTCAATAAACAATTATACGATGTCCCGCATGGTATGTTTTGTGAATTTCTTTTTCAGTATCTACCCTTAAAATAACGGAGCGTGATTCTGGGCTGCTAGCATGACTGCTTCAGTAGCTTGTATGACGTATGAGATGGCGATGTGGATGACGATGTTGATGTTAAAGTGTCGGAATAGGATGTTTAATTTTGAGTAGTTCCGATTTTGTGATATGAATAATATGGATATGCCTCCGAGATCCTGATGAGTTTACTATTTTCAAAGATTGTAAATTGTGTCGAATTTAGTAAATTCTTTTTCTGTCAGACAGAGCTTAATACTGAACTAAAAATTTTGGAAAAATGTGAAGAATAAATTAAATAAGCGAAACGAACAGCAAATTGGAACATGGATGGGCATTTTAACTAATAAACCTACTTTCAATATATGTTTTATGCTATGTGCTTATTTTTCAATGGAATATTCCGGAAATCTCGCTGGTTCTCGGGATTTTAGGTCTTATCCACATGGCTTACGTTGAGTTTCTTTCTGCGAATATACGTAAAATTAAAACTAACTATTCCGACCCCTACTGATGATAATAAAGTAAGTAAGTAAGATCGTATAGGCCGGGTGGTTAGCCCTGGTTTCAGTTTTTAGGACGCCTCTGAAAGGCGAAGGCCTCTGACATAGTTAAACGGTTAAATCAACCGGAACCTAAAATTTAACTTGTCATCTGAACGCTACGCTCAGTAGGAAAATGTCACCCGCGGTCACCCATCCAAATACTCGTTGAATATGGGCACATGTATGTGACACTAAATTATAATAAAAGTATTCTCATCATATTTTGAGATGTTATACATGGCAACACTCTCTCTTCCCTTTTACGTCTTTTGACCTGTTGGATCGACAACTAAATATTATTGGATTATTGTAAGAATTAATTACATCCCATTTGTTGTGTGATTTAGGGATTCTTGTATGTATAAGATTACCTTTTAATGATTAAAAAGCTTTTCATATCACTGAAGTTTTGTGTATCTTTGATCTGCACTCGCCACGTGCTACTGTGCATTCTCCTTTACTCTGTTGCTGCTTCACAACATATATTTAAAACAATACTGACCATGAGGGACGGTTTCGGTTTCGGTGATCACTGACAAACACCTAGTCACACTACGCTACGAGCGCTACATATGTTCGAGCGCTGTACTGATGATAATGCAGAAGCGTCAAGCGTTAGAGATCTACCTTATATTTATTGATGATATCGATGACGTGTTCCACTGTGGCCGGCGCGGACGTCTGGACCCTGGTGTCCTGCAGTATCGCGCTGCTCACCAGGCTGAACATGCCCGATATCCACTGCACCGAAGACAGGTGTAGGGTCGGATGGTACGACTCTTTATTTCTGAATTGGGAACTAATAAATAAGTCACGAAGCCATGTTGTTCTAGGGGGAGAACGCTCGCCCACTGCGATGGTCTAGTGAGAAAACGCTTGCCTTACGAGCAAGAGGTTTAGATTCAAAACCAGTCATGTACCAATAAGTTTTTTAGAATTATTATTTTTTTTTTTGTTGGTTATTCGGTAAAAAAACATTGTAAGGCAACCTGTATACGCAATTACGCACGTTGAAGAAATTCGATATCGTATGTGAATTCACCAACTCGCATTGGTTCAGTGTGGTGGATATAGCCCATTCGCTCTTCGTGGTTAGGCTTATGTTCAGCAATGGACTATATAAAGGCCGGTATAGTACCAGAAGAGCATCTAAGCCATTGAATATTTTGATGCTATCTGTCAGAAACCGATTACAAAGAAATTAAGGGAAATGAAACGATCACTTGTTTCTTCTTCTCGTAACCTAGTAAACTCAGCGACTGGTTGGAGCAAAACTATAGCCAAATGGGCTTAAAGATAGCCCAGAGTCTAACTTATCTTTAGGCCTATCTTTCTAAAGGCGTTTAGGCCTTAGAAACCTTTCACCGAGTTGTAATCTATACCAAAGAAGATATTATACATAATCCTAAACTAACCAATATGTAAGTATTCGTAAAGAGATAGATAGATTATTATTGGAAGGGTGTGCCCACCTGTCCCCAGTGACGAATCCAGAGACTATAGCTTTGAACTTGTATTTCAAGGCGTCGTGAGAGACTGCAGCCACCTTCAGCACTCCGGTGGTGCCGCCCGATGATACTAACCAGGCGTATACTTTATTTGTGTCGAATGTGGCTACCCTGGAAATAATAAAAACAATTAATGGCCTATGGAACACACGGCCGATGGTTTTAAAGTGAAACGTCATTATTACGGAATAGAAACTAGCGAGAAAGCGAGTTTCGTTCATTCTACGCAGTGCCCTTCGTCCGCTACCTCCCCCTTCTAACAGCGTTGCAGTGACAGCAGCGAAAGATACATGGTGCATAGCCGATCTAACTTAGCAATGCACAGTTCTAGCCCAAATTTTATGGCTATAAAAATATTCAATAAATAGCTAAGTAATCTAAAAGACATCGAAAGAGTAAACTGTTTCATAAACAACTAAAAATTATCCTATTATCGAAATACTCATTATACGATTTTTTACGATAATCTAGAAAACATAATAATAAATCGATCCAATACAAATAATAAAATTGCCACAACTTTATAGAGTCTTGATTGCCACGACTTTATGTATAACTATAAAAACACGTTAATTAAGAACCGCATGTAAATTTCATATGTTGCAATAAAATGATTGAGTTTGAGTATGAATCTAGGGAAGTCTTATGGGGCAAACGGGGCAAACCAATGTCTAACATTGCGACTGATAGAAGTGTTATACGCATGAAAGGAATTCTTACTCAAACTCTTCAATCGGCGTGTCGACTTTTTCAGTGTTGAGTAATTCTTCTACGGAGTGGTCCCCCGAACCGAAAGTATAGATCTTTGTGTCGAACCCCAAGTCAGAGGCGGCTTTTACGTAGTCGTCGTAAGATCCGGGCTCGCAGAACGCTATTTTAGGCTCGATTACTTTGAACACGCTTTTGACCTCATCTGTAAAGAATAAGATTCTTTAGGGATTCCTTGTTGAGAGAAAACTCGCTTTTACATGTGAGAACATGGATTCTGAACCCTCCTGTATCACGATAATTACCGTGCCTGTATCTATGAGTTTTTTGGGAGTACAGATTTTCACTTCACTAAATTTTCGGTGAAGGAAAATATCGCAAGGAGAATTGGTTTATGTGCGGAGAATTAATTCGAGACATGAGGAAGATGGAAAAAATGGATGGATGGTAGGTAAATAAGATAGAGATGGTTTCTGCCACTCGGATCTTGGGATTCTCCCTAGGAAAACTCCCAGTCGTAGCAGGCTTCGTGGTAAGTCGCAACTAAGTTAGTTTTTGGACAATCTATCTTACCAACTTTGTAGGAGGGGTCGATGCCAGTGACAGGTAGGCCGTTAAAAAGCGCCGCAGCGAAGGGGATCTGCAGGTGGATATGGTTCCTGCCACTCAAAGCCAGCGTGTCTCCTGGAGTAAGCCCCAGCTGTCGCAGGCTTCGAGCCAAACGCACCGATCGCTGAAGGACTGACGCGTAGGTCTCTTCCTCACCGGTCGCTGCGTCTATCTAGAATGAAACAGTAGCTGATGTGTCAAACTGGTCGCACTGACTTTGGAATCGAAGGCCACAGGCTAAAATGATTAAAGTTAGTAAGTTCGCAAGTAAATTTACAATAGGCTAGCTGTAGCAAGCGAACTCGACGTCTTGACGACAGTACTCGAACTAGACTTTGACTTCGGTACTCGGCTAGGGATAATTTTTTAATGTGGCTTAACTTTGTAATTATAAGGAAAAATAAAAATAGATATGAAAACTAGATATCGAAACTTATATCTATGTATGATGTGATCATTTCATTTACACACATTAAAAAAATACTCAAAGTACCAATTGCGAGAAATTGATCAAAATTCGAACAGAGTTTAATTGAGTATATATAATTTAGAATAGAATAGAAAACGCTTTATTGTTCACACAATTTACAATAAAAGAATACAATATAATTAAAATAGTGTGACAACCGGCGGCCTTATCGCTTAGAGCGATTTCTTCCAGGCAACCTGATTAAGAGAGGAAAAGATTATAGAGGAAGGTAAGGGACGGGGTGTACAATAATGGCAAATTAATTAAAACAAAATGATTACACTTGAATAAAGAGTCATAAATATACATAAGATGTATACATACATATCAATATACTAAGAATTTAATATTGCATACCTACAACATACTTATACTTAAATTTAAAAAAATGAAATAAAAATACTAAACACATATTAATAAATATACCTAATAATAAATAAATATAATAATTTATGAATAATATAAGTACCTAAACATCATGAATAAATAAAATACAGGGCTATTCAGAAATAGTATTTACTAAGGCAAAAGGTGGTGATTCGGACAAACATTATGAACAACTTTTATATACATGTACTATGAGACCGACCCGGAATCCGAGGAAAAATCGGCTGTCCATACATTTCGATTTCAAGTAAATAGCAATTATGTATAGGATCGCCCATTTTTTTTCTTCTCGAGTTCTGAGTTGGCTCCATAGTAATAGTGGTCTAAATCGTGCCTTTTTTGTTAAATATACCCTTTATGAATAGATAACCCTATAGGGTATTACACGACATTCATCGTCTCTAAATTCAACATGGCATAGAAAAAGCCCTATATCCAGCAGTGGGGTAAAGATGGCTGTGGATGATGATGATGATCTAAGTTTATACATGGGTGACCGCGCTTTCCAACTGAGCGCTACAGTGGCTCGGATGACACGTTAAATTGTAGGTTCCGGTTTTTTTAACCTTTAGCCATGTCAGAGGCCTTCAGGCGGCCTAAAAACTCTGACACCAGGGCTAGCCACCCAGCGTATACGAACTCACTCATAATATCCTAAAGATTTAGTAGCCTTGAACGGCTCCGCTTGTTGGTGTCGAAGTCCATATTAATATTTACCTGTTAGGTACCTACCTACAGTACGTACTGATTTGAACCTATAGTGATTATGCATAAATACACGAATGACTGATGGATTATTTTTACAAGGTCACAAAAAATAATAGTATATACCTAGGTAGGTAGGTACCTATTTTATAGTTAGGATGTAAACTAATTTTGATACGCTATCTCGCCGTATCAGTTTACTTTAACTAATAATATACTAGGTAGACAGGTAGGTATATCGTGGGTTAAGAACTAGAGTAGCGTAAGCGCAAAATGACAACTTTACATGAGAGCCGAAAAAGCTACTATTATCTTATAACTCTTCTATGGCTAAATCTATACCTAGTAGTTAAGATATCTGATTTTTATTAATAATAAAGCTTTATTTATCGGCTACAGAATAGTGTAACTTGTTAAACAATCTTTAGTGTTTTTACTTTATTAAAAAATATTTTTCGAGAAATGGTTGACATAAGTACGTAATTTTGGCTGTTTAATAATGTATGTATTGCAACGGAACTTCCGTTAAAACGGCCTTAAATGACGGTACTTTACGCTTATTTGGCACGAAAAAAACTTAGGCATTATAATCAAATGTTCTGTGTGAAAAACAATTATACGAAAAACGATTATAGATACGTTATTTGAACGATTACATTCATAACATCTTCGGTGTCCTATTTTTGACATAATATTGGCAAGATTATTGTAAGTAGAAACACTTCATTTTGGCAGTAAACAAAAATAATTTTAATTGATACGTTATTTTTGTACTGAAGGGATTTAAAAAGCGAATGGTGAAAATATATATATATTTGAATTTTTGCCCTTACGCTGTTAGTTTAGTTGTTAACCCGCGATATTTTGTGTGAAATATGGATCTGAAGAGATTTTTGTTAGTATTTTCACTCCCTACACCGCCCTTAATGAAGGTAGGAATCCCTGGCTACCTATACCTACCTACTAAGTAGCGTGATAAAGCCGGTAACAAGGAGGATTATTGAATCGTGTTCAATTATGTACAATGCTTCCTTTGGAAAAGATAAATGATTGGGCAGTAGGTTTATTGTATCTCTATGTATTCGAATCGAGAATATACAATCTGCCTTACAATCGTGAGGTCGTGGGTTCCTAGCCCCCTTTGATTATTTACTTGTCAAGTACTAGCTTAGATTATTTACTTGACAAGTAAATAATCTAAGCTAGTCCCGTACCAACGAGTTCTTTGGAATTTATGTACGGAATTCAAGCTACGCAATATCCAATCCTGACTGAAACTCACATAAAGCTGCGCGGTGATTGGAATGATTGGGTTTCGCGCAGCCTGTAACTAACTTCACATCTGCCGACTTGTGTGATTTGGGTTTACCTATGTTGTGGGCGGTTTAAAATCTTGACTTTTTAAATAGGGGGGGTAGAATGCGAGTGGGTACCGTAATAAAAACAGATATGTACGAGTTAACCTCTAAAATTGACCAAATATTTTCAATACGAAACCGTAAGGAGAATTTAACAAGGACGTATGATGCCCTCGATATAATGCAATTTTTTATTTTTTTCCATTGACTACTTAAATGTACAGATAAAAAAGTGAATCGCCGGGCGAATCGCCCGAACTCTTTTTGAAGGTCCTCATTCGGCCCACATTGTTTGGAGCGGGGCGGATGGGGACCTTCAAAGAGTCTTGGGCGATTCGCCCCGCGGGCCGAACCGCTTGCGGGGCGAAACGCCGCAATACTCACAAAATTATAAAGGTAGGTAGGTAACATGACACAAGATTTGACACAAAAACAAGCAAATAAAAACTATTAGGTAAGTATACAAAATTACACACGAATAAAAATACTTTTCAATCAATTCATCATAATTCATCAACAACTAAACAATTTGATTTTTTTACTAATTACAGGCCCAATTATAAAGGCTCGTAATTATAATAGCTAATTTGAATAGTTCTGTTTCTTTTTCACTTTTGGCATTCGATAGAGAAAACACTTTTCACGTTGCTATTAGATTTACGATGGCGCCTTCATAATTGGGCCTGATATGTAGGTAATTTTCATAATCTTACCTGACAAACAAATTCCGGCTTCCCCCTCAGGCTCTCAAACAATACATGGCCCATATGTTTATCTTTGTCAAACATTGTAACACAATTTGTACTATAAACTCCGGTTTTTACTTTTTTGTTGACAATTAGCACGTGCACTTTAGCCTCCGCTGTTATAAATAAACTTCCAACCGGTCGCCTCAACCATGTGCGTTGAACTGAACTACATAACTATATTTACCTCCCGCTTTAGATGTCTTTGACTATGAGTTGTATGCTACACTGTCAAGATGACGTAATCTGTTTAGACCGATCCAGCGCTGTTAGCTAGTAAACAGGAAAGTAGCAATTGAAGTTATTGATGGCACATTTGGGGGTAGGCTGGCTAATTATTACTTAACGTGGATTCACTGAGTCGCGCGCGAAATTCAAATATTTTTGGGTTTTTTAGCACTTACAGATAAACTGATTATTGTAAGTTCACAAAAACTCATTTAGCGACCATGAATAGATAGTGTTAACGATGTATATACACTTAGAAACTAAAATAGTGGCCAGTTTGTGCACAATAGTCCACTAACTAATAACTAAGGTGAAAATCAGTTGATGCACTTTCGTTTAAAAACAGACCACTAATTTGGTTTTTAAATGTAGGTAGGTATGTACCTACTAACTCGTAAACGCTATTTATTCATGGCTGCTAAATGAGTTGTCATAAACTTAAAATGAGTAGGTACTTTATCTGTAAATGGCAAAAACAAAAAATGCTATTTGACAACATTGAAAATATACTATTCTATTGATACTATTGATTGTGGTAATCCTTACAGATAATAGCATGAAAAAGACATATTTCACTTTATTTAAACTAAAATATGCATACTTTTCGCAAATTACACGAAATAAACTACGATATATTTTTGATATTTTATCTGTGACAAAAACGCTCTAAGTCGGGTGGCAACTCTGGTGGCGTCACATGCTAGTAAACGAGAATTTCTCGATTGACTGTTGTTTGTGTAATTTGTGTTTTCGGAGCAATATTATTGGATCTGTAAGTTACTTTTAAAGTATTTTTGTCAATTTTCAGATGTAAACTAGCGTATTCACTATAGGTACCTTGTAAAACATAGCTTGATACGCGAGACATTGACTTACGCGTAATGACTCACGCACATCAAGTGCCATATTTTTATAGTTAAAATGTTCGGTTCACAATGTTGTACTTCATGCTCATGCATCTCGACCATGAAGTACAGCATTGTGTACCTACCGAACATTTTGACTATAAAAATATGGTACCTACTTGATGTGCGTGAGTCATTACGCGTATGTCAATGTCTCGCGTATAAAGCTATGTTTTACAAGGTATACTATTAACTAACGTTATTTACTAGTGTATGACGTCACAGACCAGCGCCATTACAGAATGTCGTTTTGGCGGGATCTTGAATATAATATATATTCTCACTTGATTTTCATTGTTAATACAGTAGATCTCTCGGAAATATAAATGTAGTGTGCTTATTATCTACTAACAATTAAAAACGATTTCCAAAAACTAATCAAATAGCCTATTTCGCGCTCTGACCACTATCAGCTGCGTGAGGATTAGGTAGCGCGCCGCTTGTAGTTCACTTCACAGCCCGCAAGAAGTTAGGTTCTGCCTGTACCTAACACAATCCACGAATCAGGGTTAGACTACTATACCTACATATTTACAGGGGTGTAGCAAACGCCGTAGCCAAAGACCTGGATATAGGTCTTTGGCCGCAGAAATACGTGGGCCCCTGACCACAGAGAGCCAGAATGTCAAACAAAAATCAGATTATCTGTAGTCCGCTGTCGTTTTAGCCATAGCCTAGGGGAGGCCTATGTGCCTATACATAATATTATCACTAAAAAATAGCAGTGGCCGTCCACTGCTGGACATAGCCCTCCCCTAAAGACCTCCAATAAGACCGGTTCGTAGCGTCTTGCATCCAGCGCGATCCTGGGGTCTTGATGAGGTCACCCGTCCACTTTGTGGGTGGACATCCTACGCTGCGCTTGCCTGTCGTAGTCCGTACTTTCCGTAAAATATAATACTATAATAATAGTCATGCATAGAGTCAATTTAATAGTTTGTGCAAAAAGAGAACCGCAGTGGCGTTACGGTGAACTAACAATAAGATTTTAATCTGCAGCCAAGGTAGGTACCGACAACTTGGTAGACGCGAGTCTACTGATGAAAACCGAATTTACAGATATCTGTGCGAATTGATGTCTACCAAGTATCAAACATTTTTAGTTGTACTAGCTATGACAGAGCAGTGTTGTCAGTGAGCGTAATAAAATTAGTAAAATGGCACACGGGCGACCTCACCTAGGACGCTTCTCTTTTTGGACAATCTCTACCCGCGTGGATAAATCTTGTACAGAGCAATATAACAGGAAAATTGTCAGACATTATTCATTAAGTACGTATGTCATGACTAATTAAATATCCATAATATTATCACTAAATTACTTATTTAACGTTCTATCGTTTATTTTTCAATTTGGTCAAATGTAGGTCAGATGAAATCACACTCAGTTGGTCCAGAAGCGTGGTCTCCAATCAGCCCCCCTACCGCCTAAAGCAATAGCAATCGTAATAGCAATCGTTTATGACTTCATTTTAGTCATTTGGCACCGCCTGTGACGTTAGCCATCAAAGTTGTTCATTCAACGATTGCTTTCGCAATCCGCGCAAAGCAATTGATGGCTAACGTCACATAGGCGGTGCTAAATGACTAAAATGAAGTCATAAACGATTGCTATTGCTTAGGCGGTATGGGGGCTGAAATGCTATAGTCCGTAGACGAACTAAAGTTACCACTAAGTCCAGCAGATTAGAAAGCTGAAACGCATTTCATTTAACTTTATTTTAACAAAACATTTGATTTGTTGAGAGTAGAAGTATCCAATCAACGCGCGGCTTTGTGCGAGCGTCAGTCAGGATTGGATATTGCGCAGCTTGTAGCTTACTTCATTTCCGCCAACTTGTGTGACGCGGCCTATACAGGGTTATTCCTAATCAATTAGCATCCTTTTGTCAAAATAAAAAAAAAACAGCTGTTCCATACATGTTGTCGCGGGTGAATGATATTTTTCTATGGAACAACAAATTATTTTTTTGAGTTTTGACAAAAGTAGCAGAACAAAAGTTGTTAGTTTTGATGTCCAGAATAAGTCCCTAAAAGGATAGCTAACTGATTAGAAATAACCATATACATGACTTGTACGTAGGTAGGTACCTACTAAGTGCGAAAGCAGCGAGTAAAATGTATTGATATTTTTTCAACAAATGGCACGTTTTAAATTCAAAAATAGCGTTTCCTATCGCCTCCTCTTTTCGTATGACCCCCCCACTTCACGCTACGCCACTGTATTTAGCACAGTTTGCTTATTGATATCTACTATCCAAACAACTACAAGAGGCATTCAACTGACGAAGTACTTGCACACATCTCACTGAGTAGGTAAATATTACAGTTCACGTAAATTACATCATCTATAAATGATACTAATACCTATTGCAAATGTGAAAACCTGTGTACATATTTAACTTCAGACTTTGAACTCGTACACCCAGAAAATTATCATAGCATAAATAAAATGTAAAAGGTACAAAGGTCGGTAATTAGCACATCCTTATTAGTGTTTGTTCCTCTTTTACGAAGCAACGGAGCGACACAACTAAACTGTATAATTTAGAAATTAAGTGGGATGCACATATACACTATGTCTTCAATTACAGAGACCTATTTATCTTACAAATGGTACCTACATCAAACCAACAAAATGTAATAAAACCTTACATTCATTTTCAAGAACTCTATTGAACGACACCCCGCACGGGGGGTACGGTGTTAAAAAAATGTTTTACGTAGGTACATGTAAACTGGGGGTGAGACATTGTCAAATTCATGCAATTTGCTTCGTAAGTGTGAAATACGAGGCTTTGTGATATGGGGACGGACACAACGATATACAGAGTTATCTGCTTACTCTGTACTGAGCCGAAAGGGGTAGGATGGGAGAGTAGCAAGTTCCCTGAAATTGGGACCGATCTAAGAATTAAATTTCACCAAAAACGGCACAAACGACTTCTCAATTCTTGCAATCTATGTACGAAATTCGTATAGTACCTACCTACTAAGTTTGCTAGAATTGATTCCACTTCCTAAATTGAGACCATTATTATGGTCAACTTTTACTATGTTCCTGTTGCTGTTCCATATAAAATTGCAACTCGGAATCGACAAATTGTATGAAACTGCTGATTTTTTTAGAATTCTGGGTTGGCCCCATAGCAAAAGTGGTTCTTAATTATGGTCTGAATAACCTGCTTTCAGCTTAGAGTTCTGGATAACTCTGTATAAGTCATAGTCATAGTAAAGAACATTCTTGAATAATTTTCTCTGTGCTAACAGCCCGTCTATGTAACTTAGATAACAATCTCTCCACTCGAAAGGTAAATTACATCCAAGTATGTAACAAATGTAAACACTAAAGAATAATGTAAATATGTAGATTACAAAATAAAAGATCTATTTCGACATAATATCTAACATTTATTGCATAGTAAGGCACATTTAAAATACATTAAAGCTGTAGTACATTTGATGTTTTACTAAATTACTTTGGAATATTTTAACAAGATTTTAGATAATTTTAATTTCATCTGTATTGGTTTCTGTCTGTGGCACTAACTTGAGTTTGTAAGTATAATAAACGAAAAACTATTCCATCTCTAAAAAACATAAATCTACCACTTATTAATTTTTGATACGATATAGGCCACGGTTGTGATGTTAGCTACAAGTTGTGCAAAACCTGACAGCTGCGCGAGGGGTCGGGGGTTGGGTGTCGCGCAACTTGTAGCCAACTACACAGCCGCCAAGAAGTTTGATTCGGCCTATACAGGGTTATTTCTAATCAATTAGCATCCTTCTAGGGGCTTATTCTGTACATCAAAACTAACAAATTTTGCTCTACGACATTCGTCAAAATTAAAAAAAAAAATTTTGTTCCATAGAAAAATTTAGTTCACCCGCGACAAAATGTATGGAACAGCTGTTTTTTTTTTGTTTAGTTTTGACGAAAGGCGTAGTACGAGTATATAGGCGATGTACAGAATAAGCCCCTAGAAGGGTGCTAATTGATTAGAAATAACCCTGTATATTATAACTAGGATACGTATCAATTTGAAATATACTTTTTTATACATACACAAAAGTACATTAAAACACATAGATACGTATTGCAATACATCAGGATTTATTCAAAAGGTGCGTTCGTCTTGGGCTCGGTGGCATTTTTAGCATTTGCAAAATTAGCGTTGATGTAAACCGTTCGGTTTGACAATTTCGCCCATTTCGCCAATAATGCTACTTCTGCTCACTTCCCAAAACGAACGCTAAAACGTCAAACTCAAACGATCACATAGAACCCACCTCCGCAGGTGGATCAAAAGTGGCAGTTCACGATGGCAGGTGAACGAAAACAGTTAAAAATGCCACTTTTGTTCACACATTATCAAAACGAACGCTGAATGTGATCGTTGTAGGCGCTTTTAACTGTATATTTGCCATCAGCAGGCTTCCCGAACGCACCTCATATAGCAATACATTAATATGGCACCAAATCAACAAACTAAAATAACAATTACACCCGTACCTGTAAATTAAATTAAACAATAATATACATACTCCTTATTTATTTACTATACATACTATAGAAAATAACATGCAAAACATAACTTTATAAATGGTTCTGCTTATTATGCACTGACTTACAGGCACAAACTTTTTTTAATCATTTATTTTTCGCCAAAAATGGCACAACCGATTTCGATCGTATAAAATTCGAACACTTGAATCGATTATTTATGTTATTTTTAAATAGTTATTGATTTTCAAAATCGACTGACCCATTTAAATGGGACCACTTCTAAAGTATGATCTACCAAACAAAAAAGAACCATCAAAATCGCTTCATAAATTGGCGGAGTAATCAGGTAACTTATAGACAAAAACACACACACAGACGAATTTATGACTTCTTTTTTGAAGTCGGTGAAAAATTAGGCGGCGCCGCCGTACCTGTCTCAGTCCCCTTTGTCATCTACCCCCGCGCCCCTTAACCCGCGCAGGCGAGGACTGAGTTAAGCGGTAGGACTATCGTCAATAATTATGTGACTTAACGTTACTTCGTGGTTTTGCCACTTTTTGCAAAAATAATTATTACTTTAGAGAGATAACACGGAATTTGAGAATAAAAAACCAGCTGTTTTATAAATTGTTTCGATTTTGCATGGAACAGCTCATTTTTAGGGTTCCGTACCTCAAAAGAAAAAAACGGAACCCTTATAGGATCACTTTGTTGTCCGTCTGTCCATCTGTGTGTACTCTTTATCTCGGGAACGCGTAAAAATATCGAGTTGAAATTTAAACTGTACACGTATATCTATGATCTCTTACAGTTGTGTAAAAAAAAAACTTCTCAGTTATCGTATAAAAAAGTTAGAGCCGTTTATGTCGTAAAAAACAGCAAATTTCGACACTCACAAAAATCAAAACCTACAGGGTACTTTCCGTTGACATTGAACTATGAAATTTAGCGAGAAGCAGTCTCAGAGTACACATTTAGAAATAAAACTGAAAACTGTACATTTTTATTTAAATCACAAAAAATAGGGCCTCAAATATCACAAAATATGGGTTCAAAATTCAAAGTGAGTAATTCGTATCATGTGAGGTAAGTATATAGATTTTAACAACTTACTTCCCAATTTTGTGAAATTTTCTTGATTTGTACGGATCCCTCGGTGTGCGAGCCTGACTCGCACTTGTCAGGTTTTTTTTTCTAAATAACCCAGTAAAAGACAAAATACCACTATAGGCCGAATCAATCTTAATGGCGTCGGTGAAAACGAGTCGACACGTTGCGCAGTAGTAATTTATTCGTGTCAGCGTTGCAAGGAGTGGGGATTTGCGCAGCTTGTAACTAACTTCACAGATGTAGGTAATTAAGTTTGATCCTGCCTATACGAATGGATAAATTAAAGGTGTCATTTGGTAGGCAGCCATAACTTGTACAAAAACCAATATATTTTAGTTAGGATAAATTCATTGTGTTTAAGATTTGTCGTATTTTATTTGTTTATTTAATTTTGTTTTCGTCTCAATATATTACTATAGGCGGCGTCACACAAGATGGCGGAAATGAAGTTGGCTGATATTGCGCAATCAACGCGCGGCTTTGTGTAAGCTTCAGTCAGGATTGGATATTGTGCAGCTTGTAGCTAACTTCATTTCCGCCATTTTGTGTGACGCGGTCTATACTGTCATTAAATTTTATATTGGAAAAATGTTCCATGTGCGTGTGAAAATGTAAAAAATAATTTTCTTTCCCTTCTTACCTAAACAGCATTATTAGAAAGATTCGATAATATTAGCTTCTTGTGGTACGACCAAGATCTCTTTATCCAAGTTTCCAGAACCAATTCTGCAGTTGGGCGTGATATTGAGGCCTTCCATTCTGGAACAAAACATTATTATACAATACCTAAAATATTTTCGGGTCTTAGATTAGTAGGCGAGAAATATTTTGGGTTTAGCTTTTTACAGATAATCTAATAATTTTAAGTTTTCGAAAACTCTTTAGGGACCCGTATAACCAGGAGTTAAATTTCCTTTCCTTTTTATTTAATTTTTTTCCTTATTTAACTCTTTTCGGGTCTTAGATTAGTAGGCGAGAAATTCAAATATTTTGGGTTTAGCTTTTTACAGATAATCTAATCATTTTAAGTTTTCGAAAACTCTTTAGGGACCCGTATAACCAGGAGTTAAATTTCCTTTCCTTATTATTTCATTTTTTCCTTTCGGAGCGTGGGACGTCTACCCACAAGGTGGTCGGATTACCTCATTAAAACCGCAGGATCACGCTGGATGCAAGCCGCTACCAACCGGTTTTATTGGAGATCTATAGGGGTTGTCCTATGTCCAGCAGTGGACGTCCTATGGCTGATTGATGGATGGATGGAAATTTGCTTGTACGCAGCTTGAAGCTCCAGCATTCTGTTTAGGGTTCCGTACCCAAAGGGTAAAAATGGGACCCTATTACTAAGACTCCGCTGTCCGGTTTTATTGGAGATCTATAGGGGTTGTCCTATGTCCAGCAGTGGACGTCCTATGGCTGATTGATGGATGGATGGAAATTTGCTTGTACGCAGCTTGAAGCTCCAGCATTCTGTTTAGGGTTCCGTACCCAAAGGGTAAAAATGGGACCCTATTACTAAGACTCCGCTGTCCGTCCATCTTGTCTTTTTTAAATTAGAATAGGTTTGCGTTTGACTACATACTGCCTGATGTTAAGCAGATGTGCGGTCTAGGGACGCTTACCTAGAAGATACCTATTTACTTTGGATTTTAAGACACCTACGTTGTACTTTAGCGGGAAGACAGACCCAGGCGTTCCACATTCTGGCTGTTCGTACGAGGAATGAGGATTCGAAACGCTTGGTTCTAACGCGCGGAATGTCCACCGTAAAATGGCCGTACGATAGAAGCAAGGGGCAGGGGGGACCAGATTGTGCCACTCCTGAGCGCAGTCTCCGAAGTGTATCCGATAGAAGGTGTCTGTCACCAGGCTGCATCTCATGAACCGTGATAGCTAGACAGTTGAAATTTTCACAGATGCTGTATTTCTGTTGCCGCTATAACAACAAATACTAAAAACAAAATAAAATAAATATTTAAGTGGGGCTCCCATACAACAAACCAGATCTTTTTACCGTTTTTCGCTCGAAATTAATAACGGTAACAGGTAGACGCTTGAAATATTCACATAATATTTAATTGTATGTTTACTCCAATAATGAATTATTAAAATAAAATAAATATTTAAGGGGGCTCCAGTAGAGTACGGAACCCTTCGTGAGCGAGGTTGACTCGTCTTGGCTGATTATTACATGACGCGATCAGTAACTCGCGGTTCTATCTGTTATTCTCTGAAATCATCATTATATGTAAAAATTTCGTGTCACGTTGTTTGTCTGCGATGAACTCCTCAACTACTGAACCGATTTTAACCGAATTTTGTACACTGTGTGCAGTTTAACCAACTTGAGAGACAGGATAGTTAATATCTCAATTTATAGTCGCAATTTTACTGGTGATATTTTTTAATATTATTCCAAAACAAGGTTTGTTCCCAGCGTTACTACCATTCTTACTACCAGTAGTAAGAACGGTAAACAAATTACTCTTCTTACTACTATAGTTGAAAGTTGTTAGGACAGTAAAAATAATGACTCGTGTTACTACCGTGAAATTAAAATAACAAAAACAAACAAATCATGACATATTTGAATTTTAAACGGAATTTAAGTTGGTATTATAAAAATCAAATCAACATTACACGAGTAATTTTTTTTTACTGTTCTAACAACTTTAGTAGTAAGAAGAGTAATTCGTTTACCGTTCTTAAGTCTGGTAGTAAGAATGGTAGTAACACTGGGAACAAACCCAAAACAACGTTTGGCGAGTTAGCTATTAAAACTACAAAAAATAAAGCTTACTGGTGTTTGGAGGTCCGCTTGGGAGAAACCCTCGCGTCCACCTCACACCGTGTACTGTGCTCGGCGCACTGCGAAATGCTCGAGCTGCTGACTTCCAACACAGACCCAGAATACATTTGGGGATCGTTTTTTGAACTTCGCACGGTTTGGTCGAATACGGAACTTTTATGGCGTATTCGCAACTTCCATAGACAACAGAGATTCTCCATACAATCTGTCAAAGTTCCGTATACGTTCCTGCCCCCCTACCGCCTAAGCAGTAGCTATCGTAATAGCAATCGTTTATGACTTCATTTTAGTCATTTGGCACCGCTTATGTGACGTTAGCCATCAATTGCTTTGCGCAGATTGCGAAAGCAATCGTTGAATGAACAACTTTGATGGCTAACGTCACATAGGCGGTGCCAAATGACTAAAATGAAGTCATAAACGATTGCTATTGCTTTAGGCGATAGGGGCTGAGCGTTCAAAGTTAAAGAACAACCTCCTGTACGCCGATGCCGCACTTGCTGATACTATACTCGTTGACGTAATTCGAGATTTCTTCTAGGGGGAGCAGCTCTTACTCGTAAATCGTATTTTTCTGGGATGGGCAAAACTATCACAGAAAATAGAATGAAAATTGACGTTTAAGTTTTCTGGAGTAAAAGTCCCCCTTATTTCTAATTATATTTCTATTATTCTGATTCTGAATACATTTTAAGTTAGATTTTAGGTGGAAACTTTGTCTAACTCACTGGATAGTAATTCTTCTGACACTTACTCATTACGGATCTGTAGCTCTGGGGTCATTTCTGTTCTACTCTGAAATAGAAATAAAGCTTACTGGTGTTTGGAGGTCCGCTTGGAAGAAACCCTCGCGTCCACCTCACACCGGATACTGTGCTCGGCGCACTGCGACACGCTCGAGCCGTTGACTTCCACCACGGAGCCGGAGTACATTTGGATGCCGACGCCGCACTTTCTGATTTTGCACTTCTTTAATTCAACCTGGAAAATTGTTTTAAAAAATTACTATCTACATAATTTACCAGCCTTTTTAACCGACTTCCAAAGAGGAGAAGGTTCTATGTTATGTATTTATTTTTTCGTGTATGTTAATCGATATTTTCGCCAATCGTTCATAGTTGGCCGAATCAAAAAACTTTTTTTAGTTCAAAAGCAGGTGGTCCCAACAAAATTACAACGAAATCGACTGAGCCGTTTTTGAAAAATTAACAATAATGTAATAATATAATTATATACATCAATTCGAGCGAAATATTTCAATGATGGAAGTCAGTTTTGCTATTTTTTGTTTTTGTTTAAAAATAATTATTAATAGCCCCCCGCAGGAAGTAGGCCTACCCACGAAGGGTAGTTTGTCATATTATCCACGCTAGCCCGGTGCGGGTTGATGAATTCACATACGCCATCGAATTTCTTCTACGGACGTACGCAGGTTGCCTCATGATGTTTTTCTTTACCGAAAAGCCCGTGGTGTGAAATTCCGTATATGAATTCCAAAAAACTCATTGGTATGGGGCCGGGATTTGAATTCATGACCTCACAATTGTAAGGCTGGTGTCACTACCTCTAGCCCACAACGGCTTCAGAATCTACAGAATGTTGCAATGAGTATTTAGGTACAAGGTACATTACAATATTAAATCTTAATACCTCAGCGCCTTTATGAACGACGATCCCCGAGTAGAAGTTGTCAAATGTGCAGTCTTCTAGAACGATCTTGGCTCCGGCCTGCGCAACTATTCCCTGGGCGAAATCACTCTGAAATATTAATAACTAATTTTTAACCGCGGCTTCGCCCGCATTATATTTCGATTTTTGACGCAATATCATTATAATTTATAGCCTATGTGTTATTCTGATATATAAGCTATATTATTGCAGTTTCATCTCAATCCGTTCAGTAGTTTTTGCGTGAAAGAGTAACAAACATCCCTACATCCATCCATCCATCCTCACAAACTTTCGCGTTTATAATATTAGTAGGATATACAAGATCAAATTAAAAAACTCTTATCGCTATTAGTGCTGCTTTGTTAATCCATATAAAAAAGTTCTTTTTATATGGATTTACCAAATGCGCGACTGCAGCGCTTAAATATTTATTTCATTCTGATTTTAGTATTTTTATTGTAATAGCGGCAACAGATATAACAAAACAACAGTCTAGCTATTATGGTCCTTGAGTAACAACCTGGAGACAGACATACAGACAGCGGGGAATCAGTAAAAATCAGTAATTAACCTATAAAGGTTATACTAACTGGTCCATAACTCCCCAATGTATCTAGACAGGTTGTAACAACTGACAATTCTCTAGATATGTTATAGCAACTGACCTTAAAGGTATCAGAGTCCCGAAAACTGCAGCCTTGTACGTGCAAGGTTCCTGACAGCATCACTATAAGAGAAATTAATCTAGAAAGATTGTACCAACTGACCCATGACCCCCCATTTATCTAGACAGGGTGTAGCAACTGACCTGTGAGTAGTGAGAGTCCAGAAAGCTGCAGCCTAGTACGTGCAAGGTTCCTGAGCGCATCACTATGGCAGTGTTGACGCGAGCGCACTGCAGAGTCAAGTTTTGAAGGCGACAAGCTCCGGACAGCATTAGGAGACACGATCGCATGTCAGTCGCTGTTAGAGTCGCACCTATAACAAGAAAGGACAAATCCAGAAAATGTATTGTGGCTGGTATAATGCCTAATAAACAAAAAATCTACTCTCGTTACATTTCGAGAACTTACATGATTTTCCGAGTCTCTTACAGTTAAAAGTCAAAAGTTAGTTAAAATAAAAAAAAAGAGTTCTTCGATTTTTATAAAATTAATTTTCAATTTCTAGGTTGTTTATCACCGGCAACTCTGACAAAGCAACTTTCAAATAGAAAAGTATTTTTATCACTAAGAACGTAATTTTTAATTTTCTTGTCATATTGTTGTAACTGGGTGGGAGTTGATATGAAACTATTGCGGTTTCATAATTATGAACTCTATAGAGATACACTAGCTTAAAACCCTCGGCTTCGCCCGCGTTGTCTTAGTACATAGATACTTGCATAAAATCAAAATAGCCCCCGGTTTGACCTACGTTGTCTTTATACTTGCTTATAATAATATCTAAGTCCGCGGTTTGGCCCGTGTTGTCTTAATACCTATACTTGCTTAAAATTATAATAGCCTGCCGTCAGCCTGCGTTGTTGTATTACTTGCAAAGATAATAACCCACAGTTTGGCCCGCGTTGTCTTGGCACTTACATAAAATAATAATAGCTCGTGGTTAAGCCCGCATTAGGCCCAATTATGAAGGCGCCATCGTAATTATAATAGCTAATTAGCATAGTTATTTCTGTTTCTTTTTCACTTTAGGCATTCGATAGAGTTTTTAAGTTACTATTAAATTTACGATGGCGCCTTGTCGTATTACGAGGGCTGCACTAAAAGTATCGGGAATGGAATATTTCCACTGTTCCTGTCATATTAAAATCTTTTTAATTGAAAACTACTTAAAAATCGAATACTATTTATTTATTTAAAAAAAGATTCTCGATATTGTCACAAGGTTTTGTCAAACTTGTTTAGTCGTTGAGAAAATGGAATTGACTCGAGAAAATTCAAGAGCGATAATTCATTATGACTTTCGAAGTGGTTTAAAACAAAAACAGTGTGTTGACCGGATGATTTCTGCATTTGGTGATGAGGCCCCATCCAAAACCACAATTTATCGCTGGTTTGCTGAATTTCAACGTGGACGTGTCAAGCTCAGTGATGATCCCCGTCAAGGTCGTCCAAAAACTATGAAAACGTTGATGCTGTGCGTAAGCTGATTGAGGAAGATCGACATGTGACATACCGCGAAATTCAGGCATCTTTAGACATTGGCATGAGTCAAATACAAATAATCTTGCATGAACAATTAGGTGTAAAAAAGTTGTTTTCCCGATGGATACCGCATTCGCTCTGTGAAGAGCAAAAAGCGGCTCGCGTAACTTGGTGCGTCAGAACTCTCGAAACATTCCACGCAGGATCCTCAAATGTTGTATACAACATCGTACCAGGTGACGATATACGCGTACGAATCCGAAACAAAAAACCAGTCACGAACACCCAAACGGGTGTTCGAAAATGAGTTAAAGCCAACAAAAAATGTTCGTTCACGGAGTGTTGCAAAAAAAATGGTGGCCACGTTTGTCTCCAAAACCGGCCATGTTGCGACTATTCCTCTTGAGGGACAAAAAACGGTTAATGCAGAATGGTATGCTAGCATTTGTTTGGCACAGGTCGTTTCTGAACTCCGTAAAGAGAACAGCAACCGCCGCATCATCCTCCATCACGACAATGCGAGTTCTCACACCGCCCACAGAACAAAAGATTTTTTAGAACAAGAAAACATAGAATTATTAGACCATCCGCCGTACAGCCCCGACCTAAGCCCTAATGATTTCTATACTTTCCCTAAAATAAAGAATATATTGCGTGGTCAGAGATTTTCATCACCTGAAGAAGCTGTGGACGCCTACAAAACGGCCATTTTGGAGACCCCAACTTCCGAATGGAATGGTTGCTTCAATGATTGGTTCCATCGTATGGAAAAATGTGTCAAATTTCGCGGAGAATACTTCGAAAAGCAATAAATACATTTTTAAACAGTAATGTTGTGTCACTTCCTTGATTCCCGAAATTTTCAGTGCCGCCCTCGTACTTACAAGGATAATGCCTACGGTTTAGCCTGAATTGTCTGAGTATTTGCCTAAATTGATAATAACCCACGGATTGGCCTGCATTGTCTCAGTATTTGCTTATTTAATTTACTTGTTTAAAAAGCTTATTACGGAGTACGTGAATTTTTGGATGATAAATTGCTGAATATTTAAAATTTATTCAATAATAATAATAATTGAACTACTACTCACTTTTTGAATCGCAGGGGCGGCTTTGTGGCGACACCGCAAACTCTGATTCCCTGGGGCTAAATGAGACCCCTGACTCCTCTCTTGCCGAAACCAGCCGATTTGGAGTGGAAATCGCAAGAGTTAAGAACCTAAGCTCCAAGGTGGAAGTGTTAAAGGGCATAACGCCGAACTAGAGAACGCGCAAACACCTCTCGACACCCGACAGCCGTCCACACCAATGTTGCCCCTCCGGCGCCAACTTACGGTAGCTTCTATGGGATCCATATAGAGGATTGCTTCGAAATTTGAATGGGACATATTTAGCGGGTGTCGTACCTCAATCCATAGTCCAACTTTAAAAATGTCATTTAAAATTTCACCATAATAGCCCAATTTAAATATTTCAAGCCTTTTTGACTGATGAACCAACCGCAAAGGAGGCACTCAATTCGACGCGTATACATATATATATATTTTATGTATAACCACGCTTTTTTTTTCATAGTAGTCCGATTTTAATAATTCTTTTTTCATTGGAAAGAGTACACTTCGAAATTGGTCCTATTTTAATTTTATCGAAATCAGCTAAGCCGCAGCCAAGCAACCGGCTTCACCGATCTTTATGACGTTATAACGTCCATAAAATTAATTAAATTCATAGTATTTATACTAAGCGCTACACAAATCGGCCGACGAGAAGTTAGCTGCAGATGACACTTCGCCGTGATTCGCTAATTATTGCGCTTGTGTGCACAATGCCGACGCCGCGTGGCGTAGTGTTGATCACGGGCATAGGGAGCGCGCGGGAGGCATGAGGCTCCCGTCTCGTCTCTCTGGCTCCCGCGAATACCTATATTTCGGCTTTTACGCAGCGTTCAGCGCATAACTTCCTATCCGCCGACTTGTGCCGCGCTTAGTATAAATATGGTTGTATTTTGTTTGTGCAATGAGCGCTACACCTACCTTTGGAGCTACTGATAGATATATCCATGAGCGGCATCTCGGGTATCTCATACTGCTGGCTGCACAGCACCACCTCCTCCGGCTCCAGCGTCAGGGCTTCCTCCGGCGACACCAGCACCGTGAGGGTCTGGTCGTTGGAGACGCGACCGCGGAGGAGATGGAACATCTCTTCGAATTCTGACGGGGAACCGCCTTGCCACAGTGCCACCACCTGAAATAGAGAGATAGAAAACTGTTCAATTTGGCCACAGAAGAGAGAGAAGGAAATAGAAAGAAAATGTGGAGCGGGGTTTGTAGCGTGGCTACAAACCCTCCTCATAATTTATAACTTAAGAAACGTGAAATCGTGACAATTACTGTCTCAGTCGTTCAAGTGATTTCAGAGACTGAAATCTCTCTGGCAAAAATCACCTCGGTTTGCGCTATTGTAACGTGTCGAATACAGAGCAGAGGCTTTAGTTTACAAAAACGAGGAATATCCTTTCACTAAACAAGTCTAAATTGTGGGCATTTTTAAAATTTAAACGTTATTTTTTACTGCCTTGACTTTCGTTGATAGTAGTTGCAAACATTCTATCGACATCAATAAATTTTGCTACGAAGTAAATAATATGTCGGAATTAAAAAATTATCGATATCAATATATTTTAATTTAAAATATTTTGTAATTGTTTTTTTTTTGTAGTATGTTATAAATACTCAATTTAACTAAAAAAAATTAGTCTCGAAAATTTTTGGTAGTAAGTTACTATATCGAAATTAGAAATTTATTGTTATCTGAATGTTTAGATTTATTAAAATATTGTGTGATTGTGGTGTATTTTTTTAATAATAATTGAATTTACATCACATTGTAACTGTTATGTTCTTTATGAATAAAAGTCCCCAGGTCCAATGTAATGTATAGATTGGATACGGAGCCAGCTGCCGTTTCTCATTCTCATTCTCATTTGAAGTAGGGGCGATAAGTCCTGCACTGACGTCCCGCATGGGGTGTTTTGTGCATTTCCCCCTCCAGCGTCTACCCCAGCCAGCCTAGCTCCTTAAAATAACGGAGCGTGGCTCTGGGCCGCCGGCATAACTGCTCCAGTGGCTTGGTTGGTATACCAGATGGCGATGAGGATGACGCTGTAGATGCTGACGACAAAGCAATAGCAGCGTCATGCAACCCGAAAGCGATTCTAGTTTCTGCCGTGGCCTTGCAATGCCACAAGACATGCTCTACCGTTTCATTCTCCTGCAGGCAACCACGACAGAGTGGGCTGTCGGTGGCTCCCAGTTTATACATGTGACTATTCAAGTTGCAGTGACCAGTGATGAGTCCTACCATAAGTCGGAGGTCTTGCCGCTGCAACCTCAATAGATCGTTTGTAATGTTTCTGTTCAGGGCTGGGAAAGCAGCTTTGGCATGCCTGCAATCCTCCCTCTTGTCCCACATATTTTGTTGTTCTTTTTCAGTATGACGGCGCAGTAGATCACGCACTTCCACCGCTGTCGGCTTGCAGTGTCTAACTGCTTTATCCTCCACCTGTTTTCTCGTGCCTTCCTTAGCAAGGGTGTCTGCTATGTTGTTACCCGGACATAAACCGTGACTTTTTGTCCAACGTACGATAGTTATATGTTTATTCGAAATACTTTGGAGTGCTGCATGGCACTCAGCTATTATTCTGGACCTTGTTATAGGTCTCCTGAGTGCGTAGATTGTGGCAGCACTGTCAACCGTGAACATGATCGCTTCCTTAGAGTCTCCTTTTCCAGGAGATACCAGAAGCTCATTTAGTGGCTCCAGTGCTTTTGCGGCCAATAATAGGCCCATGGCTTCCGCCTGCAAGACCGTTGTGGTTTTGCTCAGGGCAAGAGACTCTTTGAGCCCAAGCTCTGGCGAGTAATAGCCACAGCCTGTCCCTTCCTTATTTTTAGCACCATCCGTGTATATGTTCCAAGACGGTGTTATACTGTCTGATATGTCATCCTCTATGATCAAATCATACTTTTTACAGTCCAGGTGCATTTTGGCTATCCTGTCCGTACCACTTTTAGCTTCAGGGATTATGCCTGTCGCCCGATCGATTATTCTGCAGTGGTTAGTGGTCGCACCCATGCTCTTCCACTGATTTGTAGATTTTATTCGTAGGGCTGAAGCCATCGCTTCCTGCTGAATGTGCAGGTGCAGTGGTGTGAGCCCAAGAATAATTTCGAGTGCAACTGATGGTGTATTTTTCATACATCCGCTGATTAATGAGCACGCAAGTCTTTGCGTTTGTTGTAGCTTTGCTTTTGTTGTAACAAGGTTCGTACGTGTCCACCACACTACGCAGCCGTAAGTGAAGACCGGTCGCACTATAACAGTATATAGCCAGTGACAGAGCTTTGGCTTTAGACCCCAGTCCTTTCCTACCGCTCTGGTGCACTGCCATAAAATGTTTGTAGCCTTCGTGGTGACATAATCAAGTTGTTTTCCCCACAGAAGTTTACTGTCTAGCCAGATTCCTAGATATTTGACTTCCTTGCTTAGTGTCAATTTGGAACTAAATAGCGAAGGAGTTTTCAAGTCGGTTTTCTTTGTTTTTCGTGTGAATAGCACTAACTCTGTTTTTTGCGGATTAACAGAGAGGCCGTGGCGTTCACACCATTTTTCAACTACTTTAAGTGCTTTCTGCATCTTCTCACACAGGGTCGACTCAAAGAGTCCAGACACCATGATTACTAGGTCATCGGCATATGCCACAGTGACAATGCCTTCTCTATTGAGGAGTACAATAAGTTCGTCTACCACTACTACCCAAAGTAAAGGTGACATGACTCCTCCTTGTGGACAGCCCTTAGTGACCCGACAGCGCGTGGCGCCTGCCGTTTCAATGTTGGCTGTTCTATTTGCGAGCATTGTGGTTATCCAACCATTTACTCTGTTATCTACTCCCTGCTTTTTCAGACCTTCTTCAATGCTAGGGAAAGTAGTTTTGTCAAATGCCCCTTCAATGTCAATGAAAGTAGCCAAACATGATTGCTTGCTCTCCAGAGCAGATTCTATTTTATACACCACTTGATGGAGAGCAGTCTCCGTCGATTTGCCCGACTGATAGGCATGTTGATTATTGTGGACTGGATTGTCTGCCAGTGGTCCACATCTAATATGCTTATCACAGAGTCTTTCCAATGTTTTCAATAGAAAAGAGCTGAGGCTTATTGGTCTGAACGACTTTGGGTTTGTGTAGTCGATTTTTCCTGGTTTCGGTAGAAACACAACTTTCATTTCTCTCCATGCTTTAGGTATATACCTCCACGCCAAGCAAGATCTAAATATGGCGATGAGGTGTATTTTAATCGTGCTTAGGCCCCATTGGAGGAGAGCTGGAAATATGTCGTCCAGTCCGGGGGCCTTGTGCGGCTGAAAAGTGCTTATTGCCCAAAGAAGGTTTTCTTCCGTGACAATAGAGTCGGCAAAGTCCCAGTCTTCCCTATTAGGTTTTTGTGGTGTGTGTGGTACCCATCCATCTGTGTCGTTTATTTGACAGTCTGGAAAGTGCGTCTGTAAAAGCAATTCAAATTGCTCTTGTTCTGAAGCTGTGAAAGTGCCATCAGCCTTTTTCAGAGTACCTAGTTTTATTTGTGTGTCACTAGTTATAATTTTCCTCAAACGTGCAGTTTCACTCTCAGATTGTATTGAGTTGCTATACTTTTTCCAAGAGTTGTTTTGGCTCTTTTTGACCTCTACCTTGAACTGGTGGCGCATTTTTCTGTAATTTTGCCAGTCTGCCTGTGCATTGGTGTTCATGGCTCTATTGAAATGGTGCCTGACCCTTTTTCTGAGCTTAGTCAGGTCTTTATTCCACCATCTGTCTTTTTTCGGAATTGAACTATAGTTTTCCTTTTTTAATGGGCAAGCTTTTTCATAGCTTTCTTTCAGAGCGTGTACCAAGGCTTTCGTCGTGGTCTCTATTTCCTGGGGCGATAGTTCCGCTTTTAAATCAAATTTTGTTGTCTCGGACATAGCCTTTTCAAGTGCATCTCTAAAGGCTGGTATGTCGGTCTTTTTTGGATTTCTGTAAGATCGTGGTTCGTGTTTGCCAGTGGTTAAACTATATCTGATCCATCTATGGTCCGAACCAGAGTATTCATCAGTCGCTACGCGCCAATTATTTATCATTTTAGAGATATCATTTGTAACCAACGTGATATCTATAATTGTCCTAGCCCATGATGTTACGAATGTGGGCTCAGTGCCATTGTTTAGAAGGTTCAAATTGTGCCTGAGGATGAAGTCAAGCACATCGTTTCCTCTCACATTGGTGTCGTTGCAACCCCAGACAGTGCAATGGGCGTTTGAATCGCATCCTACATGTTGCATGTTTGCTTTGACAAATTGTCCATTGCATTATTACAATATGTAACTACATTGTATTTTCATTTTAGCTTTCCAGCCGATCCTTTGATAAGGTGTAAATGGATCGAGGCAACGAGTACAATTTTCTCGAAACATTTTTTGAAAAGTGATTTCTCTAGCACCCATAAAAAAAGATGCTGAAGCCAGTTAGTGTAGATGACACTTCGCTGACTTCGTCGTGATTCGCTAATTATTTCGCATGTGTGCACAATTCCGACGCCGCGTGTCGTAGTTGTGAACACGGACTTAGGAAGCGCGCATGAGGTTGGCGGGCGGGTGTGCCACGGCGTATCATCTCTCTGGCTCCCGCGCATACCTATATTTCGGCTTTTGCGCAGCGTTCTGCGCACAACTTCCCGTCCGCCGATTTGTGTGGCGCATAGTATACATATAAAAATGTAACTCACGTGTTTTTTACTCTTGTCCTTTGTCCATTTATTTTGTACTTTGGCCAAATACTGCTTCCTTATCAGTGGATTTTCATATAAAGTCCACTTTGCCATCAGCCCATCAAGCTTTGCGTTTAGTTCTGCGCAGAGGGAGATGTAGTTTGGCGGCAGGACAGAATCTGAAATAAAATATGGCGTTGTTGATTTTTTATTTCATTTTGTGTCCGTTTTTTGCTGTTAATATTTTTCTGTAGTCAGTTATGTATTATCACAGACATATAAGAGTAAGCAGACCTAACATAACATATGTATATTGAAGCCATAGTTAACACATACGTAATGTCATTCAGGCGGGGCCGAACTAAGGCTGACAACTACGCATAGTAGAGCAGTCCTCAGAGGTTAATACTAAAATTAAGTCGGGTAATTAAATGTACCAGCAGATTTAATTTTAGAAATAAGAATGGATTCTTATTATTCTTAAGCGGCGTGCATCCAGTGCTTTCCCGCCATGATAATTGGGTACATCGTTAGTCTACCTAGTTGGTGCGCGCGCAGCGATGCGATTGCTGATCCGTGGGTAGCATTCGAGAACTTTACGGCCTTAATTATTTTTTGCCTACCGCTACATTTAAAACAAAACAATTATATTGCTGACGAAAAAGTCTTTATTTAGGTTTAATTTTAAAATATAACAATGTTATTGTAATTTATTTAGGTTTTGGCAATAGCCAGCACATCTGGAGTCTCGTGTCCTACCAAGAACATATTAGAAGAACATGAAAAAACAAAAGATAAAATTAAAATAAAATCCCTTCAAAACAAAACATTGCTTCAAATAAAGTTAGAATCGCCCCAGGCCGAAGTACAGTACAAAATGCACTTATGTCCTTTAGGTGTGGTTCACAATGATTTGAACACAAAACACTGCTCGAAGAAGGCTGCCAGTCTGGACGGCTTACGTTTTGCAACCTCATTTTCTTTAGGTTATCATCTTTCAGAAACCTAAAACCATGTCAATATTCAAAACAGGTATGGGTTATAGAAGGTCTATACTCAGCAGTACGTGCATATGGGCCAATCCAATAGATACTTATAATAACAATTTAGGTTATAATTTATAATAATATAACAGGTACCTTATATTAGACTTCTATTCTATGACATTGGTATGTAGTTCTTTAATCACCAATAACCTCAATCCATAAATTACTACCATAATGTATTGTAAAAATGTTATCTAATAAAACGAAATAAATTAATATTCAGACTGAGTCTGACCCAGTCCGACCCTTCGTAATTTTACAAGTACATGAGACGTCAAAGTGTGGTTGCGTTATTTGAAAAACAAATAATATACAAAACTAGTCAAAGCGACGAAGTCTATAGGTATTAGAAACAACTCAATAACGTTATTGTGTATGTTTTATAGGAATATTTTAGCATTCTAACTGCATAAACTAAAAATCAAACGCGATAAGAACTTACTCTAAACAAACAGACGCAATACATACCGGTGAAAACTTAATCCAGGTGTTTTATTATAAGTTGAACTGTTACAATTATTCGCACTGCATTTCACCATTTTATTTCACCAGTTCACCAGCTATTAACACAAAATCCACTTATATTTTGCTCAATTACTCCGGAACGTTATCGCCATTGAATTCGCAAAAGTCACTCACGGTCACTCATCAATATGGCGGCCGGCTTCACGTCATCTTTTTTATATGTGTTAGTTAGTATTGCCACAAGGGAAAACAAAGGATAGCGCATATTACTAGGTAACTAGGAAGAAAGAGACGACATGACTTAGATAAAAGTATAACTATATAAATTATATAATGTTAGGTCTGCTTACTCTTATATGTCTGTGTGTATTATTAGTATTACCATAGACAAACCTCTTGAGTAGTTGGTTTATGGTATTACTAGCTGATCCGGTGAACCTCATCTCACCATCTGTTAACTGTCAATGACAACTCTAAATGCAGGAACATTGGAAAAATGAAATCAATGTTTTTATTTTTCTCGCAACTGTTATAAATTTTCTCACCGTTTTAACTTCTACAAATATTTAAAGACCAAAATTAGCCAAATTGGTTCAGCCGTTCTCGAGTTTTAGCGAGACAACCACGATTAATGTATCACCTGTATGAATTTTAAACTTCAAAAGTCTTCAAATTTTTTTCCATGTAAAACTAAAAAATATTTTTTCATATTATTTTGGACAACCCTAAAGTAGTGTTTCGGTGACGGGGCGCGGCGCGTGTAGATTATATTGTATAGATTTTTTGCTGTTGTCAGTTATGTTTTATAATTGACTAGCTGACCCGGCCACGCGTTGCTGTGGCTAAATAAATTAAAATTGCGACTATAATTTGAGATTTAAACTATCCTATCTCTCAAGTTGGATCGAACTGCACATGGTGTGCGAATTTTATTATAATCGGTTAAGTGGTTTAGGAGTCCATTGAGGACAAACATTGTGACACGAGATTTATATATATTAAGATAATATTAATTTGTTGTTAATTTGCTACATATTCTCAAATGTTTCCTGAATGGAATTGAAGTGATTGAACTATGGCCATCTTTGTCATCATATCTGTATGTCTTTTACAGATATTTCCTTCATTTATTCACTTAGTTATATAGTCGAGAGAAAGAGAGAGACACACCGAGAGAGAGAAAAATAGAAAGAGACAGAGAGAGATAGAAAAAGACACGGAGATATATGGAAAGAGACACACTTAACACACCCTGTCGATTTTGCTTCTGTGGTTAAGAACAGAGAGGAACAAAATACAACAAAAAATTTTGTTTCTAAGTAAATAAAGAAAATCAATGTACCATCATCATTGTACATCTCTCCATCAAGCAGCGAAGAGTCCAAGACTTGCAGCCGCTGGTAAGCATCCACGGCGCTGCTCCTCAGCAGGACAACCGACCGGGAGACGCAGGTGGGGATGCTGCCGTTGTGCATGTCTATCCAAAGCTGCATGCGCTCCTCCACCGTTGTGGCTAGGAAGACCTTGTCGTCTTGGTCGTCCCAAGGCATCCACAGTTCTGTGTAATAGAACCTGCAAACAGATCAGAGCTTCTATTTTTGACCACCGGAGGAGATACTCAATTCGACATGGATATTTTTTTTAATGTATAACCACGCATAACTTTTTTCATAGTAGTCTGATTTCAGTAATTCTTTTTTTATTGAAAAGACTATACTTCGAAATTGGTTCCATTGAAAATTTATCGAAATCGTCTGAGCCATTTTTGATAAATCAACAATAATGTGAAAAATGCTACATCGTTCCGTGCGAAATATTCGCGAATTCTGTACACTGGTGAAGTCGGTCATGCTAATTTTTGCAAAAAATAATCTTGTTGAATCTACAGTATGCTAGGATCTGTGTTTAAATGATTGCGAGTCAATGTAAGAGCAGGAGCCAGCATTATAAGTTTGTATTAGTGAAAACGAGATACCACACCATGTGATTTTCTATCATTGAATAATTTTATAAAGTTTCAAAAATTGAACTCCAAGCCACAACACATTTAGAAGCAACGATGAAATGGTTAAGTTTGGTGTTGTAACATTTTCCATTCATCCACCAGCCATAAGAAGTCCACTGCTGGACATAGGCCTCCCCTAAAGATCTCCAATAAGACCGGTTGGTAGCGGCTTGTATCCAGCGCGATCCTGCGGTCTTAATGAGGTCGTCCATCTACCTTGTGGGTGAACGTCCTACGTTGCGCTTGCCGGTACGTGGTCTCCACTCAAGAACTTTTCGACCCCATCGGTCATCAGTCCTCCGCGCTGTGTGCCCTGCCCATTGCCATTTCAACTTGCTAATCCATTGGGCTATGTCGGTAACTTTGGTTCTTCTATGGATCTCCTCATTTCTGATTTGATCTTGCAGAGACTCCAAGCATAGCCCTCTCCACAGCTCATTGACCTACTTGTAGCTTACTAATAAGGCCCATAGTGAGAGACCATGTTTCTGTGCCATAAGTCATGGTCTAGGTCTTATTGGAAATCAATTGAAGATTCCTTTGTCCAATAGTGGTTAGCATGATGATGATGTTTGAATGAAACTTGCACAGACTAGCAAAGATAACAAAATCATGTTTTGCTAGGATAATTATTTAATCTTTTAAATGCCAAACCTACCTATATTGGCCGAATTATCAACTCGGAATAAGAAGTTAGCTACAAGCTGCGCAATTTCCAATCCTGACAGAAGCTCACATAAAGTATTAATAATGCTAATTGTATATTTCACAGTTAATTCAGTATGATTCGGCCTATATTTAGCCTGCATTTGCCAACATCGTCTAAGTGCTACTGGAAAGAATACAGGATCTCTATTTATTGAATGTGATGAATAGAATTTTCACTCTATTTTGCAATAGATGTAGTGACTTGGTGAAAACAGGTGATAAATAAAATGTATTTAGTATGTACATGTTGAATGAATTATTCTACTATTCTTCAAATCAATAAATTCAGCTGTAGTGGCAGCATTAACACACTGCTCAAAAGTTGTAGTGACTTTTTTATTCGATGGAATCAGGTAGTAAAATGTTTTAGAATGTAGGTACATGTTAATAACTCAAGTTCTTCTAGTGAACTATGACTATTTACCGTAGCAAATCAATAAATTCAGCTGTCGTAGCAGCATTAACAAATTGCTCCCGTTGTTCCGTAGTGGGCCACAGCTCCACAAGAGGCACGTCCACTGCTGTCTCGGGCAGTGTCACAGATTCATGCTGTACGCTGAGCACGTCCACAATAGCTGACAGGTTCTCAAACTCAACTGCTGTCACTGTCACATAAGCTACACATGGGAATCTCACATCTGGAACAGTAATTTATGAAACTTTGTCATCAAACATAATTGTGTAAGTGATCAGAATAATGTACATAGCCATGTCTTAGCTACATCTAAAGCCTCATATGGAGCTTTGGTCTTACCAAATTTTTTGCAGAACTCCTTAGAGAGCTTCCAGAGTGCATCCCAACCCACAGGTTCCACCAGCATCTCGGCTAGGGAGGCCCACTGCTCACGCGCCGTGCCCCGTCCCGAGCTGAACACTTCCAGCAGCTCATTGAGGATCTGAGCGTTGCTGCGCGAAAATGTGTGCACCGTCGGCATTTCCTGTGTAGAAAATGTTTGATTCAAGTGTTAAGGTTAGAAAACTGGGTAGCTTCGACCAGGAGACTAGAGGATCTTAGAGAAAGAAGATATTACGATGGCACCTAAACTATGAATACAAATTATAACGAAGATTGCACGGCACGCTGGAACCCTTTTTTATGGATATCTGTGGCTGGAACTTATCGAAGTTTGAAATGATGAACTTTATTTTCATGGAACTTGATCGAAGTTTAATTGATGAAATTTATTTTCAAGCAAGAAAATTAACTTTACTTTCAAGAGACAGGATTATGCAAAAATAACTGCCGTAGAAGTCTAGGGAACAAAACGTTACTTGCTCAGGGACAAATAGCTCCATAAATGAGTACGATAGGGGTGTGATTAGGTCAATTTACTTAGAAAACGAGTAAAACAAAATATTAAATTAACGGCTTTGTTTTAAGTGTTCTAACCAATCTAATGATAAAGCACGTTAGTATTACTACTTACTTTTGGCAAACGTAATATAACAAAATTCTTTATAATTGCTCGTTTGTCTGAGTCGTTTCTTGTTTCCAATTTTCAACTTCACACTACTATTACATTCTCTTTGCTTCACACAAGTCTGAAGTCAACTTATTTTCAAAAACAAATTATCAACGGCACCCATTTGCAGTGCTGCCAGTATGATTTCCCAAAAAAGGACGGTTGGACGGTTGAGAGGACTAAAACACAATGATTTATGTGTCAATCTTTCTAAAACAAAGATGATAAAGAAGGATGCACGGAATTAACCTGTCAATTTTTTTTTTTTGTTAGTAAAAAACCAAACATATTTTCTAAAAATGATATGTGCTTCAAAAATATAGGGATTTTTTGCTGTTTTCATATCACTGATTAAAATTAACCCACCAGAAAAATTACAATGATTTTTTATTGTTTTTACATTACGGATTACATACATAAGAAGTGGCGGTATGGTCTTAAAGGCTTTAGTGTCCAAAAATGGGCGAATTATTTGAAAAAAAAAACAATCTTTTATTACTGTTGCTGTCAAAAAAAAGGAAATGTCAAATTCAGTCAATCAGATGACGTATTTAGTGTTGCCAGACTTCGTTCTCGGTATCCAGACTTAGCAATTTTGGAAATGTTGACGTGTTGATGTAAAAATTATTTTCATTTTTAACTATTGGCACCTAATCCTGCGTTAACTCGTTTTAGCCCGTAATGTTTACAAACTGAGGTGTTATTATACATTTTTATAGAAACATACATTTTTGTCTACTAAAAGATTATCAAAAAGAAAGAATATTCTTATTATTTTTATATGTACTTTTTATCATATACTTTACTACTAAAAACAAAAAGCAGTAGTTGAAGTTATCCGAGAAATTCGTGGCAATTTTAATATTACTCGTAATAATCCTTAAGGGTGCTATTCGAATCTTTCACTTGCTTTACTACACTTGCAGCAGCTGCACTAGGCCGGCTGTGGCTACACAACTGAGGCGTTAGTCCAGGTTTACACATAAATTGAAATTACATCTGTTCGATATTGCCCTATACATTTTTGTACAGCGCCCCTGGCCGAAACGATGAAGAACTAACCAAAATGTATGGAGCCACACGCGAACGCAAAAGTTTAAGTAAACAACACAAAATCTGGACTAAGGACTCTGGTTATCTACGTAGTTGTATGAATTTCTTCAAAAAGATTCCGAACACGGCTGCGGCAGCATGTGCTACCGAGCCTCGGCTGCAAGTGTTGTTAGCCTGTTTAAACAAGTCCAACGTACCTGCGATGTACGACGTAGGCAACCAGCATCGGAATCATTCCCGACTGCGGATACAAGCAGCGGCTCATGTGTGTGCTACCTCCATTCGCAACCTGCATCCGCAGGCTGCAGCCGAGCTGAATTTATTCGAATAGCTGCTTTACTTATATTCTTAACTTATAGTTGCGGTTCTTGTACTTTTGCTAATGAAATGGATGAATACCGAATTTTCTTTATCATTCCATTTTTCATTTTCTTTTTATATCAGTCCTAGACATCGATTTTTTTGACGTGACAACGTCTTATAAATCGATGAACTCCAAAAAGTAATCTGATATTACAGACAAGATGACATGCACTGTTTTAAAAATCAATATAAATATCATTAAGACAATATTGACTAAAAATACATGACATCAAGTTTTTAAAATCGAGCACCATTTTAGCACTCTGAACATAACAAACCTGGCAATCCATAATCTTTAGTGTGTATACATGTCTATAAATAGGTACTTATAGCTTGAAAATTGTTTTCGTTTTTTCTTATTTTATATTCAATTTTAGCCAAATTGTACATATTTGAACAGTTTTAGAAGCGTCATAAATCACATTGGTGAACATATCATTCTTAGAAAATAAGTGAGGAAAAATTAGTCTGTTCGTATATAACAGGTCCTGGTATGTATGGGCTCGCGCATCCTTCTTTCCAAACTTATAATAGTATTCCTCTGCAACTAAACATTTCTTATAAAAATAATTATTTGGAGCAAGTGTAATCAACAACATTCTTAGGTTTAACAATAGACAGAAACTGCAACTGGATAGATCAAATTAAGAAACTATGCTCGAGGTTGGATCGATATGTGTATGTCTTGAGTCGAATGCATCGTGTAGCCACGACTCAGGCAGCTCTTCGTGCCACCACCATTACCATTGCCTTCACTATATATATATATATTTGAAATGTGCTTATTTGTTCGACGACACCAATCCGAGTTTCCGTTAAATAGTAGCGCTGATGGGAGAGATAGACAGCAACGACGAAAATATAAGTTGGATATACCGCAACAGAGGGTGTGTATACTGTATATATAGTAATAATATTTATTGTATGGCCATTAAGGTATACAACAAATTGCCAAATTGTTTTAAAGAACTTAATTATGATACTTTTAGACACAAATTACACAAGTTCCTTATTGACAAGTGTTATTACACTATTAACGAATTTTTAGAAGACTCACTTAAGAAAAAAATGTATAAATAATGTTCAGATTCAGATTCAGATTAACTTTATTGTTAACTGTGTTACATATGCAAAAGATCTTAATTAGAATAAAATAAAAACGTCTCAACAGCTAAGTCCTTGGTGAACATACAATAATAGGTACAATGTCAAAAAATTATGAATATTAATTTAAATTATAAAATGTCAGTAAAATTGGAATTAATTAAATAGGTACATATCATATTATTTATAACATTTTATCGTCTAAAAACTCCCGTATACTATAATAAGCTTTTGTAACTAGCAAATTGAATAGCTTGCTCTTAAATACAGCCACACTCACTGACTCCAGTATTTCCGTCGGTAAATGGCACAAATGCTCTTACCGAAACATGCAGTTGTATGTATCTGTCTACGTATTTTATTTTTGTGTCTTGCACTTTTCAGGTACTCATATATTTGAATATTAGTCCTAACAAATACAGCTACCTCATAAATATAAAGACATGGAAATGTCAATATCTTTAATTTCAAGAAGTGTGGCTTACAGGAATCTGTTGATTTCAGGTGACAAACTGACCTTATACACTTTTTTTGCGCTTTAAATATGCTCTCTCTTTCTGTACAATTACCCCAGAATACTACACCATATCGTAAAGTAGATGTGACATGCGCGTGATAGGACGTGAGTACTGCTTGTTGATTTACTACTTTTGATAACATAAATAGAGCATACGAATAACTATTAAGCTTTGAGCATACCGATTCAGCATGAACTTTCCAATCTAAGTTAGAATCTAGATGGAGCCCTAAAAACTTTGTGACGCTTACATCTTTTATGTCGTTGTCAAGGTAAGTAATTTTAGATGTCAATTTAATATATTTATAGAATGTCATTATATTAGTTTTGTCAAAATTGATTAATAAATTATTTAATGTCAACCATTGCACTATATTATTTAAGGCCAAATTGATTTCTGGTTCAAGTGGTTTATTTTTATCACCCACAAAAATAGCAGTGCTGTCATCAGCGAACAAAGCCATAGGGTGGTCAATAGATTGAGGTAAATCATTAATGTATATAATAAATAGTAAAGGCCCAAGAACACTACCCTGCGGCACTCCATAATTGATCTGACCCGCAGAAGATGTATATTTTCGTTCCACTTTTGTATACGGACAGATCCTAGTAATTTGAATTTTTTGGTACCTATTTTGGAGATAAGAAGCAATTAACCTCAATACATTACCTCTCACTCCAAATGCTTCCAGTTTACGAATCAATATACCGTGATCTACGTAATCAAACGCTTTAGTAAGGTCCATATACAAAGCGTAAACCGGAACTTTTTTTTCCCTTCCTGCCATAATAGTCTTAATCAAGTTATAGATTGCAAAATTTATTGACTTCTTTTTCCGGAAACCTACTTGCTCATCGACAAGAATGCCGTATTTATCTAAGTAGGAAAACAAACTGGTATGGATGTATTTTTCAAAGATTTTTGAGAAAACAGGAACTAAAGCCACTGGTCTATAATTATTAATATTTTCTCGATCCTGTTTCTTAAATAATGGTTTCACTATACTAAGCTTTAAGCTTTCAGGAAATATCCCTTGATCAATACACATATTATTGATATGATTTAATACCGGTGCAATAATAATGGCCACATGCTTAATGATTTTAGTGGTTATGTCATCGTATCCTGTACTCGAAGTGTTTTTCAACGATTTAATAATATTGAGGATATCATTTGGAGTTGAAGGATTCATAAACATGGAATTGTGTTTGTTCCACTTTACATTATTACGTTTTTTCTGTTTATTTGTGTTGTTCCTATTATTAGTGTCTTTTACTTGATTTATATATGAAGTGTTAAATGCTTCTACAATGTCATTTGGATCAGTTAGTAATTTATTATTATGTTTTATTTGCTTAATGTCATTATTTAAGGGTTTATTGATTTTATTATTATTTATAATGTTCCAAGTTGCTTTTGATTTATTGTTTGCCATATTTATTGTATAATTATTTCTGGCTTTCTGAGTTAGTTTGATGATTGATTTTAATCGTTTTGAGTAATTTTTAAATAAATCTCGATTCTTAGCAGTAGGTGTTTTTCTGTATTTCCATAGCATCGTTCTCTTTTTTTTTTGTACATATTTTTATTCCTTGAGTTATCCACGATGGTTTCTTATGACACGAATGTCTCCGTTTGATTACGGGAAAGCACAGGTCGTAAATTAATTTAAATGTTTCGTAAAAACTATTATATGCTTCATTAGGACATTTACTCTCAAAAACTTCATTAAAACTCAATCTACTTAAATTATCTTTGAATTTTGTCATGCTTTCCTTACAAAAATCTCGTTGAAATGAATACCAATATTTAAATGGAATATACTCTTTCACAGGACAAGTAAAATACTGCGCTGTATGATCAGACAATGCCAATTGTAAAATATTACACGAAGAACCTCTGACATTGTGTAAGAAATTATCAAGACATGTTTGACTAAGCTAAATACCTCTACCTCTATATAATATTATTTAAAAATATTTGTACACCTGTAAAGGTAGAAAATTTGAGACACTATTGTTCTTTAACGTCTACATTGTAAGACAATATTCTAACAAATAAACGAATTTTGATTTTGATTTGATTTAGCTTTCTGAAAAGGTACGGTTTTTAACTTCTAGGTACGGTTGGGTCGGGATAATTCTGCAAAAACTATACTCTATAAAATTTAACTTGATCTCTGCGACAGCTGTCAGAAAAATCACGGCTATGAAGTCCTGAATTTCTTAATAGTACAGACAGTACCTGTCAATGTCATACTTTGTGGGCATGCCGATTAGTGATAGGCGACGAATGATCGTGACCACAGAGTTTTAATTAAAATAACGATAGTTTATACTGACGATATTTTAAATAAAACTTAATTTATCATAAATTTTATTGTATATCATAACATTTTTACATGTGTAATTAAATTAAACCCAATTACTCGTATGTATAAATAATTTACATTTTTACATTAGCATCGATAATAGTGAAAAACGTCGAAAAATACTATCGTTACATTATTATGAGTATATAATTTATATCATAACATTATTTACATGTGTACGTACTTGATATTAAATTAATAAGTAAATAAAATCCAATTTCTCACCTTTAACTACTCATTTGATTTAATTACAACATTGTTTGAAAATCGATTTTTTCCACCACTATCCCAACTCTAAAAATGTCAATCTTCTACTGTCGCAGAGATCAAGTTAAATTTTATAGAGTATAGATCATTTTTTTTTTCCTTCGAGTTGGCTCTCTGCGACCATAGGTTGGAAAAAAAAGCTATAGGGAATCGAACATAAAGTCACCTCATTTCAGTATTCAAAGTTCTAGACAGGGCGCGCTAGAGTTGTCTCTTGAAATCATTTTAAATTTGAAAATTAGACATAGGTAGTAGCTAGATTTCTGCGTAGCCAAAAGTAGCTTCTTTTGATGGAAAAGCTGCTCGCAAAACCAGTTTTTCTAAATAACTGGTTACTTTTTCTTTGCCAAGTAAAAATAAATCTTGATTAGTAGCAACATAGGTCAAATTATCATGGCAGTATAATCATGGAAAAAACTGCATTACTCATAGCAAGCAAAATTGGACCTTAAGTAAAGAGCAATAATAATTAAAGTTCGTCCATCACTTAATGTAGCCGTGATTAGTTTGCATCTTCGCCGCGTAGCTGTGGGGGTCACGCGGGTTGCGATGAAACAGAAAAAGCTGCTACTTTTCCCTTGCTAGGCAAAAATATATCTTAACTAGTCGAAATAATGGTGAAATTTGTTATCATGGCGCCATAACCAGAGAAAATCTGGGTTTCTTAAAGCAAACTAACTTGGACCTTCTCTAAAAAGTATTAAAGTTAATTCTTCACTAACTCTGTACGTAGCCGTAATTAGTTCAGGACCGACGCCGCGTAGCCGTTGGTGACGCGTGGGTCGCGACGAAACAGTTTGGTTTTTAGTAACCAGAAAAGCCACGACCGACGCGGCGTAGCTAAATTATTAAATAGCAGTTTTTTCGACATTGCAAAGAGCAGTTTTTCGGCTACGTAGCTAGAAGCAGTTTTATAAAGCTGCTACGATACGTAACGCCCACTGCTATTATTTTTTTTAAATATCAGAAGAGTATTAAAAGATTTTTACATAAACAGAGAAATTTTAGATGTTTGAAGGACGTATAAATCGTTATTATTCATTAAGTGGGAATTTCATGTAACTCAAGTAAATATATAAATTAGCAACGAAAATCTTATGAATTTACTTAAATTATTTAAGAAGATTGATAATCTGTTTGAATATATTCCAATTAGTAATCATTAATAACATTATAATTTAAATTTTTGAATTCATTAATAAACACCTTATTCCATTCAATAATCGATAACTAATTATTGAATCGTGTAAGGCTTGAATTAATAAGTTTCGAAATTTAAATACAAACTGAGCGTAGAGAATAATTTAAGATCAAATAAGCTCTGAAACTTTGGATCTAATTAGATCTCAATGATGGGATTTTTTAGATCTAATTAGATCCTTTTAAATACTTTCCAATTTTTCTAAATCTACTCAGATCTAAGTAAATTGTAGATCTAAGTTTATCTGAATAGATTGAGATTTATTTCAACAAATGTAGATTTTTCTAAAAATATTAATTTGATTTGCAAAGTCTTTTTAGATCTAAAAATATTAAATTACAACTAAAATTTTTTTACCGGTATAATAATTCAATTAAACAAAATTATTGTGAATTCGTTTCAAGTTTCTGACAGGTACGTAAACAACAGAATTTCGCACACTTGTTTAAAAACAATAAAAAAAAACAATACTTTTGTTCCTTTAAATATAGAAAATATTTTCGCTTTATATCTGAACTTCCTCATAACATTATTCCTTATTTATACCTATAAATGATTAAGTATCAAAAAAAAATTTATTCACTCCATCATTAGCGAATTTAACGACTTTACTCCATTCCGTAACTCTGTATTGATTTATAACCGTAAAAATGAATTGTTCGATATTGGCAATCGGTACTAATGTTCTACTTTACCATATCCTTTTGAATATTCAAATCCCTATCGCTTTTTTCCAACCTATGGTCGCAGACAGCCAAGTTCAGCCAACTCGAAGAAAAAAAACTGATCTAGTTCTTGCAGAAGCATCTCGACCCGTAGGGTTCTGCTAAAATGTTAAAAATGCTATAGTCTACTCATATTCCATAGCGAAAACAATTTGTTTGTCAAAAAAATTATGAAAATAATGTTTTAAGAACTAAGAAAATTCCATCTAAGTAATGTGCTGTACCAGCCTTTTTTAACAGTCCACTGCAGGACGTAGGCCTACCCACGAAGGGTGATTGGGCCATATCCACCACGCTGGCCCAGTGCGGGTTGGTGGATTCACATACGCCATGGAATTTCTTCTACGGACGTATGCAGGTTGCCTCACGATGTTTTCCTTCACCGAAAAGCCAATGATGTGAAATTCCGTACATAAGTTCCAAAAAAATTAAAAAAAAATTAAAATTCATTTATTTCAGGCCATTGACCCATAAAATTAATTACAATATTTACATACAATTTTCACAATAATCAAAAAAAAAAAATCTAAAATCAATAATAATGTCAAATTAAACAATTACTAAATGAATATTATTTTAGTATCTTCTCTTCGGCATCGGTACAGAGACATGTCTATCACAACAATGCCGAAGAAAAGCACAGTCCACCCTCTCCGCTATCATCATCAGGATGGCGTTGGAGCTGGCCCGCACCCTGCGCACCAGGGACGCGCTCCGCTTGCGCATGCACGTGTGAAAGCAATCGTTGCGCGCGTCCGCGAACATGCCAGAGGCGCTACAGAATCGGGGCAGCCCCAGCAGCATTCTGAATGCGTTATTGTACAGGACGCGGAGGTCGCTGTATTTTCTCTTTGTATAGTTAGCCCACAGGCTGCACGTGTAGAGGGATGTACAGTAAGCTTTAAACAGAGTAATCTTGACCTCCACCGAGCAGCGTGCGAACCTGCGGGCTATCATGTTCGCTCTTATCGACAGCGCCCTCCGCTCCCGCTCAACGTCATCATCGTCTTTCAAGTCGGCAGTCACCACATGTCCCAGATACTTAAACTGGTCCACCATGTTGAGGGAAGCCCCAGAAAGAATAACAGGTGGTATTTCCTGAGGACATATTTTGGTGCCCGACGCCGCCTGAAAAACCATGCATTGGCTTTTCTTCACATTGTATATTAGACCGTGGCCACCTGCGTAATCCTCACAAACTCGTACCAGCTTTCTCAATCCACAGACCGATGCGCTCAGCAGCACCATGTCGTCCGCATAACTTAAGTTATTGACACAGACATCGTCAATATGGCAGCCAACATGAAGACTGCTGAGCGCTACGATAAGCTGGTCCATATAAAAGTTAAACAGGGTTGGCGATGTCAATCCGCCCTGTCTCACACCGCATTCAAGCTGATACGGGTCCGACATCGCCCCCGCCCATCGGACGCTGTTGAACTGGTGTGCATACCAATACTGGAACATGTTGACAAGTTCTTTAGGCATTTTCGTTTTTCTCAACTTAGTCCAGAGGAGATCGTATGACACCAAGTCAAATGCTTTGGACAAGTCGAGGAAGCAGGCATACACAGGAGTCTTACGATCAGTATAATATTTGACAGTATGCTTAAGACACAATATGGCGCTTTCAGTAGATAACCTAGGACGGAACCCGAACTGGTTATGATGCAGCGTTACGTAGGTATTTAACTGTGTATTAAGCATAGCGTCAAATACTTTGGCTATGATAGTGGCTAGAGAGATAGGCCTGTAGTTACTTTTGTCTGTTAAGTTACCAGTTTTATTCTTCACTACGGGCACTACCACCGTTCTCATAAAATCCTCAGGCAAATAAGAGTGGCCCACGCACAACGAGTAAAACATTGCCAACAATCTACAGATATGTGGTCCGGCGTGTTGAAGGTGTTCAATGCTGAGTCCGTCGTGGCCTGGCGACTTTCCTTTGGATATTTGTTTTATAGCTTTCGCTACATCTTTCGCCACAAACAATGTCTCCACTGGTTGACCGTTCATGTCAGCACTGAACACCTCCCTCGCCGGTCCCAACGGTGAACTCACAGAGAAATGATCTCTGAAAGCATTAGCAATGTCCTTGGGATCACTCACTCCATCGACGCTCACAGGAAGGCCAGGTCGTATGTTTACTTTATTAGTTTCCCGCCAAAAACCACGAAAATTACCTTTGGAATGTTTTTCCGCTAGAGCATCCATTTTTATTTGGTCTTGGTGGTTTTGACACCATTTTAACCGAGCCTTAAAGGTTCTCCTGCTGTCGCACATATCTTTGTGGACACATCCTGTCTTAGGCCTACCACACAACACCCATTCTCTGAACCTAGCCCTGGCTGTCCCGTGAGCCTCGCTGACGTGTTCGTTCCACCCCACCAAGCGCGGGCCACCCCCACTCTTTCTGCTGCTCCCTCGACTCGTCACCGCCGCCTCTCGAAGGGCACCAACAATGTCAGAGTAAAGCTTATCAAGAACACGCCTGTGGGCACGATTATCACAAAAATGGTCAGCACAATTTTGAAAGTCAGTAGGAAAATCAATAGTTTTCAATTTAGTATGACACTCTTTATTAAAACGAATTATTTGCTCTTCACTTCTGTCACCCCATACTACGTCTCTATTTAAATCAATATTCTTGGGTACAAATTTGGGTGTAAATACGTTTAAATTACACTCAACAATAAGTGGGTAGTGGTCAGAATAAAGAGTATCATACGTCACATATACATCAACAACAGCTTGTTTCGCCGAGTAGGTTGCAACACAGTGATCCAGCCAACTGTCTGTCCAATGTACTTCACTTATAAAAGTAAAAGTGCCCGATGCTAACCCTAGCATATCTACATCCACTATAGACCATTGTTGTTCTTGGCACAGACTTACCAGCTCACTGTAGAACAACCCACCCGGATTTGAGTTGAAATCTCCTAATACGAATACGGACTCTAGACCATACTCGTCAATAATAGCGTTAACTGCACTTAAACACTCCGTGAACTCCGGCAGATTGTCAGCAGAATTAGTTGGCAAGTATACACTCATCACTATCACTGGTCTATCTCGTGCCATTATTTTAATTGCACATATGCGGCTATTATTACACTGTAACACCGATACCTGCTGGAAAGCACTATACCTCCATAACAGAGCGACACCTCCGTAGGCCCGACCGCGCAACAGCACATCCGGCTGGACGGCCGATGTCGCGGTGTACCCAAAGTTACTGTCCACCGTACTCACAAACGGTATGTCGTGAGGAAACAGCCAAGTCTCCTGCAGGCAGATGACGTCACACGTACGACACAGGTTTCTGATGTCTTCAATAGAGCGTTTTATATTTTTGCAATTAAAAGTAGCAAATCTATATGTGTCACTATCCATTATTTAGTTGATTAGGGCCGTCACTAACAGTTTTCTTGTACTTATAATTTACAAAACGCCTGAAAATTATACCCTCAGGCCAAAGTGTTTCATTCAAATAAAGTGATACTTTGGACTCCGTAGACAGAAACTTAAAAGCTTTGTAGTCCCTTTTCATTTTCATATTAATTTTCTCTAATATCACCGTTTCATTAGTTTTATTCCTTATATACCTAATAATATCTTCCTCAGTCGTGTCATGATGAATATTTGTTAGAAAAATCGGAATTTTCCTTTCAGCTGCTTTAAAATTACAAGTCATGTCTCTGGCTATACCAGACTTGCCTAAGAAACGATATTTAGGCGATTTCTTTCGGTACGAGACTTGCTGCTATATTCCTGTCTTATTTCCATTAGTGTTTATCGTATCTTCGTGCGCACACACCAGATCCGAGTCCGATTCTTGGCATTCAACAGCATAACTAGCACTTTTAATATTCGCAGTTATCAGTTTAAGTTGACTCGCTGCTTGTCGCGGTGTTTGTATCGCCGTCGTCTCTCCGCTTATCGAACCGGTTCGGGCGCTCACAGGCTGAGTCATCGCAGGCGCAGGTGACCGCGCGCCTCCCGTACCGCTGCCGGCCCCCGCGTCCGCCTGCTTGGCTTACCCAGACAGTTGGCGCTCACACATATTACGCACGGATTGTTTTTCTTCTACCCTCATATCTCGATAACAATTTAATGTTGATTCCGAATCCAATAGCTCGATATCACGATCCGTGTGTGATTCATTCACTGATGGATAAAGGTAGTCGTGTGATAATCCCGCAGGTCCACTGTCCAGCCACGCACCGCGCTTTGCGTATACTTTGAAAGCCGATGTCGGCGGTAATGAGTCGTTTTTTATTCGAAGAAAGTCGGTTTTCAGTTCATTTATGCTATCGATAGTTGCATAAGTTGTCTTTATGTTATTGATTTCAGTTTTTAAGACTAACATATCTTTCAGAAGCTTCGTGCAATCCAAATGATCGAAAAGAATCGGTGGTAGCTTCTCTAAATCCTTTGCCACAAAAATCGGAATTGCGTCGGGTTCAGTAGACTTAAAAAGATTTACTATGTCTGCCAGGTCACGCTCTTCTTTTCCTTTATTTTTCCTCAGTATACGTTTTTCCGTTGGCAAAGAATCGAACAACAGTGACTTTGAAGTTTTTATTTCTTCGGCGGAGAAAGATGAGGTACATATTCGGATTAATGTTTCCTCATCTATGACCGACACTTTATTTTGCACATAAGACAAAAGTTCGTTTACAATTAAATTACACACATTGCATTTTACAACATTCGTTACCGCCATAATGAATTACGCGAGACAAAGCGCCCGACGCGGGTGGTTGCGCGCGCGCAACTAAATTCAATAAATTCAATCCAAAGAAACTCATTGGTACGGGATCGGGATTTGAACCCACGACCTCACGATTGCAGGTCGGGTGTTACTACCACTAGACCACCACGGCTTCTAAGTAATGTGTGTCCATATTTTAGTGCCAAGAAGTGTGACAGAAAGTTGAAGAAAGTATGAGTCTCATTATTTTCTATTAGTTTCTCGACAGACTAATCGTAAAATAATAATTTAACTTACCACGAGTCAATAAATAAATAACTTGCTAATACATTCTTGAAGCTCCAATAGTTTTGATTACTCCTAAGGAAGGAAGGCAAGGAATGTTATCGAAACAACCAAGTCTTATTTGGTTGGAAGAAAAAAGTTTTTTGAACGCAAATTCAGAATGTTGAGAAAAACAGGAGAAGGCATTTTCTTTTGTTTTTTACCCTTTGTAGTTTGTATTGCAAAGTAAATCACTAATATAGAAAAGGTACGGTCTACACTGAGGTACGGTTGTGGTACGGTTGTGTGATGAATAGTACGGAAAACCGTACTTTTTGGTACGGTCTGGCAATGCTGACCATTTGACAAAACAAAAATGGCGTTGACGTTGACATTTCCACTTGATTGTGTGACAGTGATTTATTATGCTATTTTTTTTTATTTTGGCTCTCCACATCCTCCTTATAGTATATAGTTAATCCTTACTAAGCGCAGTTTGGAAGTTAAAACCGAAAAGATCATATTTCATCATTACAATTAGATATTCGCTAACTAATCGAATAATGAACCATCTTGTAATGCACTATCGATATTAAGAAATGTCTCCTCTGAAGAGATTGCAAAGAATCTTGGAAGGGAACAAAGAATGCATACGGCAACGTTTACCCTCACTTTACGTACGTTATAATATTTTGGAGCAACTCAGTTGATGTCCAAAATACGTTCAACCTGCAAAACAGTTGTATTAGAGCTATTTTACAATTTACATAGTACCGATTCACTATGAAATATTTTTAAGGAATATAATTGGACGTAGTTTAGTAGAAAGGAAAAGACTCAACCCAGTGGGTTGAGCCCTTTCCTTTTTGCTAAACTACATCCAATTTATTGACTGTTACTCACAGCTGTTACTTTTTCAATACTAGAACTTTGTATGTTTATAAAAAATATTCGAAACAATTTTACTGACCATAAATCTTTGCGGTCACATACCTAGTTTACGTTGAAAACGCAAAATACATTAAGTTTCCCTCAGGCTAACAACACAATGTTTCATAAAAACACTTACCTACCTATATGACAGTAATTACCACTTACAATGATTTACTTACCCCCTGAAATAACGCATGCATCAGATGGAAACTTGGAACAAGTATGTACTAGAGAAGCTACTAGCGTATAGGGTGTGAGAAAAAAGATGTTAATGTTTTTATCATATTCACACTCTAGATAATAGTAAAAACCTGCATAATACTAATAGAAGTGATAGAAAATGGATAATAGTTCATAAATATGTTGATTTACTTAAGTACCTCATCAAAAATTTAACAGTAGGTACTTAGTTTTTTTTGTCCGACTCAACGTCTAGGCCGTGCGTAGTCACAGAGCTATTACAACCAGAGAGATAGCGCTGTTGTCGCTTGAGGCAATTCTCAACCACAAAAATATATGGAAAATCTAGCCCATGGCTGTCAAAACTGTCAAATATTCATATTTGACAGTTTTGACTGAGTTTTGGACTTTGATACTACTGAGAGAAAAATCACGGTAACTAGCTAGGGTAAGTGCGCCAGTGAATGAACACTCCCCAGTGAATGAACAAAACATGGTTTTTTTCTCCAAAATAAGAAAATAGGCAAATTCTACTAAAAGAACTTTTATCTTTTTTAAAGGAAACACAATTTTGAAATTGTCAATACTAATTCTGGTCACGAATACAGCTCAGGTGCAAAATAGCGACGAGGTAAAGTTCACCCGTGTCAGGAAAAAATATTTTGTATGAGCAGGAATTTAGGAACTAGGTAAGACGGTGCCCTTGTTATCGTAGATTTGTAGTCATAAATAAAGTTTTTACGACATTTTTTCTTGAAATAACGATCATAGATGGATCGATGCTTGCACTATGAGACAATTGATGACAATTTTCAATGTAAATACTAAATAAAACAAGTGTTTATGCATTGGCTCAAAAAAATACAAATTTGCTAGTGAATGAACGACTGTTCATTTACTGGGACTGAGGCTATTTTAAAGATTCATTAATAAACTAAGTTAGGCTGACTATACAAAGTTCATTTTTGCAATATACGTTCCAAAAACGATTTTATATCTTTTGGCCAGTATTGGAACAAAGGTTTTTTCTTTTGGCCAGTGTTGGAACATAGGTTTTTTCATAGTTCATTAACTGGATTTTAAAAACCAGTGAATGAACTATGAAAAAACCGACGTGTTCTTTACTCTTATTGGGCCACTCATTAAAGGTAATGTAAATTAGTCATTCTAAATCAATGAAATAAGTACTTATTTACTATTTCAATGGGCCGGTTTTTTTATCATGCTGAACCAACGACATATTTGATATCTTCTTCGTGGCCGGAAGAATCAATTTACCTATTGATTCTTCCGGCCACATTGAAGAGAAAATGTAACAAAAAGAAATGCCGAACTCATATCAAAAGTTACTGAAGAAAGCTTCCATCCATCCATCAGCCATTGGACGTTCACTGCTTGACATAGGCCAAAGGCAAATTGACGCTGAATCCTTTCCATTACAGGAGCTTGAAGGCGTTCTCTAAAGTAGCCGTAAAGTTTCGGAGAAATTACATCTCCCTGTCTTACGCCTCTTTTTTAACGGATTGCCTTCAAGCTCTCTTCTTGTACTAGGACCGACATAGTGGCGTTATTATACAAACACTTCAACACTTCGATATTCCGATAGTCAATCCGGCACCGCTGGAGAGACTCAAGCGCAGGCCACCGCCCAAGTTTCGACCGAGTCAAAGGCTTTCTCATAGTCCACAAACGCTAAGTCAGAGTCAGAGGCAAGTTATACTCTTTGGTCTTCTGTATGACTTGCTGAAGCGTAAGTAGTGATCCATGGTACTAAAACTTTTGGTAACTTTTCGGGAACCGGCTTGTTCGGAAGGCTGGAAGTCATCAAGCCTGCGCTCGAGACGGTTCGTAATGACCCTTGAAAGCTTTTAAACGTGGTTCAGAAGCGAGATGGGTCTGTAGTTCTTCAATAAAGCGTTGCCACTTTTTTTGCCCATAATACCACGACGCTTCTGTTTCATGCTTCTGACGTGATGCCCTTGAAGACGACGGTGTTGAAAAGCTTCTGAAGGACTTTTAGTACCGGTGTTCCACCGGTGTACAGAAGCCTTTTGTTATTAAGCTGATTTAGAGCCATTCTGATCTCATACAGGCTGATGTCTAGGATATCTTTGGTGAAGTGTCGGGTCAGCTTAGCTCATGGGTCTTTGGCCACGCTGTTAACAGGCTTAGTGTAAGTTACCTTTTAAAGACTGGATCGTGATGCGTTATATTAAGGATTACTGACCTAATTGTGAACGCTAATTGAGTTATATTGTAAGTAAATTGTTTATTTTTAGGTATTCACATACCTTAAATTAGTAGCTAAGTCAAAACAATTTAAAAAATGTGTTAGTTACTGTAAATGTCTGATTTTTGATACTTAAAAAAATAAAATATAAGTGTTCATTTACTGGGTTTTATCGCGTTCATTTACTGGAAAATGCCGTTCATTTACTGGTGTTTTAGGGTATTTTCAGATATATTGTAAAATATTTTGGTAACTGTGCTAAATACAGGTCTAGACAATATTTAAAATAATTTTAGAATACTTTACGAAGGGCATAGTAGACGAAAGTATGTAAGAATACTGAAAATGTATTTTTTACCGAGTTTCAAAGTTGAGAATTTCCTTAAGGTTTCATTCACTGGCGCACTTACCCTACTCAATCGATATATTTTCCTGTCTCTTTCTAACTCATGTCATATTAAATCATTGCATCTCTTTCTTTCAAATCTCGATCGACCACATTATCCCTCTGGTATCTCTGTGTGCGTAGTAGTCAGATAAAAAAACGTATACGCAGATAGAGACAAAAGATATTACTTTCGTCCTGTTCACTCTTTATACTTGCACATCTCGCCTTCTCTTACTTTTGTAATTATTTTTATTTAGCGCCCTGTCTAGTTATACTTCACTACGGATGGAAATAGATTTAAATATTCTCTAAAAAAATGGTTACCTAACTGAGAAAGCATTTTATGACATGAATGAATTTTACGCATGTACTCATGGATCATACCTATACTATAAGAAATAATTCGATTCTATAAAAATAAAAATATACAGACATGGAAATCCGAAAATAATATAATGTATGTAAATAACAGTATTTGTAAACAGATGCTTTTTGCAGAAATCTAATTATTTGATTTTGCCATTATAGTCTCAATTAAATAAGTGGAAATTCTAAAATAATAATATTTTAATTGTAAAAATATGATTTCAAACTACTATAATTTTGTTTATAAGTAGGAATTATAAAATAAAATATATATTTTTTAAATAGACGATTTTGAGAACATAGTGTAACCACAGAATAAGCCCTTTTATAGCCCCCCGACCGCCTAAGCAATAGCAATCGTTTATGACTTGATTTTAGTCATTTGGCACCGCCTATGTGACGTTAGCCATGAAAGTTGTTCATTCACCGATTGCTTTCGCAATCCGCGCAAAGCAATTGATGGCTAACGTCACATAGGCGGTGCCAAATGACTAAAATAAAGTCAATAACGATTGCTATTACTATTGCTATTGCTTAGGCGGTCGGGGGGCAGTTGAAGGGGGACGTCTGTTCCGAGAGGAACGGCGAAGCGTGTCACCCTGTTCTGAAGAATTTTGAGCAAACTCATCATTCGCTGGGATCTCTTGAGCAGTCTGAGGATCCCTTATAGTTTCCTCTTCTTTAGAATTCTCGTTATGTTCATGTTCTATTTCTCTAGTCTCTTCCAAGTGATGTAGTGGTGCTAAATTGTCGGTTAGAAACCGTACATTCTCGACCGTCGGACGATCGTACATACGAATATGTTGGATTTAAAAATAAAGATAAATACCTAACTTTATTTCAGATCACACAGTAAATCATTAAAATCAGTAAATAAATCTAATTTCCAAACATAAATAAAACCTGTGTATGTATACCAAAAGGATTTCAAACAAACCAGTCTTCACTATTTCTCAAATAATACAGAAAACCTACCACCGATATTTTTCTATTAGGTACCATAGGTATGTTATCAGCGAAAACAAAAGGACATGCGGCTGAGAGATGAAAGCCAATCTTGACGGATCGGCTATGCGCTTGTGGCGACGTGGTTTGTTTACCCTTTCACAAAGATGAAGGCCTTGAAGATGAAGGATTTTGTGTATATTTGCTTCGATAATTTCTGCTTCTTCCACTAGATCGTCATATTTAGAAGTTCTTACGTTCTTTTTAACAAGCACTGGTCCCTTCTTCATCCACGATGATGGTCATCTGACTCACGTGGTGGGACCTGCAGTGTACAACTGTCTGCCGACTGACGTCACTGATGCAATCAGTGACAATATATTTAAAATTTAATTAAAAAACTGGCTCGTCTCGAAGACATATTATTCTATTGACGAATTCTTCAAAGCGGAACGAAAATGTTATTTAAATAGTAACGGCAGAAGAGATCTTGTGACTTAGTCAATTGTATGAACTGTATGTGTAATAATTATTGAACTAAATGCGATTGAATTTTATTATTATTTTAATTTTGTATAATTTTTAATTATTATTATTATTTTTTATTCCAAATCAAATGTATTTTGTAACTTTTGAATTATTTTTTTATTTTGTTCAATACTTTTGTATTGAATCTCTTTAACAAATGAATGATCTAAATGATTTATAAGTATCTAAGATTTGAATGACATGTAATTTTTAAAACCAAATTACCAATAAATTTGTTTATCTGTTTATCTGATGGCAAAGATTGACTATATTATTTTTGTGTATTTCTGTGAAATACTTTGAGTTTGTATGGATCTTAGTTATCTGAAAATAAAGATTTATTATTATTTATTATTATTATTATAATAAATAATGGATATCATGAAGAAAATATCAAGGGTGCACTCAGGTTTCTGTTATTGCAATTACTGCTGGAGTACTTCAACAGAAATTGACACTAATCAGTATAAAAGCTGATTTGAACCTTAAATACCTACTTAAAAATATTAAAAAAATGAAATGCGAAGTAAAAATTATAAATATTTAAAGACGATCTGATTTATTATTCACTTCATTATCCAAGTATTACTCTACCGATTTTCATTTGTAACATTTATGTGTAAATCACTACAAAGTATAAAACAAAGTCGCATCCCGCTGTCTGTCCCTGTGTCTATGTCCGCCTATATCTTTAAAACTACGCAACGGATTTTGATGCGGTTTTTTTCAATATAGGTATTCAAGAGGAAGGTTTATAATCATGTATACACTTGCAAAGCCGGGGCGGGTCGCTACTAACGTTGTAAAGTAGTGCTTAATTATCTACGAACACTTTAATTTTATTTGTTTTAACTATGTGTCAATTGTAATAACAGTTAAAATTAAATTGTACCTAGGTAAGGTACGTGTGAATTGCTGCTGCGACCTTTGCGAGGTCGTGGGTTACACCACTAGTGCTCCAATAAGATTCTAGTCTATTTAGTAGGTAGAGTACTTATATACAGATGTAGGTAAATAGATTATTTGTCGAGGCCAAAATTGAGGAAAACTTTTAAAGGTGGTGCTTCACTCACACTACTAGGTTAGGTAGGTGGGTACCTCTAGTGTCTATAGTACCTAGGTAGTGTATAAGTTTGTGCAAGTTATTTATCTAGGTAATAGAGTTATGTAGGTAGTACCTATTATGAATGAAACTACATCAAACCTCGACGTAGTAAGTTCGTATAGGCCGAGTGGCGAGCCCTGGTGTCAGAGAGTTTTTATGAAGGCCTCTGTATGGCTAAACGGTTAAAACAACCGGGACCTACAATTTAACGTGTCATCCGGATCTGAGCCACGGTAGCGCTTAGTTGGAAAATTCCACCCTTGGTCACCCATCCAAATACTGACCTAAGTAGGTACTTACATAATTATATTTTTCTGGCCTGGACTGACACAATATGGCTTTATACAAATCTCATGAAAAATTGTCGTTGTCACCCTTTTAGACGATATACGACGTCCACTACTGGATTGGACATAGGCCTCCTCAATAGATCTCCAGTAAGACTGGTTGGAAGCTTGCATCCAGCGCGATCCTGTGATTTTTAAACTCTTGATGAGGTCATACGTACATCACGTGGGTGGATGTCTTACGCTGCGCTTGTCGGTACGTACCGTACTGTTAGACTCAGGGTTCGAAAAAAATCGATTTTTGGGATAAAAATAAAAAATCGATTTTTTGATATATGATATACATCGGATATATATCCAGGCTAAGAAAAAGAAGCTAATTTCATTCTGTAATTGGATTAAACACTTAAAAATATGTGCGAGGAATTTTTAAAATAATACTTAAGACTACATTAAGTAGTACCAAAATACCACATGCTTAATTAAAAATAGTAAAAAAATAATTAGTGTTTATTTAACTTAAAACACATTTAACTTTACACACTCTTTCCTATAGACGAATAGGACTTGGTAGAGATAATAGCGCGCGCGAGATTCCATTTGGCAGACTCCTTTCTCAGGGCCGGCGGGCAGGAACCAGGTCCGTAGCCTGAGAGGCAGAGTAACCTTCGGAGAACTAACTGGGAGAATGAGAATAAAAATATGGGTTTGTATAAGTAATAACTGCAGAATCGCCAATATTGATTGACGTCAATCGGTAGGCAAGTGGGGGCTGCACAGTCAGCAATATGATAGATAGATAGATAAACACTTTATTGTTAACACTAAAATACAGAAAAATACACAGAAAGGAAAAAAAACAAAATAGTGCAACAAAGGGCGGCCTTATTGCTTATAGCAATCTCTTCCAGGCAACCCTTTCTTCTGGAGAGGAATTAATAAAAAAAAAAAATTGAAAAAACGGAGTGAGTAGCAAAAGAGAGTAGACAAAAAAAATCTTATTACAAATAATAAATACTTACATAACGAGCTATAATTTGAATACATTTAGTACCTACAATATGTTGTTTGCAACAGTAGGTACGTGGTCTACACTCGAGAACTTCATCCCCATCGGTCATCATAGGTGATATGTGTCCTGTCCACAGCCATTTCAAGTTGCCAATCAGCTGAACTAGGTATGTCGGTTTCTTTGGTTCGTCTACGGATCTCCTCATTTCTGATTCGATCACGCAGATATACTCCGAGCATGACCCTAAGTACGAGATTTAGCTCGTTGGGCTACTTGGAGCTACGTCTCAGTACTTCAAGTGATCGCAGTGGATTTAGTACAGGTTTAAACTCAGAGCAAATAAAAAAATCAAGAGAGAACGTCGTCGTACAGTCAAGTGAAGCCGGTTTTTTATAAATGTGTGAGTGCGACGCTGTTTTGCCGCCATAGTTTGACTGACAAGCCAAGGCGTAGTTTCCTTGTACGTTGATATGTGTGTGTAATTGTCTGTACATGGCGAGGTGTAGTTTTGGTCGGCCTCACTTGTTTACTCTCAACATTCTGTCTTTATTTTTTTATTTGGTCTGAGGGTTTAAATAAATAAATAAAAATATTAGGGGACATCTAACAAGAACAGTCTCAGATCCCAAACTAAGCAAAGCTTGTCATTGGGGTACCTGAGACTGATATACTATACCTACTACTTACATTTTTTTTAAAGCGGTTCAACAAAGGTTTACAAGTAAATTGAAACTACAGTAGTTTCCGTATAGCTCTATACATTTTTGTACAACGCCCCCGGCGAAAACGAGGAAGAACTAACAAAAATACATGGAACCACACGCAAACGCGCAAGTTTAAGTAAACTATGTAAAACCTGTACTAAAGGCTCTGGTAGGTATAGGCCGAAAGCGGGATCAAACTTTATGGCTTCTGTAAACACGAGGCGAATCATTGCGCAGTTGTAAATTTGTCAGGTGCGCTAGAAGTGGGGATGTGCGCAGCTTATAACTATAATTTCACAGACGCCATTAAGTTTGATTCGGCCTATAACACGTCACAGTGATCAGACACTTTACCCACCCAATCCTAAAAATAGCAATTTAGAATATTGCTGTTTATCTAGAGAGAGAACAATATTTAAAACTGCTATTAAATTCATCGCCTTCATACTTGACCACAATACCTAAATAAAGATATTATTATGCACCTAATGCTCCTGGTGAAATAGCACCTTTACATCTAACAGCCTAAAGGTGGGCACACACGGTCAGTTAAACTGATCAGTTTTTCGCGTCACTCCAACTGGGTGCTCATTCAGTTAATGAAAAGGTGGGAATTGGTGGTTCCATAATTGAAGACAGTGGAGCCATGATATTTCTTCGATAACTTGTGTTAAGTGTTTCAAATTTTTCATGAGAAATTATTGGAACCAAAGTTGTTTGAAATTTGATTTCCTACAACTTTGATTCCCATCAACTTTTTACAGGATCGATATTTTTTTAATAAGTTAGTGGTTCTATTTTGTTTCTTCAATAACTTGTTATTTCAATTTTTCATGAGAAATTATCGAAGTCGAAGTTGCTTGAAATTTGATTTCCTACAACTTTGATTCTCATCAACTTTTTCTAGGATCGATATTTTTTTAATAAGCCAGTGGTGCCATGATGTTTCTTCGATAACTTGTGTTATTTCAATTTTACATGAGAAATTATCGAAGCCGAAGTTGCTTGAAATTTGATTTCCTACAACTTTGATTCTCATCAACTTTTTCTAGGATCGATATTTTTTTAATAAGCCAGTGGTGCCATGATGTTTCTTCGATAACTTGTGTTATTTCAATTTTACATGAGAAATTATCGAAGCCGAAGTTGCTTGAAATTTGATTTCCTACAACTTTGATTCTCATCAACTTTTTCTAGGATCGATATTTTTTTAATAAGCCAGTGGTGCCATGATGTTTCTTCGATAACTTGTGTTATTTCAATTTTACATGAGAAATTATCGAAGCCGAAGATGCTTGAAATTTGATTTCCTACAACTTTGATTCTCATCAACTTTTTCTAGGATCGATATTTTTTTAATAAGCCAGTGGTGCCATGATGTTTCTTCGATAACTTGTGTTATTTCAATTTTACATGAGAAATTATCGAAGCCGAAGATGCTTGAAATTTGATTTCCTACAACTTTGATTCTCATCAACTTTTTCTAGGATCGATATTTTTTTAATAAGCCAGTGGTGCCATGATGTTTCTTCGATAACTTGTGTTATTTCAATTTTACATGAGAAATTATCGAAGCCGAAGTTGCTTGAAATTTGATTTCCTACAACTTTGATTCTCATCAACTTTTTCTAGGATCGATATTTTTTTAATAAGCCAGTGGTGCCATGATGTTTCTTCGATAACTTGTTTTATTTCAATTTTACATGAGAAATTATCGGAACCAAAGTTGTTTGAAATTTGATTTCCTACAACTTTGATTACCATCAACTTTTTCCAAGATGGATATTTTTTTTAATAAGACGGTGGTGCCATATTGTTTTCAATGGCACCACTGTCATATTCGAAAAATATCGATCCTACAAAAGTTGATGTGAATAAAAGTTGTAGTAAATCAAATTTCAAACAACTTTGGTTCAGATATTTTTTTATAAAAAATTGAAATTACATGAGTTACTGAAGATTCAGTTAATCATCGAAGTGGTACAAACATGCAAACCATCGCAGTACCTATCGGCAATAGTTGACTACACTAGGACCCCGCTACAATTATTTGATGAACTGATGCGATCATTTCATCATGTGTGCCCAGCTTCTGGTAGTGGTTTATACATGGAGCCACCAATTCCCACCTTTTAATTTACTGAATGAGCCCCAATTGGAGTGACGCGAAAAACTGATCAGTTGAACTGACCGTGTATGCCCACCTTAAAAGTGGAACACAACCACAATATCTCGATTTTCCGCGTAGCTAAGTACTCGGACAATAAAGGCTTCTACACACCGTATTAGCTAATAAGTAAGTAAGTATTCTTTACTCTTCCTTACGTACGACTTGATGTTCGTGAGTACGCGTACGCTACATTAAGACATATTGAGTCAATGAATACTTAGTAGGTAATCACACCTGACAAGCCTCATAAGCACCTGAAGTATTGTATTTTCCTCATATTTCAGCTATGGGACCTCCGATCCACTTGGCACTATCCACCAACACGCACTGCCAGTGTGGTGGATTTGGCCCAATCACCCTTCATGGGTAGACCTATGCTCAGCAGTGGCCTATTAAAAAGGCTGGTCCATTAATTGTATGAGATCAGATCAGAACCTGTCGTGTCATCATCATCAATCAGCTTATGTTAGATACCTAATAAGGTAGGTCAGGCATATAAGGCCCGGTTGCAAACTAGGCCCAGTTTGTAGAAATAACAGTTGCATAAAAATCTATTCGCTTAAAACTCACGCATACATAGAAGTCGCACATACAGCGAGCTGGCAACATCGCGCTCTTCCGCGCGGCCCGCCATTTCGTCAGTACCGTCCATACAGCCACAGAGAGAGGTCGCGGCTGCCGTACGTAATATTTTTCGAGAGTAAAGAGGTTCAGTTTTCATCGAGTTTTTTGTTTTAATCCGAGTTTTTCCCATTTCAATGTGAACTATTCTTGTATTGTCCCACGGAGAGACGTAAGGACACATTCTAATTGCTATTTTTTTACTAAATATATGACACTGATTGTAAAGCTTGCTCTACGGCTAAAAAGGCCCAGCCCTTGCGCAGGTAATAAGGCCCGGGCCTTATTACCTTTAGATGAACCTCAATTTAATTTAAGTACGAGTATTACGACTGATTTGAAATCTAAAGAGTACCTTAATATTATTTATTGCTTTTTTATTAACTGTTCTTAATTTAAAGTTGTAAAATTTACCTTATAAGAACTTTATATTCGTTGAATCTTCAGTATTTGAAAAGTCTTTAGTGTAATAAGGCCCACAGAAGTTTTGTTAGCTATCAAAGTGTTAGCGATTTTGTTGTTGTTTTTTGAATAACTTAAATTTAGTAAGATTATACTTATCTAATGTTCAAATTTGTGTTTAGCAACATATTCTAAAGGAACGTAGGACATTTTTAATACCTATAGTTTAATAAGGCCCAAGGTCTTTTATTTCTAATAATTAAGAAAATACTCATGTTTTAAAAGGACCAAATGTTGTTTAATGTTTACTATTATAGTTTAATATCGTTTAAACTTGTTAATTTTCTTAGAATGTTAATTTCTATTTAGGGCCTTTTTATACTCATAGTGTTCAATAAGGCCCGAAGTGATGGTTTTAAAAAACACTTCATATTTCAAAAATAACGTTATAATTTTATATTTTTTTATTTCATGACGGAACTTAAATACATTTATAATTAATATGGAGAGTCTTTTGTTTATTACCTCATCAATGGTTAAAAATATTTTAATTTTAATAAAGGTGGGCCTTATATGCCTGACCTACCTTAATCGTGTACCTTGCTCGTATTGTAGTTTGAGTAGTTGTTTCTTGACCATCACTGAAGTTAGGCAACGTTTAGCACGACCAGTCTTCGAAAGGGTGACCGCGGCTAGCATTTACGAACAACTGGGCGATGCCAGAGCTCGGATGTCACGTTTTTGGGACCCGGTTGTTTTAACCGTTTAGTCAATTCAGGCGGCTTAAAAACTTATTTATAGCACTTCTTATTGACGAACTTGGTACCTACTTATTGTAACAAGACTTGGTTTATTTTAGGGTACTGCAGGACATAAGCCTCCTCCCTCTTTAACCAACTATCCGTACAACTACCGTGTGCGTGTGTAGAAGCCTTAAAGCAAACTAGATACTTACCTATTGCATCAGTAACCTCTACGTGTGTCGCACTTGTAACATTAGATTCCTAGACCGCCAGTCTTCTATGAATACACGGTGAGTACCTACTGTCTAGTAGAAACTTTAAAGTTTAGGAGGTATCTAATTAGGGTGCCAAAATAGTGAATAATTTTAGATTTATGTGTACACTAGTTTGTGAATTTGTGTGTGCGTGATTTGGAAAACGAAGAGGACCTATCGACAAATTTTTTTGAGTCAATTAATTCTCTTTTTTTCTTTTCTTGCTAAGGGAAAAATTTCTTGATGGGCACCACTCCAATCCCTGAACGGGTAGCACGGCAAAGGGAGAAAACCGTTCTATCCACTTTTAATGTCAGTTGTCATTGTCAATCCATACTTTATTTCCTCTTCGAGGGGATATAAAGGTGGAAAGACATTTTGTCCCTTTGCTATGCTACCCGTGTGGGGAGGCAGAGTGATGTGGGTCCAGCCGACTCATCAGTGTACTAAACTCTGGGGGTGTTCCGTTTCTACGTGTTGTATATGTCGGAGTTACGGGGACGTTTGCGCACTCTTCAGCTAGTTCAAAACCCTGCTTGGCACAGCACTGCGCTGAACACTCTTCTGGTGCCCTAGAACGCTAGTCGCATTGCCTTTAACAAGGACATATAGCAAGTAGGGCTACTTTGCTATATGCAAGCCTGAAGCTGAAAAAGCATAAGTAGGTATTAGCTTAAGCTTAACAAAGACAGAGATCTAAATCTATGTTTAGCAAAGAACATAATAATTTGCACGAAACGATGTGACATCCATGTACAGTAGGTACATTATTGCTGATTTATCGTAAACGGCTCAGCTGATTTCGATAAAATTTAAATGGCCACCTTGGAAGTAATACCCTTTCGAACTTTATTTATTTATTTAAAACATATAAAAAATATATACCGACGAGCATAGTACCTCCTCCTTTTTGGAAGTCGGTAAAAATAATAGGGCCACACCCCTCACGTTTGTGTTTTGTTTCACGCTAAGAAAATGTGGTATTAAGCTCGAAACATACTATCGGACGCGGCTTACGGACGCGACTGACAGCCGCGAACTAAACTATGAAAGTACACTGAGCCATGCACACTATCGGACATACCTAAGTCGCGGACGTCACCTTCGGACGACCTTGAGCGTTCGGACGTCCGAGAGCGATCTGGCACACCGGATGTCTTTTTTACGACTGTGCACATTGCTAAATCGCGGCCGTCAGTCGCGTCCGTAAGCCGCGTCCGATAGTATGTTTCCGGCTTTAGAAGTGATCGAAAAGCTTATAATTCCGTTACGTTTTTTCTGAACTCTGTCAAATTAGGAGATTTGAAAAAGAAAAAAATCTCTATTGTATCTGTAGGTACCAGCCTTTTAATAGTCCACTGCAAGACGTAGGCCTACCACGAAGGGTGAAAAGAAAAATACTAGGTACAAAACACAGACATATACTGTGGTACAAAACTAATTCGATAAACAAATGCTTCAAATAGGTAGTTTTTGGAAACCCAAATGTTGTGATTTTTTTTATTTATTAATGTAGGATTTTATTTTTTAACTTTACGTCTTTTGTAATAGCGATAGCGCTTTGACAAGCACCCATGTCTTGGCTCCCCACCCTGGTCGCCGTTGCCCTGGCTTTGCTGGGCTACTGGCAGCGCTGGCGACGGACGCACAGACGTCTCCTGGAGCTCGCGTCGAAAGTCCCCGGTCCACCTGCATGGCCCATCGTTGGGAACAGCTTGATCTTTTGGAATCCTGCTGGTAAGCTCCCGTGTTTGTTTGCTCAAGCTTTCGAAGGTTCCTAGTCCGGCCACCATGGTCCATCGTTGAGAACAGCGAGCTTTTCTTGAATCCTGCTGGTAAGCTATTCAAATTGCTCGAGCTATCGACAGTCCCTAGGTCACCAGCATGGCCCATTGAAGGGAACAACCTGCTCTTCTTGAGCCCTGCTGGTAAGCTCCTGTGTTTGTTTGCTCAAGCTCACAAAGGATCCTAGTCCGCCAGCATGGCCCATCATTGAGAACATCGTGCTCATAGTGAAACCTGTCGGTAAGCTATTCTGTTTGCTCGAGCTATCAATAGTCCCTAGTTCACCAGTATGGCCCATCGTTGGGAACAGCCTACTCTTTTTTAACCCTGCTGGTAAGCTCCTGTGTTTGTTTGCTCAAGCTTTCGAAGATCCCTAGTCCACCAGCATGGTCAATCGTTGAGAACAGCGTGCTCTACTCTTCGTGAAACTTGTCGGTAAGCTATTCTATGTTTGTTCGAGATATCGATAGTCCCTAGTTCACCAGCATGACCCATCGTTGGGAACAGCCTGCTATTTTGAACCCTGCTGTCCAGTTCCTAGTCCGCCAGCATGACCCATCTTTAAGAACAGCGTGCTCTTCGTGAAACCTGTCGGTAAGCTATTCTGTTTGCTCAAGCTATCGAGAGTCCCTAGTATACCAGCATGGCCCATTGTAGTAACAGTCTACATATCTTGAGTAAGTTTAGTTTAAGCTACTATGTTTGTTAGTTAGAGCTGCCGAAGGTCTCTAGTTCACCAGCATGGCCCATTATAGAGGCCAGTTTTCTTGAACCCTGTTGATAAGCTGTGTAAGTTTGCTCAAGCTCACGTCGAAGGGATATCCCATAATGTCGCTGTAAACATCATAAACCCTGCTAATAAGTTCTTTGTCTGTCTGCTCCAGCTCCTGAAAATCTCAGGTCCGCTAGCCATGGCCCATTGTTGTAGCGCTCATAGCGTAGTTTTTCTGCACGGTCAGTATTTGGATGGGTGACCACGGGTGGCATTTTCCAACGGAGCGATAACGTGGCTAAATTGTAGGTCCCGGTTGTTTTAACCGTTTAGCCATGTCAAATACTTTAAGGCGGCCTAAAAACTCTGATACCAGGGCTAGCCACCCGGCCTATTAGAACTTACTTATTGTTGGGAAAAGCCTAGTAGGTATAGGCCGAATCCAACTTCTTGGCGGCTGTGAAGTCAACTTAAAGCTGCACAAAACCCAAACCTGACTGCAGCACACAGCTGCGCAAGGTTTTGCGCAGCTTGTAGGTACTCGTAGCTAATTTCACAACGGCCAAGACGTTTCATTGGGCCTATATGTATGTCGTATGTCGTTTGTATGATTCCGCCGTTTACATACGGCGTCGTCAGTTTAAAAACGCTCGCCGTTATGTAATATGCCGAAGGCAAAATGACAACTCATTCTTCAACGTCGGTTGTAGTTTTAGGGTGACCATGACAAAACACACTTCAGACAAATCAAATTGACAGATAAAACACATTTTGGACAATTCAAATCAATCAGATCGATTATAATCTCGAGATATAGTTCGTTTAACGGTCAGAGTGTACGAAACGAAAACGTGAGTGACTGTCTGAGCCTATACCGCGATCTTCGGAATGCGATGGGATGTGGGAGAATATGGGTGGTGAAATACTGACATTGACTTTTACGCCAGGATAAGTCAACCAAACTTAGTGACTTTAGGTCAAACTTATAAAGTTTGTAGGTTAGGTTAGGTTTGAACAGTGACAACAACGCGGGAGCCGAGCAAGCGAAGCGAGCGTGCCGCGGCAGCGGCCGGCGAAGCGCCAGAATCAATATGTCTTTATTACGAGTTCAGGACCTTCCGTTAAATATGTATCTATACTCTAACATTAACTAATCAACATAAGCACTTATCTACGGTATTTCGACTTCAATTGGTCAGGTTAGCCGCCTTTGATAAGTTGTCCACGGCGTGTTTGTTGCTTTCGTTTAAGAATCGTAACTTTTTAAAAATTCACTATAATAAATGTCTTCAAAATCACAAGTATTATGCGAAAAGCCTTTTGTACACTTAGTATTTTCAATATTTTCTTGGGTCATAAAACCACTACTTGACGCCATTTTGTTTGTTTTGATCAACAGCGACGCGCGTGGTAAGAAACAGAACTAAATACTTCAATTTGCCTCGGCATTATTTGTTTTATTTTTTTATTTTTTATTTACAATTTTATTTCAGACAAAGTCCATAAAACAGAATTCAATAAATACACTCAAAATTTTTTAAAATAATCAAACATACCTAGTTAAAAATATCGAAATATGTATACCGCGTTTAAATTGTCAATCAAATGTTTCGGCATAATATAAAATGCTAAGGCAATATACATTTTGCCTTCGGCATTATACATATTTGCGAGCGTTTTTAAACTGACGACGCCGTATGTAAACGGCGGAATCATACAAATTGCCTGCGACATGTATACCACTTTAGACGTTAGTAGTGGCTGGCGGAGCGATCAGTCGTAAACGCACACATATAAAGGCCACGTGCACTCGAGATTTGTACACGGTGATGATATCTAGTAGATACCATTTACGTGCCTTTAACGAGTATAATGTGGTGACATGGCCATATTATGGCCCCCCGTCAAGGATAAAGGATCAAATTAGTAAAAATAAAACAAACATCTGAGCACGTCAGATTAAGGTAGGCTGAGTTAATTACCCCCCCGAGTGGGTTCTCGCCTTGTCGTGGCGGGGGGGCTTAGTAGCCAGGTCTCGCCAGCCTGGTGAAGCTAAGAGGAACCCGTGGTGGGGCCGCCTCTCCGGGTCTTGGGCCTCGACAAGCCCGTGCGGAGGCTGGCCAAAGTAGGTTGCGTGCCTTATGGGGGGCACCGCAACTGAGGGGGGCTGCAGTGTCGTATGGGAGGCACTGCGGCTGAGGATTGGAGGCCGCGGCGGGAGAGGACTGCTGGTGTGTCGTTGCCACTTTCCCTGCCTTCCGCGGCCTCGACGGGGTCGCCACCGTTTTGATGGCGGACGCGGTGGGGCTGCAGGGGAAGAGGAGTGTCGGTATGTCGTCGGCCGCTCTCCCTATCCTCTGCAGCCGTAGTGGCAGGCGCGGGGCCACTTAAATTGACCTGTCGCATCGGGACCAGGGCTGTCGGACACGGGTACTGTCTGACGCCCAGTGCTGGTTGGTCCCAGGTGGGGGATGACGATGTGTCTGGTGTTCGGCACATCGTCATTCTGGAGGGAGCTTACGCTCTGAGGTGGGGCCCGGTTTGGGCCAGCGCTGTCGGGTGCCGCGGAGGAGTGCGCAAGCGTGCCCGTAGCCCCGACACCAAGCGCAGTGGCGGAACACCCAGGGGTTTTGGTGGGTATGCCGTCCAGCAATGGGCGGAGACTCCCACATAACCACCCGCCTGTCCCGAGGTGCGGTGGTATCTTTAAAAGATTTCCCCTGGACAAAAAAAAAAAAAAAAAAAAAAAAAAAAAAAAAAAAAAAAAAAAAAAAAAAAAAAAAAGGGTGATTTAATTACATGCTAAAGTGTATGTTCAACCATAGACATAGACAAGAGTACTTTGTCTATGGTTCAACTAATCTGACAATTTGAGAGTAACGTAAATAAGGAGGAAGGGTACAAACTTGGATCTCGACATTCTTGAGCATGGCTATTTTTCATTTTATTTTAACATACGTACAGTATTAAAAATACGTAGGACATAAAAGCTAGCTATCAATATCTGACGAGTATATCCGTGCAACAGTTTTTTTTTAATGTATAAAAATCCATAGCCGCTCCCCCCACCGATGAAAAGGTTACGTTATATACTTATTTTTCTTATAATCATCTAAGCTTCGCAACCCTATCTATGTTACGCTCAAAGATGGAAACGCTCAGTTGAGCGGAAAAATAGCCCACAACGCGTTTAGTCACAGTAAAACATCCACATGGCAAAATTCGTGTTATGGCTCTAATGAAAACGACGCGTTGTGACAATCACAGAAACAGCGACCTTCAAGAGGGCCTATTCTGTGCACAGAAAGACCAAATAGCAAAATTCGTGTCGTGACTGACATGCTATTCGATTTCAACGCGTTGTGGCAATGAAGAAAAACCATGAGTCAAACTGGAGTCGAGCGCATGCGTCTGGAACCCGCATCATGTTACTTACGCCCGGACTCTGGTAGAAGGTCCAGAAAGCATTCTTAAGATCTCTATATCAGAAACAATATGGTTACTACCCATTCCTATACCCGACAAAGTTTTTGCTTGGCCAACTTGGCTACAATTCCTTAGAAGTAAGAAGAATCCTAGACCAGCTCCTTACGTGCTGCAAAGTCCTCCGAGGGTCAATTGATTCGATTGAGTTGCATAATTTGCTGTGTGTCTTGTTTGTACCTGACGAGCCTGGTGTACCGTCTAACAGACGGGGTCGGCCACCTAACGTTTTCTACGTTGACCACGGTCGTACTGTTGCACGGTCTATGTCACCTCTGTTGCGCTCTCACACTCACTTCAACGCACTCTTGTCTGCCAACACTGATTGCGATATAATTTTGACAAATGAAGATCTATTGTAGCCGTCATGAAGGCATACTGTGGGGACCTTCAAAAAGAGTCTTGGGCAATTCGCCCCGCGGGCCCAACCGCTTGCGGGGCGAAACGACGCAGGACTCTGAAAATCTCACTGACCAGTGGAATCGAAACAAACGGGCCGATAGTTCGTTTGTAATCGAAGAATTGTAAATGTTTGACATTGAACCTAATTTTGACATTGTATTTGCTGTTTTTTACTTTTATTATTATTTGACCTTTGATAATTGTATTTTTTGACATTGTATACTCATAATTTAATCATGCTTATTCAATTGTGACAAAGAACCTAATTTTGACATTGTAGGTATCTACAATTTTTTGACATTTTATTATTATTGACATTGTATTATTATAATTGACTCATGTTTTTTCAATTTATAATTTTATTTCTTGATTCTTGATTGTATAATTTTTAAATATTTTTTATTTATTCTATTAATTAGCCATTACTTTTCATTTTAATATTGTGAGGCAAATGTTATTGATCCAGGTCATTTTTACCTCAGTAAAGAAATTTGTATTTGAATAAAATCTATCAATTTCAAGGACAGGCAGGGCCGATTCACGCACGTTACTGTTAGTTACCATTAACGTGACATGGTCAAATGAGTTGCTTCAATTGCGTTATTACCGCATTATGTAAGGACATAAACAATAAAATAACTCAGTTAAATTACCCGCTTAACAACCAGATTGTCCTTGCTTGACACGGCAGCTCATAATACGTGAACAAATAGACAGCCTAGCTAATAACATGGAAAGCGCACTAAATAGTCAAAGGGAAAACGCTATCAGTAAAAAGCGCAGTTCGTATAGGCCGGGTGGTGGCTAGTTCTGGTGCCAGAGTTTTTGTGCCGCCTGAAGGCCTCTGACATGGCTAAACGGTTAAAACCATCGGGACCTACAATTTAACGATAGCACTCAGTCGGAAAATGCCACCTGCTCACTCACACTGACCGTGCGGAGTGTTGCTTTTGGTTCCCATAATTTAATTTATTTTGATTTAGCAAGTTTGAAGCAGAACATGATGAAAAGGAGCCTCTACAAAAATGGAATAGCAATATTTTAGTTTTTTTCTGTGTAAACTACCTGTTTAAAAGAATGTTATGGATGATGATGATGATGAATCTTCTTAAGAGGGCTCGATTGTTCGAAGTCAGTTGTTGTATTTTTGTAAAAGAATAGTTTATTTGTGGGCCGAAACTTAAATACAAGTGACGGATGTGAAGTTAGCTACAAACTGCGCAATATCCAATCAAAGCACAGCTGAGAGAGCTTCAGTCAGGATTGGATATTTAACTTCACATCCGCCGACTTGTATGATTCGGGCCATACCTGCTAGGCCTGCTACCAATCATCAACCATCACCCTGAGCTCTGACAATATTTTTTTTACAGAGCAATTGAACAAAATAACGGCGCTAACTCGGCAGTACGGAGACTATGTAAGAATTTGGCTCGGACCTGAGCTCAACATCTTCGTGAAGAGCCCAGCTGATATTAGGGTAAAGTATAACATAAATAATGTTCATAACATAATTCCTCTGACACAGGAGAAGAATCAAGCGGCGTAGTGGCAATCATATTCTGTAGCAGCTGCCAGCTGGAAATGTTCTCTAGCTAAACAGAATTGTCTTGCAATATCGACCCAAGACCCCCAGAATACCGAAACGTAACAACACCGAAACTTCCCTCTTTCAGATCCCCTTCTAGAGAAAGAAAAATATTTTACTTCCCTTCTGACTTCGGCGATTTACTATGAGCATTTCAAATTTTGCATCCAGGTTTAATAATTTGTTCATAATTTCCATTTTCAGTTACTTTTAACCAGCAGCAAAGTGAACCAAAAGGGACCTGTCTATGATCTCATGAAAAAATACATCGGCCCCGGAATTTTAACTGGAGGTTATTATTTTTTACATAATTTCTAATTTGACATTCATTTTGTCGTATGTATCTTACATGGAAATGGGATATCGTGATGGTAAGATACATGGTGGATGATGATGTACGAAGTAGATACTCTGCTGTTTTAATAATCTACTGTTGAGCATATGCCTACCCACGGAAGATGTCATATCCACCACGCTGGCCCAGTACCGGCTACTGGATTCACAAAACCTTCTAATAACTTCTACGGACGTATGCAGGTTGTCTCAAGATCTTTTTCTTCACCGAAAAGCCAGTGGTGTGGAAAATAAAGGTACTTACCTATTATTACGTTTTGTTGAGAGAATTGAAAAAATGAAAGCAATAAAAGAAAGAAAGAAATACCGTTTATTTCGTGACATACATGAACAAATATAAACAACAAACAAGAGTAACAGTGGTTAAGCAGCAAGTGAGCACGGTATGCCACGAAAACCGGTCCCAACTCAGCGTGAATTGCTGATTGAGAACAATCAGCGCTGGTATTCTGCTGAGACCGGTAGGTGACGTCACGTACAACATAAATATAAATTTAAACATTAACAAAGATTCAGAGTATTAGAGTATAAATACACATGAAAACACATACACACAGTTAAATAAAATCACACAACAAAGATAAAGAAAAGATATAGAACAATAGGTATTGCGGATCTTTCAGTTTTTCAATACGATTATTTTTATTTAATATGAACAGGTTTTTACGAATTCTAGGTCCAACTTGGCGCAACCATCGGAAGATAGCCACTCCGTCGTACAACAAGAAGTGCGTTCAAGAATACGCAGCCATTTTCAACACTGAGGCGGAGGAGTTGGCAGACCTCCTCAGCAAGAAGGTTCCTGGGGTCACCATAGACGTCTACAAGGACGTAGTGATGTCCACCACGCAGAGTGTCTGTCGTAAGTTGTGATAAAAAAAATAAGACAAACCGGGGTTTATTACTTTTTCAATTAATTTTAAGAATGTAAAAAATTAAAATAATTAAATCTGACTGGGGTTTATATATCTATGTGTCTGTTTAGTATGATATAAACTATTTTGAACTATTTTAGCTTGCATTTCAACTAATACTTGAAGGTATACGGTTTTGAATTAAACAAGTAATTCTTACTCGTACATATGATTTTCTATGAATTATTCGTTATTTCTCTTCCCCGTTTGTAAAACCAAAATATTTTTCTTGTTTCAGAAACGTTGATGGGCCTGTCGAAAGAAGATTCTCAGAATCTCAATAGATTGGATGAAGTGGTTTTCACGACTCAAAGGTTAAATATCAAATACAATAGAATGCCCGGATATATTCCTGTTTCAAAGGTTTCGTCACGAATAATTCCGCGTTTGACCACCAACTCGCCTGATGGTTAGCGACGTTGTGATGTGTTTCCTCTTTACGGCCTGACCTGAAATTTTGGATATTTCAGGGTTGACCACATAGCAAAAGTTAGTCATAATGACGAGAATAACTACATCCTAGAGTATTTTGAGTGGCCAATCAGTCACCTTTAACCTAAGTATACATGGTTACTGGTAATCATTTAGAATATATATTATCCATTCAGGGGCTTATTCTGCATATCAACTACTTTTATCAAATCTAAAAAAAAAATGCTGTTCCATACAAAAATGTCGTTTACCTACCTTCGACAAAATCTATGGAACAGATGTTTTTTTTATATAGTTTTGACAAAAGTCGCAGAACAAAAGTTGTTAGTTTCGATGTACAGAATAAGCCCCTAAAAAGATGCTAATTGATTACCAAGACACTAATCAAGATTTACTAACTCTAAAACCTGTTTATTTAACACATTGAGTTGTTTCTTTTTGAGCAAAATATAAGTTATATTATCATGTCTTATCTTACCAATAACCCTGTACATGGCTAAGCGGTTAAAACAACCACGACCCACAGTTTAACGTGTTACCCGAGCCCCGGCAGCGCTAAGCTCCGAAGATTAATAATGCCGAAAGTTGCTTAATTTCGGTGATCTAAATAAATTATCAAAGATTAATTTCCTTTAGAACCATCGATCGCCATGAAAAAAATTAAAAGATCAGCCCATCTGCCTAAAGACTTTTAGAATAGATTTTTTTTCGTTTTTTTAATTTTTTATTTAAAGCTTATAAGATAATCTATCTCTTTAGGATGTACAGCCACATTTTCAACAAGATGACGAGGTGGTGGCTACACATCCCCTTCGTATACTGGCTGGTGGGTGGCACCTAAAGACTTTTAGAATAGATTTTTTTTCGTGTTTTTAATTTTTTATTTAAAGCCTATAAGATAATCTATCTCTTTAGGATGTACAGCCACATTTTCAACAAGATGACGAGGTGGTGGCTACACATCCCCTTCGTATACTGGCTGGTGGGTGGCAAAAAAACCGAAGACTACTACATCAAAACACTCGACGACCTGAGCTCAGACATCGTGAACAGGAGACGAAAAGATCTGGAATGTCGGGGAGTCACCAGTGAGGAGACCTTGGGAATCGTAGACAGATATATTCTGTCTGGAGAGCTCACGGAGCAGGAAGTCAAATGGGAGACCTTCAGTTTATTTACCACTGTGAGTTTTTAGGCTTGGCTTAAAATAATGTTCTGAACTAATAAATACTCGTAAATAGGTACAGATCTGTTCACTCACGAAGGCGCGCTCTTCATATTTATTGAATGTAGTTGTACGACAGTGTAACCCTCTAACCTAAGTGATTATATATTTTTTTTACTGTCTGTACTATTAGCCTCTACACGCACACTAAGGCGTTGTGTACAAACGAGGTCTACGCGTATAAATGCAAACCAATAATTTACTGTGGAGGGGCGCGACTTCGTGAGTGAAACGGTCTGTACATTGTTTATCCCCCCCTTTATTTCTCTATCGTACGATAAGACTGATAGTCGCGAAAGCGCCACTCTTTTATGGTGGAAATTCCTCATGTTGAAACTAAATTTTTCAAATCTAAATTCTTCATACGAACAGGAAGAATATGGAACATTATATACCTACCTGGGTCTGTCTTAAAAGTACAACATAGGTGTCTTCAAATCTGGATAACGTAAATATCATTTAGGTAAGCGTGCTTCATCTTAGATCGCATATTTGCTTAAAATCAGACAGAATATAGTCAAACGTAAACCTATTTTAAATAAAAAAAGAAAATAGGAGACAGAGAGGGCTGGAATATCGAGGAGTCACAAGTGACCTTGGGAATTGTTGACATACATATTCTGTCTGGAGAGCTCACAGATCAGGAAGTCGAATGGGAGACCTTCAGTTTATTTAACACTTTGAGTTATTTTTATCGCAAAAAGTCCGCGCTTGACCAACAAATCGCCTGATGGTAAGCGACGTTGTGGACGAAGATGAGACACGCAGACTTTGTAGATATCTATTCACTCATAAGCTTCAGATTATATTTCTCAGGACACAGGAAACCCGACAGACTGTTCTATTATTTGGCTGTAGGTACAAATCAGAAATGTTGAGTCAAATCTCTTCGTACGTATCGAAGGAAACTCGACAGTGTAGGTATATACCTAGGTGGGGGTGGGTACCTAGTGAGGCATCTTTTTATTTGTAACTGTACCTAATAAGCCCTTTGTGATTCTTACAGTAGTTGCAACGTACGATTAGTACTGTACCTTGCCTTTTTAAAAGTCCACTGCAGGACGTAGTCCTACCTACGGAGGGTGATTGTGGCCATATCCACCACACTGGCCCAGTGCGGGTTGGTGGATTAACATACGACATCAAATTTCTTCTACGGGCATACTCGTAGATACCTACACAGGTTTCCTCACGATGTTTTCCTTCACCGAAAAGCCAATGGTGTGAAATTCCGTACATAAATTCCAGAGAACTCATTGGTGCGGGACCGAGATTTGAACTCACGATAGTGAGGCGGATGAAACTACCACTAGAATGACCACCACGGCTTTACGAGTGGTACAAGTAGAAGTTACCTAATTTAATTATTTTCAGAGTCAAGAAGCTTCCGCGAAGATTGCTTCAGGAGTTCTGATGTTTTTGGCCCACCTCCCGGATTGGCAGGTAGATTTACTCTTCTAGATCGTGAATTGAAGTTTAAGTTATGACGTTATCGTTAGTCATGACGTTGTCACGTTACGTGATTACGATCTCTGTATACGAATTACTAATTATCAACTTACGCTTACCGGGCCCCGACCATTGTTTCGATTTCGTTTCAATGACTAATGGAAAAATCGTTCACTGCGAGACAAACACATCATTTCACATCAAACTTATGGAAAAACAAAACAAAGCCAATTACGAACCGATTTTGATGATTCTTTTTGTGTCTAGTAGATCATACTTTAGTTATTTTTGAATAATCAACAATAATGTGAAAATTACTACATCGATGATACATTGATTCGTATGAACTATTCGAATTCTGAACAAGATTGAAGTCGGTTATGCTATTATTAGCAAAAAATAATAATACAATTTTTAAAAAATATTAAGGGACACCTTACACACGGTATCTGACCCTAAACTAATCATAGCTTGTTATATGACTGCCAAAGACTGATACCTACTACTAACACCCTAACTAACCTAACTTACTAAGGTTGCCTGAAAGTAATCGTTTTTAGTGATAAGGCTGCCTGTTGTTGCCACTAGTTTCGGAGTTGTCCTTTCTTTGTTTGTATTATCTGGTGTGAACAATAAAAAATCTATCTATAGGTACTTATATCTGTCTAACACCCAGACACAGCCTGAATTAATTCAATTATCTGAACTGCTCTACAGGAGAAGGTGCACAACGAAATAGTGCAAGTTCTCGGGCCCCACGACGCGCCAGTGACCACAGAACAGCTGAAGGAGCTCCATCACCTCGACATGGTGTACAAGGAGACGCTGCGCTACTTTTCCATAGCCGCCATGATACAGCGGACCGTGGAGGAGGAGATCACTGTTGATAATGGTAAGAAATACTTCAACGGTACACCCTGGACAATGGCGGAAAAAATTAGGAAGATGTCAGTTCTTGATGGCAAGTGGAGTAAAATGTTAGCAGCAAAAGGAAGTGCAGCGCCTTAATATGGTACAAGGAGACGCCAAGGTGATTCTCCATGGTCGCCATGATACAACGGTCTGTGGAAGCCGAGTTCACATGATGGTACGAACGAGAGCAAAGGTGTGAGGTATAAATAAGCTCTTTATACCTAGGGATCTATAATTTAACATTCGAGCGGCTAGTATCTACGTATAGATAATTTGAAAGATTGTATTGAGTATCTGTAAAGTTTCGTATACGTCCTGCCTGACCAATTAAAGGTCACCTGGAGACCTAAAACTTAACAGTAACTGTCCAACTTTCTCATAATATCACTGAGTTACGAGGACCTGCACTATCTGCAAAGTTTCGAATACGTTTAATAAAATTATAGGTGCCTATATTGATGGTCGCACACCTGTTGATTTAAGTGTTGATTGTATTGTTGTCTGGTATAACTGTAGTTAGAGCCAAATAAAAAAAAAGAAACTCAAAGGTTGAATTGATGAAAAAGGAGGCTCTAATTATTCAGAATAAAAAAGCCGCAATAGGAAAAATATATACCTACTCTGCGAGTATTATTTATCCATTATCATCACCTGTCTAATGATAAGATTTCTAAAATACCCATCTCAATATCAATTTTTGCTGACGAAAGACAACGAAATATTACTACACGACATTGTTGGAAGCTTACTCGTATTTCAACCAGCTTAATTCCCTTGCCTTTATGAAGTTAAATCTTTACCAAACGGGACTCAAATACCTTAGTGCTTTTCAGATTGAGGGCTAAGGATTGTAATCACATTACTTTTAACGTAAAGGAAATTTATTTATTTGTTTATAGGCGAGCAGTGTATACAGATGTGCCTATATCAAGCAGTGTCGAATAAAATAAGTATTTATCTGTCAAGAAATTTTTTCCTTCTTTATCCAAAGGTCCAGTCTATTCTTAAATGTGTTTATAGTTTTTGTCGAGATAACATCCTCAGGCAACCTATTCCAATTGTATACAACTCTATTGCAGAGGATGTGGTGTGCAGTGTTGGTTTGTGATGGTGTAGGCTGTAAGAGGACTCTATGGCGTCTGTTATCGAGCATAATAAATACTAGGATTGGTACTCCAAGATTGGTTCAGAAATGTCTTGCATCCAGCATGTCCCCGCAGTCTTTTTGGATCGTTTACCATTTTTCTACTACCTCGTATCAGGTAAGATCACCCTTCCAGTGGGTATGTCACTGGGCATCCTCAACCACGACTTACACCGCGAACTCTGCTACTGGCCGGAGGCCAACTGAGTCCTGCCGGAGCGGTTCCTGCCCGAAAACTTCCCCAGAGCCTAATGCCTTAGTTCTTTTCCTCTCCCACAAGAACACAAGGAAACACTGTTATAGCAAGATAGTCCGAAGTGATTTAGATCCAGGTTGTTCCTAGTCCCTGCAGTCATTGATCGTCTATCATTTTTCCATAACTCCATTGCTGGAAAGATTACCTACTCCAAAATTGGTTCAGAAATGTCTTGCATCCAGCATGTTCCTGCAGTCTTTATAGCATCGTTTACAATTTTTTTGTCCCGTTTTGATCACTCTTCCCGTGGAAACGTCACTGGTGATCCCCTTTCACGACCTGCACCGCGACCCGCGCTACTGGCCGGAGCCCTACCGAATCATGCCAGAGCGCTTCCTAACCAAAAACGTCTTTCAGCTTGCGGGCTTACATTGAAATAAGAACACGAGGAAAAACTCAGTCAAAATTCGTCGGAACTAACTTACAACTTGAGTCATTAGTCATTTCTCCTCTACCTCGTTTCAGGTAAGATCACCCTCCCCGCAGGCACGTCCCTGGTGATCCCCATCCACGACCTGCATCGTGACCCGCGCTACTGGCCGGAGCCCTACCAATTCATGCCGGAGCGGTTCCTGCCCGAAAACGTCGCCAAAAGGGACCCCAACGCCTTCGTGCCTTTCAGCTTGGGGGCTATGGATTGTTTAGGTAAATACTGTTTGATTGTGTTCCTACATGGAACATACCACTATGGGTTCTTCCCGCTCAGCATACTTACCATAGCCGTCAAAATCTTCGCAATACATAGCGCAGCGCATAAACGATGAGATGAAATACGGTGGATCACAGGAGTACTTCTACAGTTGCGGCAAGCACCTTCCAGTAGATCTTATAGAAATCGTAATAAAATACATAGCGGAGACTTAAGTCCAGTATTTGAAATACGGCTGCTGGCCAAAGTAATGGTCATTGCTCAAGCCCGCCGGCATACCTAGAGCCATCAGCTACCCTAACTTTTTTGGTGTTACTTATATTAACGATATCAATATTAACTATTTGTAGGTAGTTTAGTACAACCTTGAAGTCCCTAAAACAGCTGCTTGATAAATTTTGTCAAATTTATTTTATTTTTTATTTATTGCGTGGAACATGTTTTTTTTCTCGATTTCAATGCGTTCCATATTTAATTCTGCCATCAAATGCTTAGTTGGACGTAGTTGTGCCATTAGAATACGTATTTTAGATGTCTAACTAGGTAGTTGTGCGAAAGCAGTTGGTCTATGAGGAACTCGTCATTTGTATAGCCCCTAAAGCTCTGGTTTCTTCGGATAGCGGGGCCGTCATATAGCGGCCGTAATATTACTGACGTTATAGCTCAGGAGGTGGCTCAGTGGTTAGTGAATCTATCTTCTGGATCAAAGAGACGTGGGTTAAATCCCCACCCAGGGCAAAAAATCATGTGATGAATATAGGTGTTTGCTCTGTATCTGGGTGTTATTTAGGTATTATCTGTATAAAGTATGTATTTAAAAAAAAATATGTACATGTAGTATATGAGTCTCTGGCAGCCATATCACAAGCTTTGCTTAGCTGGGGTCAGAGACTGTGTGTAAGATGTCTCCTAAAATTTATTATTTATTTCTAACTATACGTTCCAGGTCGAGTGTACGCGACAGCCCTCATCAAGATCCTAGTGGTGCGCGTGCTCCGTAAGGTCCACCTCGAGGGCTGCGGAGCCCTGGATGACTTGTCGCTTGAAGTGGCCATCTCTGTCAAAGCTGCCAACGGGTACAAACTCCGCGTGAGGCCTCGAAGAGCTAGAAACGGACGGATACATGCCTAATAACTTACTTAATTTATTAGATTAAAGGTGTTTGTTAATAAAACATTTTTTTTTATACAACTACATGATTTTTTCAAACTCAAACTGTAAGTTGAGTTTGAGTTTAACTACATGGTTGTGTTTTTGTTGACCTTTTCATCGAGATAGTTGTTGATTGATGTAATCGACTTGGCATTTTTATTTAAAAAAATATTCAATCAAATTAAACCCAGTAAAATATAAAAAAAAAAATGAGGAGTTCCTTGTGGCTTTCGTACAACTAGTTGTACATCCAAAATACGTATTCTAATGGCCCAACTACGTCCAACTAAGCACAGCTATGTACAATTAATCTTTTTAGCTATTCCTTGTGACACAACTACAATCAAAATAGTATCCTAGCATTCTTTTTAAAAACTTCTTTTGATGTTTATACTAGCCACATTTAAAAAAAAATAAACGGGTCCACCGAACGTTATCGATACTTACAACTATCGATACAAAATAAATATTGGCCAAATCAAACTTAATGACAAACTTTTAGTTTCAAAAATGACAGATGTCAAAGTGACAGTTATCATATTTTTAGAATCCATACTAGAATGGCTTGACAGGTGTGAAAGTTACAGCTGTCAAACATAAAAGTCGATTATCTCCATAACTATCGATTATTAACCATTGTTTTCTTCACAAAAGTGATAGAGCTCAACGAGATATACATTTCAGATGACAGCTGTCAAAACATTTCGTATAACAGCTATCAAACTTGTGAATTATCTCCGTGATTATATACCTACGCCTCTGAAAGTCACTGAAGTTTTCAAAACAACACCTTATATCTTGCGGCCGATAGAGTAATGATGAAGATTGTGAATTGTCGTAGATTTTAATTAAAATATCCTAAACTATTTCTAAAAATGTCTAAAAATAAACTCGATCGCGTTAACGTTTGGTGTGATTTCTATGGAAATGGAACAGGGCCATCTTGTGTTACGTACAGAAAACTAAGTATAGCTAAGTGTGAGTATTTTTTACGGTGATGTAACGAGCGCCAAATCGATCGTACACAAGCGTGGCAACGTCTGTGATTGGCTAATCTCCCACTTGACACTCTGTACATATCAAATTAGAAAAATGCTAAGTTGATGACGTCTCAAGATCCCTATCTACCTATAATTATAATGTTCATTTGGCTTTAAATTCGACTTTCGCGCTATTTCCAAGATCCCACTTTCGCGTTGTTTTTACTTCATCACAAATATATTTTTCTATGCCGTAAAAAATAAAAATGGGTGCTTTAATTAATTAGCCTCTGATTACTTGATTATAAATTAATACGAGTAAAAACGTCCGCAGTATGGTTTAAGTGCTTTTTATACTAGCTAACGAGGTACAATATTTGCTCAATTGTTTAAAGAAGGGACATTTACTAATATACACTAATATACTGTATCAGCCTTTTAAATAGTCCACTGCAGGACGTAGGCCTACCCACGAACGAAGGGTGGTACACACTAATACACGCACTCAAAATAATTATATTTTCATAATCCATTACCATCGATTTGGCTTTTTTTATGTTTCCATTGCCGATATTCAATTTTTTCATACTTGTGTTGCTGACGAACATTAATAACAATGAACTGCAAAATCCAGGTCTAGGTATGTACAATTTAACCAAAGGTACCAACGGTTCAGAAATATTGTTCCGTAGTAGGTACTGTATAATACGAGTACATACCTACATTAGGCTATTTTGATGACACTATCATCTTTCCATTCACAATCAAGCTAGGTATATGTGTATGTTGTACTGTGTACTTACTTACAAAAAATAACCATATACAGCCTTCATGGGAACATTTCAAAGCAAACGTTCTATGAATAGTAATGATGCAAATTTTATGTTCTTTTTATGGTTTTGCCAGCTAAAATGTTTTAGCTGGCAAATAGTTAAACTGTTTTGGCTGGTTCTCTTAGAGGTGAGAAGGAAAATAAAGTGTTTACGATGTACCTACTTGCCTACTTTGTAATCTTCACGCACTATATCAAGGCTATACGAATACCAAGAAATTTGGATTAATAGACTGAGTTGGTTAGACACGTAACTAGGTATATTAAGGGCTAAATATTCCAGTCACATACTGTATACGCAATACTTATTACCAAAAAAGAGGAAAACAAGGTTATAGACATAAAGATAGGCCCTGATTGGCTGATTTCTAAAATGATAGAAAACAGTAGAATTTAGAATCTCTCGGAAGTAGTACTGAGACATTCATTTTGTACTAACGGACACTAGGTAATAGCAGTATAATAATATAGAAATAGTGTACGAAATCTGCTGATATGAAACGCAATAAAACTCGTAACACCCAATAACAAATACAGCCTTGGCCAAAAGTATTAGGCACCCTGTATGTTCACTCTATAGATATTCTAAACTAATTTCACTCCTTTTTGGCATTTTTAACAAAATTAGGTGTCAATTACACTTTTTTAATTCACATCAACAGGAATGAAAGCTTGTTTACTTGTTAGAGTCCAGAACACAAGTGATCAAACATTGACTGATAAGACCGAAAGAAAACCTAATCCTTTGTTTTCGGTCACCAGGTGTTTTATTTTTATGACCTTAACAAAGAGCCGCTTGATATTTTAAGAAGTTATTTATGACTCGGTAAGTCATTTAAGTTATGCACTCAGTTATTGGTTAAGTTAGTAAACATGCATTTTGATTTTTAAAGTTGCCTAATACTTTTGGCCAAGGCTGTATTATCTAATAATACTAAACATTAAATTATTTGTAGAGAAAAGCTGAACTGTTTCTGAGTTGGATGATATAAATTGTTCAAAATCGTGACTCCTGAATCAGCTTCTCCATAAGATGATTTAGTACCTACTTATCTAGTTATAGTACCTACCTGTATAAGCTCTAAACCAACGATTCTCGATTATTTTGCTACGGAGCCCAAGGTGATCAAAATTTTTAGGCATCAATCGATTTTGATGATTATCAAACTAATGTTACATTTTGCATCTTATTTAAATAGTAGATATACCATATAGCACAGTCACGCTAAATAAGCAATTTGTATAATACCTATAGGTTATTAGTTATGCATACAGATGCGAAGTGATGATCTTAGTTTAGCTCAGACTAGACAATATTGTTGAAATTGGATCAGAGGCCGATGAAATTAAACCTGTATTTCTTCATTTAATCTTAATTTTATTACGAATCACGCTTACATTTTTGGAGGGCTTTTTCAGAGAGAGATTGACAGATGAAAAAATTGACATGACTGACGTATCAATGACAGTTTAGGCTAGGTCCAAAAATTACAACAAAATATTAATTATTTAACACCCCTCCTCGATTGAAAATCATATACAGATTGAGATCGTTACAAATAATTATACATATAAGTTTACAAAAACAAGTTCACACATATAACTGTACATGTGCAAGACAATATAAATGCATCTCTAAATTTATGCAACAATATTAAAACAAATTAACACAAAATATTCAACAATTGTTTCATATGAGAAAGTTTTTCATCTGACAATGGCTTGGTGAACAAATCAGCAATATTATCATGAGTTGATACATATTCAATACTTATCAATTTTCTACTTATGATATCTTTTAAGAAATGATGTTTAATGTCAATGTGTTTTGTACGTTTGCTATTTTCAAAAGATTTAGCTATTTGCATTGCACCTCTATTGTCCATATACAATATACACAACACATCACTTTTAAGTCCATTTAGATCACTGTAAAGTCCTTTTATGTAAAGTAAATCACATGCGCTAGTCGCAGCTGCCACATATTCGGCCTCAACTGTAGATAGGGCAACGCAGGCTTGTTTTCTTGAGAACCAAGCAACAGGACATCCATTGTACAATGTTACAGATCCTGAAACACTCTTCCTGTCAGTATGTGAACCGGCCCAGTCTGCATCCGAATATGTTTCTATACATGTATCTTCAGACTTTTTGTAATGTAGCCCAGTGTCTTTAGTGCCTTTAAGGTATCTCAATACTCTTTTACCTTGTATCCAGAGACTCTTTGTTGGTCTATCCAAGTATTGACTTAGGTATGAAGTAGCATAGGCAATATCTGGTCTTGATACAGTTGCTACAAACATAAGGCTTCCAATCAATTGTCGGTAAGGTAAGTCCGTTTCAGTTGTCTCATTTTCATCAAGCTGGTATCCTTTTGTAAGTGGAGTGGTTGAAGTCTTGCAATCATCTGTCATTTTAAATTTTAAAAGCATGTTCTCTATTTGTCTTTTCTGTGTTATTTTGAGACCTTCTTTGTCCTTTGTTATTTCCATGCCAAGGAAAGATTTGGGAAAGCCAAAATCTTTAACTTGAAACTCATTTTTCAGGTCTTTCACTACTTTTTCAATATCCTTTTGGATTCCAGTTAGGATTATGTCGTCCACATAGATCAGCATCCATACATTCACAGTTTCTCCTATATATAAGCATACATCATGTTGTGATCTTTTAAAACCATTTTCTTCTGCAAAGTTGTTAAATCTTTGGTTCCAGCATTTTGGACTTTCTCTAAGACCATATAAGCCCCTGTTTAGTTTTAAAACTTTGTTTTCTGCCACTTTTACACCTTCAGTTGGTTTGATGTACACCTCCGACTCAAGTATTCCATTAAGGAACGCTGTGGGCACGTCAAGTTGCCTGATGTTCCAATTAAGTTGTACTGCATGTGCCAAAAGTGTTCGCACTGTAGAAATTCTTGCCACTGGAGCATAATTTTTCCCAAAGTCGGTGACTTCTTTTAATTGGAATCCCTTCACTACTAGACGAGCTTTTTTCAAGTTATTTTCTTTTGTTTTAAACACCCATTTTGTGTCTATAGCTCTCATATTTTCTGGCAACTTAGCTTCTGTCCATGTATTCATTTTTGCCAATGCTTGAATTTCTGTTTCGATTGCTTCTTTCCATCCATTTTTAATAGCTTCTTTGTAATCTTGAGGATCGTCATTGCTTATCAAACAATATGCTTCATATAATTCATAATCATTCAGATGTTTTGGTGTATTTATTACACGTCTACTTCTATTACTGTTGGGATTTGATACATTTTCTTCATCTTCATTATTTAATCTTTCAATAACATTTCTCTCATCTTCCATTCTTCTATTTGCTCTACCTTCTTCTTCTTCCTTTTTCTTACGCTCTTTTTCACTTCCTATTTCATTTGAATTAAATTTTTCTTCTTTATTTTCAGCAATAGTATGTTCATAGTAGCTGTTTTCATTTTCTTCTTTCTTCTGTGCGGTCTGGTATTTGAAATCTTTTTCATTAAATCTTATGTCTCTTGTTACCATAACTGTATCAGAGATTGGCTCCCATACTTTATAACCATTTATTGCATATCCAACCATTCTGACTTCTTTCGCTCGTGGATCCAATTTATCTGCTCTTGGCAGTATAACCATCCATCCTTTGCATCCAAAAGGCTTCAATTTATTAAGTTGCAAGTCTCTGCCAAATATCACTGCCGGTATCTTAAAATTTATTGCGCTTGATGGACAGCGGTTAATCATAAATGTTGCAGTTAGGACTGCATGACCCCACAAGTATCTTGGTAGATTGGACTCATCTAATACGGTCCTAGCCTTGTTAAAGATTGTCCTGTTTAGTCTCTCACATTTTCCATTCATCTGCGGACTGTATGGAACGGTGTACTCAATTTGAATTCCTTTCTCTTCACAAAACTTTTTAAAACTGTTTGATGAGTATTCCCCTCCATTGTCACATCTGATGCGCTTTACTTTAAGTCCTTTTTCTGTGTTTATCTGTCTCACATACTTTATCAAGTTATCTGCAGCCTCAGATTTGTTCCTGAGTAGGTAAGTTTGTGTGAAGTGAGAGTAATCATCCAGTATTGTTTGATAATATTTGTACCCTTCTTTTGTAGGTGTTTTCATAGGTCCTGCTACATCTGAGTGTATGAGATCTCCTATCCCTTTCGACTGTGCCTTAGTAACTTTCTGGAATGGTGATCTGGTACTTTTATTTCTCATACATACTTCACATACTTTAGTGCTGTAGGGTAAATTCATCAACTGTAGCCCTCGACGATTTACATGTCCAAGTTTGATATGCCATAGCTCATCATCACATATCTCTTTTTTGCAATATTGACTGTCACAGTCTTCTTGAGGCTGTTGAAGTTTCAATTTTAATATGTATAATTTACCTCTTTTGGTTCCGTAGTAGATTCTATTCTTTGATTTGATTATCAGCTCACCATCTTTGAAAGTTACGCTTTTGCCTTTGTTCATCAATTCGTTGACAGAGAGTAGGTTGTGTGCGATCCCATTTACTATGAGCCCTTCGATCGTTATTAGGGTCTCTTTGTAATATACTCGTAGTATGCCTTTTTTCTTAGCATATAATGCCTCTCCACTAGCTATCGTTATACGAATTGGCGCTTCTAATTCTGTAACATTTGTCATTAACTTTTCATATTTATGTTGAATAAAGTTGTGACTTGCTCCCGAGTCGACAACAAATATGATCTCCGATGATTCTTCTCCTTGTAGTGAATATTCTGTGCAGGCTACGAATGCATCATCATTTTCTCTATCAGTTCGAGTAGTTTCTGAAGTATATCCTTGTCCTCTTCGTTGAAATCTTGAACGTCCCCTAGTTCGAGATCTTCCTCTACCTCTTTGTATGGGCTGTCTTGATTCTGTCCTTTTGTCACATTGGTAGGCCATGTGGCCTTCTTTTCCACATTTGAAACAGGTTAGGAAACTGCTCTCTCCTTTTTCAGTATCATCTTTCTTTTCTTTATGCTTTAGCTCTGAATCCAGTAACCTTGACTTGACAAAATCAATAGTTAACTCATTTTCTATACTCATAGTTTCCAGGGTTGTGATGACTGTATTATATTCTTCAGGCAATGTCAAGAAAAGATGGGTCAGCTTGTCGCTATCCTCCATTTTTGATCCCGCTGTTTCGAGTTGACTGACAATATTGTCAAAATTCAAAAAGTGGTCTTGTAGGCTTTGATTATTAGCACACTTCATAGATAATAGCTTCTTTCGCAGAAACAACTTATTAAACACACTTTTTCTTTCGAATACTGCCTCCAGCGAAGACAACATTTCGGCGGCCGTGTTGCACTTATTTATTATGTTTAGGTATCGGTCTGTGACGCACTGCACAATGAGGGACCGAGCTTTAGCATCGCTTTCTATGTCTTCTTTCTTCTCAACATCGTATTTGCACAAGATATGCGCTAGACTTCTTTCTTCAAGCAAAATTTTTACTCGAAACTTCCAGTTCGAGAAGGCGACGTTGTCACTGAGTTTTGGGAAATTACATGTCCCCGACGTCGACATTGTGGTTGCAGCAATCAACCACGCTCTGCTGTTGAAATTGGATCAGAGGCCGATGAAATTAAACCTGTATTTCTTCATTTAATCTTAATTTTATTACGAATCACGCTTACATTTTTGGAGGGCTTTTTCAGAGAGAGATTGACAGATGAAAAAATTGACATGACTGACGTATCAATGACAGTTTAGGCTAGGTCCAAAAATTACAACAAAATATTAATTATTTAACAAATATAGCCTTCAGTCTAGTTCAATTTACACCTACACCGCTGATACGAAAAATTTGTCTAGGTATTTATATTTTCTAACGCATATATCGCGATAGTAAATAAACAAGATTGCATAGATCTCTTATTAAGGATTCCTGCGTAAGGTAGGTGCGTGTCGCGGTAAACAATTATTTTCCTTCTAGGGCTTAGTATAGTGTGGTCACAGGGCGCGTGCGGATCGTAGAAAAAAGGTAAGGAAGACGTTCTGAGTTCTTTTTTGTAAAATTTGGAGAAAAATCTATTTTGAAGAAACTTTAAATTGTATAATGAATTAATAGAATAAGGAACTGCTTACTATATCTTTCCTCCATAAATTTGTTTTTCAACGTTATCTACCTTTTTACTACCTTTTTGTTTCGAAACTAAGGAGCATCTATGTACCTACTACAATATGTACTACTTTGTAACACGCCCAAATCAATAAATTCTTTAGCACAAACTCATTTATTTCAAAACTTAAAATAATGTTATTACGATAGATATTTACATAGATTTATTTACTTATAGAAAGTTTGCATGCTTTTATACTCTATAGGCCAGGTTTTATCGCTTTAAGTTCTCTCTAGCTCATGCACCTTATAATGACCCTGAAATTATTTAAAACAAAACCGGACAAGTGCGAGTCAGGCTGGCACATCGAGGGTTCCGTACAAAGACAAACACATTGTTAAAATAATTAAAAACCTGTTTTAGCATGTGCTAATGTAGTTCTTTTATATGATACGATTTATTCACTTTGAATTTTGAACCCATACTTTGTGAGTTTCGAAGCCCTATTTTTTTGTGACTTAAATAAAACGTACAGTTTTCAGATTTATTCCTATATGTGTACTCTGAGACAATGCTTCTCGCCAAATTTCATAGTTCTATGTCAACGGTAAGTAACTACCCTGTAGGTTTTGATTTTTGTGACTTTCGAAATATGCGGTTTTTTACGACATACTTAATGGCTCTAACTTTTTAAAACGATAACTGAGAAGTTTTTCTTTTAAACAACTGCAAGAGATCATAGATATACGCATACAGTTTGAATTTTAACTTGAGATCTTTACGCGTTCCCGAGATAAAGAGTCTTGACATACACACAAACGGACAGACGGACAACAAAGTGATCCTATAAGGGTTCCGTTTTTTCCGTTTGAGGTTCGGAACCCTAAAAATTGACCTTCCTAAAATGTAACTCTTAAATAATGTTATTCACCAAGCCAATTTATCATTATGATCAGTACCTCAGATCACGTAAATAGGATCAGTACACAAATGACATCCTGGGGCTAGAGTGTGTAAAATGTTAAACTTATTATCCAGTAGAATAAAACCTAACTACTGAATATTTTCTATTTCCTATCCATTAGCCACAGAATAGGCCCTATTACACAGGCCATTAGCTAACTAACTTATTTTCGTCTAAGCTAGTCCTGGTGTCAGAATTTTATAAGCCGCTTGAAGGCCTCTGAAATAAAAATACCGGGGCCCATTTAACGTGCCAACTAAGCTAATGCAGCGGCAAATAATACCACCCGCCGTTAAGTTACACCCAAGTTACACCGAAATGCCACCGCGTCCAGGGTCTATGCCTTTTGTTAACTAAAATGTACAATTATTTGATTTTACTGTACAAGAAGATTATTTTTTGCAAAAATTAGCATGACCGACTTCACCCGTGTACAGAATTCGCGAATATTTCGCACGGATCGATGTAGCATTTTTCACATTATTGTCATCAAAAATGGCTCAGCCGATTTCGATAAAATTTAAATGGGACCAATTTCGAAGTATATTCTTTCCAATAAAAAAAGAATTATTGAAATCGGACTACTACGAAAAAAGTTATGCATGGTTATACATAAAAAAATATATACGCGTCGAATTGTATACCTCCTCCGGTGGTTCGTCGGTCAAAAAGAGTTAGTAGGTACTATAGAGATGTACTGTACCAGCCTTATTAATAGTCCACTGCAGGACGTAGGCCTACCCACGAAGGGTGATTGGGCCATATCCACCACGCTGGCCCAGTGCGGGTTGGTGGATTCACATACGCCATCGAATTTCTTCAACGGACGCATGCAGGTTGCCTCACGATGTTTTCCTTCACCGAAAAGCCCGTGGTGTGAAACATAAATTCCAAGGAATTCATTGGTACGGGACCGGGATTTGAACCCACGACCTCACGATTGTAAGGCGGGTGTCATTAGTGTCAGTCAGTCATTACCACTGGACCACCACGGCTTCTATAGAGATGGGTTAGTTTAAATTTTAGCCTAAGTTAGTAGTTTCGGTGCATTGCGGGAATGCCAGAGCTTTCATCCATCCGAAGGTTGTCGGTTGATCAGTTCGGTGATAGCTACGAAACTTCTAGTCTAACTACTCTATGAGCGCTACATCCTAACTACTGGTTTCACTATTTTCAGGATGATCTGGCCGCTAGTTGTGACCATCGGGGTGCTCACAGCAGTCTGGTTGAGATGGAGACGGAACAACAAAAGGCTTCTAGAAATGTCTAAGAAGTTTTCCGGTCCAAAAGCCTTACCGTTTTTGGGAAATGCGTTGATCTTCATGTGTCGACCAGAAGGTACCAATGTTATTTTACTACTGAGGGGTTAGTCCAGGTTTACACGTAAATTGAAACTACAGCTGTTACCGTATGGCTCTATACATTTTAGTACAGCGCCCCTGGCGGAACGAGGAAAAACTAACCAAAATGTATGGAGCCACACGCGAATGTGAAAGTTTAAGTAAACTACGCAAAACCTGGCCTAAGGGTCCTGCTTTTATTAAATCAATCGAATTGGCCTACGTATATAACTACAGTAAGCACTTACCTACTTTACATACGAGTAATATTCAACAAAATTCACATTTGTCATGGGCGCCGGGAGGGGAGTGCTAGGGGGTGCACTCACACTGTAACTAAACCCCTTACCTACATTTATATAAACCTAACCTTATACTAACCCCTAACCCACTTACCCTTAGCAATACTCAGACTTATTTTTTTTTCAAATATTAATACTATTAAGGGGATAATTTATGTTGATAGTCTATGTTAACCCTCAACTAATGACGCTTCTCCCATACTGCTTAACCCCAAATTAGTAACAATGAACCTAATTATCCTTAAAGAAATAATCATAAGATTATATTTAATTCCGTTATAATTAAAGTACTAAAGCTAGGTTTGGCCAATGATCGAATAGTGTGAACCCTACATTATGTATCGTAGAACCCTAATGGTTTTGGAGACTATACTTACATATACTATTCTATACTATTAAAATACAATACAAGAAGAGGTGGAAACAAGAAAGTAAATTTAGATTATTGTTAAGTTAGTCTTAGTATTTCTAGTAGCTATTTTTGTACAGGCTTTTCGGAGGTTTCTATACGCAATGATAACTAGACAGAGATAATAGTGAATGCACATAGTCTCAAATAAAATTATATTTGGATTTTTATTTATTTTTCATGACTGTCTGACGATAGATGCAAATACAAGTTAAAAATAATTTATATTCTTTAAATAAAATTATTGTTTATTTTATTTGGTAGTAGCAATGCCAAGAATAAAATATTATTTTTTTTTTTTTTGGTAGTGGCAATGACTAAGAATAAAATATTATTTATTTTTTTGGTAGTGGTCTCCGTTCCATCCCCATACAACCACCCTCTTCTCCAACAGTGGCATTTCTTTTTTCTTAAAGTTATATCTAAAAGTTAAACAAAGCTATGTTTTTGCTTTGATAACTCTCAGTATCAATTATACTAGATAATTCAAAATTCAATCAACAAATCGATTATAATTGGACAATAATAATAATAATGCCATTCAGGTTATTCATAAGATAATATTATAACCATCATATTAAGAAAAACTATTTACTTAATCTTTTAATACAACTGGACTGAATATGAAAGAATCGAATAACAATATTTGATTTGACTATTATCAGACAGTCAGTTTATATCATTCAGGTATTATACACCACGCCTGATTACTGGATTCAAAATTTATAAACCTTTTAATGAACTGGACCTTAAGGGTCAAAGTTATTTACTGGACTCTTCTGGAATCTTAATGTCTGTCAAGTATGTCATATAACAACATATACGACTAGGTACATTCACAACCATTAAAATAAACATAAGTTCTAATTAAAACTACAACATGTATTTTTTTATTAATCCTAAATCTTAAGACAATCTAGATTCTACCCAAAGTCTCCCGCGCTAAACCTATTGCAAGTAGTTGCCTGAACGTTTATCAAAGGTGTTCTAATTAAATTTTGATTACATTCATTATTAATTGGTTTAGGTATAGAAAGACTTTACTTAATAATGAATTAGATTTTGGATTTGATAAGAACAAGCCAGTGTTTCGACGGCAAGTAATAGCACTCCTTGTGTATAGTGTTGTTTCACCCACCTGTTTTTCAAGGATCATAGGTTAATTTAACACATTCGAAACGTCAGTTCGAAATAAGGGGCCAAATCCTTACAACTAGAAACCTCGGCTTAATTCACTCAGCTTCAGTGAGCAAAACCCGATATAACTATGTTACAAAATATTTGGATAAGCGAAGTCAATTCTAAACCCTTTGGATAGAAATATCTGAGAAATATTCAACCCTTGAGGAACATCCAGGTTTCCTACATACATAAGTAGATATTCCCTAAATTTCAGATTAGAAAGTATAAACCTAACCACTAACATTTCCCATTTTAAACATAAAATGAATCGAATAAAATATTGATCGTAAACACTAAACAGTCTAGAGTAATTCTGAAAATAATCTACGCAAACAGATAACAAGAACATAAGTGAGCTTGACGCAAGTTAATAAACCAGGATGTAAACACATTATAGATACGGCAGTAGTCAGACGGTTAAAAGCAATGGTAAAAGTCGATTAAAGGCTCTAAAGCAGAAACAAGAAATATTCAGTAAAAATCAAAACACACAAGTAGTAAGCATCAAAAACACAAGTACATACATAGACTATACACATAAGCATTTAGAAATAAAAGTACTAAGTAAATAAGTGTCGTAGTCATTATACCTACAATACACAGAAACCAAGAAAAGTACACAGGTAATTCACAAGATATGACACGATGGAAATACGAATTCACAAAAACATAATATAAACAGTTAGAAAACACACACAGTTAAATATAGAAGCAAGTAAAACACGTAAGTATAAATAATCAACAAGACACGAAACCACACGAAATAGTAATTAAGTAATAAAAGGTATAACGTAGAATAATTTTCGAAATAATATGTAATCACACGAAACCTAAATAAAGTTCATAGAATTAATGATCAGCGGTAAAGACGGCTTTGCTTTATGTAATACAATACTCTGATACCACCCTTTAATAATTATTCTAAATTTAAACTATATTTCTCTGTTGTTCAATAACTTACAGAAGATACTTAAAGTTAGGCGAGGTACTATTTTCAACTCGTAATATAGTACTAAAAGGGATTAGACCAACAATAGTTTCCAGGTTTCATTTTAAAAGAAAATAATATTATTTATCAAAAATAACTAGATGTCGGAAGGCCAAGTCCCGCCAAGAATTGAAATAACCTTTTAATTAAAAGTACATTTAATTTTTAATTATTTAAGTTTCAGAGTATTATTTCACAAATACAATCACCAGGATAAATTGGAAAGGACTCACCGGATATTTCTGCACTCACACTAAACACCCACTTTTAAAACCCTTAAAATACTCACATAAATAATTACAACACTTATCTCTAAAAACTACAAGTTCACCGAATTTATATGTAAACTGTCAGGGATTAGCACTGCTCATCCCAACGTTCAGAATTAGACTGTCCTCCCTCTCCCGTCCCCATTCCTTTTATACTATTTACCAGGTACGCGTTATTTGCGATTGTGCCTCCTGTTTGTCAAATTGCCTGTTATTTGCGAAAAAGCCTCCTGTTTGAGATATAGCCTGCTATTTTCGCTTGTGCCTTCTATTTCCCGGTACGTCAGTTACAGTTTTCGTCCAATCAGCGATCTAGGTTCCATGTGTAGAATCTCGTGTTTATGCCAGCCAATCAAATCCCTCAAATCTATGTGATCGCATAACTATCCAAAGTTACCAGTCGTATAATCATATTTGTTAACAAGTATTTCTACGGATTTTTAGAAAAGATAGGAATAAAAATCCTCCTTTTTTTTTTTCGTACTTTAAACTAGAATAATAAACTTCTGTTCAACTAGCTCATGATTTATTTAAAATTATCCTTTGTATTTCCTTGATTATTTTTTTCTTAGTCTTTGAGGAAATAATCATTTCGTTCTATAATTTTTCACACCACGATACGTATTATTCATCCTGTACTGGTAATACTAAGTATGGAATCTCTTCCGTCACTATTTTATGTAAACAATTCATATTTTTGAATTTAAAATGAGAGTTTTTTTTCTTGGATAACAAGGAAGTTTCTAATAAAACCAAATTCGGCCACAGTGTCTGTGAGATTAGACAGTGCATCAAGTCAGTGCAACACGTTAGATGATGTAAATACCTTAAAGAATAACCTAAAATCGTCAACTAAATTGGTTGTTTATTTTTCGGGTTCGCTGTCTCAAAGCCGAGCAGAATCTCAGCTTCCTTTTATTGGAACATAACTCAAATCTTCTCAAAGTATCTAGAAGGATTCTTGATAACTTTTCTGGAATAAATGCAACAGGATAATCTCCAGTTTATTGCAATGCCGCACGGCGATCAAAACACTACGATATCGGTTGAACAGGTAAGTTCAAGCATTTGTTTCTTTTCTCATCTTACTGTCATTGTCTGTAACTTTTGAGCCCAAAATCTTATTGTTATTATTAGTTTGCAATGGCAAGCAAAAGCATGTCTTTTAAAGTATCTTATGATTGCAGAACAGTAAAGCAAGTAAGGTTTTTAATGCATCCATGAATATTCATAACAATTCCACGGATCTTTACTAGAATGTAGCTTGTTAATCTCCTCAGTTTGTTAAATAAGTATTCAGCAATCTGTAGACAAATTGTGTTGTTTCCAAGTTGTGTTGTGTGTATTTCTGTTCCAAAGATCTTTCAATTCTAGATTATCAAGTCTGAAATCAGATACTTAATTGTACTTCTGATCTATTCCAGCATGTGTCTTCGCATTGATGCCTACAACAGAGAGCTGCGAGCGTTTCAAGTACCAAATTCTCCGCTCCAACTTGGTGTGTTCATCCTTCCACAACGGGTGAAGTGACGGACAGGAACATTAGTTTTGTAGTACAAATAATATCTAGGTAATCTTTTACACAGTATGTTTCAGCGAATATTACTAAAATAATTAGAATTTATTATCTAACATTCCAATGACCGAGCTATTATGCAAATTTCTTACTTGACCTTGTTTTTAATAATAATTAAATATAAATATGATCTATTTTGTGGGAGACTTTTACATATGAGATAGATCTTTATATGTGGTTATGGCGAGACCCTGTATCGGTACAGCAACCCCCTAAATTTAAGTAGATTAAGAATTACTTAATCGAAGTAAATTTAACATTTTTTTTTTTTTTTTTTTTTTTTTTTTTTTTTAATTATAATAATTCGTTTGTTAGTGCAAAATTGTATTTGTCAAGACACGAATTTCAGCAATAAATTATGTGTATTAGAGTGTGTGTGTTTCCCTAGTACAATATGAAAGTGTATTTAAACCAAAATAGAGACAAGCTTTTCAGAATCCCAACTCAAGGCTTTTAACAAATTGTTCATACGCAAAATTTCCACTTTCAACTGCACTTTCAGCGCCTGCAGGGGAACTTGGTTGTGAGTCAAGTCTATTCTAGTAATACAGAATCGACCAGGTCGGTAAATCAATCTTCCATTTGCCGAAATTGTCAATTCCGCCCCTCCAGATTCCAGGAGTGGTAAGTTTCAGAAGAAATATTCTGCACGAAGCCAAAGTCCCACTATGAGCTAGAGATAAAGATCAAATCATCTCTAAGTTGGAGCATGTGGAGTGTATTAGGTCGGATGTTCGTACATTGTAGAGTAAATGAACTCATGGAGTCAACTTTAAGGTTGACGGGACTGCATGATTGCCTATTTACCTAACAAATTCCCTTCTTCCATAGGTCCATTTTGTGAAAGTGTTTTGCCAGAATCGAGTGTTGACAAACCGCTCATAACCTCCAGCAATGCTTTTCTCTACAGCTCTGTCTTTCTCATTCGATTTTGCCTTGATTCTATGTTTTTCTTTTTTTTTTTTTTTTATATTTGTTTTCACCCACCTTTCATTCAACCTCTCATTCCAACCTGCATTTCCATCAACCAAACCCCTTTCATTTTCACTCAAAGTATCTTTCCTCTGATGATAGAGCACTACCGTACTTGCAAGACTAAAAGCGTTCCAATATGCACAAACCCCTTAATAAATTCCCCGTGCCATCCACATTGACAAATAATTTTCTAACAATAACTTATCAGAATTATAATCTAACAAAACCTAATTGCATAATAATATATACTATAGCAAAAAATATATTAACGAGCCTTAATATCCTATTGGACAAAAATGCGATAGAAACCTAATGATAAGCCTGTACAACTTAAACTATTACACCTTTTCAATTTACGTACCTAAACTACACATCCTTAAATCAAACAGTTACAAATCTTAACCTATTAAACAACAATTGAGTATCGATTTCAAATTCATACAAAAATTACTTATAAGTTAGCAACCTTTATATCTCACCATCTTATCTAGAATGCTTCCAGATAAATACAACAATTAAGTTTTTTAAGGATTTTCTTATTTATATCTACCTAATAAACCATATTCGTTTAAAATACCAATGATAAAATTACAGGTAAATTCGTCCAAATTAAATACAATAGAATTACAGGTAAGTAAGTTCGTTTAACATATTACAGTCGAACTACAGGTTAGTAGGTAAGTCCGTTTAATTTGGCTACAATGGACGTCCAGGAAAGTCCATTCAATTACACCATAATCGTAATACAGGTATATTCTTGTTTTCTTTTTTTGATATGTTATTTTTTTTTTTTTCGAAGCCAAAAGGGTCATTTTTTTTTTCAAAATCAATCAAGATTATGTTATGTAAATTTTCACGATCAATTTAGAGTATAATTTTATAGAATTCACGACCATCCTTTATCTAAGATAAGGTTTTGATTTCATCTAAAACGTTTTAAGTACTCACAAACTATCGTTTGTTTTTTTTTTTTTTTTCCTCTTTTTTTTTTTATTCTATTTAAGAAACTAATTAAGACTGAACTTGCCTGCACGACTATTACAGCAGAGCCCTTAACTATATCATAAATATATTTATTATCTTACTGCTAAAGGCAAGATAATATTAAGAAATAATTGTAAGTCATCGTGATAGCTTAGTTGAGATAAACTTAAACACAACACTGAAATCATAATAAAACACAACCAGCAGTAGTCTAATACTAATCTACGAGTATATCATTCACAGGTCTTGCAATCTTTGCTTATGTCACCTAAAGGGCCTGATCATGTTCTGAAAATTATTTAAAATACAAATCAAGCAGCTTACATAAAACATGTTTGCTCTGTATGTATTGGTGAATAGCAAAATACACAAGTAAAATATAAATATATCCTAAATGCTTAATTTTACTTACACACAGATATAAATGTAAAGATTGATTGGCATTATTCCGTCTGTTGTCACTTTTTCAGCGTTAACAATCCGGAAATACATTCAAAACGCATTTTTTTTTTCATAAGCTTTCTTTTATTTACGCGCAAATGCGGCTACTTGCCCTAGTGTACTGCGACGAGTTTGAAATGGAAACGCGAGAAAATACCCATTGCCATAATTTACGCATTGCCATACTAATCGAGTGGCATGTGAAGTTTACGCAATGCCACACTAATGTGTTACGCAAAAAGTTTTACGCGTTAAGCTTCGAACACGCTAAGTTCCTACTACCTTTTCAGAATATAGTACGCCACAACCGTTACGCGCTATTCTATAAATATGTCACTAATTTACTAATTCGCAAAACAGCCTATAACAAAAGTTTTGTGTCCACTGGCAGTAGTATTCTTTTAACATAGGTATGTCAAGCCGTTGAGGACTCAGATCCCGATATCGCGGCATCGAGCTATCCGAAACACAAGCAAACCTTCACACCTTTGACTGGAGAAATTTAAAGAACATACCCCGCTATCACTTGCTAATCCACCAACCCGTACCGATTCAGCGCGACGGCCACGGCCCGATTACTCTTGGTAGGTATGCCCGTTCAGTGAAACACAATACAGATACACAGTAAAATTCAGTTCCGTTACTTAAAATTACCGCGCTATCAACAATGCAATATGCAATAAATAATAATAATTAAAATAAAGAAATTAATATCTAGAAATAAAAATTTACGTATTCATACCTAATCTAATCGCTTTAAAATAACAGCCGTACGAATTTCCCACAGTAGCGCCACGGTCAAAATCAAACGCCACACGCCAGACCTGGTTTCAGCAGACTATACTAACCTGTCTCTATTATGTCCGAATTCCGTTGATTTCTTCGTTTGCGCGTTTTAAGACTGGACAATGCCATCTATTTTCACCTTGCGTAACTTTTTTCGTCTTTTAAGCGGATTGTTCAGAAATTACCTTTTCGCAACCAGATATAAATCGTTCGTTCTTCTAATAGTTTAAAATAAATTATTATTTCTATTTACTATATTACTATGTATTATAAAACTAACAGTCTCAACATAAATAAATAGGTACCTACAAAAATTTCTCCAGACAACTTTACAGCAAAAAAATTATGTAACAAATAATATCTATAACTTTAAAGAAAATTAAAAACCTGACTAATTAATGTCTAGATAACTCATAAAATCCGGAGAAGGGTAATATTGCCAACATTTTAACCAACTACAAAAGGTAGAGGTTTTCAACTCGACTGAAGGTTACGCGATTCCTCTGTTACCGTGAAATATGCCAACTTTGCCCGTTTTTTTTAGAAAACTTGAAGTATCTGTTTTTTTTTACTAGTTCTGAGGTATTTTTTCTTTAATGCCGTAATCTGCAGGATCATGGGCATGGTCTAGTTTAGTAAGTTTTTTAAAAAGTCAACATTTTGTCCAACATTTCATTGATTTTGATGGCGGGCAAAGTTATCTGCAATTCTAGCCAACATTACCCGTGTTCATTTTTGATGAAAGTATAGCCTTTTTGCCAGTGAGAAACAAACTATTAAAAGTATTAGGGCAATGAAGGAGTTTAATTTAAAAATCTTACCGATTATGAAACAACTTTGCTTTTGAAATGAGTGGGCAATGTTACCTTGTTATTTTTTCTCTTTTCCATACTAAATAAAAGTTGTGATTTCAATGTGATAGGGCTGCCACATTTGAGTTAGTAATTTTTAGTAATCACAAGAAATCACTGGGCCACCAACACAGTAGATCGCGGAGTCTGGAAGGAGGGAAGGGAAGCCTTTGCCCAGCAGTGGGACAACACAGGCTCAAAATAATAATAATACAAACAAAATATTAAAATTATCATAAAAACACCACTTAAATTATCAAAATATTCTGCGATTTTTGTGGCCCTTTTTCTGCTCTTGCCTTTGAAATATTTTGAGTAGTTCTTACAGTTAATTCATTACTATGTCTAGACCAAAAGTTTTGGAACCATGCATCATCAGGATTTTGATTTTTGAATTTATGGGTCTGTGAGTTTTTTTTTTCATATATCGGAGACCCATATTCATCAGAAACTTGTAAAACCCTTAGTGTTATTTTCTTCTTCTGCAGTTGGGTGCCCCACAGACTTAACATGTTGTTTTGTAATTTTATTGATTATTATCCTTCTTGGTACACCAATTTGTTGTTCAGCATCTCTGGAAGATTTTTTTTTTACTTAACTGCTTCGCATGCTAATTTTAGCATTTTTTCAGAGTAATTTTTGTACATTCTCGACCCTATTTTACGTCTGGACTAGACTTTCTTTGTCGGATCCGAGATTTGAGTTTGTTTTTCTTTTAAAAAAATAACAACTTTTAATACAGGTATATTAATAATAAATTAATATAGTATATATTTTTATACATATTTTTTCTTTAATTTAGCAAGTTAGTAAAATAAAACATGTTTTATTGTAAAGTGACAACCCTAACACTTTTTTGAACGCTGGCAAAGTAGGCATTCTGAGGTCTTGAAATCATTAGATAACTTTGCCCATCATCATATCTTTTGATTGTGTGAGCCTTTATCGCCGAAACTACGGTTAAAACACTGAGCAATTCGATATTTATAACATACAATAACACAAACCGCCCTTTGTTTTTGCCATGTCTTGTAGTTCACTGCAAAATTTCTTCAAAAATTTGCCCGCGTAAACATGCACCGTATTCGACAGGTTCCGACACGTTACTGAATGAAGTTGGCTACCAACGATGTATTCAGTGATGTGACACGTAAAACCTACTTTCTACCAAATTTAGTAATATTCCCATAACACTAGAATATTTTTCAATAGAAACGGATCTCCTTGCAGATTGCATTCTGGGCAAAGAAACCCTTGGATGCAAAGTTGGCATGTTTCACGGTAATTATAAACCATCCTCGGTAGTTTCTTTTCCGTTCCCATTAAAATCCCCTCTTAACTTTCGGATGCCCTGTAACTCATGAACTAAAATAAACATCGACCTAAAATATAAGGTGCTAGACTACCCCAGAGTACCTACGTGTTATGGTTTTGATAAGACCTGTAGATGGAATAGTACAATGTGAAACCAGCATAATATGTCAAACTTGTGCTTTGCAAGATTAAAATTACTGATTGCCTAAAGACCCAAAAGCCAGTCCAATCCTCTTATTGATATAATATTGGAACTATATTTTTATTTATCTCTCCCCGTATAATAATGCTGATTCTTAGAACAAAACGTTATGTATTTTTCGCCTGCCCAGCAAAGAACATAAAAGTTTAACATATCAGCAAGTAACGACATTATGAGTACCCACTACCCAACCCTACATCTGAATTTATTTTGTATATCCAAATCTCATCAAAACCCAATAGTTTAAGTAGGTATCTAAATCCTTCTAGCACTTGCGATTGTAGCGACATTGATGCATGACGACACTGAGTGTGTCCTAACTAGGTTTATTCACGACTGATTTAAATCTAAAGATTAGGTTGGTTCTAAATGCTACAATCAAAAGAAAAAGGTAGGTACATGTTCAACACACATTTATTTATAAAATCCATGTTAAATAAGTAAGGAACTTGTATATTCTAACACTAGTGTGTTACTTACAATTATAATATATAGACTAAGCCATTATGGTTAATATAAATATAAAAGTCAATTAAATTCTTTTATCTCGCAAAACACGGGTGTTACAATTATCATGTGTTGTAATCAATATATACAAATATCGCCATGTAACCAGTATCGCATGCAAAATTACAAAATGTGCATTGCTAATAATCCATCAAATTAGTAATAAGTACCAAAACTATTTGGTTATGAAAAAATAAATAGAGTCACATAATTACATTAATCACACTTAAGAAATGTAATATAGTCACATTCTAGACCTAAAGCAAATCATTACATACATGCACCTAAGTTACAAATATCTGTGTTTGAAATAGATTAGTCTAAAACTTAGCTAACATGACTAACAGTGAACTGATAATAGTAGAATCTAAATAAAACCAGATTAGCAATATTAGCCTAAACAATACTAAATAAGGTCATAGCAATATCAAACCGGATTATGAAGTAAATGCCTTTCTTTTATTTAAATAACTATATTCTAACAGTTTCCTTATTTCAATCTGTCTTACATAAATGCTAGGTACCTTGAGTCTTATTAATGGTTATAAAACAACAGTAACACTTGTGAGTTGAGTCATTTTTTTTTTTTTTTTATATTTGTCTTAGGAAAATACAAGAAGAGATTGACTTTTCTAACCAACTTGACTATTTCTTGATAAAATATAATTTTATTTACAATTATGCAAACAAAAACAATACCTACTTAGACAAAATAGGCACCATTTTATAATAATAGACATAACTAATTGATGGATATGACAATTTTATTAACACACTCCTGGGGCTATATTGCGCTTCCACCCCATAGTCAAATGAAAACATTAAGTACTTATTATTTAGCTAATAAAACCTAGAAATACAAGTAAACTTCTTACACCTGAGCCAGTTTTCCCATTAATACCACTTTACTTAATACAAGAACATATTACATATTTGTATATCAATCACAAACTAGGAACTAAACAAATCGAATGTATATTTATCAGTGGCTTTTCATTCAGATGTCTAAGGTGTCGAAATAAATGCAAACTCCGGAGCTATTCATTATTGATTTATAATCTAGGTATTATTATTAGCATTGTAGGTATCTATATCTGCATATTGTAATGTTAATAGGCTATAAGTGAAGTACTTTAATTGTAATGAACATCTATTTTTTTTTTTGTGTAAGTGGTTCAATAATTTAATTCAACCCCCATTTCTTAAGACTAGAAAAGCATCTTTACAGGATATATCTAGACGTTAAGGCGTTATGTTTATTCGGTCATATAGTTTTAATAATATACAACCCCCAACCTTTTCATATTTCAATCATCAACCCCCCGACAACCATTCTGAAAAACCCTGATTAAAATATCAAAGATGATGATTATACAAATATACTTTTACTATAGTTATTGGTTATAAATAAACATAGTACCTATTTAAAATAGTCTCCAAAACCGATTCGTATACATGCCACGGCCCAAATTGCCCGTCAAAAAAAGTCCGAAAACTTGTTTCAACGGGCCTCTTAATCTAAGAAAACAATCATTCACTACCAAACCTATATACTGCTAGCACGGGAATACTTGTAACTCTAATTTATTAACCAATTATAACAATCTATCCTCTAAATCATAATTATACATAATAATTTTACTTGATGCTATGGCTAGTTTCACCTGGAAACCAGCATTACTCTTTATTAAATAAAGTGTTATAACCATAAAACTTTACAAGAAAGGACATTTACTCTAATACTCTTTCACTTTAACAAGGAACTCAAAATCTCATTAAAATTATAACTATATGCAACAGAGACAATTTCTTAAAATATCAGTATTAATTTTGCAAAGTATGTTTTTCAGAGCATAAATATCTAAGACATAGCAAAACCTTTCTCTAGATTTCTATGGTTACAACAATGATTACAGCTAAATATTAATAGTATCTTTTTATAAAGGAACCATTAATATAACATAATCACTATGGATTCACTATAATATGTCCTTTGTCCATGTTGCACTTATTTTCACCGAATAAGATATTTCAAAATTTCCAAGTGTTACATCCTCGACTCTGTTCCATATTGGGGCTCCAGGTCCTTGATAGTAAGTTCTCCTGAAATGAATATAATTTATTTACTTAACATTATGTTGACAATTTATAGCCATTGTAACATGATTGACTAATTTATTATTTAAATTCAGCAAAGTGCAAAAATAGCGTAACAAATTACTTACCCATTGCAAGTACGCATATATTATGTACAAAGAGACGACGTATTGTTTCAACAAATAAGATAAATAAATTAGCTAAAACCAACGAACAGAAATGTGAAATTGAATTAATTTTGTTATAAACAGTAATCAGTATTGCCAGACTATAAACCAAAGAATTCTGTCTGTGTCTATAAAATTAATGTATGAAGAATTTGAATTGCCTATTATTCTACTATTTTTTGAACGGAACCTTATTAATAGCTTACTTAAATCTAAGGTTAGGATATGTAGTGTATTTCCACTATTTGGTTACCTAAAATAAATAATTTCTATTGAGATATCGTAGTCAATTTGTATTTATGTTTTTAGATAAATATATTACTCTACTTTTCCTATTTTGTACATATTTATCATTGCTATGAGATATTATTATAAATGGGGCAACGATAAACCCACTGAACCTATTTTACCAGAATCTTTGTGGAAATTACCTGTTTCTGGCATCCCCACATTCAATGAACTACGTCAAAACTATGTGTCAAAACACCGATTCTTTTTTTTTTTTTTTTTTTTTTGGAAACTAGTGTCTTAAGTAAGTCTTTTATAATTTTTTTTTTTCAAACTATAACGTACAGTTTGATCAGAGCTTAATTTACCTAAAATTAATGCTATTGAACGTTCCAAACAACGTTGTAAGTAAATGATAAAGTAATGTCTTACGTAGTTTCTAACAGTCCGCTTTTTATATGATAATTTCCTATTATGCAAGGATATGAACAACATTTTTATTTTATAATAATTATGCATCATAATAAATTCGATCAACCCCCAATCTTTTATATTATTATTGTGTTCGTTAATCTCGCAATCCTATGAAAACCTAAAAGTTAGAAAACCCTGATTTGAGCTATAAAACTAATTTCCGGGAATCTCGTTATAGTAATTTTAAAAATTCCTAAACCATCTCACATACGTATTCATATTTCATGAAACCCAACCTGAATCGCATGGAAATAACCAAAATTATTTCATATATTAAACAGATCCTAGTCGTCCATGCTACAGCCTATATAACTATCAGGTTCTGAGATCCTAGTTTACTGTATCTATATTGCACTGAAACTTCTTCCAGGCAACTTAAGATGTACTTAATAAAATAAAATACAAGCTTATTCTTATTGAACTAAAATTCTGTTTGCGTTCTTAGAGTAGTTTTTATGGACTACTTTTGTAGACTTAGCACTGATAAAATATAGGTATGACTCGTACGAGATACTATGTAGATAGCAATTAATTGATATAAGATATAAAAATCAGGAAATTATTTATAAACGTTCTTCGTCATCCTGGTCACGGCCTGCAAATTGTAACTAAACCCCTTACCTACATATATATAAACCTAACCTTATACTAACCCCTAACCCACTTACCCTTAGCAATACTCAGACTTATTTTTTTTTCAAATATTAATACTATTAAGGGGATAATTTATGTTGATAGTCTATGTTAACCCTCAACTAATGACGCTTCTCCCATACTGCTTAACCCCAAATTAGTAACAATGAACCTAATTATCCTTAAAGAAATAATCATAAGATTATATTTAATTCCGTTATAATTAAAGTACTAAAGCTAGGTTTGGCCAATGATCGAATAGTGTGAACCCTACATTATGTATCGTAGAACCCTAATGGTTTTGGAGACTATACTTACATATACTATTCTATACTATTAAAATACAATACAAGAAGAGGTGGAAACAAGAAAGTAAATTTAGATTATTGTTAAGTTAGTCTTAGTATTTCTAGTAGCTATTTTTGTACAGGCTTTTCGGAGGTTTCTATACGCAATGATAACTAGACAGAGATAATAGTGAATGCACATAGTCTCAAATAAAATTATATTTGGATTTTTATTTATTTTTCATGACTGTCTGACGATAGATGCAAATACAAGTTAAAAATAATTTATATTCTTTAAATAAAATTATTGTTTATTTTATTTGGTAGTAGCAATGCCAAGAATAAAATATTATTTATTTTTTTTTTGGTAGTGGCAATGACTAAGAATAAAATATTATTTATTTTTTTGGTAGTGGTCTCCGTTCCATCCCCATACAACCACCCTCTTCTCCAACAGTGGCATTTCTTTTTTCTTAAAGTTATATCTAAAAGTTAAACAAAGCTATGTTTTTGCTTTGATAACTCTCAGTATCAATTATACTAGATAATTCAAAATTCAATCAACAAATCGATTATAATTGGACAATAATAATAATAATGCCATTCAGGTTATTCATAAGATAATATTATAACCATCATATTAAGAAAAACTATTTACTTAATCTTTTAATACAACTGGACTGAATATGAAAGAATCGAATAACAATATTTGATTTGACTATTATCAGACAGTCAGTTTATATCATTCAGGTATTATACACCACGCCTGATTACTGGATTCAAAATTTATAAACCTTTTAATGAACTGGACCTTAAGGGTCAAAGTTATTTACTGGACTCTTCTGGAATCTTAATGTCTGTCAAGTATGTCATATAACAACATATACGACTAGGTACATTCACAACCATTAAAATAAACATAAGTTCTAATTAAAACTACAACATGTATTTTTTTATTAATCCTAAATCTTAAGACAATCTAGATTCTACCCAATGTCTCCCGCGCTAAACCTATTGCAAGTAGTTGCCTGAACGTTTATCAAAGGTGTTCTAATTAAATTTTGATTACATTCATTATTAATTGGTTTAGGTATAGAAAGACTTTACTTAATAATGAATTAGATTTTGGATTTGATAAGAACAAGCCAGTGTTTCGACGGCAAGTAATAGCACTCCTTGTGTATAGTGTTGTTTCACCCACCTGTTTTTCAAGGATCATAGGTTAATTTAACACATTCGAAACGTCAGTTCGAAATAAGGGGCCAAATCCTTACAACTAGAAACCTCGGCTTAATTCACTCAGCTTCAGTGAGCAAAACCCGATATAACTATGTTACAAAATATTTGGATAAGCGAAGTCAATTCTAAACCCTTTGGATAGAAATATCTGAGAAATATTCAACCCTTGAGGAACATCCAGGTTTCCTACATACATAAGTAGATATTCCCTAAATTTCAGATTAGAAAGTATAAACCTAACCACTAACATTTCCCATTTTAAACATAAAATGAATCGAATAAAATATTGATCGTAAACACTAAACAGTCTAGAGTAATTCTGAAAATAATCTACGCAAACAGATAACAAGAACATAAGTGAGCTTGACGCAAGTTAATAAACCAGGATGTAAACACATTATGGATACGGCAGTAGTCAGACGGTTAAAAGCAATGGTAAAAGTCGATTAAAGGCTCTAAAGCAGAAACAAGAAATATTCAGTAAAAATCAAAACACACAAGTAGTAAGCATCAAAAACACAAGTACATACATAGACTATACACATAAGCATTTAGAAATAAAAGTACTAAGTAAATAAGTGTCGTAGTCATTATACCTACAATACACAGAAACCAAGAAAAGTACACAGGTAATTCACAAGATATGACACGATGGAAATACGAATTCACAAAAACATAATATAAACAGTTAGAAAACACACACAGTTAAATATAGAAGCAAGTAAAACACGTAAGTATAAATAATCAACAAGACACGAAACCACACGAAATAGTAATTAAGTAATAAAAGGTATAACGTAGAATAATTTTCGAAATAATATGTAATCACACGAAACCTAAATAAAGTTCATAGAATTAATGATCAGCGGTAAAGACGGCTTTGCTTTATGTAATACAATACTCTGATACCACCCTTTAATAATTATTCTAAATTTAAACTATATTTCTCTGTTGTTCAATAACTTACAGAAGATACTTAAAGTTAGGCGAGGTACTATTTTCAACTCGTAATATAGTACTAAAAGGGATTAGACCAACAATAGTTTCCAGGTTTCATTTTAAAAGAAAATAATATTATTTATCAAAAATAACTAGATGTCGGAAGGCCAAGTCCCGCCAAGAATTGAAATAACCTTTTAATTAAAAGTACATTTAATTTTTAATTATTTAAGTTTCAGAGTATTATTTCACAAATACAATCACCAGGATAAATTGGAAAGGACTCACCGGATATTTCTGCACTCACACTAAACACCCACTTTTAAAACCCTTAAAATACTCACATAAATAATTACAACACTTATCTCTAAAAACTACAAGTTCACCGAATTTATATGTAAACTGTCAGGGATTAGCACTGCTCATCCCAACGTTCAGAATTAGACTGTCCTCCCTCTCCCGTCCCCATTCCTTTTATACTATTTACCAGGTACGCGTTATTTGCGATTGTGCCTCCTGTTTGTCAAATTGCCTGTTATTTGCGAAAAAGCCTCCTGTTTGAGATATAGCCTGCTATTTTCGCTTGTGCCTTCTATTTCCCGGTACGTCAGTTACAGTTTTCGTCCAATCAGCGATCTAGGTTCCATGTGTAGAATCTCGTGTTTATGCCAGCCAATCAAATCCCTCAAATCTATGTGATCGCATAACTATCCAAAGTTACCAGTCGTATAATCATATTTGTTAACAAGTATTTCTACGGATTTTTAGAAAAGATAGGAATAAAAATCCTCCTTTTTTTTTTTCGTACTTTAAACTAGAATAATAAACTTCTGTTCAACTAGCTCATGATTTATTTAAAATTATCCTTTGTATTTCCTTGATTATTTTTTTCTTAGTCTTTGAGGAAATAATCATTTCGTTCTATAATTTTTCACACCACGATACGTATTATTCATCCTGTACTGGTAATACTAAGTATGGAATCTCTTCCGTCACTATTTTATGTAAACAATTCATATTTTTGAATTTAAAATGAGAGTTTTTTTTCTTGGATAACAAGGAAGTTTCTAATAAAACCAAATTCGGCCACAGTGTCTGTGAGATTAGACAGTGCATCAAGTCAGTGCAACACGTTAGATGATGTAAATACCTTAAAGAATAACCTAAAATCGTCAACTAAATTGGTTGTTTATTTTTCGGGTTCGCTGTCTCAAAGCCGAGCAGAATCTCAGCTTCCTTTTATTGGAACATAACTCAAATCTTCTCAAAGTATCTAGAAGGATTCTTGATAACTTTTCTGGAATAAATGCAACAGGATAATCTCCAGTTTATTGCAATGCCGCACGGCGATCAAAACACTACGATATCGGTTGAACAGGTAAGTTCAAGCATTTGTTTCTTTTCTCATCTTACTGTCATTGTCTGTAACTTTTGAGCCCAAAATCTTATTGTTATTATTAGTTTGCAATGGCAAGCAAAAGCATGTCTTTTAAAGTATCTTATGATTGCAGAACAGTAAAGCAAGTAAGGTTTTTAATGCATCCATGAATATTCATAACAATTCCACGGATCTTTACTAGAATGTAGCTTGTTAATCTCCTCAGTTTGTTAAATAAGTATTCAGCAATCTGTAAACAAATTGTGTTGTTTCCAAGTTGTGTTGTGTGTATTTCTGTTCCAAAGATCTTTCAATTCTAGATTATCAAGTCTGAAATCAGATACTTAATTGTACTTCTGATCTATTCCAGCATGTGTCTTCGCATTGATGCCTACAACAGAGAGCTGCGAGCGTTTCAAGTACCAAATTCTCCGCTCCAACTTGGTGTGTTCATCCTTCCACAACGGGTGAAGTGACGGACAGGAACATTAGTTTTGTAGTACAAATAATATCTAGGTAATCTTTTACACAGTATGTTTCAGCGAATATTACTAAAATAATTAGAATTTATTATCTAACATTCCAATGACCGAGCTATTATGCAAATTTCTTACTTGACCTTGTTTTTAATAATAATTAAATATAAATATGATCTATTTTGTGGGAGACTTTTACATATGAGATAGATCTTTATATGTGGTTATGGCGAGACCCTGTATCGGTACAACACCCCCACAGGTTCGTCTTTGAACCCCCCTGTCAGGAAATAAAGTACTTAGAAAAATCTCATGAATGCTCCCTCTGCTTTTGTCTGCGCGGTTGATGGCACACACAAAATATTTTTCAGATCACACAAATCATGCTTATTTTAATGATATGGGTACTGAAAAGGGCAAAAATCAATATCATGAAATGAAAATTGATGTAATTTACCGATCAGACTCAGAAAGTTCGGGGAAGTGGGGTACATTGATACACGAGGCACATAGATACAGCAGTATTAAAACTAAACAAACAGCCATGTACTATTCATGTAGGTACGCATACATAGAAACCACCGACGCGACGGGCGCAACAAGCTGCCGGAGTATCGGCGCCGCTGAGTTGCTTTGCCACACAGGACAACCAGAAACACGTATATATTAGAAACACTATAATTTTATAGTTCGTGACTAAATTTTCGTTGATTTTGAAAAGTGTGTCATTTAGCAATATTATTATTATTGTTATTTAAAAGAGTTTACTGACGTTATGCAGTAAGCATGTACCTACTGAGAATTATTGTACAGGATATTTTCAATTTCAATTTCAATCATTTATTTGCAACATATGTAGATATTACATGCAGTTCTCAAGTGACACGTTTTAGACATTCATATACATATGACCCTATAAGGGTGTGGCAAATTTACCTACACCATTAGTCATCTTTAAAAGTTACAATTACAATTTATTTTAAAATTGGTAAAACATATATCCCAATTGCACAGAATAGGCCCTATTACACAGGGCACCCAATTGTTAATAATTTAATAATGTCAATATTTATTTAATTTCATTTATCATTATATCATAGTTTTTCATTGAAAAATTCTTTTTAGTTACTTCCAGTATTTATTTAATATTAATTTGAATTTGAAAAATTACTTCGGGGCGTTGATACGGAGGTCAATGGGGCAGATTGATACTATAGATGCTTATAATATTGCTACCTAATAATTATTTTTTGCAAAAAATGGCATGACCGACTTCAACCGTGTACATAATAAGGAAGTTTCCTTTATCATAATTTATCCTAAAAATAAAAATAATGATATACTTACATTTAAAGACGTTAGAAATATATTAGATACAGTGAAAAAATTACTTGAATATCTTAATAAATGACGGAGCTAGATGTCTAAACATGACCGCACGAAATCAAAAAGACCCGCGACGTGGGTTAGGCGGGAGTAAGGAAAAAAGGAAATAAAGTTAGTACCTACTTCATTCTATTCCGGGTATTTTTCTGAGCCACTAATACGTTCTAGGATATCATTGTACTCATCTTTATGTTATGATCAACATTTACTATGGGACTAACTAACCCACCAATATTGCGAATAAAAAGTGACAAAAAAGAAATAAAGCATACCTACCCATAAATTTTGTCGTGAGTAAATGAACTTTATATCTAAATGGAACAAGACTTGGTGTATGTATCTAGTGTACTGCGGTTTTTACATCTGTAACTATTAACTTTTTGTAGAGAAATGTATACGTTTGTACCCAGATACATACTCAACCTTAAAATTATTATTTTGCAGTTACTTTATGCCTGTGTTTTGTAGTGGTGAAACAAAAAACCGTATCAAACTGTCCCCTCTCCCGCTAATATTCCGAGTTGATACCATTATCAATCAAACAATCATTTATTACACAAAAATTACATCAAATGTACGTACCTACATAAATATTTTTATCTAAATAAGGCTGAATTTTTATCTAAATTTTAAATTAGAGTTATTATAAAAGCGGTTGGTTATAGCGTCTCGTAGCCAGCTGTATTCATAGGTATTTGTATATAATTTATTGGTATTAAAAATGTCACTAAGTTATAATAATTACATTAGTTATAATTCAAATAATCATATCACTTATAGTAATATCATCATAATAATATTGCTATATAGCAAATAAAAAGGAAAAAATAAAACAAATATTTAAAAAAATTAAATGTAAGTATTAAGAAACCCTGTGTTACAGCTGCTTAGGTTCCTGTCTCAGGTGACATTATAAACGTTGGTCATTGCCATCATTATGACCAACTTTTATAATGGAACCAACTCGGGTGTTTCAGAACATTCTGAATCACCCCTTATCGGCTTGGTAAGTACATTTCTGAATAACCCTGTACACGAGTACAGCATGACGTGACGAATTCAAAACTGGCACCAAAAATTAACATACTTAACAATAAAATTAGTGCTGCATCAGTAATATTATATTATTAGTAATATTATTATTTTATATATTATTTAATCAGTATATTTAAATCAGTATATTTAAATTTAAGATCTTTGTATAATTTTACCTAGTTTTACAGACAAATAAATCATTGTTTCATATTTTCACATGTCCATGCAAATACAATATTACGCTGTTATCTACCTCTAACATCGACTTTTTTATTTCCTTTGATGACCTCTAAATATTATCCGATTTGAGTGATTTTTTTCATGTAATCAGCACTTCAATAGCTAGGTTTTTACATCTCAGTTTTTACAGTTTTTAAATGACCTATATGTGCCAATTTAGTTATAAGCCTCTATAAAGTCATATTTTTACACAAAACTTTGGATGCAAAATAGGTAAACATAACCTAAAAACTTTTCTGAAAAAATAAGACGTAGGTACGAGTACGAACGTGCAATATTTCTTACTCAAGCGATTGACATCAAAAACATAAAATTTAGTAACAATTTATGGGGTGAAAAAAGTTTTCTCCCGGAATGTAAATTTTATCAAAAATGTCTGAAAATTCTCTTGATAGGTATTCTACAGAAAACGCGAAAACAGTGGTCAGAGCGCATGTTCACGGCCGTTTTTTTCACTGGACAACGAACCGTCAAGTTAATAAAGAAATGCCTACACTTTTCACCGGATGGATCTCGGTGCGTCAACACACGTTCATTACAAATCATAACACCACCGCGAATCCGGTGAAATAAATATAGTTTAAACAAAACTAAAAAACACGCTTTCATAGCATATCAAACTAAAGAGTGTAAAATAATTTTTAATATAGGCAGAAAATAACAAAAAATATTAATACTATTGTAAAAAAGCGTGGGGTGCTCGATTTACGAAAAATTACGGCGTGTTTTTTAGTTTATTTTTTTAACTATAAGTTTTTATTTTTCACTTTTTAGTAATCGAATGAATGCATTGTCATCGGTCTTTAATAGGTGTACAAAGTTTAAAGAAAATCTGATCGCTCAAAGTAGGGCTAAATCGAGCTCAAGGGTACAAGCAAGCAAGCAAACATACAGGTGAAACTAATAAAACCGTGTTAAAACACGGTCCGTTGTCCGGTGAAACAATTGCCGTGAACAAGCGCTCTCACATTCCAATTATTACTAGCTTTGCCCGCGTGATATTTTGGTTTAAAATGTGCTATCCCATATAAATAAACCTTTTCATCACATCTATTCGAAAAGGACTACTTGGTTCGCCTTTAAGTGCGCCCAAAGGAGGTGTTTTCTATAAGGAACTTTATAAGTACGCCGGAATTATCGTTGCCGCGCACTTTTTGAATTTGGAACAAATAATTGCGACGGAATGATCTTTGCCGCGCACTTTTTGAATTTGGAAGTATTTGTAATGTTAGTGTTCAGCGTTAAGAAAATGAATGAAAAGAATGTAAGTTTTGATTTGTTTTATTATTAGATACCATTTAATTTCAATTTAGTTCCATTTAATAAAACGTATAGTAATACGTTTTATTAAATAATAATATAATATTATAGTAAAATATGAGGCGCCTTTTGTTTTCTCATAGAGGTGATGAAAAGTAGAGTGTACCACTCGGGCGCAAAATATATTTTTGGCTCGGCCGACGTACTTTGAATCCCTCGCTACGTTCAGGATTCTACTAAAGAATCCCTCACTGCGCTCTGAATTCAAAAAAGCGCCCTCGCCGTAAAAATATTATTTTGCTCCCATATGATACAATCTACTATTTTTTCCTTGATAAAAAGTAGCCTATGACACTCGCCGATCTTTATTATACAGGGTTATTTCTAATCAATTAGCATCATTTTAGGGGCTTATTCTGTACATCAAAACTAACAACTATTGTAACGCGACTTTTGTCAAAACTAAAAAAAAATTGGTGTCCCATTGAAAAATATCGTTCACCCGCGCATGGAACAGCTGATTTTTTTTAATAGTTTTAACAAAAGTTGCAGTACAAAAGTTGTTAGTTTTGATGTACAGAATAAGCCCCTAAGAGGATGCTAATTGATTAGATTTATAACCCTGTATATCCATGCAAAAAATACGTCTCCCTGTTGATGCATTTGAAAGAGTAACAAACTTATGGAATAACAACATTAGTGTGTACAATATAATAGATACTTATTTTTATAATTTATTTCGTTCGAATTCACGTAAGTATACAATTTTTTTGTTATTGATGATTTTTCAAAAACAGCTCAGTTGTTTTCGTTAAAATTGATGAGGTAAGGTACCTTTGAAATATGATCAGACTATCCAACACAAATAGAATCATTGAAATCGGTTCGTAATAAAAAAATCATACAGACTAATTGATTACCTCTTTTTTGAAGTCGGTTATTGCATTTCATTTCAAAAAGTACCTACCTATATAAATCTATGAAACAGTATGAATCTATTGTTTCTTTATATGCGTTATTAGGTAAATTACATGATTAGTTTTATGAATATAGTATCTAATAGGAAATAATTACCAGATAATTGTTGTTATAAGGGGCTTATTAAGATAAGTATTGATCCGTGAGATTTCCTCCTTCGGTATAATATCAATATCAATCAGAATACAGATAGGTACATATTTATTCATTGCAGTGTAATAAAAATAACATGTCATTTTAATGTTGATGGCGATTAAAAAATAATGGGAACAAAATTAACAGGAAAAATCGGCCAATAACTAGTTGTACTTGCGCATGAAGGGTTCCGTACGGTATGAGAGCCCTTCGGCAAAAACAGAAAAAACACGTTTGTTGTATATATATTTATATTATTCTGTTTTTAGTATTTGTTGTTATAGCGGTAATCGAAATATGTACATCATAAGTGTAGTTTTGAACTCTCTAGCTATTGCGGTTCCTGAGTTACAGCCTGGTGATATACAGACATACGGACAACGAATTTAAGTCTTAGTAATAGGGTCCCGTTTTTACCCTTTGGGTACGGAACCCTAAAAATGGGTAAATGTATGTACACCTATTTGAGTAACCCTGTAGGTACTTAGGTACAATATGAGTACATATCTGAGTGCCTTAGTTTCTACAACTAAATACTATACCTACAAGTGTAATTTTTTAAAATCGTAAGACATAAGCATTAATAAATAATAATAATAAATCGGTGAGTGGCGACACCACGAACCCAGATGCCTTGGCACTAAATGAGACCCCTGACTCCTTCCGGCCGGCTAGCAGTGGAAATCGCAAGAGCTAAGAACCTAAGCTCCAGGGTGGAAGTGTTAAAGAGTATAACGCGCCGCGAGTAGTGTCTGGTGAAAGCGCAGCACACCTCTCAACCCCCTGAGCCGTCCACACCAATGTTGCTCCTACGGTATGAGCTCGTCTTTACGAGGGGCCCATTGAGCGGATGGCAAGTCACCACCCGCCTAAATATTTTGAGATGAGGCATTACTTTGCGGGTGCCGCACCTCATTTCACAGCCCAGTATCGTAAAATGATCTAAAGTTCATTACAATAGGCCATTATATTGTTAATCTATCATTCTCGATAGTTTACCTTGTACAATCACCCCTACCACATAGGTATACAAAAAGGGCATCTCAGTGTTGCACTCGACTCCACTGATGCCCAACAGAAGACCGGGCCTAACACGTGATGAGATACTAAATAAGCTTTGATAATGATAATGTTTATTTTCCAAACTTAAGGACTATGGTATGTACATCTTTCTACAGAAGCAAGATTAAAGCGATAATAATCAATATTAGGGGCCATCTTACACATGATCTCAGACCCAGAACTTAGCAAAGCATAATAATATACAATGTACATATTTTTAGATTAGATACTAACTTAAATAACAACATCCAGACACAGAGCAAACACCTATGCTCATTACATAAATGCTTGCCCTGGGTGGGAATTGAACCCACGCCTCTACGGCCCAGGAGTCAGGGTCACTAACCACTGGGCCACTGAGGCAGTCTAAAAATCAACTCCAAACATCTACGTGCACATCGAGATAGAAACTTAGCGTATTGTAATTAAATTCTTGATACGTAATATTTTTTTTATTCTGTGGTGACGAGTGTAAAGAGTTTTGATCTAGATATGCAAAGAGTGAATTAGCCTCAATTGTCTTGTATTTTTTGACAAGTATTTTTACTGAATAAATTAAAACTTGTTTTACATAGGTACCTTGTAAGCCGCTACCAACCGGTCTTATTGGAGATCTACAAGAGATGCCCATGTCCAGCAGTGGATGTCCTATGGCTGATGGTTGGATGGAATGAAGCTCTGTCATTTGACATTAACTTTTTTACGATAACCGAGAAGTTCGATTACACGCAAGGGATTACACATCTACTTATGTGACTATCCCTACTTATTGTCTGGTCATGGTTTTGACAAACGAACGGACAGACGGACCGACGGACAACAAAGTTATTTTGTAAGGATTCTTTTTTATCCCTTTTATGGTACATTACTCTAAAAACTATAACGTTAGAACTTACGACTCAGATGATCCACATGATGAGTTTGACAAGCAAGCTACCTCAGAACCTTCGGCAAAGGAGATCGGACGTCTTCTGTCGAAGGTTCTGAGGGACCCTGCTTGCGACCACTACACTGGCTCTGGACCCCACAGACACCTATGAAGACAAATAAATATCACTGACAAAAATATGCACCAGTTATTTAAGCATCCCCAAAAAGCTGCGGACGCTCCTGCGACTTAGTATTGACCAATCACAAACAAGTCAAACAGATCTTGTTTTAATTAGTCCATTACCATTAGTCGAACTCTATAATACTGTTCGCAGCAGCGCCCACGTCCACAGCTGTTAGGTGGACGCTTTACACAAAAAAATTTTGGTGTCACACAAGTGCGCTGTCTACAGTTTATGAAGACTTCCAGGAAATTAGACTCCAAAAAGTTCGGCAACAAAACGTTCACTATGCAAAAAAGCCAATCCAATTGACGACTTTTAGCTTTGAGTCAATGGCTGGCAACTAAAGACTATATCGATGCTATCTTGCCTGGTAACCAGATCGTGACACTACAAAAAGTATACTGAATCTGGGTATAATATTCTCTAGCATTTAAACCAACATGTCGACCCCTGCAGCAGTAGAAGTCGGTCGCTGACCCGTCACAATGTAATTTAACTGTCTCGTTTAAGTTTTATCGTGCTTTTGCCTTCTGGTCTGCTTGTGGGAATTTTTAAATAGAATAAATCCGTTATAGTTATCAGATTATTAGGTACAGATAATTTAATATTTTATTCATTTAAACCTGTTATTCGGCGCCATTTTTGCTGACCAAAAAATAACTGCGTGGGAAAAGAATTAGGTACAACAATGCACATATTAATTGGTAAATACATTTTCATCATCATAACAGGAAACTTGTTATATAAAAATAATTATACAGGGTTATTTGCTTACCCTGTACTAAGTCGAAAGGGGGTGATTTAGACCATCATTACGAACAACTTTTACTATGGGCCAATAAAAAATTTGAGAAAAAAAAATCGGCTGTTTCATACATTTTGTCGATTCCGTGTTTCAATTATGTTTGAAACAGTTGATTTTCTGTCTCTTTCTTTGGTTGGCCCCACAGTAAAAGTTGTTCGTAATGATGGTCTGAATCACCCCCATTCGGCTTAGTGCTTATAGGGTATGCTTACCCTCGATGATAATATTAAATTTAAAATACTAAAAAGATAAATGCCATAGAAAAATCAGTAGGTAGTAGTAATTAGTGAATCGAGAATATAAGTAAATTGAAAATTGATACCTTGTTGTTTTTAAACTATCGCGATTTGAACTCATTATTATTATATACTACGGGACTAATCGCGCACTATTACGAGATAAATAAATACCTCATTATCGTCACCGACGTTTCGGCCGAGTTGCATCGACCGTGGTCAGGGGTAGACTCAACCCTTGACCACGGTCGATGCAACTCGGCCGAAACATCGGGATGATGAGGTATTTATTTATCTCGTAATTTTAGTGCGCGATTAGTCCCGTAGTAAATAATAATAAAATTGATATGTTTTTTTTTTTTTTTTTTTTTTTTTTATTTCAAATAGGTTTGCGTTTGACTACACACTGCCTGATGTAAAGCAGATATGCAGTCTAGGATGTAGCACGCTTACCTAGAAGATACCTATTTACTCGAGATTTGAAGACACCTACATTGTACTTTAACGGAAAGACAGACTTAGGCAAAGCGTTCCACATTCTGGCAGTTCGTATGAGGAATGTGGACTCAAAACGCTTTGTTCTAACACGTGGGATGTCCACCATAAAAGGGTGGCGCTTTGGTCGCGTCTGTCTAGCCGTACGATAGAAGAAAGGGGCAGGTGGGACTAGATCGTGCAACTCCTGGGCGCACTCACCGAAGTGTATCCGATAGTAGGCAGACAGACACGCCACCCTACGTCGATGCTCAAGACTTTGCAGCTTCGACTCAGTCAAGGTTTCGTTGCCTATCAGCCTCCTGGCTCGCCTTTCAATGGACTCCAAAGCCTCCAACTGGTATTTGGCAGAGCCATCCCAAAGGTGAGAGCAGTATTCCATGCAAGACCTGACTTGCGCTTTATAAAGACTAAGCAGTTGCTCAGGTGTGAAATACCGTCTCACCTTAGAGAGAACACCAAGTTTTTTTGAGGCTAATTGGGCTTTTGACTCTATATAAGACCCAAAGTTGAGAGTCGATGATAGCGTAACGCCTAATAGTTCCAGACTGTTAGTTACCGGGACGGATACACCACGGAAAGCAGGAGACAGTTGGAAGGGCCTCTTTTTGGCCGAAAACAAACAGCTTTGAGTTTTCGTGGCATTAAACTTGACCAGGTTAGCATCACCCCAGTCAGATACCGCCTCCAGACTCAAGTTGAGCCGTTCGACCATAGCCTCTCTGAGTGACTCGATCTGTGCCCCGCTCGTTCTTGCTTCGGATGTGTAGCTCTCCATGACTGTACTGTCGTCTGCGTACCCAAAAATACCAGGCTTTAGCAAGTCGTTAATATGCAGTAGGAAAAGCGTCGCAGAGAGCACTGACCCTTGAGGAACACCGGCATTGATATCCATTTGGTCTGACGAGAAACCATCTACAACCACTCGTATCGACCGATTCCTCAAGAAATCTGATATCCATGCGCAGAAATCAGCAGGCAGGCCGTAAGATGGAAGCTTGCCAATAAGGCTCTCATGCCAGACCCTGTCAAAAGCTTTCGAGATGTCCAAGGAGACAGCCAGCGCCTCCCCGTGCTTCTCAATGACCTCACTCCAAATGTGTGTGGCGTACGCCAGAAGGTCCCCAGTAGACCGGTTTCGGCGAAAGCCGTACTGGCGGTCACTGAGTAGGTCATTTGCTTCCAGGTAGGCCAGGAGCCTGTTGTTAAGAACACGTTCCATACTCTTGCAAAGTATGGACGTGATCGAAATCGGTCTGTAATTGGCAGGGTCAGCACGGCTACCTTTTTTGGGTACAGGCTGCACGTTAGCAAGCTTCCAAGATTTGGGCACTTGACCCGTCTTCAGAGAGAGGCGAAAGAGGCGGGTCAACACAGGCGACAGCTCAGGCGCACAAGTCCTTAGTACAATAGCTGGAATACCATCTGGGCCACTGGCCTTATTCACATCTAGACTGCGGAGAACTTTGAGAACCTCCTTTTGCCGGATATGTATTTCACTCATTGAGGTGCCACAGTTTGGCAAAGTTGGAGGTCTCGCACTACCGGGGTCCAGACGCGAAGACTCGGCAAATTGAGATGCAAATAAATTTGCCTTCTCTACCGCGGTATGAGCCAGCGAACCATTAGGTTTCAGCAACGGAGGCAATGAAGGGCGGCAGAAGTTCGCTTCGACTGATTTAGCTAGGGACCAGAATGCCTTGCTACCCGCAGGGTAAGAAGCAAGCTTGATCCCTATTCGACTAATATGCTCAAAGCGAGCCCTCCGCATAACCTTTTTGCAGGACTTAGCAACCTTATTGTAAGTCTTCTTCCTCAGATGTATGTCCTTCGTCTTACGGTTACGAGCATCGACCCAAGCCAGGTATGCCTGATGCTTTTGCGCTTCGGCGCGTCCACATTCAGGCCCAAACCAGGGCCGAGCTTTGTTGGACAGAGGCACGTCCGAAAATGGGATGAAGTATTCCATGGCGGTACGAAGCACGTCTGTCACGGCATCCGCGCACGAAGAAGGATCATCAGAAGAGAAGCACACAGGCTGCCAAGGATAAGACGCAAAGAAACACCGCATCTCATCCCAATCTGCCAACTTGTACCGCCACACCCGCCGTGACCCTTTTGGACTGGGGTCTGAAGGGGAGTAGACGGATACAGATTTCACCAGACAGTGATCAGATGTACCTAACGGAGAAGAAATCGCCACTGAATATCGGTCTGGATCAGTTGTTAGCAGAAGGTCCAAGCAGTAGGCCGTATGCGAGTCAACATCAGGTACCCGTGTGGCGCCATGAACCAGCTGGGTAAGACCTAGCGTCAAAGCTAGCTTGCGCGTTTCAAGCCCAGCATGGTTTGTGTCCAGGTATGGGTGAAGCCACTCCTTATGATGGCCATTAAAGTCCCCCAGGATCACTAATTGGGCCGAAGGGTAGCTGAGCTGAGCAGCATCCGCCACCTCACTGAGGTAATCAGTAAGTCTAGTTGCCTCCCGGTCTCCGCTATGCGATCGGTATACACAGGCATAGACAATCTTCTCTATGCCAGTGTCCGCCAGAGCCCAAAGCACTAAAAAAGAAGGGTCTTCAAACCTTCGAAGACGCAGAAAACAAATGTCATCCCGGGCGTAAACGCATACACCCGCACGTGGTTTGAATAGATGCTCCAGAGAATACCCTGGGTAGGATAGATACGACACGTCGGGTGGACCAGCAATCTGCGTCTCCGTGAGAAACAATAGGTGGGGTCGTTCTGTCTCAAGATGATGATGGACAGGCGTGAGATTGGAGTGCAGGCCCCGAATATTGCACAGGTGCACTTTGAGTGAGAGGGAGTGCTGCCGCTGTGTATACGTTCTTTTTCTTTTATTGTTTCTCATGCTTGCGGAGTAAAGTAGGTAGGAAGTCAGCAGTAAAACGAGGCGTCACACTAAGTAGAATTCAGTGGTACAACACACAAACCACACACATCTATGGGAGACCAGCCTGGAGACCGCGGGGACGCCCGAGCCCCCCCAAGGATGTCCATCGGGCCCTCTCGTCCGGTCGCCAACCGGCACGATGGCGCATCCCTGGGATTTTTCGACAGATGGCGGGGCAGCCTTTCATGAGTGGCTAGCTCACTACTTGGGCCCCCTACTATCTGCGGTCGGCCAGCGACAAACCGTGCCTCGGATCCCGCTGCCCTCCACGGCTGGCCGTCCGATGCGGTAATCGATGTGTGCACCGTATTCATCCACCAGACGACGCTACTGTTCCGACCCAACTTCCCGATTGACGTCACCAGACTTCGCGCTGGAACACGATCCCAAGAGAGCCGCTTGGCGGCGCGGCTTAGTCTGGTGGGTGGTCTCTCGCCACGGCTAAAGCCTACCACCAGAATGGGTGTATATGTACCTCGATTAGCAAATATTGATTTTTAGATTAAAACATTAATTAGTATTTACTATTTATCGAAACTGGTTTTTGTTATTAGACCATTTTATTACATCAAGAATCAGCAATAAAATTTGCCATGATAAATTATATTGCAACATAAAATATAAACTTTTATAACGCTGCTAGTGCAATACAAACTGATAGAGCAAAGGTTTTTGACCAACCTAATATATAAAATAATCTAAAAAAAAACAAACAAACATCTTTATTTGATAGCAATGTAGTGAACATCTTAACAGGCCGTAATAAAGCCTAAATAGCTATGTTATGTCATATCAACGCATATCACACATGAGTTTCAAGTCCGTTAAAGCACTACGACATCGAATTCTCAGAAATTCTAGCAAGACTGCAACGGCATGCGGCATCATAGGAGGTAGCTATTTTAACGCTTTCTAAGGGCTCCGGTACACTTGGTGGAAATTCCGCCGCGGATCTTCGGTGACGGAACGCCAATGCATGTAATTGCATATAAATTACTAATAACGGGCACACTAAGCGGATAATCGGTCGCTCTATCGCGGACCGCTCGCCCTTCTGCCTCTGTTCCGTCCTCCGCGCACCGATCTTCCGTCGGCGTAGAATTGGCAACGTCGCATCCAGGTCACTACTCTTTCATTCGGCAGATACCTATCTCCGTCGAGTGAAGCGGAGGCTTGACGGATTTACCGTAACGGAAGATCCGCGACGACCGCCTAGTGTGCCGAAGCCCTAGAGGCTCCGGCACACTAGGCGGAAATGCCGCCGCGGATCTTCGGCGACGGAACGCCCTATCTGGTATAATTTTTGACTTATTATTTTTAACCTTTTAGCCATCGATGTAAAGGTGTCACTATCACAACTTAAGTAAGTACATATTACTTATAAAACAAAGTCACCTCTCCTTTGTATCTGTCTGTGTTTTCGTTTAGATCTTCTAAACACAGTCTACACAACATATTACAATCCGGTTTTCACTATCTTGTAGAATAAGTATTTTTAGGGTTCCGTACCTCAAACGGAAAAAAGGAACCCTTATAGGATCACTTTGTTGTCCGTCTGTCCGTCTGTGTGTATGTCAAGACTCTTTATCTCGGGAACGCGTAAAGATATCGAGTTGAAATTTAAATTGTATACGTATATCTATGGTATCTTGTAGTTGTGTAATAGAAAAACTTCTCAGTTATCGTTTAAAAAAGTTAGATCTGTTTATGTTGTAAAAAACCGCATATTTCGCACTCACAAAAATCAAAACCTACAGGGTACTTCCCGTTGACATAGAACTATGAAATTTGGCGAGAAGCATTGTCTCAGAGTACACTTATAGGAATAAATCTGAAAACAGTACATTTTAATTTAAATCACAAAAATGGGTTGAAAATTCAAAGTGAGTAAATCGTATCATATAAGGTATCATGTAAAAGAACTTCATTAGCACATGCTAAAACAAGTTTTTAATTATTTTAACAACGTGTTTGTACGGAACCCTCAATGTGCGAGTCTGACTCGCACTTGTCCGGTTTTTTTCCAGAAGGTTTATAACTACTTACGATTTATTCGTAGCTGGGCGAAGCCGGGATCGGTAGCTAGTAATAACTAAATGTAGCGTATGTATTTTGTGTATACAGATACACAGCCTGTGCACCAATCTGCCTGTGAGCCTAAAATTCTACTAAATAGGTTAATTCATCCTACAAGATCGATTAGTTTTAACTTACCTAATATTATTCTACTTAAGCTCGGGTCACACAGAGGCAAGAGCCACGATAAAGCGATCCGATAGCGGTCCAGTGCAAAGCGCGTGCGCCCGCTTGTGATGTGTCAGGTTGCATACAAATTCGAATATTACAAAAAATTCCCGTCCCGGATCGCGATCGCTTTCCCGCACTTCCCGCCTCTGTGTGACGAGAGCTTTATTCTGTATAATATGTACTTAGCCCTGTTTTTACGAATTCTATATTTTGCTCATATATTCAAAGCTCCATTGGGAGAAGCTGGTTCCAAATGCCCGAACGACAGATGTTTCGCTATACTTTCGTTTCAAATTGTTATTTTTTTATACCAATAAACATGTTTGATAGTCTCAATGAGACTTACTATTACTTACCTATATCGTTTCATATTAGGTACATTATAAACTGTATCTAACGGAATACTGTTGTTGTTTCAGAACTAATTACCGCAATAAAAGACCTAATTACCAGTTACGGAGACGCCGTGCGGTTCTGGCTGGGCCCCGACCTGAACGTCGTCGTCAGCAACCCTGATGACTTAAAAGTGATAACATAATTCCATGTATAATCATACGTCTAAGATAGCCTTAATTGGATTAATAAGCTTGAGAATGACTGAGAAAATTACAGCGTTCGTTCCTTAGCATGCACTTTAATAGCTATAACTGCTATAAGTATAGGTATACTATTTAGACGTTGGTAGTAGGTATTATTTTTTATACTTTAGTGCTCATACAGTATCTTGTTACATCTACTTTGATTCTACGCTGACTGTCATGCTATGTCTATACCTAAATGAAATTATTCACATAAGTATTTTAACTGATTTAGTTGATCACAAAATGGTTTAAATTTAACGAAGAAGATATTATTATATATTACTGTAACTAACCTTATGTACTTTGAGATAACTTTGTAGCTAATAATTATATGTATACTCTTCACTATGGACTGATTTTGCTAAAGCGCTAACACTTAATCTTATGATACAGCAAAATAATTCATACAAGGGGCTTTTTATAATACCTACTCTGATAGTTCGTCAGTCTAATAAAAAACCGGACAAGTGCGAGTCAGGCTCGCACAGTGAGGGTTCCGTACAAATCCAGAAAATTTCACAAAATTGGGAAGTAAACTTACTTTAACGTTAAAATCTCTATACCTTACATGATTCTTACGATTTACTTCACTTTGAATTTTACTCTGAGACAATGCTTCTCGCCAAATTTCATAGTTCTATGTCAACGGCAAGTAGGTACCATGTAGGTTTTGATTTTTGTGAGTGTCGAAATATACGTTTTTTGCACGACATAAACGGCTCTAACTTTATTAAACGATAACTGACAAGTTATTCCTTTACACTACTGCAAGAAATCATAGATATACGTATACAGTTTAAATTTCAACTCGATAGCTTTACGCGTTCCCGAGATAAAGAGTCTTGACATACACACAGACGGACAGACGGACAACAAAGTGATCCTTTAAAGGTTCCGTTTTTTCCTTTTGAGTACGGAACCCTAAAAAACAGTTTAAACTAAGTTTATTATGTTTTTATTTTATGTTTAAATAATATTTATTACCAACACAATTTTTTACCTATATACCCCAACTATCAGATAATATTTTCTCCCAATTTATTTTTTTCTTTTAGGTACTTCTAACAAATATGAAGACTAGTGTCAAGGGACCTCAGTACAAGTACATGGCAGATGTCCTGGGAGGTGGAATACTGAGTGGATCGGGTGAGGATAGTGTTTTTAAGATCATAGATCTATAACAAGAGCTACCCGTAGAAATTAAGATCGGCTTACTCGGAGATTGTTGGTTTTCTGGTAAAGAAACCTAAATTATCAATATCCAAAGTCATGTACGTATAGTTAATTGTCACTACTTTCAAACGGTACAGGAAATTATGCTGACATAATATAATTATAGTGACAATTGCTGGGAATAGGCATGATGACTAAAAAATATAATTAAGGCCGATCCGCACACAACAGTGCCGGCACGTGACCGACAGTTCCGTACCGTACAGTTCCGTGAAGTGCTATTCATTCATGTCAGTACCCTTACAGTGAGTTTCCAGCAGTTTCACGTAAAAATGCCTCGATATTCAAGATCGCAATTAGCAGCGATTGCTTTAATATTAGATGAAGACGAAGAAATTTATGTGAGAAGGCAATGGGTTCATTGTGCGTGGAGGATAAAGGAGGAAGAAGGAGAGTTCGCCACATTATATAAACATCTGATAGATGATAAATCAAAGTTTTTTGAGTATTTCAGGATGTCAAAACATTGTTTCAATTTAAATACATGGACCAATTCAATTAACTTCAATACCATCGTCCATCTTGAAATACTGCGACCGTGTCAGGCAAAATATTGTCCGCTAGAAATTCACGTCGGTTCACGGTGGGCGTCGGCGCAGCACTGACATCACTGAACGTCAATGTCACTGACGAGTACGGATAGCGTCATACAAAATGTATGCTACAATATTATTTTTCACTGACGCTGATGGATACGTTACTGATCGGCACGTGCCGGCACTGTTGTGTGCGGATAGGCCTTTAGTCCGACAGATAGACTATCAAAAAATATTAGACTCATATTTTTTCGTTGTTCAATTAAACAAAAAAATACGAAGATATAGCCCGTCAAAGTTCCGCGTGACGTCACAAGTGCCATACAAATGTATGGACTTCTGTAAGAGAAGTGACGTCACGACCCCCACTCCCAAACTTTGACAAGGTTTATGTTTGTCATTTATTGTTTGATTGACATAAAAAATAAGTGTCTGATATTTTTTGATAATCTAACTAACGGACTAATTATATTATTGGTTTTTTTTTACCTAGTCCTCACGCCTATTCCCTACGCTCGTAGTTGAATTTATTTTTTTATTTTTGTGGTTGAATGTGGTCTTAAACATCATCGTAACAAGAACACGCCTATAAACAGCGATGGGTCACTTTTCAGCAACGTCAAAATTGGCAAAAAATCTTTATTCCAATCGAAATTTGTGAAAGTAAAAAAAACTTCGTCGATAGGGAGTGAATCAGGGCCCTGTAATGAGATGCTATAATTACGATAACACGATTAGTAATCTTATATTACAGGTCCATCATGGCGAAAGCACCGGAAGATAGCAACACCAAACTACGGGAAGAGAGCCATAGAAAGCTACAGCGGAACTTTCAATGAGGAAGTCGACATGCTGCTGGAGAGGTGCAAGCAAGCTCCAGTGGGGAAGATGTGGGATATTTACTACGACGTCGTAAAGACTACTAGCTATTCTGTGTGCCGTGAGTACATTAAATAAATTATTAAATAAATATAACTTTTTGAATACAAGCTTTTAAGACCGTGGATAACATGTAGCAGCAGAGAGCTAGCCAAGACAAGTAAAATGAGCCCAAACACGACGGGTCTATCTTGTTTAGTACAGAAATTCCTATGGCCACCTTCCGACTCCATCAGCAGATCAGCTCCATAGTACTATATTATTGCACTGTCACGCGATATACATATGCGTGCAAAACTTCAGCTCAATCGGAGACCGGGAAGTTGCTCAATTTTAAGTTGCAAGATGCCACCCGAACTTACATAGGTACGAGTACATCCATTGCAAGTGGAATCGTTCGTTCTTTAGTTTCAGCCATAGGACGTTCACTGCTGGACAAAGGCCTCCCCTAAAGATCTCCAATAAGACCGGTTGGTAGCGGCTTGCATCCAGCGCGATCCTGCGGTCTTAATGAGGTCGTCCGTCCACCTTGTGGGTGGACGTCCTACGCTGCGCTTGCCAGTACGTGGTCTCCACTCAAGAACTTTTCGACCCCATCGGTCATCAGTCCTCCGAGCTATGTGCCCTGCCCATTGTCATTTCAACTTGCCAATCCACTGGGCTATGTCGGTAACTTTGGTTCTTCTGCGGATCTCCTCATTCCTGATTCGATCCCGCAGAGAGACTCCGAGCATAGCTCTCTCCATAGCTCGTTGGGCTACTTGGAGCTTACTAATAAGGCCCATAGTGAGAGACCACGTATCTGTGCCATAAATCATCACTGACAATACACACTGCTCGAAAACTTTTGACTTGAGGCACTGAGTTATGTCGGACGACAAGACGTTACGACGTTGACCTAGGTAGACGTACGAGTCAACGACTTCAAGAACCGAGTTCCCAAATTAAATAGGGGTGGGTACAACATGGGAATTACACATGACCTTTGTCTTGTCCATGTTCATTTTAAGACCCACCTGTTGAGATACTCAATTTAGACTTTCGAGCATCGTACTGAGTTCCTCCATTGACTTTGCCATGACCACGATGTCGTCGGCAAACCGAAGGTGAGTGATGTATTCGCCATTGATGTTGATGCCGAATCCTTTCCATTCTAGGAGCTTAAAGGCGTTCTCTAGAGTAGCAGTAAACAGTTTCGGAGATATTACATCTCCCTGTCGTACGCCTCTCTTCAAAGGGATCGCCTTGGAGCTCTCTTCCTGTACTCGAACTGACATAGTGGCGTTATTATACAAACACTTCAGCACTCCAATGTACCGATAGTCAATACGGCATCGTTGGAGAGATTCAAGCACAGCCCATGTCTCGACCGAATCAAAGGCTTTCTCATAGTCCACAAACGCTAAGCAAAGTGGCAGGTTATACTCCTCGGTCTTCTGTATAACCTACAAGTTGCAAGTTGAATAAAGTTTGTAAAAACTTTCAACATATTTGTTTATTATCTTCATCATCGGTCTGTACTGTAGGTAGGTAGTAGGGCATGCAAAAACCGGGTGGTTATGAAAAACCGGGTTTTTCGGTTATTGTTTTAAAAAACCGGGTAAATCGGTTTTTTCGAGTTTTTCGGTTTTTTTTTTGGTAAGTATATGAAAATACTAAAAATAATGGTTTGTTTGTTTGTTTATGACCCTGTACTGTCCCATTGTTGGGCAAAGGCCTCCCCTCGAGATTTCCAGTTGCGTCGGTCTTGTCCTGATGCCTGCCAATTTGGATTAAATGTATTCGCGCTATCTAATAGAGAGTGCAGACTCTCTTTTAGATTAGGGTCCCAACTCAGTGCGGCCTCGTGGCCTCTACGAGGCCGCACTGAGTTGGGACCCCATTCGGAGGTGATTTTATCCCAGAGGTCTTCTGGCATGCGACTGACTGACTCGGCCCACTGCGACTTCAGTTTAGCGGCAGTGAAAGCCACATCTTTGATTTGAGTTCTGGAACGCAGTTCGGTGTTTCGTACTCGGTCTATTAGCCGGTCACCGAGAATACTGCGCTCCATCGCTCTTTGGCAATCCTTGAGTTTGGACTTTTAGACTTTAGTTAAAGACACCTGTTTGTCAAAAACAATGTTTGTACACCATAAGTCAAAATGGAAAGATTACATACATCTTGCGCTTTAGTGTGATCGGAAGGTGTCTCTTCATATGCTTTTTCATGGCCCAATAGCTCTTCCAAGCTTTCTCTTTTCTTCTAGGTCTTGTCTTGTCTGGAAGGTGACTATTTGCCCAAGATAGATGTAATCGTGAACGTATGTCTTCGTCATCGACAGTTACCCGACGTTTGATGCCATTGGTCATCACTTTGGTCTTTAACATGTTCATCCGCAATCCAACCTAGAGGCTTGCAGTGGTAAGATTTTGTAGCATTGATTGTAGCTCTCTGGCTGAGGAAGAGAAGATAACGATATCGTCTACAAAATGAAGATTAGTTAACTTTTTTTTTTACCGACATCAACACCACTTCCATCCTAGCTTGCCGCCAGCTTTCCGAAAACTTCTTCGAGGACGCCCGTGAATATTTTCGGGGACAGTGGGTCTCCCTGTTTAACATATTTCGCTATTGCAAATGCTGGGCCAGAAGATTGTAATTCTATTGCAGCGGTACTTTGAGAATAGATGAGGCGGAGAAAATTAACGTGTGTGATGATATCAAATGCTTTTCAACCGAAGAAACAGAGGAGGTACTCAACTCGACGCGTATATGTATAAATATGTTGTGTATAAACAAACCAATAACCTATATAACCAATAGCGCGGCCAAAGATCCAAGAGTCAGCTTACCTGACAGTTCACCAAAGATATCCTGAACATCAGCCTGTACGAGATTAGAATGGCCCTGAATCAGTTTAAGAATAACAAGGCGCCGGGTGATGACGGTATCACATCAGAGCTGCTGAGAGCGGGTGGAACACCGGTACTAAAAGTCTCCCTAAGCTTTTCAACACCGTCGTCCTCGAGTGCATCACGCCAGAAGCATGGAGCAGAAGCGCGGTGGTGTTGTTTTTCAAGAAAGGTGACAACACCTTATTGAAGAACTATAGACCCATCTCACTTCTGAGCCATGTTTATAAGCTGTTTTCAAGGGTCATTACGAACCGTCTCGAGCGTAGGCTTTATGAGCCTTCCGAACAAGCCGCATTCATACGCTGCGGCAGGTTATACAGAAGACCGAAGAGTATTTTGCCACTTTGCTTAGCGTTTGCGGACTATGAGAAAGGCTATGATTCGGTCGAGGCATGGGCTGTGCTCGAGTCTCTCCAACGATGCCGTATTGACTATTATCGGTACATCGAAGTGTTGCAGTCTTGTATAATAACGCCACTATGTCGGTCTGAGTACAGGAAGAAAGCTCCAAGGCGATCCTTTTAAAAAGAGGCATAAGTCGTAATTTCTTCGAAACTGTTTACGGCTACTTTTGAGAAGCGTTCAAGCTCCTGGAATGGAAAGGATTGCATCAATGTCAATGGCGAATACCTCACTCACATTCGGTTTGCCGACGATATAGTAATCATGGCAAAATCGATAGAAGAGCTCAGCACGATTCTGGAAGGCCTCAATCGGGTTTCTCAACAGTCTTAAGATGAACATGGTCAAGTCGAAAGTCAAATGTGATTCCCATGTTGTACCCTCTTCGATTTATAATGGGAACTCGGTTCTTGAAGTCGTTGACTCGTACGTCTACTTAGGACAAGTAGTCCAGTTAGGTAGGTCCGACTTCACGAAAGAAGTCAATCACCGAATCCAACTCGGCTGGACAAGCTCCAAGCAGCCCAACGAGCTATGGAAAGGGCTATGTTCGGAGTCTCTCTGCGAGATACCGACATAGCCCAACGGATTGGCAAGTTGAAATGGTAATGAGCTGGGCACATAGCGCGGAGGACTGATGACCGATGGGGTTGAAAAGTTCTCGAGTGGAGACCACGTACCGGCAAGCGCAGCGTAGCGCACCCACAAGGTGGACGGATGACCTTATTAAGACCGCAGGATCGCGCTGGATGCAAGCCGCTTCCAACCGGTCTTATTGGAGATTCATAGGGGAGGCCTATGTCCAGCAGTGGACTTCTTATGGCTGATGGATGGATGGATGGATGATATCTTTTGTTTGTTAATTTCAACAATCGAGATTTCCTTTATGTATAATTCACAAATAATAGACAAACGTGCAATATATATCACGCTTAGTTTTACTACTTAGCTTAGCAGAGACTGTCAGACTAATGTAACAATACTAAAAGGCGGCGGTTGATAGCATTTCGGTCAAGACGAGACAAAACGCGTCCCATTACGCTTATAACGATACAGCGCTCTGCCTATATGACGATACTCACTAATTCACTATGTAAAGCGAGAGAAAGAGAGAATGAGGACTTTCGCACTTGAATTTCTTCCTTAGCACGTAGTTATATAATAGTCATTGGTCAATGGTACATTAGGCGTAATTTTATACATGGAAAAAAGTGTTAGAGCAACTAGATGACAATAATGTGATACGAATAATGTATTACGAAGGAGTTAATATGTGAATTTTAAAAAATCGTCGAAAAACCGTAAAACCCGAAAAAACCGGGTTTTATAACTAGAAAAAACTGAGTTTCTAATGCGGTCGGTTACCCGGTTTTTTCGGTTTTCGGTTAACCGGGTTGCATGCCCTAGTAGGTAGGTATATTTTTAGCGCTCGGCCACGACTTCGCCGCTATGAGCGATAGCGGGGCGCAAGGCGGCATGCGGTAAGAAACGAATGTACCTACTAAAAAGTTGAAATGACGCCACGACAAGCCGTCGAGAGCTACAACGGCACGTTCAATGAGGAAGTAGACCCTCCCTACTGGAGGGATGCAAGCGAACGCTGCGGGGGCAGGTGTGGGATTTTTACTACGACGTTGGAAAGACTACCTTTACGATTTTCTGTGTGTCGTGAATACCTGTACTGTACTGTACCAGCCTCTTTCATAGTCTGGTAATACTGCAGGACGTAAGCCTACCCGCAAAGGGTGTTTAGGTAATATTCACCACGCTGGCCCAGTGCGGGATGGTGGATCGAATTTCTTCTAAGGACGTATCGTGGATCTTCTCCTCCTGTCTCTTGAAGAGAGGACATAGGAGTCAGGAAACCAGCTTCGAGGCAAACCTCCTTACTGGGGCTGGACGCTACACCACATAGGGTGTAGGGCAATGAAAGGGAGGGCGCGAGTACCCAATCCCGACCGCGAGGTCGGGCGGCATCTCTCAGCGCCCTCGCCCCGCCATTCTGGCAGACGTCATCTGCCGTCTTGGCTTTTAGTTAAATGTTTCATATTGATGATATGATTAGGTTGCAGTGCTTCTAGGAGTCGGAGTCCTCACAACCTGCACAATGCAAGTGCAGGCGGCATCTCCTCCTCTTCGAGATTGTTGACGTGACGAACGTCGGGTTGTCCGTACAGTGAACGCAGCTTCGAATGGTCGGTCCGGGAGTTACACTCGACCAAGACCGACTGAAGCGCGGAGCGGGGCTCTCTCGAACTGTCGGGGCTTGCAGCGATGCGGATGGGGAGTGGGATCGCTAGCCCGGCTCAAGCGCGCCGCCGCGCGCGAGCCAGGCATCGCGTCTCTAACATCCCCTTGAGTTGCGGTCGTCGAGCGCGTTGGTCGACGACAATGCGTGAGCGGCGTCGGGCTCACCGCGTAAGGCGGGAGCGACGCCTACTCGGGCTGGTCCTTGTGCGCCTCTAGGCGCAGGCTTCAATTTGGTTAAGGTGCGGACTCGCGTAGAAGCAGAGTCCGGTACGGCCGCGCGTCACCTAGGCGACAGCAGCGGCGTTGGTTGAATGCATCGCGACGCTTGGGCGTCGCGAGATGGGGTCAGGTGAAGCGCGATGCGCGTGGTCAATCCGGTAGAAACGCGCCCCGATCGAAATCAAGAGGCGCGTGGTCATGTCAGGTGGTAGGCGGCCGGCTTCGCACACACTCTGTGTAGGGTACACGAGTTGGCGGAGCGGGCCGCGGCGGGGTTGCTTCGGGAGCGAATTCTCAGCTGTCCCTCCCTGCACCCGCCCCTGGATTCAATGGGGGTCAGTCCGGGTGGGTCGGGGGAGGCGAACCTCACCCCGATGTTGGCTTCGATATGCGGCGCGTCTTGATGGTCTTCGTTTCAGCCGAGGGCCGGTGGGTTTCGCGCCCGATGGCGTGCACTCCGTCGGGTCGCGAGCCATGCGGCTCTCAGTTGAAGCGAGTATTTTCAATGGTGCGCCGGTGCGCCGGGCGAGCGGCCGATAGTGTTATTCGTTAGAAACGGCTGGGGGTGGCCGCTCTAGCCCGGCGCTGGTTGTCTTGCAGGTAGAAATATCAGCGACACGGAGCAAGCTCGACGCGTCGCTGAAACGGTTGCAGTGAGGTGGGGTCGGCGATGCTCGTTCCGGGGGTGGGTCACGCCCGGGCGCGACAGCCGGCGGCGTGATCGCTCCCCACAAAAGGTTAAGCCAGGGCGGCCGCGGCTAGGTCGACATTTGCGGGGCAAATGTCAGGTCAGCAGGCGGTCGCAGCTGGCGCACGGGGCTCTCGTTGGGCTCGGTGCATGGGCGCGGCGCGCCGGGTCCACCCGCTCGACGTCGCTAGCAGACGGAGCGGGCACGCGGTCGGCGACGCACGCGAGGACGCGTCTTTCTGTAGGCGCTAGATAGGGCTAGGCCGTGGTCGCGGTTTACAGAAAAACTGTAGGCCTTCCTGTGGCTGGGAGCAGCGGAGCTCGAGACCAGCCAAGGCAGGCCCCTCTAAGGACGTACTCTTATGCAGGTTGCCTCACGATGTTTTCCTTTACCGAAAAGCCAGTGTTGTGAAATTCCGTACATAAATTCCAAAGATTCATTGGTACGGGACCGGGATTTGAACCCACAATATCACGATTGTAAGGGGGTGTCATTACCACTAGACCACTTTATGAGTACCTATTCACTTTCAAACCTTCCCTTTTTGAATGTTACAGAAACTTTGATGGGCTTGAGTAAGGAAGAAACAATGAATCTCCCACATTTACAGGACATTATTGATGCAACTCCGGTGTGAGTCACATAATTTTATTATGATTATTTTAATAAAATCTGATTACCTGTTGAAATGGCAATGGACAGGGCACATAGTGCGCAGGACTGTCGGTCATTAGTGTCGCAAAGTTGTGGAATGATGAAAACTGATAACGAACTGGCAAGTATTGTACCAACTTCGGACATAGGTCTACTTGCTAGCAAGTGTCTCTTATCAAAAATCAATAGGGAGTCCTATCTCCAGCAGTATATAGGCGGCCTACTGCTGGACTAATATGATGACGATTTTATCAAAGTTCCTATTTCAGATAATTCTAATAGCTTATAATTATTTTTCGCAAAAAATAGCAACACTGACTTTTACCATGTACAGAATTGGAATAATTTGCACAAATCGATGTGACATCCGTGTTCATTTTTGTTGATTCATCAAAAACGGCTCAGCCGATTCCGATGAAATTTAAATGGGTGGTCTCATCCATCGGAAATATACTCTTTTGAACTAAAAAAAAGAATTAAAATTGGTTCCCAATTGGCGAAAATATCGATGAACATACACAAAAAAAAACAGACGAACTTAGTACCTCCTCCGTTTTGAAGTCGGTAAAAAGTGATTACTTTTTGTTTTACCCAGAATTTATGACACGGTGTTCGACAGAATGACAAAATGGTACCTCCAAATCGATCCTATCTTCTGGCTGAGCTCTATATATCGACACCAGGAGAACTTTGTCAAAATGATAACGAGATTCAGCAGAAAGATATTGCAACACAGGATAGAGAAGTTGATGACTTTGACAGAGAAGCATAAGGAAAACTTAATGGATCCTGAGGAAGATTTGTCAGCAAATACACAATTGAGTGTTGTGGACAGGTTTATACTGTCCCAGGAGTTAAACGAGGAAGAGCTTTTGAAGGAAACCTTTACGATTTTCACTTCGGTAAGCGTATTTGTCTACACGCATTTGCAATCTCCAGAAAATTTCACGTGTAAAACACCACATAATCACCCTTCGTGGGTAAGCTTACGTCCAGCAGTGGACTATTAAAAAGGCTGGTATAGGCCGAATTGTACAAATCGGCGGATGTGAAGTTAGCTACAAACTGCGCAATATCCAATCAACGCGTAAAAAGATACAGCTTTTAATCAAGATTGGATATTGCGCAGCTTTAGCAAACTTCACATCAACCGACTTGTGTGACTCGGCGTATACAGGTACAAAGCATGAAATAAAATCTATTTATTAATCTATTCATATGAATATTTCAGTAGGTATAGACACATATTAATTGAAGAAAGTACGATCCAGTGGGCTATTTTGTAGAAACTCATACTTTTTACTTTGAATATTTCCAGAGTCAAGAAGCATCTGCAAAAATTTCGTCGTTTATCCTTTTGATGATGGCGTATCATCCAAACTGTCAGGTAAATTTTCAGTTTATAAGTTTATACAAATATTCAGATGGGTATCTTAAATTCCGAAGTGAACTCCTACGATAACTGGGCTAAAATAAACTTTTTACTAGATAGATAAGGAAGCGTCTATTTCTAAGTTCGAGTAGGTACACATTATCTTTTTCACTTTGTACAGTACAGATGCGCAGAAAGTGTCATCTTGGTTGTAGTAGCCTAAGAGCCGCCGAAGATCTACCTTCACCCACGTGATTACCAGACGAGACGTATTTTTTTATGAATTATTATTTATTTACAAACACGCCAATGATAGCTTGCCTATCGAAAAGTGTCCATGGCTAATTTTTAATATATTTAAAATATGTCATGAACGATTTTTTGAAGGCAAGCCTGTACGATTAATTTTGTATTTTTTTTTTTTTTTTTTTTCGAATAGGTTTGCGTTTGACTACACACTGCCTGATGTTAAGCAGATGTGCGGTCTAGGGTGTAGCACGCTTACCTAGAAGATACCTATTCACTCGGGATTTGAAGACACTCACGTTGTACTTTAACGGGAAGACAGACCCAGGCAAAGCATTCCACATTCCGGCTGTTCGTATGAGGAATGAGGATTCAAAACGCTTGGTTCTAACGCGCGGAATGTCCACCATAAAAGGGTGGCGCTTTGGTCGCGTCCGTCTAGCCGTACGATAGAAGAAAGGGGCAGGGGGGACCAGATTGTGCAACTCCTGGGCGCACTCTCCGAAGTGTATCCGGTAAAAGACCGACAAACACGCTACCTTGCGACGATGCTCAAGACTTTGCAGCTGCGTCTTAGTCAAGGTGTCGTTGTCAATCAGCCTCCTGGCTCGTCTCTCAATCGACTCCAGAGCCTCCAGTTGATATTTAGCAGAGCCATCCCAAAGGTGAGAGCAGTATTCCATGCAAGACCTGACTTGTGCTTTATAAAGACTAAGCAATTGCTCAGGTATGAAATACCGTCTCACCTTAGAGAGAACACCAAGTTTTTTGGAGGCTAATTGGGCTTTGGACTCTATGTAAGAGCCAAAGTTAAGAGAGATGAGAGTGAAACGCCTAATAGTTCCAAGCTGTCAGTTACCGGAACGGAGACACCACGGAAAGCGGGAGACAATTGAAAGGGTCTCTTTTTGGCCGAAAACAGTCAGCCCTGAGTCTTTGTGGCATTAAACTTGACCAGGTTAGCATTACCCCAGTCGGATACCGCCTGCAGACTCAAGTTGAGCCGTTCGACCATAGCCTCTCTGTATAACTCGATCTGTGGCCCGCTGGTTCTTGCATCGGACGTGTAGCTCTCCACGACTGTACTGTCATCTGCGTACCCAAAGATCCCGGGTTTAAGCAGATCGTTGATATGCAGTAGGAAGAGTGTCGCAGAGAGCACAGACCCCTGAGGAACACTGGCATTGATATCCATTTGGTCTGACGAGCAGCCATCAACGACAACTCGTATCGACCGATTCCTCAAGAAATCTGATATCCATGTGCAGAAATCAGCAGGCAGGCCGTAAGATGGAAGCTTGCCAATAAGGCTCTCGTGCCAGACCCTATCAAAAGCTTTGGAAATGTCCAAGGAAATTATGTCCAATTAAATTATGTTTCTTATGATACCAATTTTGACTGGTTATAAGATCGGTTTCGTACTTATATTGATATATTTGTACATAGTTGCATGCCAGGTAGTACAAACAAAATGTACCAAGGTATATTTTTTACACAAAAAACTATTAGTTTGAATAAAAAATTCCGAGTATCAAAAGAGTGAAGGTAAAAAAAACATTTCCATAAAAAATATCGTAACTATTAAATATTATAGTCATGAACTCTTTTCGATAGGCAAGCTATCATAGGCCTATTTGTGTGTAAATAGCATTTCATAAAAAGTATGTCTTATCTAGTTATCAGGTGGGTGAAGGTCGTTCTTTAATGTCTCTCCCCATATAGATAATTAGTGTAACTAGTCAAACAGCCATTCAAGCATTTGAAATTCAATTTGAAAAAGTTTTACACAGAAATAACTTTCATTTCCAAAAGAAACGATAATCAAGCATTTGAAATTAAATTACAGGAAAAGCTTTACGCAGAGATAATATCTGTGACTGGTGACCAGGACTGCTGTATAACTGACGAAGACCTGAAGATGATGCCGTATCTGGAGATGGTGTTCAAGGAGGTGCTGCGACTGTTCCCCATCGGAGCCATGCTGCAGAGGACTATCAGCGAAGATATTACCATAAGTACGTACATACAAGGTGTCGTGGTGTGAGAGTAGGGTTGTCATCCGTCCGGGTTTCCCCGGATTTATTCTAATTTAGGGGGCGTCCGAGGAGCGACCGGGCGGGGTTTCATTTCGTCTCCCTAAATTCATCGTACACCCTCCCCCTCCACTCCTACCCCGTTATACCCTGCAGTTGCCACGGTTAAAAAATCTGTTGACATGTCCGGGTCTAATCTCAAAAATCTGGGGTTTTCACGCGTCTTGTCCTAGTTGCCAAATTTTTCAGATGGGATCCCTTTGTGAGAGTATTTTGACTAACTTCTGATACTGAGATGCGTTACGCAAGATCAAGTCACGATACCTATACATCTATTTTTAAAATCTTAGAATACAATTAGAATATAATGTTTCTACAATACTTATCTATCTGGGCTATCGCTATGTGTGACACTCAATTACTCTCTATCATTTCTCCGACTTTCGCGCTATTGTTTCGGCGACTTTCGCGTTGCTCTACGGACCATTTCCACGCTATCATTAGCATTGTATGGATACTATGTATGGAGTCAGACATTCTGGTTGTTAATTTTTTCGAAGTTACGTTTTAAATTCGAGGTAATATTACCTACACTTCGATGGCAGTTTTTACACTGCCGTCAAAAAACAGGAATTAAAGCTTTTTTTAAAAGGCAAATGAGAAGTTTTTAAATAAAAACGCTAATGCCTACGTATTTATTTATTCCCAGGCTCCGGCACGCTTCCTGCGGGATGCTCCTTCATAGTCCCGATATACCACCTGCACCGTGACCCTCGCTTCTGGACCAACCCTGAGGCTTTCGACCCGGAGCGGTTCAGCCCTGAAAACTGCAGGCTGAGGCACCCCAACTGCTACATTCCCTTCAGTTTGGGACCTATGGATTGTTTAGGTCAGTTCTGAGAAAATAATTTGAAGAATTATGTTGGTAACTAGATCATCATTGTACTTACACTTACGCGATATCGGTGCGAATCCGGCGTAAATTGGTTAAGTTCGTATATGCCGGGTGTATAGCCCTGGTGTCAGAGGTTTTAAGCCGCCCTGACTTCACTAAACTGTTGAAACAACCGGGGCCTACTATTAACGTGTCATCAGAGCCACAGTAGCGCTCTGTTAAAAATGCCATTCGCGATTACCATCCAAAAACTGATCTTACCGAATTTTGTTTTATTTAGTCACTTACTCGTAATTACATAAGTCTGTGTAACCTGACTTTTCTAGCCGTAAGATGCAATCGATAAAATTAAGTATGTGTTTTGAGATTCTCGTCACATTCTTTTAGCAACTTTACTTTCACTGTAGAGCTAAGCTATACTTATTTGATAACATAATTATACGCAAAAACCTTACAAACTTCTAACCATACAAACGCGAGCTAGGTACTCGACTAAAATAAAAATTCAATCTATTATTTTTGCAGGAAGATACTTCGGCACGAAGCTGATCAAGACGATCTGCGTGCGAGTGCTGAAGGCTTACCAGCTGACTTCTAAAGAGAGCTACGATGACCTCAAATTGTCCATAGCCATATCAGCAACCTCCCTCAACGGTTACCGCGTTATTTTGCACCCTAGGAAATAAAACTTTAGCAATTGTTTTGTGCGTTTTATGTACAGAGTTACTGGGAATCATTTAGCATCATTTTAAGGGCATATTCTGTACATCAAAACAAACATTTTTTGTTCTACGACTTCTAAAAATTTGTATTTATTTTCTTTTCTACTTGAAAAAATTGATTCGACTGGTCTAAAAATAATAATAAAGAGAGATGAGACTTGGACCTTAGAGGAGATACTGTGTAAATATGCAAACAAGTGTAAATATTAGTTAGTAATGTAAAAAACAATTATTTACACACAATTTATGCTGATTGTACTTTTAAAAAAAAAATGGGAAATTTATTGTGATTTGGGAAAATTTGTAGAGCAAAAGTTGTTTGTTTTGATATACAGAATATTAAATTAAATTTAAAGTATGCTAATTGATCACTAATAACCCTGTATTTTCTATACGTACCTATACTTCTGTCACAATTATAAGCCTGTTCAATGTGAAGTTAGCTACAAGTTGCGCAAAATCGTATCAACGCGCAACTCTATGTGAGTTTCAGTCAGGATTGGCTCGGCCTATAATGTCTATAAGAAAAGGTGTACCTACTAACAGTGCAGTTTAGCGTTGCTGAAGGCTTACTAGTTGACTTCCACAGAGAGCTACGACGACCTCAAGTTGTCCATATCCATATCTGCTACGAGTACTTCCCTAAACGGTTACCGCGTTATTTTGCACTCTAGGAAATAAAACTTTAGGATTAAATTAGTTTGTATTTTATATACTTCTGCCACCCTCATGTACCTAAGGAATAAATCATAAGTCATGGTTTTGTCTTTTTTGTCCATGTATATTAAAAATTTGAGATGTAGTTTATTTCTAAATCGATCGATACCTACCTACGAGTATGACCTATGTGATCGATGACAAAATGAAACAAGACAACACAACAGTGACTGCTTTATCATAATACAGGGTTGCCCGGAACTGGTGTAGGTGATACACAGACCATTATTATGATCAACTCTTACTAAGGGGCTGACCCAGAATGCAAGAGAAAAAACCGGACAAGTGCGAGTCAGGCTCACACATCGAGGGTTCCGTACAAATCCAGAAAATTTCACATAATTGGGAAGTACTCGTAAGTTGTTAAAATCTCTATACTATAACCATCGACAAAAAACTTTTTTTTTCACTTTTCTCGTCATAGAAGAAGTTTTTCTTTTACACAACTGCAAGAGATCATAGATATGCGTATACAGTTTAAATTTCAACTCGATATCTCTACGCGTTCCCGAGATAAAGAGTTACACAGACGGACAGACAGACAACAAAGTGATATTATAAGGGTTCCGTTTTCCCTTTGAGGTATGGAACCCTTAAAATCAGCTGCTTCATGTGTTTTGTCGATTTTAGTTGCAATTATGTATGCAATAGCTGAACTTTTCTGGAATTCCGGGTTGGCCACATAGTATAAGTTGTTCATAATGATGGTCATATTCAGTCCTTTTTAGCTTAGTACAGGGCAAGCAGCTAGATAACCCTGTTTAGCAATTAATCAATCGTCGATCGATAGCTTCAATCGCAAGTTGAGTACCGCCTACCCTTTAATAGTCCTGTGCTGAACCTAAACATGGGCATATCCTATATCCTCTCATATAATAATTGTCTTAAATACAATTAACACAAACATGTTTATGAAAAGCAAAATTTAAACGGAGAATTTGACAAAGGAACATAATTATCGTAATATACTTAAATTAAATAAATAAAATATCAGTACCCCGGGTACCCTAATTACCCCGGGGCCTGGGGTAATTAGGTACTGATATTTTATTTATTTAATAATCAGTAAATTTAAAGATTTTCTTTTAAATGTGAAGTTCCGTATTTTTTCGATAGTTGAAGACTGCGTAGCTTAAATAGTTACAAGGATTAAAAGATGAATAGGTATATACAGGGTTATTTCTAATAAATTAGCATCCTTTTAGGGGCTTATTTTGTACATAAAAACTAACAACTTTTGTTTTAATCAGCTGTTCCATACATTTTGTCGCGGGTGAATTAAAATTTTCTATGGAACAACAATTTCTTTTTTTGAGTTTTGACGAAGGTCGTAGTACAAAAGTTGTTAGTTTTTATGTACAGAATAAGCCCCTAGAATGATGCTAATTGATTAGAAATAACCATGTATTATTCGTCATCTATTTGTTCCACAAAAGTAGGCAGGTTGGGCTATTGCTGTGTGCAGGCTGACGATATTTTCCTTCACCGAAAAGCCGGTAGTGTGTTAGGTGTTAGTCTATACTAAGTTACAAAGTTCGATCCAAAAACACATTGGCTTGAGATCAGGATCAACCCACGTGCAGCAGATGGGTGATGAACTACTTCGGAATAATACTTCAAAATACGAAACACTAAACTTGGGCTTTATTCGCGATCGTTGGTTGATCTTTGGTAGGACCTTGTAAATTCGTCTCCACGCGCACCTTGCCTGTTACCTTTGACAAAATGAACTTAGAATCACATACTCTTTTTACAGTCGGTTAAGATCAGTTGCACGCTTTGATATGATTGGCCTCTCGAATGATGGCCAGAGTTAGGTACTACCACTGGACCCGGCGAGTAGACCATCACGGGTCCAGACGCGTAGTTACTCACGACATTGCTTGTCAAAATGCATAGCGATAGAGCAATTTGGTTCGGGAGAGCTTGTATGTCTGTTTTACCATTTTTGTCCAAAATAAGTAATGATTATTTTAAGAGTAGGCATATAATAATTTCTATACCATCTTCGACTCAGATCATCCAAAAAGAGAGTTTTTTTAAGTGGAGTGTTAGAAAAAAGGTGAGACAGCGTGATTTGATTGATTTAAGCTACTTTGCGGCCACCTTCCGGCACTTCAGTTCAAGCTGTGCATTGAGTTAGGTCACGGTACGGCTTTAACTGGAGTGCCGCAAGGTAGCATTTTTGGCCACCTTTATAAAATCTCTCAATCAAAATATCTCAATAACCAAGAGGTTTTAGAGCCCCTACTTTCCGGCTTGACGTTGAGTTCAGGGACACCCTGTATACATATGTACTCGTAAGTATTATAATTATATATGATCCAGTACCTTCGTTTGCAGCGTTATGGCTGGACAGAATCTTTTAATTACTCGTAGCGATGCAGTTTCTAATAGTTAACCATAAACCATTCTCGCCGAGGACAAACTATAATTAAGTTACCAGCGTACAAAAGGCGCTATTAAATTATAAACTGCTGCAATATTAACCATTGCAAATTATAAATATACTTTATTATCTTGATCAATAAAATTATACATTCAAAGACTTCGGATCGGCGCTGCCCTCCCTAAACTGCATACCTAATAATTATAAGTATGGGGTATAAAACAAAAATATGTTAACTTTTTAGTAGCCTTGTGAAATCTAGCTATTATGATTTGTATTGAAAGCAAATTAATTTGATTTATTTGTTTTCTTTTCTTTTATTTTTTATTAATTTTTAATTGATTGGAATTTTGTTGACATTGTGTGCGTGTTATTATTTAATTTTCAACTATTGTTGAAGTTCTATGTTTTTTTTTTAATTCTAATATTGTATCGAATGTTTACTATGTATACATATAATTTGACGTGTAAAGTGCCATTTTACCATAGATATCTGTAAAAATAGCTCTATGCATTTTACGAATAAATGACTTATGACAAATTCAATTAAAAAAGTAGAAATACTCTGATGTTTTGGAATATAAATACTAAATTTAACACAGGTATTATATAAAAATACAAAATATATATTTACCTAGTTTACTACGATGATTAATTTCTATGGTGGTTGTTAGTAAAGTTATTGTATAAATATTTTCATAAAGCTCATGTATAGCCATGGAAGAAGGAAGTGAAGGAAAATGTGCACCTGGTTGTACAATTCTCGTAACCTACAATTACTTGATTGCATTTAATTTAGAAAATAAATACGTAAATACCCTTTGTGCAACTCAAGTGACCCTTACAAACCATTTACTAATGTTAACGTATGTGCACCGCACGTCAATACGTACTTCAATAAGTGATCTAATAATTGTGTAAACTCAAAAATCTGTAGGGCTGTTTTTAAAATGTTTTGGGTTCTAGTGCTGGCATTTTTTTTACCTGTGCTTTTCTGGTTGCGATGGAGACAACAAAATAAGAGACTTCTGGACATGGCCGAAAATTTTCCAGGCCCGAAAACTTTACCGTTTTTGGGAAATGCTTGGCTGTTTATGTGTAAGCCTGAAGGTAAGAGTACGCTATGAAAGCATCTACTTTTTGAAGTGAGAACTTCTTTAGTGGCGTTGTGCACTTTTTTGGGATGGCTTAAAAATGTTAAAAACTCGTATCAGAAGTCATGACCTGGGGCCTTATTGTGTAAGCGCTCTGCGCACTCATGCCACGGGAGTGAGCGGGAGGAAAAGCGAAGCCGAACGTCAGAGCGCTTACACAATAAGGCACCTGATCGCAAATTCGTAAGACGGAGGGAGAGTACACCGCCAGTGCGGCATAGGAGAGGAAGTAATATCCTCCTCTCTTTATACCGCGCGGCGAAAATGTATGCCTGCTCCTGACGCAGGGCGCTTGCGCGAGTGTGCGTGTTTGTAACTACTACAGCCTTTTTCCTAACTATTCCAAAATATTCAAAATGTATTATTTTGAGGATATACCTAGTCGAATTAAGTTTTACAAACTTATTGGTAATGTATTCATGCTTATAAAAATATTCACAACAATGATTTGTGTGATGATTTGATTTGTTTTTTACTTTGTTTTATTTTCCATAATACCTATGTCAATGTCAAACTTTTTTTAAGGTAAAAAAAACCTTAAAAAAAGTTTGGGGCACATAAGGTGCGTGTTTTTTTAAAGAGTAGATACAATCTGTAGTCCAGTAACATACGTTTTTGGCTTGTTTTTGGCTATGAACTCAAAAGTACGTAAAGTTAAACTTAAATTGAAATTGACTTTTATCCTTTTTAATTATTCAATTGTATACCTACCTACCGTACTTGACTAGGTGTAGATTGAATGCCTGAGTAATAATTATTTTTTTCTGCTCGATTATTTTAAACACAGCTATTATGCGTCAATTTAAATAAACAACATAATTCTTGCAGAACAAACATAATATTATGTAATTAAAATATTTTACGATCTTTGTGGATTATTATATTTATTTATTATTAGGTACAGTATTAGATTAGGTATAAGTTGTAACCTAAACTTTGAATGTTTTTAAATGTTACAAAAAAAAACAATATTCATGATGTCCAGGTACAGGATGTGACTCAACGTCAAGCCAGAAATGCTGGAACACCCTGTATATAAATGACAGATGATTAAAATCTAAAATTATACTTATAAATACGTATTGATATTAATGTAGAGACCTACTTGCAGTAAGTATTTTATCTAACGCCGTTATTTGCTTGAGCAATGAAAAAATACAAAATTAGATGGTAGTTTTTCAAAATTGTACTGTACTGTACTGTACCAGCCTTTTTAATAGTCCACTGCAGGACGTAGGCCTACCCACGAAGGGTGATTGGGCCATATCCACCACGCTGGCCCAGTGCGGGTTGGTGGATTCACATACGCCATTGAATTTCTTCTACGGACGTATGTAGGTTGCCTCACGATGTTTTTCTTTACCGAAAAGCCAGTGGTGTGAAATTCCGTACATAAATTCCAAAGAATTCATTGGTACGGGACCGGGGATTCGAACCCACGACCTCACGATTGTAAGGCAGGTGTCACTACCTCTTGACCACCACGGCAAAATTATAGTTAAATAGTAATTTATTTTTTACTTTTCACATAAAACTTACATAACTTTTCATAAACTAAACATAATTATATTACAACGAATCTATTATATTTACAAACCTAAACAAATTACTTAATAAAAAAAAAATGAATTGACGATGAATAATAAGCCCGATTCGGGTACATTTTATTGAAAATTTATTTTCAAATAATGTCTATCTAATTATTCATTTTCAGAACAAATGGAAATAATAAAAGGTCTTCTTACTGAATACGGGAATGTAGTGAGATTCTGGCTCGGACCAGATTTGAATTTTTTGATAAACAATCCTGAAGATGTAAAGGTAAGATTTTAGTTTTACTTTGGCATTACTTTTAGAAACCAATTTATATTAGAAAATAACTTAAATACCTACCTTTTCGGATATGGGGCACCGATTAGCATCCGTGAGGCCCTTTTCAAAATTTGTGAAGTCGTCTAACATCCCTGAGGTTCGTTAATTTTAAGTAGCAATGCCTCCGTGACCTGCAATCTTCAATCTCCAGATTGACACATTTTACACAAGGAACAACAAATGAATTCCGTTCTGATTGATATCTGCAACAAATTACGTTAAAAATATTTTATGAAATAATATTAAGTTTATAGGGTTACTGGTAATCAATTAGCATTCTTCTGAAAATCAAAACTAACAACTTTTGTTGTGCTACTTTTGTCAAAACTAAAAAAAAACAGCTGTTCCATACAATTTGTCAAGGGTGAAAGATATTTTTCTATGGAACAGCATTGAACAGAAGTTGTCAGTTTTCATGTACAGAATAAGCCCCTAAAAGAATGCTAAGCTAATTGATTACCAGTAACCCTGTATAAAAGTTATTAGACGGTTGCAACCAAATGTTAGTATAATTATTAAAACTAAGAATTTTTATAGCAATTTAATGTAGTAGAATAACACAAACTTTATTTTAGGCTTTATTAACCAATCCGAAAACGAGCTATAAAGGACCTCAGTACAAATATATGGCTGACATACTTGGTGGAGGAATATTGAGTGGATCAGGTAAGATTAGTCCTATCCATATAAGACTAACCTCATGGTTATAGTTATCTTTTCCTGTTTTATATTTCCTTTGAATATTTTGATGTTTTTTTCCGACTCATTGACACAAAAAATACAGCTATAACGAAGTCACTAATTCTGTGCTAATACTAAAACCTAAGGACCTCAAAAATGCCATAAAATACCTACGGCATACACGTTCATTAGCTCAGAAGCCCCCTTTGGTCGCGACATATAAGTGTAACGCTGAGCGAAGTGTGGAGGGGATGACTGCGCGTGGGTTTAGTATGGCGGTCACCATGCGCAGCCATCCCCTCCACACTACTCTCAGAACTAGACTTACGTCAAAGAAGATATAATAATACTACGTACTTACGTGCCGCTACCTGTATGATTTATACGGCAGATACAGCGGTAGTAATTAACTACGATTTTGTTTGCTCTGAGGCTACGCCCCGTAAAATATTTTTTTTACTCAGAGGCTTTCAGAAAGCCCTGTACCTCGCGAGCCCTATATGATTGATACGGCAGATATAACGATATCCACTTATGTTATTTTAGCTTAGAATGATTTAAGCAGCTTCAAATCTTAGCTAAATATCCTCTCTGAAACAGGGCCCACATGGCGCCTGCACCGCAAACTAGCAGCTCCGAACTATGGCACACAAGCTGTAGAAGGCTATTCCAATGTGTTCAATATGGAGATGGACCAACTGGTACAGAGTCTGAGAAAAATGCCAAATAATAAGATGACCAATATATACAATAGCGTGGTGAAAGCTACCACTTATTCCGTTTGTCGTAAGTATACTTTGTGCTAATTGTGCTCTATACCTATACAATACTCAAACTTTTCAGATAGGTATCCTTTTTAGAACTTTTTTCTATAATACAGCGTGTTTACAAAAGGCTAAGTAATGCTGAAATTATACACACATCGGGTACATTATGATTCACTTTTACCTACTACCGGACAAATAAGGAAATAGAGAAATTGAATTCAGCTGCTGCACATATTTTGCCGAAAGTCAACGATGTTTTCTTTGGATCTTTTGGATTTTTTTTTGCTGTTTCAGTATTGTTTTGATCAGATTGCTGAGTACAATCATCATTATCCTAGAATATATCCGTCGTCTAGAGAAACACCCATACTTTCGAAAGTCCTGTTTTCGCTTTGCAAAGAAACAGTCTGTGCTTATTTACATTTATACCAAAATTATATGATTGAAATTGAAATTGAAAAACTTTATTCGACATTACAAATACAAGAGGCACAAAAAAACAATAATGATATAAAAAATAAGGAATTAGAAATGTCGAAAATGGCTCACCTCAGCATTATGCTGAATGCAGGTAGGAACCGAACACTCTGCGCTGGTTTTCAGGTTAGCCCTTTTTGAAGGTAGGTAACAAAAAAAACACAAAATAAGAAATAAGTGAAAAGTTATTTGACAAACAGTACAAAGCTAAGAGAAAGGAAAATCGAACAAAATAACGTTAAGGTTAAGGAACATGAAATAAACGTAATAAATATATATTTTCACATACAAACACAATATAAACAACAGTTATAATTATGATGATTAATCTCCAAACTTATGTAACGAAAAAGAACAACACAAAAATGAAAAAATTAACAAAAATACATAAATTGCCAGCAAAAAATTTCCAGAACATGGAAAAAGAGCGGAGTCATTTATAGAAAGGACTGGTCGTACACTATTAATGAGTGCTGAAGTTGTTTCGAAATAAGATAGCGTTTCAATTGTACTCGGAAAGAGTACATGATAGGCTTCCGTAGATAGTGAAGACTGACGATGATTTTGATGATGATAAAAAACAATTTTTACGACCTTCAAGGGTCTGTGGATGATCCAATTGCTTTCTATGTAGTAGTAGTGTCCCACATTGCTCAAAAAAGTTTTTGTCGTGGAAAGTTTTTGATGATGTCTTTAAATTTAGAAAGTTTGAGCATTTTATCTTGCATACTTTAGAAATTAAGGGGGAGATTTTTTTTTTTCAACTTTATCGACCTATATCTCACCAATGGTATATGTGACAAAAAATTGTTTGGCTTGTACAGGGATATTTCTAATCAATTAGCATCCTTTTAGGGGCTTATTCTGTACATCGAAACTAACAACTTATGTTCTACGACTTTTGACAAAACTAAAAAAAAATCAACTGTTCCATACATTATGTCGAGGGTAAACGATATTTTTCTATGGAACATCATTTTTTTAGAATTATTAAAAGTCGTAGAACAAAAGTTATAAATATTAATGTATAGAATAAGCCCCTAAATTTAAAAGGATGCTAATTGATTAGAAATAACCCTGTATTCATTTTAGAAACCCTACTCAAACATACCCGACATGAGGGGGTGGTTTTAAAAAAAAAAAATACATACCCACTACATGTACGGGAGCTACCACTTAAATACACATTTTTTTTAAGTTTGTATAATTGAGATCTATATTTGAAATATCATAATATCCATGCAGTTTGGTTGATAAATGTGGAAGTTACAAGGCTTTGTATTAATGGGATGGACGAACGGACACAACGAAGTTATAAGGGTTCCTCGTTTTACTACGGAAACCTAAAAAGATAAATTAATATTTCAGGGGCATTATTGGGCTTGAGTAAGAAACAAACAATGGAGCTACCACATCTACAAAATGTTATCGAGAAAAGTGCAAGGTAAGCTTATCAAACTTCAGTTCAAGTATCCTCACTGTCGCAGACCAACTTTTGGATACTTCATTGTCATCCTTTTGTCATCGTTCCTTTCTACCATGTAGTACCTCATTCCTACCGGCAACTTATTACTACGCCATTCAAGCCACGACATTTTGCATTTTGCGGCATGGGACATGCCGTCTTGATTTAATTTTTAAATTTCGCGTGATGAAAATAAATACACAACGATTACTCTCAGATGTCCCAGAACACAACAAATAATAAATTTATTTATACGCGCTCACATAATCCTGCATTCTGGCATTTCTGGCGATTTATGTTTCGTAAACATGAATTTTGCGCGGTATTACGATATGTGCTAATTGGCATGATGACTAAAATAAAAACCGGACAAGTGAGAGTTAGGCTCGCACATCGAGGGTTCCGTACAAATCCTGTAAATTTCACAAAATTGTAATGTTGAAATCTCTATAGGATAAATAAATAATTTACTTTTCTCGTTATACATCAAAAATTACACATGATAAACCTGTTTTAGCATGTGCTAATGAAGCTCTTTCATATGATATACTGACTCGTCTCTCTGGCTCCCGCGAATGCCTATATTTCGACTTTTGCGCAGTACTCTGCGCATAACTTCCCATCCGTCAATTTGTGTGGCGCTCAGTATACCCCACAATATATGATTCACTCACTTTGAATTTTGAGCCATACATTTTTTGTATTTAGGCCCTATTTTTTGTGATTTAATTAAAAATGTACAGTTATCAGATTTATTCCTATATGTGTACTCTAAGACAATGCCAAATTTCATAGTTCTAGGTCAACTAGAAGTACCCTGTAGAGACCTGTAGACCTGTGGAGGGGTGTTCCCTGTAAGAGATGTGACGTCACGATCCCCACTCCCAAACTTCGACAAAGTTTATCTTTGTTACCTATATTTTGTTGTTTGATTAACAAAATAAAAAATATGTGTCCAATATGTTTTTATAATCTAGCTCAAGGACTAATAAAATAATAATAACGATTTTTTGGTTTACCCAGTTATCATGCCTATTGTTATACATATACCTAGCACGCCGGGTTCGAATACATTAAATATCATCTCACTGGCGCAATTTCACATTATTGAAGTTAAAATTTACATGTGAATTTCCAAAAAATATGATATTCAGAAATAATAAAATTACACACCTATTTTGTTTATACCTACCTAACCTTTTAATTTGATGGAGGTAATCGATTAAAAAAAACAAATGAATAGTTTTTGGAAATTCGATGCCTTTAAGCATATACAAACTCGCAAATTGGAATGACATACAATTAGCATCCTTTTAGGGGCTTATTCTGTACGTCAAAACTAACAACTTTTGTTCTGCGACTTTTGTCAAAACTAAAAAAAAAAACAGCTGTTCCATACATTTTGTTGCGTGTGAACGATATTTTACTATGGAACATTTTTTTTAGTTTTGACAAAAGTCGCAGAACAAAATTTGCTAGTTTTGATGTACAGAATAAAAAAAAAGGAATGCTAAAGTTGTCCCTAAAAGGATAATAAATAAATTTATAATAAATATTTTTATGTTACAAAAATAATTTTACAAACTCATTAGATGCTACTCTTACATTACTTGCTAGAAATAACCTGTATATATCTGCTACCTATGGAAGCAGAATCGTATCCTTAAATCCGTTAAAATTACAGATTATACGATATCATCTTCAATCGCATGACCAAATGGTATTTACAAATCGACCCAATCTTCTGGCTCAGTGATTTATACAGAGAACAAAATAGCACACTTAAAATGGTCAAAGAGTTTGCAAAAGCCATTATAAAACACCGAGAAAATAACGAAGTCGGACTCAAAGAGTCTATTAATTATGTTGATGCTTCTGCAGAAGAACTGAGTATCATTGACAGATTTCTGGATTCAAAAATCATGAATGAAGATTCTCTGTGGCAAGAAACAATGACTATCTTTACTTCTGTGAGTACAATACGCAGGGTCGGATTTAGAGCTGCCCTGCCTGTTTGTTGACCTATATCTCACCAATGGTAGGTACATGTGACAAAAAATCGTTTATTTAAGAAACCTTACATTCATTTTAGAAATCCTATTCAACGACATCCCACATGAGGGGGGTGCGGTTGAAAAAAAATTTCATCCCGACTTAAATACCTACACAGTTTTGATTTTTTTAAAGTAAGTATTTATATTTGAGATCTATTTTTAAACTATCATAATACCATGCAATTTGATTGATAAATGTGGAAGTTTATTTATTTATTTCATTTCCTCATCATACTTACAGCAACGCCAAAGCGCATTGTACATGTATGACGAGTCATTGGGTATTTTACAATTTTCATTTAGTACAGAGATATTATACATGTTAAAATAATCTAAATAAATGTCAAAATAATTTCAATAAAATGTCACAAAGAATAATGAGGCAAAAATTGACACAAACAAAAAAAAACGGTCAACTAATGTCAGTAACGTTTTTACAGTAATAATTAATTAAAACTTAAATAATGCTTACAAATTCTAACATAATATGAGTTATATTTTATGTCATAGATATCTAGATCAGAGTGGTGAGCAAGAAAGCCGTAGTTATTAGGCTTAGACCGAAAGTTATTAGGCTTTATATTAATGGGACGGACGGACTGACCGACGGTAACAACGAAGTTCCTCGTTTTACAACGGAACCCTAAAAAGGTACGGTGCGGACAGATATCTGTACCCCTAGTACGAGTTTGTCGAGTTTTTGACGCGTTCGATAGAGTTACCGTAAAAAATAATTTTGTATGGAAATAAAACTGCGCCAATTCGGTGCCCATAAACCCCATAAAAAATGTAGTTTACGATAACTCTATCAAGCGCGCAAACAAAAGAACCTGACATACTGGTCTGTAGGTAAATATTGTACCACCTATGTACTGGTCACTTTGTGGGCGGACGTCCTACACCTAGTTTCCTTATGTTACCTTATACATAATCAATTCTTTAATAGGCTCAGGCCGCATGCTTTACTAGACGCCCTTTATTAGTTTTTATTTAGTTCTCTTCCTACTAACCTAGCTCGGTTCCGTATTCGTAACAGGTACCCGACAAGTCACATACCTTTGGAAGTAAAGCTTATTTGTGATTTATACCTACTAAATGGGTTATGGGAACTTGGACTGACTTGGACACGATTAGCACAGGACCGAGACAAATGGCACCGTAAGAGAGAGGCCTATACCCAGCAGTGGAATAAGATAAGATAAGAAGATACCTACTACGAGTAGCTACCTACTTTTCAGTGCAATTTATACAGGGTTATTCCTAATCAATTAGCATCCTTTTAGGGGATAATTCTGTAAGTACCTACATCAAAACTAAAAACTTTTGTTCTGCGACTTTTATCAAAACTCAAATATAAAATTGTGGTTCCATGGAAAAATATCGTTCACCCGCGACAAAATGTATGGAACAGCTGAACAAATGTACGGAATGTTAGTGTTGATGTATAGAATAAGCCCCTAAAATTATGCTAATTGATTAGAAATAACCCTGTATATTTAGATGAATTGTACTCAATAAAACTCTTTTAAACCATAGCCAGAGCAACCAAATAGCATTAAAATCACTCACAATTCACAATATCATAGTTTTCTCAAAAGGGGGGAAGATTGCGCTTGCGCCTTTTATCTGCCGATTACGATAATATTTGTCAAGATTCATCACTATAAAATTGCGATGAGGTTGGAACTACTAATTCAAACGGGGCGAATTTCTGAAGAAAAGGGTACTGTTCGTAGTAGGTACTACTACTTTACATAATGCTTTAATGATTATTTCAGAGTCAAGAAGCGGGTGCTAAAATAGCATCATTCCTGTTATTGATGATGGCTTATCATCCTGAATGTCAGGTAAGCTCTCTACAATATGCACCCTGGGCCGGGCCGGGCCGCTACGATTAGAATAGGCATGATGATAAAAAAATAGTATTAAGTCTGTCAGACAGATTTTATTAATTAAAAAATATTAGACAAATTATTTTTTCTGTTATCAAACAAAAATTGATAAAGATATAGTTCGTTGAAGTTCTGCGTGACGTCACGAGTGTCATATAAATGTATAGACTTTCGTGAGAGACGTGACGTCACGTCACGTCACGACCCCCACTCTTAAACTTAGACAAGTTTTATTTTTGCCATTTGTTGTTTTATTGACAAAAGAAAAAATACGTGTCCAATATTTTTTGATAATATAACTCACAGACTAATCATAATAACGATTTTTTACCCAGTTTTCATGCCTCGCATTACATCTCAAAATTTCCCACCTCTATTATACCGAGTGCCTCTTTAGACGACAGGCATATTCTAGGATATCATGATATCACTTTGCCACTCACCAATATGAACAACTTTTACTATGGGCCATGCCAGGATTTAAGAAAAAGAAAACAACGAGTTGCACTCCGTAAGTGCCGGCAGAAGTGAAAACTTGAACATTAACGTTGTGCATTTTTAATATTTTGAAATGGGGGAATACCTAAGTTGGCACGAATTGCTTTATTCATCAGAATAAAAATAGGTACTATGTGGTAATAAAATTCGGCTTATTCCACAAATCCCCTTATATGATCCCCTGCGCAGGGGATAAGTGGAATTTTCGTCCATAAATCCCCTTCCGCAATTCCGCAGGGGATTTTTGGACTAAAGGTCTACAAATCACCTAAATCAATATTTTACAATATCACACAAACACACTCGCATGAAACAGCAGCTTATTCCACAAATCCCCTTACAGGGCTGAAACAGCAGGAGCAGACACAGAACAGCAGAACTAGATCTCTCTTCTGTGCAGAGATACATGTAAAAAGAGAGGGGGGTATTACGCAGCGCCGGCGCGGGCGGTCTACTATCCCTCCCTCTTACGAATTTTCGATGCGCATACGACCTACGCATGTCCTGACGCGAGTTTAATATTTTTTACCCATCCCAATAAGTGCAAAACGCCGCTAGAGAAGTTTTCACTTCAAAAAACTGCTCTTCCTTGCATTTTGACTATTTCGAGTAGATGGCAATTTTATCAGCTGTTTTTTTTGGGGTTCCGTACCTCAAACGGAAAAAACGGAACCCTTATTGCAGTGAGGTGTAACAAATGATGAGATATATAAAACATCATTGCCTTATTGGATCACTTTGTTGTCCGTCTGTCCGTCTGTGTGTATGTCAACTCTTTATCTCGGGAACGCGTAAAGATATAGAGTTGAAATTTAAACTGTATACGTATATCTATAGTTTCTTGCAGTTGTGTAAAAGAAAAACTTCTCAGTTATCGTATAAAAAAGTTAGAGCCGTTTATGTCGTAAAAAACTGCATATTTCGACACTCACAAAAATCAAAACCTACAGGGTAAGTACTTCCCGTTGACATAGAACCATGAAATTTGGCGAGAAGCATTGTCTTAGAGTACACATATAGGAATAAATCTGAAAACTGTACAGTTTTATTTACATCACAAAAAATAGGGCCTCAAAATTTACAAAATTGGGTTCAAAATTCAAAGTGAATAAATCGTATCGTGTAAGGTGTCATATAAAAGAACTTTATGAGCACATGCTAAAACAGGTTTTTAATTATTTTAACAATTTGTTTGTACGGAACCTTCGATGTGCGAGCCTGACTCGCACTTGTCTGGTTTTTTTCTCGAATTCTGATTTGTCCCATAGAAAAAGTTGTTTTTATGATAGTCTAAATCACCTCTTTCTATTTAGTACAACCTTTCTGAATAAACTTGTAAACTACCTATACACATTTTACAACAACAGATTTACAGGTTTTAATAAATTAAAACCTGTAAATCTGTTAATGCCATAGTTATGGTACAGTGGAACTAACCGCCTTCCAACATCATATAGGTACAATTACAGTCCTTACCTGTAGTCACTATCCTTGGACATTCGCTGCTAAAATTGGGTAGGTAGGTACATCAGCCATGTGCGGACTCCTCAGTACTCGGTAGTCCTCATTTACCACACCCAGATACAGAAAATGGTCGCCGTAGCCGAAATCGGCGTGGAAGACAACCCATGGAATGTCGTTAAATACCCATTGCTCCAAAACAGGAAAAACTCTACGCTGAGATAACCAGCGTCCTAGCCGGCGACGAGTGGGTGACCGGAGAGCACCTCAAACAAATGCCGTATCTAGACATGGTGTTCAAGGAGGTCATCCGCCTCTTCCCCACCGGAGCCATGATCCAGAGGACCATACAGGAGGACGTACAAATCAGTAAGTTTACTTGAACATTTTAACTCAGAGCCCTTAGTCCAGGTTTTGCGCGTCTGCGTGTGGCTCCATACATTTTGGTTAGTCCTTCCTCGTTTCCGCCAGGGGCGCTGTACAAAAATGTATAGAGCCATACGAAAACAACTGTAGTTTTATATTTACATGTCGGTATACTAACCGCCACATAAATCGGCGGATGAGAAGTTAGGTTAGTTGGTGTTATGGGCGTAGTAAGCGCGCGGGACCCGGAGGAAAGATGTTGACGGGCTGGTGTGCCCCAGCGTCTCGTCTCTCTGGCTCCCGTGTATACCTATGTTTCGGATTTTGCGCAGGGCTCTGCGCATAACTTCCCATCCGCCGATTTATCTGGCGCTTAGTATAATCCTGGACTAACCTCTCAAGTACATCATTTGTCATTGCCATTCCAATTGCCATTCAGCATAACTGAGCATGGATACGCTGGCAACGGCCTTTGGCTTGAAAATTTAATTTTTGACTTTAGACCTTCTAATGGTGGTCCTGTATTGGGTTTAAGGTCTGAATATGAAATGTTTAATGTTATGTTAATATGAGTTTCTCCATCACATCTTACAAACGACCTGAGCAAACGACGATCAAAAATACCTAATTTTCTTTTTGGAACTAGGTAAATATTGTACCTACCATAGAGTTCGTTTCACTTCTTTTCTTTGTTGCAGGTACTGGTATTCTTCCTGCGGGCAGCTCTTTAGCCTTCTCCATATACCACCTGCAACGCGACACCCGCTATTGGACCAACCCTGAGGCTTTCGACCCTGAAAGGTTTAGCCCAGAGAACTCTAAGTCACGGAACCCGAATTGCTTTATCCCGTTTAGCTTGGGACCTATGGATTGCTTGGGTACGATAGGATACCTTCCTTTTAGTTTTATGATATTTTGTAAACGACAGAAGCATAAAAAGGAATGTTAATTTTGATTAGATGGGAAAAAAGTCCCTTTAACAAACCAGCCATCCAAACCTACCTACTTGTTGTGGGCATTTTATAGACTAGGTAATTAGGTATTATAGCACAGTCTATTTTTTTTCGCAATGCAGAGGCCCATGCGCAGCAGTGACAAACACGAAGAAAAAGACTTAGGTACTGACATGAATATTGTAATTTGTAGACAGTTTTTTCTTGGCAAATGGGTTTTCCTCTTTCCTTTTGTAATCAGTTTTTTTTTCTTATTTTTCAGGTAGACATTTTGGCGCTAAACTAGTAAAAACTGTTTGTGTGAGAATCTTGCGTGAATTCAAACTATCTTCGTTGAACACTTATAAAGATCTCAAAGTTTATATTGCAATTTCTGCAAAATCTCTGACCGGTTACGACGTTTTAATAAACCCTAGAAAATAACCGTTTCTTGGTTTAGGTATTTGATTTATATATGTACCTATATGCATTATGCAACCTTATATTATGTCCTTGAGCCGTTATTCGAAGCCTTTTAAACATATATATTGAGAATGCATCTTCCGTTTCCGGCCGTATTTGCGGTTGTAGTTCCCTCTGTTGGGCTAAAATGGCAACCCAGGCTGCCACGTTCCCAGGCAGCGTATAGTTCTCCACATTGGCGTCTTAACTTCCGTGCCGTTAAGTTACGTTAACGCTGTTAGCGTTCGTCGTTATTTCAAAATGATTTCACAAAATTATTTTACTTCTATTGTTCTAAATAACTTAAATAGGTTGTAGTTTCAAAATATTTTTTCTGAAAGTGAATTAATCCAATTTGAAAAGTTATATTTCTACCTACATAATGACTGAAATAAAATATGCGAAAAATTCGTAAAGTTGTTCACGTGCTCGAGGATGAACCTAGTCGACGTCATCGTCCTGTAGCGGTACTAGGAACCGCGGGAATATTATAAATCAGACCTCCACGCCGCCGTCGCTGTGGGGACCACCACTTGGGCTGCAGGTGGTGACCACGTGACCGCCAAGTCGCTGAGGATGTAAGCTTCAAAAAGAGTAAGGTAGTAGAACACCTTACTGACCAGGTATGGCAAATTCAAAACTATATCTGTTGTACATACTACCCTCGGGTACAGACACGCACGTAGCCGCTGGTCGGTCCCAAGACACCAAAATACCTCAGAGTAGAATTATTCCGGCGCCGATCTAGCAGATCGAGTCTTCTATAGAGGTGCCCGCCGAGGCGGCCCTTATAATTACAATTAATTTTGAAAATATCTGACAATTGCAAATATATGCTGATAACTATTACTATTAAACCAGGAAAAAGTAGGGCTATTTGTTTCAATGAAAGGTATTTTATTCGGAGATTGATTGCAACATTTTAATGTTGAAAACGATTAAGTTCGGTAATAGCAAACAATCTTGATTGCTACGATAAAATGACACATGTTTTTCATTTTATGCATGAAAATGTTCAAGCAATTCATTTAATTTTCGAGCTACTTGTTCTCGATGGTCTGGTAATACTTGGCGGTCACTGAAACTACCAAGACTATTTCATAAGATACCCCCATATAGAAAAGATTTGTTTAGTAAAAGCAAGTTCTCAGAATTATTTTCATAAATATTAATGGAGGTACTTTAGTAAATTCTTTTCATTATCTTCCAGACAATTTGAATACTTGTAAAGGTTAGATAGAAACCTAGCTTATACAAACATACAATCACAACCTTCCTGCTCCGATCAGAAGGTAGTTAGTTCCATGGATATCAGGCGGCGCTAACCCTGAATCCAGTATAGAATAACTCAGCCGGTCGCCTACGGCACCGTCGATTATATTCTTTGACAATGCTCACAAACATCTAGATTTTGTGGTGCAATGTAATCATATGTGCCCATGTTGCCATATGCATTCATTTATTATGTTTTCAGTTTAATATGTCTTGCTTTTTGTGGTTTTATATATGATAACATTTATTGATACCAATCTAATGATATGCGCCTTTTTGCCATATGCATTCATTTATTACGATGTGTATAGTATTTTGTGATCATACATAAGATAACATTTAATGATTGCAGTGTAATTGGTATAACAATGTAATTATATGCGTTTTTTTTTTTTTTTTTTTAAGGTTGTTGTATCGCCTTTTTGTTGATGCAATGTACCTAATTACTGCGCGTTCTTGTAGCCATTTGAGTTCGATTGTGATTTACATTGCATTTGTTTGGGGTTGTTGTTGCAGTGTAATTGCTATACAATGTAGCATTCAATTATAAATTTTCAACTTGCTTTTTGCGTGAATTTTAATACTGCAACATAGTTATATGAGCCCTTGTGCCATATGCATTCAATAATACATTGCCAGGTTTGTGTTATAATGCTGTTGTGGTTAATAAAATATTAAAACCACAGTAGTTTACCACGGTTCAACAAGTCCAGGTAAACTTATTATAATCTTGAAATCAATTAAATTCATTGAACCAAACCAATGCCGGGAGCGGCAGATGAGAAGGTAAATTTGATATAACACTTGTTTTTGCGGGTAGATTGAAGCGTTCATAAATACGGGTGAAAGAGCGCCTACCCATTTTGGTGCTAATAATAATGGGAACTGTCAAGACAGGTCTCCTTTTAAGCGCAGCCCGCCGCTATATCTACGGCACTGCATTTACGGTCACTGTCATGAAACTGTTTCTTGACAAGTAAATAACCGACGATAAGCAAGTCAACAAAATAATTTTTATTACATACATGTCTCTGAAACCAAACCCCGGTTTTTACCACGAAAAGCGATGATTCCATGCGTCCCGTTGTCCATCGGAATAAATTCAATTTTAATTTATTTCAGACACATACTGCCCATATTATTTCTTGCTTGAAATATTAAAATATTGCTTATTGTTTTATGAATCCTATAGTTTTGCAATTTGGATTTGCAATCGCTCTCAGAGTAATTCAATACTCGAATTTGACAGGATTTTTGTGTGTCAGTCTGTCTGAGGAGTCGAATTTTCGTATTCGAACTGCTATGTTTCTCTATTTATTTCATTACTATAATTATAGACTCTGGAACAAATCGCGGCTGTAGAGATGACCCAGATGATATTCAGAATACTTTTGCAATTTATAAGAGGATGGATCAATGTTTCTTCAAACTGTTTGTACAACAAAAGCTACAGTTTCACACACCGCAGAGTCAACTGTTTATATTGACCCCTTAGTAAAAATTACCACAATACCTACTTAGTGCAGTGGTATTTATGGGTTCTGTAGACAGAGCTTTGGCAACAGCTGATTAAAGAGTTTTAAAGAAAAAGTATTGAACTTTGACCTGCTGGCTATTCCACATGGTCGACCATTTTTAGTGAGAAATGTTTTTCACTCTCTAATATAATTATTATCCTTATATTTGCTTCGGATATTGTCTCTGCCTTTAAAGACAAATTTAAGTCGTGCATGCGAAAAACGTAAACCATGCAAAAGAATGGCAGGTTTGCTTTGCGTATCTGATACATTTTCTAGTATACACGGCTGAAAAATGGCAAAATGCTTAATTCTATCAGTCTTGACTAGGCTGATAACAAAAAGTTTAGATATGTAAGTCTTTTATTTAAAAAGCGAAGCTTCAGAATCCAGGTCCACTAGTTTCATGCAACACATGCGAGCCTACGCAATGACTCGTTCATGGGTCGAGCGAGAGTGCAAATATGGCGCGAAAAAATTTAAAAATTTGGGTGAAAGAAATTTAAAAATATGGGGTAAAAAAATTTAAAAATATGGAGTAAAAGTGGCTTGTTATCATAATATATGTACAACAATAGTATATTGCGAGCAAAGTAAAAAGAATGAGAGATGATACTCTTAATACCTGTAAAATTGTTTGATAAAATTAACAGTAGATATTCCCTGAATCCAGTATAGCATAACTAAGCCGGTCCACGCCACCGTCTAATTACAGATAAAATTAACAGTAGGTACAATACCTACTCAATCATTTATTGCATTGTAACTTATATAATACATATTTACATTTAGTTTTTATGTAACATGGTCTGTATAGTTTACATATTTATGACTCTATAAGGGTATGACAATAATTAGAATAATTCGTGAAATTCTTGGCTTCAAAGTTATCTTGGCTTTGCTTAAATATTATCATTTCAAATATTCCAGAATCAAATTCAGTTAGGAAGCTTAGCTCCGAACATGTGAAATGAAAGCATATCAAATAATAGTGCTAAGATTAGTCATGTTCGGGATATATACAAATACATGTACTATTCAATTGATGGTCAATTTTTAATCGACCTACTCATTATTTGCGGGAAGCACCAGGACGCTGCGACGGTGTGCTAGTTTCGGGTTATTGTATTCATTATTGAATACAAAGTTCAACACGTTTGAATCTAAGAGTTGGTTATATACCACACCAAGGTTTTCTAACGCGGGATAAAGAGGGGTGCTGTAAGTCATCTTGACTCGCTCGCTCGCTTTGAACAACTGTGAGGAGATTTAAGATTACAAAGCCCACTAGATAGAAGGATTTAACTGAGTAACTATTTTATTTTGGTTTTTATTAAGTCTTCTTGTTATTACTTAATTGAAATTCAGAATTTTTGTACTTATAGTTAAAAATATCATTTTCAACGTATAGTATCTACCTTCCATTACTGTAGATGTAGACTGTATCTATTAAAAACAGCTAGACAAGGAGGCCGCAACAAAATGTCAAGTCCGAAACCTTGAACAGTTTAGGGGTTTTGTTGTGGACAGATTTTGGCAAATGCACAAATTTTATTTCTAATTCCGGTTTGAAGTTTTGTGCTTAATAGGATCGATAACTATTGCCGTACACCGGTAGTGAAAACTGCATCTTAAACTGGAATCACCGATGATGTAAAATCCTTTATGCTGGAGGCTGATAGTGGTGATACCACCATTGCTGTCGCGTTCAAAGAGTGAATCGACATACTATTAACGAATGATAAACATAATTATTATTTTAATTTAAGTTCCTTTCTTAAATTCCTAATTGATGTACTATTTATTAGCGATAACATTGAAACTGTAAGACAGCAATACTATGTGACTATTAAGTATTTGGTTCTGTACAATAATAACATACATACATACGTTACCGGGGCAATATTCGAAACTAAGATGTTATAGTAGCAGTGACTATTACATTAGTTTTCTTCTATATTTTTATGTAGCGCTAGGTACATAATTATATCCGCTATATTAACATTACGTTATTACATTTGTGACTGATGTTTTTCATACTGTTTAATTCTATTAATATTAATGTTGACGTTATTCTGTGCATTCACATTGGCGTCTCGTTCACCAGGCGAAAACAAACACGTCTCAATATATATGTTTAAAAGGCTTCGAATAACGGCTCAAGGACATAATAGACGAGTTTTACCTACCAATAAAACTCATATTATGTCCGAAGCCTTATTCGAAGCCTTACAGTAAGTTCTGCCTGGTGTTCATTAATTCCTTATGTTATTGAGACTTCAATGAGGAGAACTATACGCTGCCTGGGAACGTGGCGGCCTGGGTTGCCATTTTAGCCCAACAGAGGGAACTACAACCGCAAATACGGCCGGAAACGGAAGATGCATTCTCAATATATATGTTTAAAAGGCTTCGAATAAGGCTTCGGACATAATATGAGTTTTATTGGTAGGTAAAACTCGTCTATTGTATCTACCTATCTATAGTTAAAGTTGTATCAAATAATTGACTGATGTTTTTAAGGAGATAGAAGTCCTAAATGTATTACAAAATTATCTTAAAGGAAAAGGTAAATAATTTCTTCTAACAAAACATTGTTTTATTTCACAGGAGTCCTTAATTCTTGGTTAAGTATTATGATGGTAAGGTTCGATTAGATCTATGTATTTAAAAATCTAATCCTGGGTGATGAGATTATATAGATATAAGTATGTAAATATTGTTTCCTAAGTAATTTAATTAAAAACTAAATTAAAATGGCACTTTTCTTTATTAGCAATAAGATATTGTGTGGGATGTAGGTAAGTATTCAATCCTATTAGTACCAAAATGGAATGAAATCCAAAATTAACAGCAAAGCGCGATCTTTAACATTGTATGGTTTCTTGCACCTTTTTTGTACTATCTACCACTAAGTATTCTAAAAATCGACTTAGAATTCGTAATATTATCATTTATTCTTATATAAATATTGGTAACAAATGTGTTGATTTAAAATACAAAATTGGGCAGTAATTTTAACAATATTTAGATATTTACTTAAAGCGTAGTTTCGAAATCGTCATTGCACTGATATCACAAAATTGATAACAGAAAAATCTCGATTCAATTCCAAGCCTTTATTCGATATAAAATAAAAATACTCAATTGCTATTCAAATTAGCTCTTAAATTGTTTCATCTCGACTTTTCACGGCGAAAGTAAAAGCGAAACTTTCGGATAGGTGCGATGTTAGATGGTTACAGAAATAAATAGCGTTTCTATAAGATGTAATTTCATAGATAAGCCTTTTTTTTAATTCACAGAGGCATTTTGTCTCAATAAAGGCAATTACCAAATTCTTAAGAGCCAAAGCTACCAAGACGTTTCATTAAGTTACTCTAAATAAGTAGTAGATACAACCGAATAAAGGATCGGAACCGATTCGATCATTAATCGGCAGATCGTTTATTCTTTTTTCTCGCTGACTTCTCCGGCTATGACCTCTTCAACTTTGGCGGGTTCTTCTTTGGCGGGTTCGGTCGAAGGAGCTTCCTCTGTGAAGTTACCGTTGCGTTTGAACCGGTAGTAGGCGCGCCCGGTCGCGACCACGGATTGGTTCTCGTAGCAGTTGATCAGAGCGTCTCCGTTACGACCTGCAAGCAGATATGAGATCTTAAAAAATGGTAAAGCTAAAGCATGAAACTTGTTTGTCTTTCTAATGGAAAACTGCCAAAAAGATCAGTTCCAACCGGTTAGCTCTGCTACTGTTTTATATAAAAACTTGCATCGTTTTGGACAAGAGGAAACAAATCAACTAAAAACCAGTCACGGTAAAGCATTGGCTGCATGCTTCTTGCGATTCTTTTGAGAATTGAGGCAGAAGTAGATATGCTCCACGCGGTAAACCAACATAGTATAACCACAATTTACAAGTTATTGGGGCTCAGCTCATTTAAACACACGGAACGTGTTAAATCAACGCACACTAACTGGAGCAACTGTCTACAAGACTTTTTTACCATGACGGCAAATGTAGATGGGGCGTAGCCGTACGGAAAATTACCAAGGCAAGGGTGAATGCACAAGCAGTCTTTCTTCGCTAAGTACCTAATCAGGACGCTCACTCGAAGTCGAAGAATAGACAGCTTTAGTTACTATTTCTGTAGCTAGAAGATAAAAGTTTCTTTACGGTTCGGGCAGAAGCATACAGCGAGATGCCAGCGCGGTATGCAAACGGCTTCGAAGCCGCACTGAGTTTCGGAATCAAGATCCACACACTTGTAGTATTTCTTCGTCAAATGATGAATGAATGAATGAATGAAGATGAAGGTTTCTTTACCGTTAGGACAGGTGCAGACAGCGAGATGCCGGCGCGCCATGCAGACGGCGCCGGAACCGCACTGAGAGTTTCCAAGGCAGGGGTCCACGCACTTGTAGCCCACACACGCGAGGTGGTCCGAGCACTGGGAGTCCAGCTCGCATTCACCCTGGATTTGGGACAAAAAAGATGATGAGAACCCAATCAACATATCTACCTACTGGGTAAGCCGAATCAAACTTAATGGCGCCTGAATAGTAGCAATTTATACATTTTTTTAATTTTTATTCGGCTTATAGAAAGTTTATTTCATCACAATTAAATACGAAGAAATGTGAATTGCATGTAATCAGTCACATGCTAATCCAGTGTCCGAAACAGGCATCGCTACGCAGGCGGATACGGGAGCGATCTCTGAATATAACACCTGTAACCTGTTGAACTTCAAGGTGGACTATCGTCTTCTACCACCTTTTCTTTCTAAAATGGTCATACTGTGAAGGACCACGAGATTTTTATACAGTACATGAATAAAATATGTAAGGTTCTTACACGATCGCAAGCAACAAGGGCGTTTCCGATGTATCCAGCAGGGCACGTGCAGACGGGGCGCTCGGCGCCGGTGCGGTCGTGACCGGGAGTGCACTTCGCGTTGGCACCGCAAGGGTTGGGCTCGCAAAGGTCACCTGTAAAAAGATTATTTTATTAGAAGTACGCTGACACACTGCACAATACTGACTCAGTTTCTATTTACGTGTAAGTATTAAATAGATTAAATAAAGGTGCTCATGAAATTCTGCCTTAGAGTACTCCACATTGTTTATGGAGTTCATTAGGTCATAGACGAATTATGAGTACCTATTATTAATCTATGATTAGGTATATTAAATACCGTTTAATCAATGATTTTAATTTCGTTGGTCGCCTTTATTTAATTGTTAAATGTTTCTAATGACGAATGTATACGATATACAAACCATACGTTTTTTCATAAACATTCCATACACAACATCAAAAGCTTTCCTCAGATTGCTAACTATACAACTAACCAAGTTAACTCAACTATCTGCAGCTAGATCAATGATACTTACGGGCTTCGAAAGGCCTGCAGTAAGTGAAGGGGTCGCCGGTCATGTTTCTGGGACAGGAGCAGATGGGCGTCAGTCCACGGAGGTTGCAATCAGCGTTGACACCACAAGCATTGATACAGGGGTCCACGCACGCGTTGTAGATGCAAGCGGGCTTGTAGCTCGGGCACTGACTGTCTGATTCGCACTCGGCAGAGCAGATCCTGTAGGGGTCGCCGTGGTAGCCCTGGGAAGAGAAAACCATAAGTTTAATAATGATAGTTATGAACATGCACGATATTTCGAATGACGTTGATTGGTGCTATAGTCGTAAAAATTAACACTTCTGATCTAGAATGAGAGTTCATTAACCCCTCACTTGAGTTAAGAGTAAGAGCATACACTTTTTGTTGTTTTTTATTCTAAAAACTAATTTTCACCTTGTAATTGGATTTCCAAAATCAAATTATTCAAGTGATTGTAAATATGATTATAAAGATGATTTGCTACTTTTCTCTCATACGCGATTGTGAAATTCTAATGCCCAAATAAATGCAGTGTGTTACTGACCCTAGGGCATTTGCAGACGGCATGATGAGCGGCAACAGTCTCGCAGTCAGCATTCACGCCGCAGTCGCTACAAGGGCTCACGCACTTGAAGTCGCGACAAGACTGTTGGGCGCCACATTCGCCGTCAGAATCGCACTCGTGGCGACACCCGGTCAGAGGACTACCCTGTAATGGCAAAAACATATTTGTAAAAATAGAATTCATTTCCAACACAAAAAAGAAAAGAGAGAGATATTTTAGGATATCACTGTTGGTACTCATAGTCATGGCCAACATATTATTAGGTATACTATAGAATTGCCCTGATGCCGGGGCACTAGAATACGGCATCGGTATCCCCTGCCTGTAGTAAGAGCCTACTAAAAGGGGACCCCTGGGCTCGTGGGTGGTTAGAGTTGGGGCTCTGGCCATCCACCCAAGCGGGCCCGAGAAGAACGGCAGCGTGTGTGGCAACGCTGTCGTACAGGACCGTACAAGCCTGGTCCACTACCAGGCGAGTAGACACACGAAGTGCCGGGAGCACCGGTGCGTTCCTTTTGGAGATCCCGGGGCTCCCAAGAAGGCACATAGGCTGGCCACCGAGGGGGTTTTAGTGGGTACAATCCCACATAACCCGACTGCACCCCAAAGCGGTCGGGCATCTTTGGAAGATTTCCCCCTCGTAAAAAAAAATAAAAAAAATAAAGGTATACTATAGTAAAAATCCCCTCTACCTGTTCTGAATTCGTGGAAAATCTCAGTTGTGTACAGCTGAGATTAAAGAGAGAAGAAAAAAGAACTTCGTCAAAATGTATGGAGTCCAGATTTTTCTACTGGATAGGTCTCTACGATTCAAGGTTAGCAATTTAGAAATTGATCATAATTATTATGAGTACAAATCCAAGAATTTTCGTCTCCTGGAAGTCCCTGAATTCATAAATTTTATACAGGCAAAGTTTTACGTACTCTGTATCCAGGAAGACAGGTACAAATGGCTTGGTTGTTAGCAACGTGGCAGTTCGTGTTAGGCCCGCAAGGAGACGGGTGGCAAGCTTCCTCTGAAACAGAACAAAATATTTATGTTCAGATACGTAAAGACTGCCAAGGTTTTGTAGATAATGGGCTAGAATGGAATTTTCAAATCACCTGGGTCGGCAATTCTGCAGGACTGGAACGGATTGCCAGTGTAGCCAGCAGGGCATGTGCAGACTGGGATGTGGTTACGGACCTGTAACGAATAGATTTTGGGTTAGTTTATAAAACATGTAGCCAGGAACAATGAGTTCTATTATAGGTACGTAGTACGGTAGTAATAGAACTCATTGGTCAGGAATGGATTTCATCAAGAGATCCTTACGTCACAGTTGGCGTTGATGCCGCAAGTGCCATCGCAAGGGTTGACACAGTGCTGGTTTACGCATGTCTGGGTGCTTCGGCATTCGCTGTTATCTGAAACATTCAAGCACCCATTATGCACATCGACCTCTTGTAGATAAAAACACCGTCACTTATGAACAACCTGAGGCCTTTCTGGTGCGTTTATTTTTGTGGTGGTCTATTTTTATTGATGGTAAAGATGAAATGAGGACAGACGACCTGAATGGAGTTCGCGCAGGATACAAACTGCTTACAATCTTTCTTATTGGAAATCTTATAGGATTATCTAGCAATAAGAGAAGCCTATATCCAGCAATGAATATTCTATGACTGAAATAATGATGATGATGACAGTATGACAGTTCATATACGCTGGCGGGCTAGCACTGGTATCAGTGTTTTTAAGACTAAAAGCCTTGATGATCTCTGACAAGCTAAAGAGTTGAATCGTCCTATTGGAAATCTATACAACAGTTTTATTTTCAGCTATAAGGCTGAAAAATATTATGATGTTGAAACAATTAAAGATGAGAGAAATTATTTAGTGTCTGATCTTACCAACACACTCGATCCTGATGCACTGGCTGAGGGGATCGCCAGAGTGGCCCGCAAGGCAGGCGCAGACAGGCCGGACGCTGCCCTGGATGCAGTGAGCTCCGGCGCCGCAGGTGTGAGACCCGCATGTGACGAGGTTGTCGGAGATGGAGCGCCCATGCTCGTAGAGGTTTTGAGTATCGTAGCTGCGGCCGTAGCTTCGAGCATAACCGTAGTTGTAGTACCGTTGTGCTGAAAATTCAAAAAGAATCGTGTTAAAATTAAGATCTTGGTAGTAGAATTTGATACCAATTCGGGAACAAAATTAAAGAGATTTTATTATAGGTATGCTAAGTTAGTAAACAAGATATCAAGCATCCTGATAATTCGAAGGCAGTGCATGCCATTGATGCTTAATTTTCTGGGTAAAGAAAGATCCTGATCCTATTTTTCTCAAAGATACTCAAATAAACAATAAACATACATTACGCCAAAAACAAAATAAAGACCTTGGATAAAGCGAAACAAACATATCCGGGTAATAATTAAACTTCACTCCAAAAATAAAAAAGTTGTCATAAATAATCAAGAATTCATCCATCAATATTCATGATGTCAAGTCGATATAATTTGTATCATCATTACCATAACAAAACAAACGAGCTCCACCCCCGCAGGACAATCAGTTAAATCAACATGATCTACATCATGTCATCTGGCAAAAAACCATAATGCGGACCTTGGCAACAGGCCACGTAGGTGCAACCTTCAACACCCACTATAAGTCGGTCCTTGTCCATCTGGCAGTTTACTTATAAGAACATTGTTGTGATAACCTAGCTGCGTATGTGCTGGCTAATGCATGCAAGCTAGTGTAGGTTGGGGACGTTCATTAATTTTGCGGAAAAGACACCCAAGAAGTTCTGAATAACCTTAGGTGACAGGGTGATAACATAAGCAAGAATAAGTGACATCTCGCTCGTGGGTAACGAAAAAAAATCCTAATAGAGATAGGTAGGTACCTACCTACAGCATTTTTTTTATAAAAAGTTACAAACAAATTATATTGTAATGTGAGAGTTGCTGTTTTAGTAGAATGCGGAAATGCGTTCTTTCTTTTGATACCCCCAAATGATACGATTAACTCTCTTTAAAATTTGGACTTTTTCACGACAACCAAGAAGTTTAATTTTTACACAAATTCAAGAGACCATAGATTTTCGTGTATGGTTTTATTATCAACTCGATTGCTTTACGCATTCTCTATATAGAAGGTCTTGGTCATGACACACGGACGGAGAGACGGACCGAAGGACAGATGGACAACAAAGTGATCCTACGAGGGTTCAATTTTTTCTTTTTAAGGTACGGAACTCTAAAAATAGAAAAAGTACCTGTAATATGGATAATTTATAAAATATCATATTGTAACTGAATATTTTAAAATATCAGGATCAGTATCGTAAATGAACATCGGATAAGGAAAATAACTTCACATAATGTAACGTACGAGCAAAAAGATCAAACAATAAATTGATACCAATAAATAACACAGTTCTCATAATCTTACTAGAATTATGTAAACAGGTGCTAGATATATATTTATGTATTCCATAAACCTTTTACAGCACCACACCCACAAGCAGACAATTATGGGCATCGATCTAATAAAATGTTGTAAAGATGATATAACTTGACTCTATGTATTGTTTTTCATTTTCCTCTTTGTTAATAATGGTATTTTTTTTTACTAATTTGCTATTTAACAGCTGTTGTTTTTATTATGCAGAAGAGAAAATAAACTAAAGTTTGAGATAGTAAACGAATAAAGGGACAAGTGTACCTAATATTCTAAGTATTTTATGCACTTCTATTCAAAGTGTCAAATCCAGTCTGAAACTAAACAACTAAAGGACTTACTGAGTTAAAACGTCAACTAAACGCCTTTGTATAAATGTTTAGAGTTAGATAAGGATACGTTTCTTACCGTCAACGCCAAACTGCAGGGCTAAAAGCACCACAGGCACCAAAAATAGCCGCCCAGCCATCTATGGAGAGAAAATCAGTATTAGTCACTTTTAGGGAAGTAAATTAGTACCAAATAATGGTCTATTGTAACTAAACGGAACTGATTTAGTCACCTTGTTTGTTAACCATATGTGGGCGAAATACGAATATTTTGTGCGTAATTATTCCTACTCAACAATTATCCCTACTTATATAATATCTACTCTTATAAGAAACTCTAAAGCCTTACCACAAAACATTTAAACACTCTTTAACCATGCTATTTGTACTATTAAACAATGCTTAATGCGTGCGTAAATCTTTTGTGGTATTCATATTCATATACTTTATTTGCTACTAAGTGTGGGTAATACGGTACATGTTTAAAATTATGACTAAACGTAGCTTCATTTGGAATTTCAGTAATGTAGTATGTAATCTATTTACGCAAACAATTATGCATCCTCGAACTTATCAAATACTACTAATACTAATACCACCCTACCTACTATAGACTAATTAAATAGTCTAATTAGTTAACCTTGATTGCTTGTCTGAATATATTTGATCTAGAATGCTAATTGAGCGTTTGAAGTGCGAATCGCGGATGTTAGCGAAAGCATCATCTTTATTAAGTGAGCCAGAACAAAATCCTGTTGATGTCAATCTTTGACCTATTGCTTAGTTACTTACTGTACTTACGTAGGTACACGTAACTACGTAACCACGTCTTTGTGCTGTTGTTGAATTTTGATGACGGCATTGAGTGAAATCTAAGTGATAATAAATATTATCTACGAAAGCGGTCTATACCTGTGTAATAGTAATAGGCTAATAGGAATTTATAAATAAAATCCCAAATACTTGTGATGCGTCACTTCTTGAATCGATTCCTTGCAAATGTTGCTTGGAAGAAATTATTTCTTTTATTAATTAAGCCGCCCATTATAACACTATTCTTAGGTTTAAATTAGTAATTTAATTTTTAATCTTAGTGTGACAATAAAGAATATATATATTCTCTACCTAAATACTTTTTATCACAATGGTTGTTTTTTTGATGTAGTCGTAAATTAGGAGCCACACACACCTATTATCCAAAAAAATAGGACTCTCCTCTTAAAATCTTGCAGATAATTACCAATTATTGTGCAAACATTTTAGTAGCTCTATTCCAATGATATTTACGATACTAAACATAATCACGATACACATCATACAAAGTTAAACTTAGTTTTATTTGTTCATATCTCGCTATCATCTGATTAAATAAGTTACGAAGGTAAAATACTATTTATACCACAAAGATTCTTGAATGAATGAATAGATTCCATATTGGACGCACTCCACGAGCCTTGAGCGTATTGAAGGTCGCAGGGTTGACCAATGAATCATCTACGTAAACTGACTACTGTTAAGTTAAAACCTATTGTGTGTTACAATTGTACATTAAATATCAATGGATAGTATAGCTATATATAGTTTGATTACAGTTTCGTAGTATCGTCAGTTTTGGAAGTGGTTGTACAGTAGGTACTCTACTTCGCTAAATATAGAGAATGAAGCTTATATTGGCATCTGATAAAAAGCTAATCAAGAGTCCAATGACTTGACTAGCCGTTTTAAGTTATTTTTGGACTCAGATATATTAGCGTGTTCTAAAAATGTTTTTGATATAAGAGTAGCTTGAGGTTTAGGATAAATGGCTCTTAGATAATGTTGTACTTTAAAAAAAAAACCGGGCATCTTTGAAGTTCCGTACGAGTTCGGAGTCCTTCCGGGTTAGTTGAACGACATCCTAGGTACGTACTGCTTCTTCCGCTTCGTACCTACTAACGACAATTGATTATTCTTAAGTTAGTGTACCTATGTAAGGTATGTAGTTAACACATCTTTACACCTTATAAATGTATATCAATAAATGAAATGATCGCGGCACAGCAACGTTTTACATCAACCGCTTCACTCAGCATCACTCGTATTTACTCACATTGCAAAATTCTCTGATTTCACTGTCCACTCAAAATGTTTGCAATATTTTTACACAGCACTGCAGGCACACTTACGTCTGTTCGTCTGCGAGATATGAGGAAACAACTTGGTGAAGAATGAGCTCGCGCCTTATACCGAGCCCGCGGCCTACGCAGGGCCTGTGATCTGACCGAACTTTTGTAAATCCATTTTAATCCAATGGATTAAGTATTTTTAATTGACCTTTGCGTGGAGTAGATTGATTTTCGTTTATTTATTAATTTTTATCATGTAATTTTTTTGGAGACTTTGCTTCTAGGTTTAGTTTGTTTCGGTAATTGCTGTGGTTGAGATTTAAAGCCATGCAGAACATTTAGATTTTTTTTAAATTATCGCTTACTTTATAGTTGTAATAGAATAGAGTCCACAGGTGACAGGGTGCACTATTGTTATTTTATAATAAAGTTTTCCTATGACTCGCGCCAACTCCATTGTTACTCCAATTATTTTATCCATGGATTAGGTAAAATAATTTTAATAGATTCCAATCAAAAGATAAATATGATATGATACACACACTTAAGGCTATTTTTCCAATAAAATATTTACCTAATTCCTATACTATAAAAGTAAGTTCGTATAGGCCGCGTGGTTAACTCTAGTGTCAGAGTTTTTAAGCCGCCTGAAGGCCTCTGACATGACTAAACGGTTAAAACAACTGAAACCTACAATTTAGCGTGTCATCCGAGCCACGGTAGCGCTCAGTTGTAAATACCACCCGCGGTTACCCATCCGAAGACTGACCGTGCTGAATGTTGCTTAACTTCGATCGCTAACGAACACCATAGTCAAACTACGCTATGAGCGCTACTTTACCTACTATGATCCCTTCATAGATCGCATCGGTCTCCTTTTCAGGCAACTTGCGACTTTCCCGTCCTACCTTATTTGGTTGAACTTTTGTTACCTTTTTTGGATAAAGCATATAGCTAGAGATAAGTATGACATCACTTAGGATTTCCCGCGTGAGTAGGTTTGTACTCAGAATATTTTCCTTACAGACATTTCCTAGAAATTATAACCAGACAGCGAATTTTCACATGGCTGTATTTCATTTATTACTATGTATAAGTAAATATATATCTATCTATTACTATTCCGTGAGCAGCTATTATTTAACTGTTAAAAACTGTTACATATTTTGACTAACTTCCAGGTTTCTGATTGAGCTGAAATTTTGCACGCATATAACTGTACATCACGTGACAATGCAATAACAGGGTACCATGGAGATGATCTGATGATGGGGTCGGAAGGTGGCCATAGGAACTCCTGTACTAAACAAGATAGACCCGTCGTGTTTGGGCTCGTTTTACTTGTCTTGGCTAGCATTCTGCTGCTACATGATATCCAAGATATCAATTATAGGCATAACCTATTATCTTGTGTTGTCCATTAAGTTGCACTCCGCCTTTCAGTTGCAGTACTTTCCTGGTGACGAACTCCAGGGCAAAGTTGAACAATATAGAAGACAGGGCATCTCCCTGTTTGAGGCCAGTAACCACTTCCACTTCCTCAGTGAGTCCTCCTGCCACCTTTAGACGCATTTTGCTTGTCTTAGTGGCAATCTTAATTAGTCGGATCAGCTCATCGGGTACCTCGAAATTGGTAAGTATAGCAAAGAGCGACTCTCTGTCCACACTGACATAGGCTTTACTGAAGTCCACAAACAGCGAGTGAATGCTCTGTGCGTATTCCCATTTCTTCTCCATTAGCTGTCTGAGGAGGAAGATTTGATCCAAGGTACTGCGGTTGCATCGGAACCCACACTGATAGTCGCCTAAGATTCGTTCCGCGAATAGTTCAAGTCTTTCCAGCAACACATAGGAAAGGACTATGTACGCAGTCGCTAGTAGCGCAATGCCTCTGTAGTTGGCACAAGTTTTTCTGCATCCTTTTTTGTGGACAGGGCAGATGATACCTACGTTCCATTCCCGAGGTTGTTCTTGGGTCCATATGTTAAGTATCAGCTCATAGAGTTTTGTCTGTAGAGCACTTTCGCCGCGTTAATCCCATCAATGCCTGGAGCCTTATTGTTTTTAAGTCTCATTATCGCCGCCATCTTTTCTTTTAGTTGTTCTCCCTCATTTACTAGGTCGCCTTTTCATCCAGAAGAAACTGCGTTGTAGGTTGGTATCCCTTCTTAAAAGACCTTATTTCTTGATAGAACTTCCGCGATCCACTATCTTTTATCAGGGTCTCCATGTCCTCTAGTGTCTTCTCCATCTGTTTTCGTTTTGCTCGCTTTATAGCTGTTTTCAGCTGCCGCCTGAGGTTTACATACTGCTGGTTCCACTGTGAGTTTTGTTCGGCCCTGATGTGGTACTTCCTCATGGGAACATTTTATTTTTCTTGGATAAAATGCACCTAACCTATATTATTTGCCGTCTTTTAAACTATGTCCATGGCAAAAATTAAGTCAATCGGTTGCTCCGTTGCAGCGTGAAAGAGGAACAAACGAACAAATACACTTCGGATTTATAATAATTAGGTGTTCAAGTGTCGAGCATCGTTATGTATGTGCTCTAAATTATATGAAAAAGTATTTTTATTTCAACCTCTTGTTCAAGCGGTTTTTGTTGAGAAAAACTCTTCTCCAGTAAAATAAGGTATTTGACAGTTACGTTGTTTTTCCTGAATAGCCTTGATACCAGCTTGATTTGTGACACAGCCTAGGCCTGAACGCGAAGTAAGACTAGATCAAAGCCACCACTGCTGGTCTAGTGAGGATCGAAGGTCTCAAATACCCAATTCAATCGAATTCTTTATCCAGATGGATGCAAATTTTCTCACGGTGTTTTTTCAATACTTTCCTACTATGAACTTCCGTACATAAATTCCAATTCGTTGACACGGAACCGGAATTTAAACCTACGACCACACGATCGTAAGGCGATCGCTCTCTCACGAAGCTATCACGCCCGCACGAGCACTTTTCAAGATAACTTAGTCATGAGCATGACCAATGACCAATTCTCTTTAATCTCATTATAATATACTTAGCATTTCTAAAATTGGTCTTGATAAAGAGTCCAAATTTTTTGTTAGATCCTATGACACTAGGTATACTTACCTACCTACATATAATTCTGCTTAATAACTAAACGAATTAGCACCTTATAAATTAAAATAAAATTATCGCGTAATTGATGCACAAAATTTAAACCTCTAATCTACTAAACTTGTAAAAGGCGTTTCGATTCAAATTAATCACTCGTAAAAACCGTGGTTTATGGCACATAATGAAACATAATACATTGTAGACTTACAAAGCTATAAAATACGCCTAAAAAGGGACCTGACAAGTCCCTCTTCACAACATCCTGATGATTTTATTCGGTTAAAAGACAATCAATATCTTAAATACCAGTTTTTGCATAGCATTTTGGCGCTTGGGCTAGGAGCAAAATAATATTTTTTCAATAGTTTGAGTCATTCGTCCCACAGCGCTTACGTCATTTGTTTGTTGTCAATGGCAACAAGTACGTGATGCCAAGTTTCAAGGAATATAGGTACCACATTTCGAAAAATTGAAATTTTGTAGTAGGTATAAGATTCATTAGGTTTATTTTATTTTCTTTCTTCATCATTATCCACAGCCTTCTATATCCTACTGCTGGGTATAGGCCTCTCTCTTACTTTGTCATTTGCCTCGGTCTTAAGCCAATTGTGTTCAGGTTCGACCTGCGATTACGACTATATCGACTATAGCTTATGCCCGCGGCTTTGCTCGCGTGGTATTTTAAATTTTGTGCTATCCCATGGGAGCATTTTATTTTTCTGGGATAAAAAGTAGGTAAGTAGCCTATGTCATTTTCTTTGTTAGAACTATATCTTTACCAAAAATCAAGACAATCCATTGCTCTGCTTGTGAAACAGGAACAAACCAATAAACCACCAAAAACACTTTCCCACAACTGACCCATCTCGCAACTGGACGAACGCTCCACTTACCTTGCCTCGGCCACGGTGGAGGCTCGGTCCATGAACTAGATCACAGGTAGGTAATACTTAGAAACCGAAAGATAGAAATATAAGATCAACAGCTTCCAATATACTTTAATGTAGGTACGTACATACGGAACCATAAATGGATTGCAAAATGCAGATGAATCTCGCACCACGCACTCCATAAGATATCAAGCAAGGTCGTACACCTAGGTAGTAGTCATAAAGAATCAGACTAACATACTTAACTCTCTACAAAAAAAACGTTTAGCATCTGTTGGAGTAAGAGAGGAAGTATGTGAATACAATTTCCGCTTGTGAAAATATAAGTAGGTACTTGGTAGGTACCTTTGCGAATAGTTATATAGGCAATACAGGGGTACTGGTAATCAATTAGCATCCTTTTAGGGGCTTATTCTGTAAATCAAAACTAACAACTTATGTTCTGCAACTTTTGTCAAAACTAAAAAAAGCTGTCCCATTCATTTTGTCGAGGGTGAACGATATTTTTCTATGGAACAGCAATTTTTTTTTGAGATTTGTTAAAAGTCGTTGAACAAAAGTTGTTAGTTTTGATGTGCAGAATAAGCTCATGAATGGATATAAAAAATGTTCTAATTGATTACCAGTACCTAACCCTGAATACTAGCTTAAAAGGTGACTGATTGGTCACTCAAAATACTCTAGGATGTAGTAGTTATTCTCGTCATTATGACTAACTTTTACTATGTGGCCAACCCTGAAATATCTAAAAATTTCATGTTTTTCATCTAAAAAGTTCGTTGGACCTCGATAAAATGAATGGGGACGGCTGATTTTATTTTAGTGTTTTCAGGGCTGGTGTCGCCAATCAAATAGTAAATTATTATTACAATGCTGGGTATATTAATTATGTATACTTCTACTAAGAAAATAACAAATTCTTATTATGTAATTTTTTGTATAATTTTAAATTCAATTCTTAATGTTAAATGACCAATATTGTTAAAAACCTCTGGATATATTTAATGTTTGTGAATCGCAACACAAAAAAGTATATGTCAAAAAAAGCAAGAAGAAAGAACCAGGAGTTTTGGCGGGAACGCGGAAAAGTCATGTCGCCCCATTGTATTATTTTGTTAAACTTGTGTTTTATCAGTGATAATTAGTGAAAAATTGTGGTATTTCGTTGATTATGAGCTGATTTACGTGCATGAGTGTAGGCAAGTGATATAATGTGACGTATCGTGTCGTTCCGTGTTGTTACCAAAACTCCATAGACGCCTCTAGTAAAGTCTCCACTGCTTTACTGAGGTATGACTTGGACGACGTTTGGACTTGACCGCGACTTGATTGGACTATGACCAAAGAAGATATAATAATGCTATGACGTGACTACGACAGTAACTATTTTGATAAAATATCAAAAATTATTAAAACTTAATACTTGACACTGGCAAATGCACAACAATGCGACGCCAAACAAAAGAAGAAGAAGAAGAAGAAAGAACCACACCCCAGTTATTTTATTAAGTTTTTCAAGCAAAGAAGGATGCACGGAATTAACCTGTCAATATTTTTTATTTTTTTTGTTAGTAAAAAACCAAACATATTTTCTAAAAATGATATGTGCTTTTTAAAATATAGGGATTTTTTGCTGTTTTCATATCACTAATTAAAATTAAAATTAACCCACCAGAAAAATTACAATGATTTTTTTATTGTTTTTACATTACGGATTACATACATAAGAAGTGGCGGTACGGTCTTAAAGGCTTTAGTGTCCAAAAATGGGCGAATTATTTGAAAAAAAAATCAATCTTTTATTACTGTTGCTGTCAAAAAAAAAGGATATGTCAAATTCAGTCAATCAGATTGACGTATTTAGTGTTGCCAGACTTCGTTCTCGGTATCCAGACTTAGCAATTTTGGAAATGTTGACGTGTTGATGTAATAGTTATTTTCTTTTTTAACTATTGGCACATAATCCTGCGTTAACTCGTTTTAGCCCGTAATGTTTACAAACTGAGGTGTTATTATACATTTTTATAGAAACATACATTTTTGTCTACTAAAAGATTATCAAAAAGAAAGAATATTCTTATTATTTTTAAATGTACTTTTTATCATATACTTTACTACTAAAAACAAAAAGCAGTAGTTGAAGTTATCCGAGAAATTCGTGGCAATTTTAATATTACTCGTAATAATCCTTAAGGGTGCTATTCGAATCTTTCACTTGCTTTACTACACTTGCAGCAGCTGCACTAGGCCGGTTGTGGCTACACAACTGAGGAGTTAGTCCAGGTTTACACATAAATTGAAATTACATCTGTTCGATATTGCCCTATACATTTTTGTACAGCGCCCCTGGCCGAAACGATGAAGAACTAACCAAAATGTATGGAGCCACACGCGAACGCAAAAGTTTAAGTAAACAACACAAAACCTGGACTAAGGGCTCTGGTTATCTACGTAGTTGTATGAATTTCTACAATAAGATTCCGAACACGGCTGCGGCAGCATGTGCTACCGAGCCTCGGCTGCAAGTGTTGTTAGCCTGTTTAAACAAGTCCAACGTACCTGCGATGTACGACGTAGGCAACCAGCATCGGAATCATTCCCGACTGCGGATACAAGCAGCGGCTCATGTGTGTGCTACCTCCATTCGCAACCTGCATCCGCAGGCTGCAGCCGAGGTTCGAATAGCTGCTTTACTTATATTCTTAACTTATAGTTGCGGTTCTTGTACTTTTGCTAATGAAATGGATGAATACCGAATTTTCTTTATCATTCTATTTTTCATTTTCTTTTTATATCAGTCCTAGACATTGTTTTTTTTTTGACGTGACAACGTCTTATAAATCGATGAACTCCTAAAAGTAATCTGATATTACAGACAAGATGACATGCACTGTTTTAAAAATCAATATAAATATCATTGAGACAATATTGACTGAAAATACATGACATCAAGTTTTTAAAATCGAGCACCATTTTAGCACTCTGAACATAACAAACCTGGCAATCCATAATCTTTAGTGTGTATACATGTCTATAAATAGGTACTTATAGCTTGAAAATTGTTTTCTTCTTTTCTTATTTTATATTCAATTTTAGCCAAATTGTACATATTTGAACAGTTTTAGAAGCGTCATAAATCACATTGGTGAACATATCATTCTTAGAAAATAAGTGAGGAAAAATTAGTCTGTTCGTATATAACAGGTCCTGGTATGTATGGGCTCGCGCATCCTTCTTTCAAGTTTTTGCTTTAAGTTGAAATAAGTTAGCCGGCACTTTTATACGAAAGTTTTTCTATAAGTTTCTATACAGATTAAAGTAAAACTAAGAAGAAAGTCACAGAGTTCGCTCTACAAGTATTGTACATAACCTAAAATATTAACTAAGAAGAGAGTTTGTGAAACCAACAATAAAAAGAAATACATAAGCCAAAAGGTGTTATGCATATTACTATTCATATAGTAAAACCAATACCAACATGTGGTCCTTCGAGCCGGATTGAAAGTTAGTCATAATGACGAACACAACTACATCGTGCAGTACTTTCAGTAAGGTACCTACGATAGGTACAGAGTTATCCAAAACTGGTGTACTAAGCCGAAAGGAGGTGATTCAGACCATCATTATTAACAACTTGTAAGTACTATGAGACCAACCCTGTACTATACTGTACCAGCCTTTTTAATAGTCTACTGCAGAACGTAGTAGCCAATCGCATGGCCGATCTATCAAAGTCCGATCTTCTAAGGTTATAACTAGTTCTACTAATTTTCCGTTGACTCTCAACTCGGAATCTACAAAACGTATGAAATGGCTGATTTTTTTTCTCGAATTTCGGGTTGGTCTCACATCTCCTCACAGCACTGGCTTTTCGGTGAAGGAAAACATAGTCAGACAACTCCCAACGTCCGTAGAAGAAATTCTATGGCGTATGTGAATCCACCAACCCGCACTGGGCCAGCGTGGTGGATATGACCCAATCACCCTTCGTGGGTAGGCCTACATCCTGCAGTGGACTATTAAAAAGGCTGGCACAGTACAGTACAGAACATCTAGTGCTCAAATTCATATATATAGGTTGGTCAAGTCTACCTACTGTACCTACCCCTACCTAGGATTCCCGCTACTAACTACTTTGGCCTTCTGCGTGCAATACTTATCGATTACATCCATCCATCAGCTATAGGACGTCCAGTCGTCCACTGCTGGACATAGGCCACCCCTATAGAGAAAGACCTGTTAGTAGTAGCGGCTTGCATCTAGCGGCGATCATCTTATTTACCTACCTACATATTTATGAAGCGGCTTGTATCCAGCGTGTTCCTGCATTTTTCGTTGAATATGACTAGTTTGATCGCTTACCATTATTTACATTTAATATTATCCGTATCAAACATCCCCCCGCCCGGAATCGAACTCAGGACCCCTGAATTGATACAGAAGTTACTACCAACTGAGCCAGAAGAGAGAGTAAACAAATTCCCATCGTAAGTAGGTACTTAACTCATTGATTTAAAAAAATCGGCCCAGTGCGAGGCGGAATCACGCACGAAGGGTTCCGTACTGTGAAAGAGCCTCCTTAACCCCATTCCTCTTGCCGTTATTAATAGTAAGCAAAAAAACTTCAAAAAAATCACGTTTGTTGGATGGGTAAATAAATATTTATTTTATTCTGTTTTTAGAATATTTGATGTCATAGAGGCAACAGAAATACGTCATCTATGAAAATTTCAGCTGTCTAACTATCACGGTTCATGAGATACCTACAGCCTGGTGACAGACTAGACGGACAGATGGACATTTGAGTCTTAGTAGGTAATAGCAAAGAAGATAAATATTATAGTAATACTACGTAGGCATAGGGTCCCGTTTTTACCCTTTGGGTACGAAGCCCTAAAAAGAAAAAAAATGCTACTGAACTCTTTGTCCACCTGTGTGTCAAATTCGTTTTGCACTTGGCCATTTTTTATGATGACCATTTAATTAATTTAGTCAAGACAAGGTCAAGAAATCACCTTTCCAAAATATCCGACTCCAAAATCCTCACCGCCCATAATTTTCTGTTAAATTGGTTCAGTTTCCTAAAAAAAGAAAACCGTATCATCCTACGTAAGTTTTGATTTATAATCGGTTACATAATTTTACTCCTGTTGCCAAGAACTTAATACCTACTTAGCATGAATACTAGTATATACTATACATTGTGTTTGCCTACCGGTGTCAGAAGTCTTTTAAAAAATCTTCTTTTCTGTGAAAAAATCGTGTGGAACAGCAGTTTTTTTACGTTTTCAGAGTTGGTCTCATCTCAGTAAAATTGTTCGAAATTTTCCATAGACACAGATCTGTGGCCATAGATGTCACCGCTTATCGATAGACAAACAAATAACACATTAGGCTCGATTATGGTGTCACCATCTAACTAGCTAACCGACTTAAAACCCTCTAATTTTCTAAAAATCCTAACGCTATTATGGGGAGACCAAATTAGAACTGTCAAAATCAAATTTTAAATCGAATGAACGAAAACCAACTAAATCTAACTACATTTAGAAAATTAGGCGATTTTGGTATTATGGTAGCACAATTTTAGAGCTGTCATACGTCATCTTTAGGATTTTTAATGAATTGAGGTTATGTTTTTAACAAGTACCGAATTAGATGGTGTTTAAAAATAATTAAGCTCAAAAGTAAGTTATAAAGAAGAAATGTTGCGTTTTTCTCCAATTAAATGTACTTAGTTACATTTAACATAGCTGATGGTGTTCCTATAAATATTGATTAGTTAGATTTTATGTGAGTCGCGATCACAAAAAATGTTGAAACTGTCTTATAATTATTTTCAGCACAAACTAGAATGATGCTGGACTTGACGAGTCAAATTAATCCACCGGATCTTACCGATCACATTTTTGCTGAAACAAAGAAAGGACTGACTTTTGTGGTAAGCAAAGGTAATATACTGACCTAGTTACATTTCTGTCCATACGATTTAATAATCCGTAGGATCACATTCGATGCAAGCCGCTTCCAACCGATCTTATTGGAGATCCATAGGGGAGACTTATGTCCAGCAGTGGACGTTATAATGGCTGATGGATGGATGGAATGTATTAATAGGTAGTAGTTATTTAATTATAATAAGCTATCCATGAAATCCAATTACAAATGAGGATCTGCGAACCAAAGTAATATAGCTCCGTAGAGTGACAAGTTGAATTAGCTGTGGGCAGGGCCGATAGTTGGGCAACTGACGGAGTCAAGAAGTTCTCAAATGATAATCACAATGCGGCAAGAGCATTAGTGCAGAGTAGGATGTCAAAGTGGACAGATGTTATCAAGACCGCATGATTGTACTAGATGTAAGCCACTTCCATCTAGTATTATTGGATATCTCTAGGGGAGGCCTATGTCAATAATTTTTTTTCTGTGGACTTGCCTATGACAATAGAAATGTGCTTTAGACAAACTAAAAACCCTATTTGCTAAAACATACCTAGGACCCTAGAACTTCTTGGCTGCTGTGAAATATGCTACAAGAAGCCCAAAACCCAATCCTGACCTCAGTCAGCCTAAAAGCAGCATGAGGATTGGGTTTCACATAGCTTTCAGCTAAATCCACAGCCGCTAAGAAGTTTCATTCAGCCTTTATCAGTGAGAATAGTGAAATATTGCACTAGGGTAATAACTGTATTATGATCATTATTTATTGCTTGCATTTTATAAGTTGTTATTCGGTACCCATGTTCTAGTAACTTGTTTGTTCTACATATAGAGAACCCTATCAAGGTTTTGTAAATTTATTTGTACACTCTATGTTTCAAATAATTATGTAGTAGTTATACACATTTTATTTTATTTATTTGGGATAACAAACAATAGCACAACTTACATTACAAGAAAACAATTAACCAAATACATTAATAAATGTGCCACCAACTACATTATCCACCATTTACTAAATAGCAAGTGTCTTTGCTGGCGTGGTTTTCTAAGTACATACATAAATATATTTCAGTAATAATTTTGAAAGTAATTATACCATATTTTAACAAATATAAACCAAGTATTTTATTTTAGTAAAGCTACCTCTCACAGCTTTTTTAAATCTAGTTTCAGACAAAGCAAAAATATCTATATCTATGAAATGTCTATTTTGATCTATTAATTTAATTTTCAGATACCTTTGATGACTAACAAGACTTGGAAATAGTTGGCCCCAAATATTATGTAATCATCACCCTAATTCGATCATCGTGTCATGACTTCAACCAAGAGCCATAATGATATGAGGAAGAGATTGTTATATCGGCTAAATTACCTAGTTGATATCAAATTGCCACCAAGTGCATGTATGATACATATTACAACCGAGGTGAAATATATGATAGACTATTGATTATATTGTGGTTTGCATTTTTCCTTGGCAGGGCAGAGCAAAACAACAGAAAGAAATAAGAAAAGATTTAATTCAATACAAAAATAAAGTCATTCAATTACCCATCAGCTTTATTTTACCTATCACTTGACAAAGGTAGTTATTTTAATATTCAGGTACAAAGATATTTGAGTATTTTTAGTAAGCTTAACAAATAACAGTTGAGTAAGAGATTTAAGAACCTATCTTAATACTAGATATCATAAGAAGGCCACGTAAATTATAAAATGTTTTCTTCGATAATATTCAAATTCATTTCATTTCATTTATTTCCACAATACACATATCTTTACAGGTTTAACCTAATGCGATAGTGCAGCTAACAATTAGAAAACAAAAATCTTAAATAAATACTATTTACAACCACAACATATTATTAGGTACTACTTATAATCTCAACAACATTATTAATCTCTGTTGCCATAACATAATATATACCAAGCTATTTTTGTGAATTCGTTCAGAGAACAACAAAATAGGTCCGTTTCAACCGCAATTAGATTGATAGTGATTGATTCATTTATTTTGTGTCTTATTTACAAGTCAGGTTACAATATTATATATTTATATCAATTAGTAGAATGTAACAAAACAACCACTTATTTACAATTAATAATAAAATGTAAAGTATAGCATCATATATGTTGAATCCCAAAACTTGGCACATGTGATGTTACTACAGGCTCCCAATCCTGAAGCTCACATAGCATCTGTGTGAGGATTTAGGTTATCCATAACTCTAACATAGCTTGGTAGGGATAAGTGTACCAGCCGAACATAACAGCTACCTAGTTGTATGACTCGGTCTATTTATACAATAATTAAGGACTTTTTTTAGGCTAAATCAAACTTCTTAGCTGCTGTGAAGTTAGCTAGGAGCTGGGCAAAACCCAATCCTGGCAAGCTCACATAACAGCTGCGTGAGGGTTAGGTTATCTGAAGTTTTAACACATATTCTGCAATTTCACATATTCAGGGAGTTTGCCTTCTCATGGTTTGTCCGAGTACTGTTGTTGGTGTTTTCAATGCTTTAATCATTAGCTCAGCTGCTGATCTGAAAATATAAACAACATTAATATGCTTACAACTTTTTAAGTTTTGAGAAAAGATTCTTTTCCTTGAAACAAGATGACAATAGGAGTCTGAATTTTCCATAAATAATGTACACCATAGCCGCTACCTATTTTACAGCCTGTTTCGCTTAGAAACTGCTCAAAAAGCCGTGTATAGTACACGGCTCTGCATTCTTGTCTTGTCACGATCGATTACGATTAATTCGTATAAATATATTCCTTGTCCGCCACAGCAATATGTGTGATAAAGCCTTAAGCTCCTCTTTATTCATGTTTTACGCTGGCAGGTCTATTATTTACCGTAAGCTGAGTAGCAAAACGAAATATTAAATAAAACAAAACCATTGTTTTGTAAAATAATAGTGCGAGTGTTGCCACAATATGAATTAAAAAAAAGACACGGCTTTACTTTTGTACCGGTATTTTACGTTGTTGTTTTGTTTTGAATGTGATGAAATACGTTATACAAACGATCTTCGTAAAGTTTTATATCGCGGAAATGAATATTTTTTGAAATTACGCATTTCATACGTTTATGATTAACAACAACATTAAGTTACCCAGAGCTAAAATCCTATTGACGGATAGTTGTTCTACTAAAAAAACCATTTGTGCGCTTACGTTGAACGCTTTCAGTGGCTCTATTTCTGATTTTCAAACGTATAAGGATTAACTTTGACAGATAGTATGAAAATTCCGCAATATTGCGTAGGTATTATGACCTAGCCTTCTCCATACAAGTTTCATATACCTACTTACGTCAAAAATAATGTCCCTGAGACTCATTATCTGTTCTTTGAACGGCTTGTACGTATACGAAACTTCAACAGCTGATCGTATAAAAAATCTGTAAAGTTACGTTTACGTCATTGCCTTCTCCATACAAATTTCGTAAGCCAAAATGGTAAGCCAATACGAAAGTCAAAAACGATGCCCCTGGGGTATGATTTTTGAGTTGAGAACGCTTCGCACGTATACGGAATTTTGACCATATTGTATGGAGAATCCGTAAAGTTGCGTATACTTCCTAGCCGTTTTCATACAAGTTCCGTGTACGGTCGTGTACGAAACTCGAAAATTATACTTTCGTACGACTCGGACGTGTAGGGTAGGGGGCTTGTACGGAGGAAGAATTAACTTTACGGATTCTTCATAAAATCTGTGTAAGTTCCGTATACCTACGATTAATACGTTCGAAGTTAAAAATAGAGCTCTAATAAATACTATTATAAAAATTGTTTAAGCAATAATACATTTGTGGAAGTGGTAATTAACTTGTAACACTGACTACCTCTTTCTTTCTTTTTAAATCGACGTAGCCACAGATAACATCAAAAAAATGAACAAAATCATCGTCAAACCGGTCGCTTGATGGTGTGTTTCCATTATATTTTTAAGTACATTTTTTTATCTATGAACTTCCTTTAGGTGAACTAAACAGAGTTAGCCATCGTTCAATTTTTAACTAGGTGGTGTTTTCATAATAGCAATTTCTCACTAATTAACTTAAATTTAAACAGTCACTAAAATTTTAGAACTTTTAAGTGGTGCAACCATAATCGAGCCTAATGAAATGATATCTTGTCGCGAATTGTTGTAGAACAGCCATAAACAGCACACGTCTTCCCTATTGTAAGTCTGTATTTTTTGTAGTCGAAATCACCGGCCTGTGCAACCCGCGCGCAGAGTGAATTTGACGAGTCCTGACGCGGGGTGGAAGTGAGGAAGACTCAAACGGGTGGGGGGTAACGAGTGGCCGTTCTATACGTAGTATTATTATATCTTCTTTGCCTGTGATGTTAACTACAGGCTCCCAATCCTGAAGCTCACATAGCATCTGTGTGAGGATTTAGGTTATCCATAACTCTAACATAGCTTGGTAGGGATAAGTGTACCAGCCGAACATAACAGCTACCTAGTTGTATGACTCGGTCTATTTATACAATAATTAAGGACTTTTTTAGGCTAAATCAAACTTCTTAGCTGCTGTGAAGTTAGCTAGGAGCTGGGCAAAACTCAATCCTGACAAGCTCACATAACAGCTGCGTGAGGGTTAGGTTGTCTGAAGTTTTAACACATATTCTGCAATTTCACATATTCAGGGAGTTTGCCTTCTCATGGTTTGTCCGAGTACTGTTGTTGGTGTTTTCAATGCTTCACGATCGATTACGATTAATTCGTATAAATATATTCCTTGTCCGCCATAGCAATATGTGTGATAAAGCCTTAAGCTCCTCTTTATTCATGTTTTACGCTGGCAGGTCTATTATTTACCGTAAGCTGAGTAGCAAAACGAAATATTAAATAAAACAAAACCATTGTTTTGTAAAATAATAGTGGGAGTGTTGCCACAATATGAATTAAAAAAAAGACACGGCTTTACTTTTGTACCGGTATTTTACGTTGTTGTTTTGTTTTGAATGTGATGAAATACGTTATACAAACGATCTTCGTAAAGTTTTATATCGCGGAAATGAATATTTTTTGAAATTACGCATTTCATACGTTTTTGATTAACAACAACATTAAGTTACCCAGAGCTAAAATCCTATTGACGGATAGTTGTTCTACTAAAAAAACCATTTGCGCCGCATTTGTGCGCTTACGCTGAACGCTTTCAGTGGCTCTATTTCTGATTTTCAAACGTATAAGGATTAACTTTGACAGATAGTATGAAAAATCCGCAATATTGCGTAAGTATTATGACCTAGCCTTCTCCATACAAGTTTTATATACTTACGTCAAAAATAATGTCCCTGAGACTCTATATCTGTTCTTTGAACGGCTTGTACGTATACGAAACTTCAACAGCTGATCGTATAAAAAATCTGTAAAGTTACGTTTACGTCATTGCCTTCTCCATACAAATTTCGTAAGCCAAAATGGTAAGCCAATACGAAAGTCAAAAACGATGCCCCTGGGGTATGATTTTTGAGTTGAGAACGCTTCGCACGTATACGGAATTTTGACCATATTGTATGGAGAATCCGTAAAGTTGCGTATACTTCCTAGCCGTTTTCATACAAGTTCCGTGTACGGTCGTGTACGAAACTCGAAAATTATACTTTCGTACGACTCGGACGTGTAGGGTAGGGGGCTTGTACGGAGGAAGAATTAACTTTACGGATTCTTCATAAAATCTGTGTAAGTTCCGTATACCTACGATTAATACGTTCGAAGTTAAAAATAGAGCTCTAATAAATACTATTATAAAAATTGTTTAAGCAATAATACATTTGTGGAAGTGGTAATTAACTTGTAACACTGACTACCTCTTTCTTTCTTTTTAAATCGACGTAGCCACAGATAACATCAAAAAAATGAACAAAATCATCGTCAAACCGGTCGCTTGATGGTGTGTTTCCATTATATTTTTAAGTACATTTTTTTATCTATGAACTTCCTTTAGGTGAACTAAACAGAGTTAGCCATCGTTCAATTTTTAACTAGGTGGTGTTTTCATAATAGCAGTTTCTCACTAATTAACTTAAATTTAAACAGTCACTAAAATTTTAGAACTTTTAAGTGGTGCAACCATAATCGAGCCTATTGTATTGGTAGGTACTTAAGTAGGTACAGGCCGTTTCACTCACGAAGTCGCGCGCCCCTCCACAGTAAATTATTGGTTTGCATTTATACGCGTTGACCTCGTTTGTACACAACGGTTAGATGGTTACACTAGGCTCGATTATAGCGGCACCATCTAACTAGCTAAGCGACTTAAAACCCTCTAATTTTCTAAAAATCCTAACGCTATTATGGGGAGACCAAATTAGAACTGTCAAAATCAAATTTTAAATCGAATGAACGAAAACCAACTAAATCTAACTACATTTAGAAAATTAGGCGATTTTGGTATTATGGTAGCACAATTTTAGAGCTGTCATACGTCATCTTTAGGATTTTTAATGAATTGAGGTTATGTTTTTAACCAGTACCGAATTAGATGGTGTTTAAAAATAATTAAGCTCAAAAGTAAGTTATAAAGAAGAAATGCTGCGTTTTTCTCCAATTAAATGTACTTAGTTACATTTAACATAGCTGATGGTGTTCCTATAAATATTGATTAGTTAGATTTTATGTGAGTCGCGATCACAAAAAATGTTGAAACTGTCTTATAATTATTTTCAGCACAAACTAGAATGATGCTGGACTTGACGATTCAAATTAATCCACCGCATCTTACCGACCACATTTTTGTTGAAACAGAGAAAGGACAGACATTTGTGGTAAGCAAAGGTAATATACTGACCTAGTTACATTTCTGTCCATACGATTTAATAATCCGTAGGATTACACTGGATGCAAGCCGCTTCCAATCGATCTTATTGGAAATCCATAGGGGAGACTTATGTCCAGCAGTGGACGTTATAATGGCTGATGGATGGATGGAATGTATTAATAGGTAGTAGTTATTTAATTATAATAAGCTATCCATGAAATCCAATTAGAAATGAGGATCTGCGAACCAAAGTAATATAGCTCCGTGGATTGACAAGTTGAATTAGCTGTGGGCAGGGCCGATAGTTGAGCAACTGACGGAGTCAAGAAGTTCTCAAATGAACATCACAATGCGGCAAGAGCATTAGTGCAGAGTAGGATGTCAAAGTGGACAGATGTTATCAAGACCGCATGATTGTACTAGATGTAAGCCACTTCCATCTAGTATTAGGATATCTCTAGGGGAGGCCTATGTCAATAATATTTTTTCTGTGGACTTGCCTATGACAGTAGAAATGTGCTTTAGACAAACTAAAAACCCTATTTGCTAAAACATACCTAGGACCCTAGAACTTCTTGGCTGCTGTGAAATATGCTACAAGAAGCCCAAAACCCAATCCTGACCTCAGTCAGCCTAAAAGCAGCATGAGGATTGGGTTTCACATAGCTTTCAGCTAAATCCACAGCCGCTAAGAAGTTTCATTCAGCCTTTATCAGTGAGAATAGTGAAATATTGCACTAGGGTAATAACTGTATTATGATCATTATTTATTGCTTGCATTTTATAAGTTGTTATTCGGTACCCATGTTCTAGTAACTTGTTTGTTCTACATATAGAGAACCCTATCAAGCCACCATTTACTAAATAGCAAGTGTCTTTGCTGGCGTGGTTTTCTAAGTACATACATAAATATATTTCAGTAATAATTATGAAAGTAATTATACCATATTTTAACAAATATAAACCAAGTATTTTATTTTAGTAAAGCTACCTCTCACAGCTTTTTTAAATCTAGTTTCAGACAAAGCAAAAATATCTATATCTATGAAATGTCTATTTTGATCTATTAATTTAATTTTCAGATACCTTTGATGACTAACAAGACTTGGAAATAGTTGGCCCCAAATATTATGTAATCATCACCCTAATTCGATCATCGTGTCATGACTTCAAGTTTCAACCAAGAGCCATGAGATGAGGAAGACATTGTTATATCGGCTAAATTACCTAGTTGATATCAAATTGCCACCAAGTGCATGTATGATACATATTACAACCAAGGTGAAATATATGATAGACTATTGATTATATTGTGGTTTGCATTTTTCCTTGGCAGGGCAGAGCAAAACAACAGAAAGAAATAAGAAAAGATTTAATTCAATACAAAAATAAAGTCATTCAATTACCCATCAGCTTTATTTTACCTATCACTTGACAAAGGTAGTTATTTTAATATTCAGGTACAAAGATATTTGAGTATTTTTAGTAAGCTTAACAAATAACAGTCGAGTAAGAGATTTAAGAACCTATCTTAATACTAGATATCACAAGAAGGCCACGTAAATTATAAAATGTTTTCTTCGATAATATTCAAATTCATTTATTTTGTGTCTTATTTACAAGTCAGGTTACAATATTATATTATAATATATTTATATCAATTAGCAGAATGTAACAAAACAACCACTTATTTACTATTAATAATAAAATGTAAAGTATAGCATCATATATGTTGAATCACAAAACTTGGCACATGTGATGTTAACTACAGGCTCCCAATCCTGAAGCTCACATAGCATCTGTGTGAGGATTTAGGTTATCCATAACTCTAACATAGCTTGGTAGGGATAAGTGTACCAGCCGAACATAACAGCTACCTAGTTGTATGACTCGGTCTATTTATACAATAATTAAGGACTTTTTTAGGCTAAATCAAACTTCTTAGCTGCTGTGAAGTTAGCTAGGAGCTGGGAAAAACCCAATCCTGACAATCTCACATAACAGCTGCTGCATAATAGCTGAGGGTTAGGTTGTCTGAAGTTTTAACACATATTCTGCAATTTCACATATTCAGGGAGTTCGCCTTCTCATGGTTTGTCCGAGTACTTGTTGTTGTATAGGAGTCTGAATTTTCCATAAATAATAAGCGAATAGCTGCCTATTTACAGCCTGTTTCGCTTAGAAACTGCTCAAAAAGCCGTGTATAGTACACGGCTCTGCATTCTTGTCTTGTCACGATCGATTACGATTAATTCGTATAAATATATTCCTTGTCCGCCACAGCAATATGTGTGATAAAGCCTTAAGCTCCTCTTTATTCATGTTTTACGCTGGCAGGTCTATTATTTACCGTAAGCTGAGTAGCAAAACGAAATAATAAATAAAACAAAACCATTGTTTTGTAAAATAATAGTGCGAGTGTTGCCACAATATGAATTAAAAAAAAGACACGGCTTTACTTTTGTACCGGTATTTTACGTTGTTGTTTTGTTTTGAATGTGATGAAATACGTTATACAAACGATCTTCGTAAAGTTTTATATCGCGGAAATGAATATTTTTTGAAATTACGCATTTCATACGTTTTTGATTAACAACAACATTAAGTTACCCAGAGCTAAAATCCTATTGACGGATGGTTGTTCTACTAAAAAAACCATTTGCGCCGCATTTGGGCGCTTACGCTGAACGCTTTCAGTGGCTCTATTTCTGATTTTCAAACGTATAAGGATTAACTTTGACAGATAGTATGAAAAATCCGCAATATTGCGTAGGTATTATGACCTAGCCTTCTCCATACAAGTTTCATAAATACTTACGTCAAAAATAATGTCCCTGAGACTCTATATCTGTTCTTTGAATGGCTTGTACGTATACGAAACTTCAACAGCTGATCGTATAAAAAATCTGTAAAGTTACGTTTACGTCATTGCCTTCTCCATACAAGTTTCGTAAGCCAAAATGGTAAGCCAATACGAAAGTCAAAAACGATGCCCCTGGGGTATGATTTTTGAGTTGAGAACGCTTCGCACGTATACGGAATTTTGACCATATTGTATGGAGAATCCGTAAAGTTGCGTATACGTCCTAGCCGTTTTCATACAAGTTCCGTGTACGGTCGTGTACGAAACTCGAAAATTATACTTTCGTACGACTCGGACGTGTAGGGTAGGGGGCTTGTACGGAGGAAGAATTAACTTTACGGATTCTTCATAAAATCTGTGTAAGTTCCGTATACCTACGATTAATACGTTCGAAGTTAAAAATAGAGCCCTAATAAATACTATTATAAAAATTGTTTAAGCAATAATACATTTGTGGAAGTGGTAATTAACTTGTAACACTGACTACCTCTTTCTTTCTTTTTAAATCGACGTAGCCACAGATAACATCAAAAAAATGAACAAAATCATCGTCAAACCGGTCGCTTGATGGTGTGTTTCCATTATATTTTTAAGTACATTTTTTTATCTATGAACTTCCTTTAGGTGAACTAAACAGAGTTAGCCATCGTTCAATTTTTAACTAGGTGGTGTTTTCATAATAGCAGTTTCTCACTAATTAACTTAAATTTAAACAGTCACTAAAATTTTAGAACTTTTAAGTGGTGCAACCATAATCGAGCCTACTGTACTAATAAATTCAATAAATAAAGGGGCGCGCCTTCGTGAGTGAACAGATCTGTATCTAACTATGATACAAACATGAAAGTTTTCTAAGGATAGGTACAAAAAGTTAGAAGCTGGTAATAAACCTTCTTGATTTAACGTAGTATTATTATATCTTCTTTGGAATAACTAAAGCCGGAAACATACTCGTACTATCGGACGCGGCTGACGGACGCGACTGACAGCCGCGACTGCGAAAGTACACTGAGCCGTGCAAACATACGTCGAGGCCGTCACCTTCGGACGACCTTGAGCGTTCGGACGTCCGAGAGCAATCTGGCGCGCCGGATGTTTTAAGACTGTGCACATTGCTAAAGCCGGAAACATACTATCGGACGCGGCTGACGGACGCGACTGACAGCCGCGACTTAGCAATGTGCACAATCTTAAAACATCCGGTGTGCCAGATCGCTCTCGGACGTCCGAGCGCTCAAGGACGTCCGAAGGTGACGTCCGCGACTGATGTCCGATAGTGTGCACGGCTCAGTGTATTTTCATAGTCTAGATACCTATCAGTCGTGGCTGTCAGTCGCGTCCGTCAGCCGCGTCCGTTAGTATGTTTCCGGCTTAAGACGCGGCTGTCAGTCGCGTCCATCAGCCGCGTCCGATAGTATGTTTCCGGCTTAATTCGACGCTTCTCTTTTTGCACAAACTCTAATATAACCACAGAAAATAACTGATTTTTTTCTTAGACGTGGCTGAATAGACGATAAGTTTAAGTGTCTAGCTTTAAAAAGAATTTGACAATAATGACAGTTACATGCGTAAGTTATTGACAACGATAAAACAAATTAATGCTACCAGCTATGTGCTATTTTAACCAGTTTGAGTTACTTTTGGAAAACTAAATATTTTAAATCTAATATTTTCGACACTTCTGCAAGTAAACTGAAGGTTGAGGAGAATAAATGGTTTAAATTACATGAGCAGCCTTTTGAAGTTTTAATGTTATTACTACTATACCTTGTTAAACATAGCTGCGTATCAAGCTATATTTTACAAGGTATAGTTACCACTTATTGTTGTTGTCTTTTCATTATCATGAAACAAATAACAGCAAAAGTAGCAATACAAAATAGTGTAGAGAAGAAATACTAGTTAGTAACTTTTCCAATTTTCAAAATACCATGATCATGAAACAAGTGATATTTAATGTAACATTTTTTAAAGCATTTAACTGGTAACACTGTCTTATATTTCCGAATTTTTCTCCTTATTTTCATTTGCCGAAAATGTATTGAAGTGAAATTACAGAACTGCGATTTTCAGTAAAATCTGACCGGAACACTTACCAAGTATCCGTCCTTTCAACGAAAAATGTCCACAAGTAAATTGGACGCAGTTTACAGAAGTATATTATTAACAAAATTTTTCACTAAAGGTTGGGGCAAGCCGGAGAATCTTCGAAGGTCGACATCACCTCATATTTATTTATTGCTTGTTGTGTAACGTTTATCTTCCTAATCGCTGTTTATTTATTCTCCAGAACTTATTATGTAAAAGTTTGGAACATTTTTTTAGGTTATTTGAATTCAGAAAAGTCGTATCAAATCGAGATGAGTGTTATAAATTAGTGGAAAAGGACTATCCTGTAACCATCACAAAGGTAAAGTTTTTTTTTTAAATATTTTATTCTCTTTTGAACATGTAGGTCTTTCATTTATGCAGCTCTACTAAAATAAACTATATAGAGTAAAATACTGATAGTTATGCGAAATTTCTGTAATAATATTAATGTCATGCAATAGTTATTATCATCCTGCTCTAAGTAGGTACTTAACAGACAAGTTTTATTGTACAAAATTTTGTAAACGGGCCTCTCAGTGATGGCTTTGGCTCCACTGAAGCTGAGTTTCACTTTATTAACTATAACATTGTAATCTAAAGCATAGATCAATTTTCAGGAGCAAACCCTTTCTGACTGTAAAATAATAGAGGGCTACTTTGTGACACCTCTGGAGCGCTACCTCCCCGGCATTGTCCCTGAAATTGCACAAAAAGCCCATTTCCAAGCATTGCTGCCTCTACACTGGCCAGAGAAAGGAGTGAAGCCAGTATGTCTACATCTCGCAGGAACTGGAGACCATGTAAGTTATACTTAGCCATGTCAGAGGCCTTCAGGCTGTTTAAAAACTGACACCAGGGCTAGCCATCCGGCCTATATAAACTTATACATTTATGTCAGTAAACTTAGGCTCTTATTTAAAATTATTGAAACCATCATTTTATGTGTTATAAAAATTCCTTAGTATTTATTTCAGACACTACTAAACTATACCATGTCTTGTACATGCGTCTGGTATGGCAACAAACCAATGAATTGATAGTGAGATCGATGAAATAATACCTTCCTTTTTTAGGGTTCAGTACCCAAAGGGTAAAAACGGTACCCTATTACTAAGACTGCTATCCATATGTCCAATTGTCAGTCACCGGGCCATATCAAGAATCGTAATAGCTAGAATGTTGATATTTTCACAGATGACGTATTTCTGTTTCCACTATAACAGTGTAAAATAATTATTTAAGGGGGGTATTTCCCATACAACAAATCTAAATTTTTGGCCATGTTTAACGGTGACAGGTAGATGCTTAAAATATTTGCAGAATATTTTATTATAGTTTACTTATAATCATAGACCTAGCTAATTTATAATACCTTTGACTATTTTCCTTCATTAAATTAATATACATTATTGGTTCAACAACCTCCTTTTATTTTCATACAAATTGCGTCTACAATAAAGATAATTTGAGATTAGTGAAGATAAGCCCTACATATCAGTGGCCCTTTACAAGTGTAGAATCAGTATGGACACTTTTCCTTTTGATTGCTGTTCTACAGGGTTCTTTGCTTGCCCTATACTAACCTGAAACATTGATTCAGACCATTATTACGAACAACTTTTACTACAGGGCCAACCCAAAATTAGAAAAAAAAATCAGCTGTTTCATACAAAATCGCAACTCTGAAACAGCTGTTTTTTTTCTCGTTTTTTTTATTATAATCTTAACTGAGCAGGGTTCGAAAATAACGATATTTATTATGAATATCAAAATATTTGATATTTATGATATATTATTCAATATATCCAATATATGTATGTATACCAAGTTTGATATACATATACATACAAATTTTGTATGAAAGTATTATTTTATGTATTATTTATGAATACTATTTGCATATTATTATGGGTTACATAAACATACTATTATTTAGGTAGATACTCAAAATCAGACAAAATAAACCAAAACATAAAATCTTCTCATGGATAAAGCAAAATCAACTAAAAGACTTAAACCTTTTTTTTATAAATTCTAATCAGTTAATGGTCATACATAAACTTATAAATCCATTGTCTCCATTATAATTAATAAGTCATACATTTTTATGTTATAAATTTAATAAAGCCAAAGAGGAAGACTTCCCTTACTGTAGTACCATGTTTATTTATCTTTGAAATATTCTGGCAGGCGGCCATGATAAGTGATATTGATGGGCATGCGTTAATGCGTAAAACAACGTAATGCGACATGTGGTGTGACGAAATGATTAATGAAAACATTGTTCAGATTAATGATGGAAATAGAAGAAAGAAGAACGGAAGAAGTCAGAAGTGGTTCTGAGAGCCAAGCGGGAGTTCTTAACTATGTTCGAAACCTTATCGATATTCGATCGCGTTAACGTTTGATGTGATTTCTATGGAAATGGTACAGCGCCATCTTGTCACGTACAGAAAACTGAATAGCTAAGTGTGAGTTTTTTTACGGTAATGTAACAGGCGCCAATCCGATCCAACACAAGCGCGGCAACGACTGTTAGTGGCTAACTCAAGTATATGTGTTAATGCGCTCGTGTGTGTGCTCGACACGTTCGGTCAACGCGACGTATAAGTAATTCGATTTCATTTGCAAACCTCCCACTCGGCACTCAGAACAATCTTCAGGTCTCTCCAATCTCTTTCTAAATAGTGCAATCTGTTGCCAAAAAATGAATAGTTATGTAGGTACTTATCTCATGATAATTACCAAGCATGTGGCACACCTGATAATATTATCATATTTATTTATTACATACTTCTATGCAGGGGTTCTTGACATAAATAGATTTTGTGGTATACATATAATAACTTGATAAGTGTCAACTACATTGACTCAAGTCGAAAGTTTTCGACCAGTGATGACTTGTGGCACAGAAAAGTAGACTCTCACTATGTGCCTTATTAGTAAGCTCCAAGTAGCCCAACGAGCTATGGAGAGGGCTATGCTCGAAGTCTCTCTGCGAGATCGAATCAGAAATGAGGAGATCCGTAGAAGAACCAAAGTTATCAAAGTTTGTAAGTTGAAATGGCAATGGGCAGAGCACATAGCGCGGAGGACTGATGACCGATGGGGTCGAAAAGTTGTCGAGTGGAGACCACGTACCGGCAAGCGCAGCCTAGGACGTCCACCCACAAGGTGGACGGAAGACCTCATTAAAACCGCAGGATCGCGCTGGATGCAACTTGCTTCCAACCGGTCTTATTGGAGATCCATAGTGGAGGTCTATGTCCATCAGTGAACTTCTTATGGCTGATGGATGGACATTGAGGGCCATCCTCCATTTGCCAAAGATGTGTTAAGGCTGACTCATGCTGGCAATTGTAGTAGGCATCAATTACGTGATGTGTTAAGGAAGAGAGGACGCCCGCGCCATATCTCTGGAATTTGAATTGGTTAGAATTTATGGACGCCCCCTAAATACTTATTACCTTACAACATTAAGGACAGGACAGAACATTAAGGATTTGCCACACTGGATGCGTTCTGCTGTCTACGGTCAGGTGGGTGATTCTGTATGAAAACAAGCATGTAACGCGCTCTAACATGCTCTTTGTTTTTAAGATATTCACGTGAAAAATATTTATTTTCAAATAACATAACTTAAACTCGGTTTCTAATTTATTTTAACGTAATTTTACATTTATCAAACATTTATCCATATGAAATTCACTGAAATAAAAAAATTACTTACCGCGTTACGTTACGTTTTGTCGATAGAGAATCAGGCCCCTGGTCAAATTGAACGCAGCCCGCATTATGTATTTATGTATGAACAACATTGTCGGTCTCTATATATTTTGTATAGATATGCGATCTGCCCGTGCGATCATGCGGAAGTAACGTAAGGACGCGTACGCGCAGGTAGGCGGGCAGCGGGCGGCGGGCAGGGCAACGGGTCAGTTTGACGCTCGTTAGTCTCGTAACCCAACGGATTTGCCCTGCCCGCATCGCCCGGACATCTGACCAGTAGCCCTGGCCGACAATGTTGTTCACACATAATGCGGACTGCGTTCAATTTGACCCGACCGCAGATCGCAGACGCATCCAGTGTGACAAATCCTTTAATGAATTGCATACACGAAACTTAAAAAATCGCAAAATCTTTTTCGAGAAAAATCCCGTTGTCGGTTTGGGCCTCGTAGCAGTATAATTTTATTTTGCAGCTATCTGTACTGTCCACCACCCTTCCACCCCTAGTAATGGTGATTGTGGTAGAAAGAAGTTCAGAAGTGTACAGAAATTATTAAGATCCATTTCTTTTCAATATCATCTTATCTATTCCAGTTTTTCTGGCGACGGCGGAACTTAATGGTGAAACCTCTTATAAAGGAAGCCGGCATCGGCGGCATTATACTTGAAAACCCTTTCTATGGACTCCGGAAACCAACTGATCAAATGTAAGTCAAAATGTAGACTCTATTTTCATTCATTCAGAATTTAAGAGTGTGGCTCTTGTCGGAGGAGCAACTTCCATGTCTATATAATACTCTATTTTCATTCATTCAGAACTTAAGAGCGTGGCTCTTGTCGGAGGAGCAACTTCCATATCTACATAATACTCTATTTTCATTCATTCAGAACTTAAGAACGTGGCTCTTGTCGGAGGAGCAACTTCCATGTCTACATAATACTCTATTTTCATTCATTCAGAATTTAAGAGCGTGGCTCTTGTCGGAGGAGCAACTTCCATGTCTACATAATACTCTATTTTCATTCATTCAGAACTTAAGAGCGGGGCTCTTGTCGGAGGAGCAACTTCCATGTCTACATAATACTCTATTTTCATTCATTCAGAACTTAAGAGCGGGGCTCTTGTCGGAGGAGCAACTTCCATGTCTACATAATACTCTATTTTCATTCATTCAGAACTTAAGAGCGGGGCTCTTGTCGGAGGAGCAACTTCCATGTCTACATAATACTCTATTTTCATTCATTCAGAATTTAAGAGCGTGACTCTTGTCGGAGGAGCAACTTCCATGTCTACATAATACTCTATTTTCATTCATTCAGAACTTAAGAGCGGGGCTCTTGTCGGAGGAGCAACTTCCATGTCTACATAATACTCTATTTTCATTCATTCAGAACTTAAGAGCGGGGCTCTTGTCGGAGGAGCAACTTCCATGTCTACATAATACTCTATTTTCATTCATTCAGAACTTAAGAGCGGGGCTCTTGTCGGAGGAGCAACTTCCATGTCTACATAATACTCTATTTTCATTCATTTAGAATTTAAGGGCGTGGCTCTTGTCGGAGGAGCAACTTCCATGTCTTGCGGTCTTCCGCCAGTGTCTTTACCTCCCTGTACGACATGACATCTACCTTCACTTTGATCTATTTTAAAAATGCCTTTTGTGGTCTTCCCCTTCCTATTTTTCCTTCTATTATGATTTTCATTACACTGCTCCGCGTACCCCTCTCACCCACCCGGTAACATCTCCCCCCGCTCCCTTTTTACCACGCAGGCGATACGCGAGTTAAGCGGTCGGCTTATAGTATATCAGTCTCTGGCAGCCATATCACAAGCTATGCTTAGTTTGTGGTCAGAGACCGTGTGTAAGATTTCCCCTAATATTTATTTTTATTTATTTACTTATTGTCAAGTCGTACAAGGTGGCCTAACAATAGTCCCCTTCTATTTTTAATTGTTATCAGGATTATTTTTTCCTCTTTCACGATGTATTTTGGGTATAATAGTTATCATGTTATTCACGCAAGGATTTAAAATCTGTCTCGATAGTTTCCAGTATTCTACCGTATCCAGCGGTCTTTTTCGGACCGTTTTAGACGATTAGTCGTGGGCGTGGTTTTAGATTTGGGGGTTGACACGCAAGGGTAGCGAGCGCGAGATTTTTTTTTTACCTCAAAAGGAATAAACGGAAACCTTATAGCATCACTTTGTTTTCCGTCGGTCCGTCTGCCCGGGACCTTCTATCTTGGGAACGCGTTGAGATATCGAATTGACAAATCCAGCTGAACCGAATTTGTGTGTAGCGAACCTTACCTATCTATTTTTGTTTTATGTTTGTATCACAGCCCGGACACTCCGCGATTCTTCATACAAAATCTGCTGTCTTACGCACACAACAGTACATTTTACTCACAGACACTACACATACGCACGAACGCTACACGGGTATTTGTGTGTAGAACGCCTATGGTTGTCAACGACCCATGTCGACCGTATGAATTGTAATTCTGACTTACCAAGAAGTTTTGTGAGTACTGATACGATGTACTAGCCGCTGCAGGTTTCACATACAATCGTACATACACTTATTTCGATGAAATCACTCATTTACCTACGTAGAACATAACCAAAACACGGCACTGTTACGAGATTTCCTTAATTTTCTCACATATTGTTGAAGTATCCAGTAATATGAACACGCACACACACGATTATGTATATTTGTAAAATCATCCCATAATTTAAACAAAAGATATACCTAGTAATTAACGATTAAGTAAATCACGCGCTAAACGCACCGACCGATGGCCAACTGCGGGGGAAGTCCCTAATTTCATATTTCATACACCTACGCTAGTGAGGCTCCTCACTGGTTAAATAGCGGTTGCGGGATCGTTGCTGGTTTTTATAACTGTTTCTGGCAATGTTTCCGAATAATTGCAAAAAAATATTTTTAACCCTTGACGCAAAAAAGGAGGTTCTATAAGTTTATCACAATATTCTTAGTAGCTTAACATGTATCAAAGAAGATATAATAATACTACGTACAGTACATGTCTTGTGCCAGTGTGATGAGAATCCAGAATTTTAGGCATATTTGCAGAGGTCGTTTTTTTCAATAAATATTGATATTTTGGGAAAAATATTAGTAAAAAGATTTTTTGAGAACGTCTAGAAGATTTTTTTGTAAAAGGTATAATTGGCTTGATGACAAAAAAATATAATTAGTCCGTTAGATAGATAATTATTAAATAATATTTGACACGATTTTTTTCTGATGTCAATTAAGTAGCACTAAATATTTATTCAAAACAATGATTTAAAAATTGTTAATGATATAGCTCGTTGAGGTATGATTAAGGACAGGGCGGGCTCATGACGAGCGCGGACGTGGGCCCGTACAACGCACGTTCCAAACATTTTGTCTTATGTAAATCATCTCTGCGAAAAGCAAAAATAAAAAAGAAAAGTATAACTCCCTACTCCCGAACTTCGACAAGGTTTATCTTTGTCATTTATTGTGAGATTGACAAAATCTAATTCTTTATGTATGAAAAAATATTTAGTATTAGTATTTATGTAGAAAAAATAACTACAAATTATAGGACTGTACACATTAACTCAATGTTATATACATGTTCGTTTATTTACAGAAAATATACAAATACAAATTAGCACTTATATACTAGGTATGTATGTGTTAACGCGAAACAATACATTGCATATCGATACCGATATTCTGTAACAGTTGCGTTACGATGATAACTAGTATTTTCACGCCCATGGCAACTCTATCAGTGATCAGCACGACGAGCGAACGAGAGATTATGCGCGCGAGTAGCGGCGCTACGTACGTTATGTTGGTAGCATTATGAATTCTCTATCAGCATTGAATTAGTTCCCAATTTTGGCCGTGCGTAGAATTATCTTGGCATACTTTACGACCGATCCGCCATACTTTCATGCGGAAGTGAACTAGATGCGAAATAAATTTACAAAAATGAATATCATTCTAGTGCTTATAAAGTATAATGAATTCATAATAATTTGACAGCACTGTAACTAAAAGTAAGCGATTTATTTTATTTGAAACAAATTATCAAGAGAAAGGAACTAAATTTGAATGACATAATTTTTATAACAATATTATCTACCTACTAAAAGTAAATAAGGTACCTTTTTTTATCTTTAGGGAAATAATGAAATGATATCTTGTCGCGAATTGTTGTAGAACAGCCATAAACAGCACACGTCTTCCCCATTGTAAGTCTGTATTTTTTGTAGTCGAAATCACCGGCCTGTGCAACCCGCGCGCAGAGTGAATTTGACGAGTCCTGACGCGGGGTGGAAGTGAGGAAGACTCAAACGGGTGGGGGGTGACGAGTGGCCGTTCTATACGTAGTATTATTATATCTTCTTTGGTTTGTATGTCAGACGGTCGTCGCTGCACAACGTGTCGGACATATTCGTGATGGGCGGGTGCCTGATCCTGGAGTCGCTGGTGCTGCTCCACTGGTGCTCGCGGCTCGGGCTCGGCCCGCTCGGCGTCACCGGCCTCTCCATGGGCGGCCACGTGAGTACACCACGCTGCCCCGGTGCGGGTCGATGTCAGACATTTCCGGGATGGATCCTGGAGTCGCTGGTGCTGCTATTCTGATTCACATACGCCATCCTTCGAGCAAATATACAGAGCCAAAGTTCCTAAGCGAAAGCAGTAAAAAAATGTCCAAGCGCCGTTATACATCAATATGTACTTACATATTACATTATACAACGTGTAACAGAACGGTTCAACAATACTGAACGGCATGTATGTGTATCCTGTCACGAATCACCTGTATGAATTTCAAACTTCAAAAGTCATCTTATTTTTTCCATATAAAACTAAAAAATATTTTTTTCATATTATTTTGGACAACCCTAAACTAGTGAGGTCGGTGGCCTCGTTTCAAAAGCCGCTGGCTCCGCGCCCCGCTGCTGGTTCCCCCGCTGCCGTCGGCCTGACACGCTAACTAGTTAGGCTACCTAATGCTGTTGAAGGAGGCTACTTACCTACAGATTCTCAGACCTAGTCCCTTGACCTAGTCGAGACCTAATTCAGTTTTAAGAACAGCTATAAATTCGTGGATCGCAAAAAGAAAGTAGGTAACGTTTTACTTTAGTGCGTAACTTGAATATGTACCTAGGAATTTTCATGAGTAGATAATCAATTTAGGTATCCTGTTTTTGGCAAATATCTGTTTACTTACCTAATTGTAAGGTTTCTTGACACTACTTAGCTTGTACTTAAGCATGTACTTACCCTATCTTATCGTGGCGTTTAAAATGACCTACATAGGTAATTAGGTCCTATGGGCACTCAGAAATGATAGAAAAAAACAAATTGATACATTTTTTAAAATTCACTATTTTTATTTGCCACATACCTACTTAGGAACCTACTTAAAATTAACACACACAAGGGCGTCCACAAACACTCAATAAAAGTCAAAGGAAAGGCTCGAAATGCAAACCTCCCCGGTCGCAGCACAACCGAGTAGGTACGTAGGTACGAGTACGTCGAGCCGTGGTCGAGCCATAGATTTTCTCACGTTCACCACATTTAAATTCCGCCACGATGCAAAGGGTTCATCTTCTCTCTGGACTGGAGTCGCACGGCACAGAATAAACAACATTTTCAATGTACCATGATCAAAGGTCTAATCACGTAAAGTCCGGAGACCTGGGTGGTCAGCACACCGCGCCTCATGTAGGACCACCGCCCCGGAAACCGCTCGTCCAGGTGCTCGCGGACGCGGCGCGCATAGTGCGCGGGCGCTGTTGAACGTCCTTCGGACCTCGCCGCTCCTGCCCGACGCGTGCTGGTCCTTGGGCTATCTTCAAAATACTGCAGAATGCGCGTCTCGCGATTTGAACCAACTCGAGCACCGGGTCGTTTCTGTTTTCGTGAAAGTTCCCAGTAGGTACTGTGCAGACGTAAACACTAGACACATCCATCTAAGAAGTCCGCGTCCGCCACCGCCGCCATCGGCGCGCCCGCGTCGGTTAGAAAGCGGCCATCTTCAAAATGTTAGCTCGTGCGCGGCACCGTTGTTGCCATTCATATCACCAATATCATAAAAAAACATTTGAGAATGTTAGGTATCCTAGACTGCCTGTCTAGGCATCGCGATCGTCGAAAGAGTTGATAGACAACGTCTTCACTTCCGCAAGGTCAGAGAGCGACTGACTAAAATATTCCGATTATTTCTATTAAAATTGGAATCAAAATTTTAGGGTTCAGTAGTATTTCGGATTTCGTTTTTAGTGAAAGTTTTTTTTATGCGCACAAACTTCGAAAAACGGATGGCCGACGGGACCATACAGTTCTCAAATGGAGACCACGGACCAGCAAGCGCAGCGTAGGATGCCCACCGACTAGGTGGACTAACGATATAATAAAGATCGCAGGAACGCGCTGGATACAGGCCGCTTCCAACTGGTCTTATTGGAAATCTATAGGAGAAGCCTATGTCCCGCAGTGGAGTCTTACGGCTGTTGGATGGATGGATGGATTATTATTCTTTAAACTGATTTCAACGGAACCAGAACTTAAAGTAGATCAGGTCACTAGGTCAGCAAGCAAAATTCATTTTTTTTTGTACAATTGTACTGACGACTGAACTCACGCACGCACACTACGGCTCAAAACCGTGCGTAGCTCCGGCGTAACCTCCTGGGTAGAAACATTCTCGTTAACAAGCGCCCGCAAAGTACGAGTACGACGTAAAAGAGAGATGTTGTCTGGAAGAAATCGCTTTTAGCGATAAGACCGCCTTTTGTACTATTCTTCTTGCGTTATTTCTTCTTCTGTTATGTTTTACTTATGGTGTCAATAAAGTTGTTCTTGTATTGTATTGTAAAAGTTTCACGTGAAAGTGGCGTGACGTGGTACTTTATTAATAAACGAGCTATGGATAAGGCTATGCTTGAGTCTCTCTGCGAGATCGAATCAGGAATGAGGGAATCCATAGAAGAATACACAAATAAGGCACATATCACGGAGGACTGGTGACCGATGGGGTCGAAAAGTTCTCGAGTGGAGACCACATACCGGCAAGCGCAGCCCACGGCAGCCGGACGTCCACCCACTATGAAGACGGACGACCTCAGCAAGACCGCGAGACCGCGCTGGTTTCAAGCCGCTACCAACCGGGCTTATTAGAGATCTTTTGGGGAAGTCTATGTCTAGCAGTGGAAATCCTATGGCTGATGGATGGATGGATGTAGCAAAAACTAAATAACAAAGCTTTAGACATTTTACCATAATAAAATAATACTAGTACAAAAAAATGTACGGAACCCATATTTTTAATTATTCATATTTTTCGCTCAAAAAAGCGGCGGAGCTCAAAGAGCCGCCATATTACCCGCTCATTCGTGATTAGTGCAGTGTTTGTTTCGGCTCGTTTGTCGGCTCGTTTGATGGCTCGTTTGTCGGCGTGGACAGTCCACGTGGACTTCAAGCCGATAAAAAAGAATAAAAATAAAGATGCGTAATTGAAATGCTCCAACTTTGGTTTGATATTGATACCTATTGTTACGCGTGACTTCTATTTTAATGTAGTATTTTTGTGGTAACTAAATCAAGCAATTTAATGTATTTGGGGAGTGAAACTACCACAAGCTCTTAAATATTTTTACTTTAATATTACCTAGGTACTTGGCTTCTCTGCCTCGCTCTTTTTACAGTTAAAATAATACCTAGGTATTTCCGTGTCGTGTTTAAAATTTTTTCAAGCTATGCTTTGTAAGTTAAATACAATTTAACTTTCAATGCAGTTAGGTAGGTATGTATTTTTTATTTTGACATGACTTGGAGCCGGTGGAATAGGCAGAGTGCTTAGACGTGACAAGAAAAAAAATAACTTTGTTAATCTTTTTTTTACAGTCCTACTACATCGGAGAGGGTGTTACATAGACGATGTAATAATTTTATGCGACAGGTAGTACTTACAACATGTTCTAGTCTAGGCAGTTTAGATGAGTTAGGTAGATCAATCTAGGACCTTGTAACTTGTACCTATGACCATGTACCTAATGTTTGTGTGTAAAAGCCCGTCCACGATTACGTAGGCAAAAATAAAATATTTCTGTACACTTATTAGTCTTTATTTACACTTATTATTAAGGTGGGCACACACGGTCAGTTAAACTGATCAGTTTTTCGCGTCACTCCAACTGGGTGCTCATTCAGTTAATGAATAGGTGGGAATTGGTGGTTCCATATTTGAAGACAGTGGAGCCATGATATTACTTCGATAAATAGTGTTAAGTGTTTCAATTTTTCATGAGAAATTATTGGAACCAAAGTTGTTTGAAATATGATTTTCCATAACTTTGATTCCTATCAACTTTTTCTAGGATCGATTTTTTTAATAAGCCGGTGATGCCATCATGTTTCTTCGATAACTTGTGTTATTTCAATTTTTCATGAGAAATCATCGGAACACAAGTTGTTTGAAATTTGATTTCCCATAACTTTGATTCCTATCAACTTTTTCCAGAATCGATATTTTTTTTGCGTAAATTCAATTTTTTATGAGAAATTATTGGATCCAAAGTTGTTTGAAATTTGATTTTCCACAACTTTGATTCCTATCAACTTTTTCTAGGATCGATATTTTTTTAATAAGCCGGTGGTGCCATGATGTTTCTTCGATAACTTGTGTTATTTAAATTTTTCATGAGAAATTATCGGAACCAAAGTTGTTTGAAATTTGATTTCCTACAATTTTGATTCCCATCAACTTTTTCCAGGATCGATAATTTTTTAATAAGTTAGTGGTTCTATTTTGTTTCTTCCATAACATGTTATTTCAATTTTTCATGAGAAATTATCGAAACCGAAGTTGCTTGAAATTTGATTTCCTACAATTTTGATTCCCATCAACTTTTTCCAGGATCGATATTTTTTTTAATAAGTTAGTGGTTCTATTTTGTTTCTTCCATAACTTGTTATTTCAATTTTTCATGAGAAATTATCGAAGCCGAAGTTGCTTGAAATTTGATTTCCTACAACTTTGATTCTCATCAACTTTTTATAGGATCGATATTTTTTTAATAAACCAGTGGTGCCATGATGTTTCTTCGATAACTTGTGTTATTTCAATTTTTCATGAGAAATTATCGGAACCAAAGTTGTTTGAAATTTGATTTCCTACAACTTTGATTCCCATCAACTTTTTCCAGGATCGATATTTTTTTTAATAAGTTAGTGGTTCTATTTTGTTTCTTCCATAACTTGTTATTTCAATTTGTCATGAGAAATTATCGAAGCAGAAGTTGCTTGAAATTTGATTTCCTACAACTTTGATTCTCATCAACTTTTTATAGGATCGATATTTTTTTAATAAACCAGTGGTGCCATGATGTTTCTTCGATAACTTGTGTTATTTCAATTTTTCATGAGAAATTATCGGAACCAAAGTTGTTTGAAATTTGATTTCCTACAACTTTGATTCCCATCAACTTTTTCCAGGATCGATATTTTTTTTAATAAGTTAGTGGTTCTATTTTGTTTCTTCCATAACTTGTTATTTCAATTTGTCATGAGAAATTATCGAAGCAGAAGTTGCTTGAAATTTGATTTCCTACAACTTTGATTCTCATCAACTTTTTATAGGATCGATATTTTTTTAATAAACCAGTGGTGCCATGATGTTTCTTCGATAACTTGTGTTATTTCAATTTTTCATGATAAATTATCGGAACTAAAGTTGTTTGAAATTTGATTTCCTACAACTTTGATTCCCATCAACTTTTTCCAGGATCGATATTTTTTTTAATAAGTTAGTGGTTCTATTTTGTTTCTTCCATAACTTGTTATTTCAATTTTTCATGAGAAATTATCGAAGCCGAAGTTGCTTGAAATTTGATTTCCTACAACTTTGATTCTCATCAACTTTTTATAGGATCGATATTTTTTTAATAAACCAGTGGTGCCATGATGTTTCTTCGATAACTTGTGTTATTTCAATTTTTCATGAGAAATTATCAGGAACCAAAGTTGTTTGAAATTTGATTTCCTACAACTTTGATTCCCATCATCTTTTTCCAGGATCGATAATTTTTTAATAAGTTAGTGGTTCTATTTTGTTTCTTCCATAACTTGTTATTTCAATTTTTCATGAGAAATTATCGAAGCCGAAGTTGCTTGAAATTTGATTTCCTACAACTTTGATTCTCATCAACTTTATATAGGATCGATATTTTTTTAATAAACCAGTGGTGCCATGATGTTTCTTCGATAACTTGTGTTATTTCAATTTTTCATGAGAAATTATCGGAACCAAAGTTGTTTGAAATTTGATTTCCTACAACTTTGATTCCCATCAACTTTTTCCAGGATCGATATTTTTTTTAATAAGTTAGTGGTTCTATTTTGTTTCTTCCATAACTTGTTATTTCAATTTTTCATGAGATATTATCGGAAACCAAAGTTGTTTGAAATTTGATTTCCTACAACTTTGATTCCCATCAACTTTTTCCAGGATCGATATTTTTTTTAATAAGTTAGTGGTTCTATTTTGTTTCTTCCATAACTTGTTATTTCAATTTTTCATGAGAAATTATCGAAGCCGAAGTTGCTTGAAATTTGATTTCCTACAACTTTGATTCTCATCAACTTTTTATAGGATCGATATTTTTTTAATAAACCAGTGGTGCCATGATGTTTCTTCGATAACTTGTGTTATTTCAATTTTTCATGAGAAATTATCGGGAACCAAAGTTGTTTGAAATTTGATTTCCTACAACTTTGATTCCCATCAACTTTTTCCAGGATCGATAATTTTTTAATAAGTTAGTGGTTCTATTTTGTTTCTTCCATAACTTGTTATTTCAATTTTTCATGAGAAATTATCGAAGCCGAAGTTGCTTGAAATTTGATTTCCTACAACTTTGATTCTCATCAACTTTTTATAGGATCGATATTTTTTTAATAAACCAGTGGTGCCATGATGTTTCTTCGATAACTTGTGTTATTTCAATTTTTCATGAGAAATTATCGGAACCAAAGTTGTTTGAAATTTGATTTCCTACAACTTTGATTCCCATCAACTTTTTCCAGGATCGATATTTTTTTTAATAAGTTAGTGGTTCTATTTTGTTTCTTCCATAACATGTTATTTCAATTTTTCATGAGAAATTATCGGAACTAAAGTTGTTTGAAATTTGATTTCCTACAACTTTGATTCCCATCAACTTTTTTCAGGATCGATATTTTTTTTAATAAGTTAGTGGTTCTATTTTGTTTCTTCCATAACATGTTATTTCAATTTTTCATGAGAAATTATTGAAGCCGAAGTTACTTGAAATTTGATTTCCTACAACTTTGATTCCCATCAACTTTTTCTAGTATTGATATTGTTTTGAATAAGATAGGTGTGCCATTTTGTTTCTTCAATAACTTTTGTTATTTCTTTCTTTCATGAGAAATTATTGGAAACAAAGTTGTTTGTAATTTGATTTCCTACAACTTTGATTCCTATGAACTTTTTATAGGAAAGATATTTTCTTCAATAAGATAGGTGTGCCATATTGTTTCTTTAATAACTATTGTAATTTTTTTTAATGAGAAATTAACGGATCCAAAGTTGTTTGAAATTTGATTTCCTTTAACTTTGATTCCCATCAACTTTTTGTAGCATCTATATTTTTCGAATAAGATAGTGGTGTCATTTAGTTTCTTCAATTAAGCTTACCAGCAATAGTTATCAACATTAGGCCCCCACTGCACTGATCTGATGAACAGATGCGATCATAGCATCGTGTGAGCTCAGCTTCAGGTAGTGGTTCAAATCGTGTACCACAAATTCCTACCTATTAATTTACTGAATGAGCCCCATTTGGAGTGACGCGAAAAACTGATCAGTTTAACTGACCGTGTATGGCCACCTTTAGTCCGTCAGCTGATAAGTTTAGGGTTGAGATCAGGTTATTTTACGCAAAACTTTAACTTGGTTTATCTCGTAATCTAACATACTGAGGATTGTGAGACCTTATGGGGTAAGTTTTAAATATGTCTGAGCATGCGTGGTTTAAGTATTGTTGAACCGTTCTGTTACACGTTGTATAATTCACAATGACCTGTTTTCTCTCGACTTTATGTCATATAATTAGTACTTGTAACAGAGCACTTTTGCATCGCGCTGCGTTATAGTCGGCTTGCAGTCACCTTACGACTAACTAAAAAGCCTGCCCACTACGTAGCTTGGGCAGGGTTTTGGCTCGGACACTTTTTTGCACGATTATTAGGTAATTGCTCGAAGGACGAACTAATTGTTTTTTTTTGGTCATCAAGCTTATTCACAATTTTCAGATGGCTTCCCTGGCCGCGACCAACTGGCCCAAGCCGCTGGTGCTAGTCCCGTGCCTGTCCTGGTCCACGGCATCCGCGGTCTTCTTGCAGGTGGGAATACATAACTATTGAAATCGAATCATTCAATATGGTATCCTAACTATCCTATCTCTATAAGGTTTTTCATTTTCGGCGATTTTTTTACAGAACAGGGGCTATTGTGTAAGCGCTCGTTCTATACATGTTTTTCATCCATAAGAGAAGAACCATGTCTCTTAGTGCAGCTGTTCTCTTTTATTTTCTACGATACCCTAATTTATTATATACGGATTAAAATTAACAACATTACAAGTCAAAAATAAATATTAATAGAAACAAATAATATTAAGTAATAATATTAATACTAGGTGTCTATTACAATTTATTATATTCATATTTTTTTCACAAATTCATAAAATATATTCTCTTTTACATGAAGACTATTAAATTATAATTAGTCCGACAGATAGAATATCAAAAAATATTAGACACGTATTTTTTATTTAGTCAATTTAAAAAAAATTGATAAAGATATAGCCCATTAAAGTTCCGCGTGACGTCACTAGTGCCATACAAATGTATAGACTTCTGTGAGAGAGGTGACGTCACGATCCCTACTCCCAAACTTTAACGAGGTTTATCTTTGTCATTTGTTGTTTGATTGACAAAAGAAAAAATACGTGTCCAATATTTTTTGATAATCTTATACTCACTGACTAATTATAATAATGTTTTTTTTTACCCAGTCACCATGCCTATTGTCTCAATAACTAATTACTTATTATTTCACTCCTACGTATTACGTGCAGGAAATAACTGAGTGGAACAATAAATACTCGTAAATGCGTCAAATGAGTTGCCATCGATCGTCATAAGTAGGATGCGGTTGGCGGTGCCAAGTTTTACTATTCATGTAATCAATATCTATTGGAGCATCGCTTACGGCCATATATATAGTTATGTATGTCAACCGTCGCTATGTTATACGAATATCGATTAGGTAATTCATTAGTTATAGGCCGCGCCACACTAGTTGGCGGATGTGAAGTTAGCTACAAGCTGCGCAACATCCAATCCTGACTTACATAAAGCCGCACGTTGATTGGCTATTGCGCAGTTTGTAGCTAACTTCATATCTGCCAAATTGTATGGCGCAGCCAGGTTTATACCTTAGATCTGATCTGAGATTAATTAAAGGTGACGTCCACAAGTGGTATATTATTCAGAGAAAAATTGAACCAAGATGATATATGCATCATTTGAAAGCTTGATATAGGGGCTTCTCAAAAATATTTAATTTTGATTTTTTTATCCCTCCATTAATTTTTAAATAAGAAAAATAAATTGTATGAAAAATAATAATACAGCGAAAAAAACACTTTATTATTGCTAATAAAGTGCTTTTTTCGTTATTTTACTTGAATTCGTAGCTGATTCTTCCACATTCATCTCTTATTTTGCTAAAATAAAAATTATAACCTACCAGTGTGACCAGGGGCCTTATTTTGTAAGCGCTCTGACGTTCGGCTTCGCTTTTCCTCCCGCTCGCTCTCGCGGCGTGAGTAACTGGCGCGAGCAGGAGAAAAAGCGAAGCCGAACGTCAGAGCGCTTACAAAATAAGACCCCAGGTAATAGGAACAATGTGACAAAAAATACTTAAAAACTGTCTAATTGGTGAAAATGCTTCCATTTAACAATAATGGAGGTAACTTAACCAGGGTTGCTAGAGTTATCACTAGCAACCCTGGTTAAGTAACCTTCTATTGAGCCAAACATATTTATTTATCATAATAGATCCAAGATTAATTTAAAGAAAAACGGAGGGCTCTTTTTTGGTATTAACTATTGTAATAGTTTCAGAAAAATATGAACTTTTTCGAAATGTAACGAGTGTTGTGGTTAGAATTTTTGATTATTATTATACCAGTCTCCATACATTTTGTGGACATGTCCTTTATGTTTATCAATGATGTCGATTTTGGAAGTTTTAGTTGACAGCTCACGTTATGACCACTGCAGGCAGTTGAGGCCTAGTGTTCGACCAATCTATTCACTGTGTGCGGCAGTCAACTCTCACAAGTATTGACTGCCTCGGTGGCTCGGTGGTTAGTAACCCTAACTTCTGGGTCAAAGAGGCGTGGGTTCGATCCCCACCCAGGGCAAGTATTTATGTGAGGAACATAGGTGTTTGCTCTGTGTCTGGGTGCTATTTAGGTACTATCTATACAAGTATACGTATATTTAAAAATATGTATTATCATAATCATTGTCTTATTGAATTACAGATCATAAATAGACGAATATTTATCTTCATAACTAAAAAAACATTGAAATATAATTCTTAACTACCTTATACCTATATAAATACATCCTACCTATATACTAAAAAAAGGCTAAAAATCGAAACAAATACAGTGTCCGTGTGGTAGGGTGCCAAGAACGCTGCCTGCGTTCCCACGCCGAACGGCTAAAGAGATTCTCTGTGCGAGGAATGAGCCAGCTCTCTTGTCACCAGCAGCGTCAACAAGCTTTGACGAAATTGTCTTAAAGATTTTTTTATGGATAAATAATAAATTAAATTACAAAAGCTTGGCATTATTTGCATCACATTACTAGATAGTCAATATTTTGTTCAAAACTTGGAAAGAAATTAAATTCAAATAGCTATTTAGGAAAATACTATAACTGTGCTTAGTTTGGGGTCAGAGGCCGTGTGTAAGATGTCCCCTAATATTTATTTATTTAATAACAGAGGCCGATGTGGTTAGATCCAGGCCTTTGACTGGTCGGACCCTAGGACGTAAATAGCCGTAAATAATAAGAACCAAATTATGAACTATGAATATTTTATGTAAATTAATTACGTTTGTTTAGACTTCTTTTTAATTTAGTGGCTTATGATTCATAGCTGTTCAATCGATTCAATACACTTCTGTTAGGATTCTTTTACGTTCTCCTTTGCCTCTAATAATTTATATCTCGTCCATTGGATTAAGAATTGGACGTAAAAGTTATTACTGTCTCTTTTCATTTGCAGTCTACTAGACGAGGACGGCAACGTTAAGTCTAGGTACGTAGTCCATTGTCATCTAAAACTTAAAATCGACATCACTTAGCATTTATCTAAATAAACACAACGCTCAATGTTGATCGTCGCACCAACTTAAAACACACTAAATTTCGTGTTATCTATTTCTTATATTTCTTTTAAAAACAGATTTAGTTTTGTTTTGCAAATAACATGGCCATTTTTCAGAAGTGTAATTACTCATAATTATGTATTTTTTACTATGGGATTAACTCCAAAATCGCGAAAAATGTAAGTTGTTCCATAATAATTTGTCGAGATTCAATAAACTATTTGTATTGAACAGATGATTTTTGAAATGAAAACTTCTTTATCGGTGTCGTGCGCTTTAAGACACGTGACCTGATCGAAAATTCGTAAGACGGCGAAGAGCGCTTGCGCGATTGTGCGTGTGTGATATTGTATTTTACCACACAAATGATAGTAGGTACTTTGTGTTCATGTTTTCACTTCTACTGACACTGCCGGAGTGCAGCCCGTTGTTTATTTGGCATTTTTCGCAAGTGGTCCCATATTAAAAGTTGTTCATTATGATGAGAATATATATATATGAGAATATATATACTATACACCTCTAAAGGACCTTGTATTTTGCAAAGCATACCTAACCTAACATCTCGTAGAAGTAAAATACAGTTATAAGTTAAACTTTTTATAAGCATGCTATAGTCCGAATCAAACTTCTTGGCGTCTGTTGGCGATTGGTTGCGCAGTAGCAATATATTCATAACTAGCTTTTGTCCGCAGCTTCGCCCCCGTGGTATTTTAATTTTTGTGCTATCCCATGGGAGAATTTTATTTTTCTGACATAAAAAGTAGCCTACGTATGTCACTTTCCTTCGTTTAAACTATGTCTATGCCAAAAATCAAGTCAGTCCTTTGCTCCGTCGTGAAAGAGGAACAAACCAACAAATCAATAAACACACTTTCGGATTAATAATATTAGTAAGGATTATGTCAGCGACGTAAGAGAAGGGATGTGCGCAGCTCGTGGCTAACTTCACAGCCGCAAAGATGTTTGATTCGACCATCGAGCAAGTATCTATAGAGTCAGTCGCGAAAAAGTGTCCGAGTCAAAACCATGCCCAAGCTACGTAGTGGGCAGACTTTTTAGTTAGTCGTAAGGTGACCGCAAGCCGACTACAACGCCGCGCGATGCTAAAGTGCTCAAATATTTAATAAGCTTTGATTAGGTGACAACGTCGAGATTCGAGAAAATGAGTCATTATGAATGATTTCATTTTTTATACACAGGGTTATTTCTAATCAATTAGCATCCTTTTAGAGGCTTATTCTGTACATCAAAACTAACAACTTTTGTTCTGCGACTTTTGTCAAAACTCAATAAAACAGCTGTTCCATACATTTTGTCGCGGGTGAACGATATTTTTCTATGGAACAACAATTTTTTTTAGTTTTGACAAAAATCGCAGAACAAAAGTTCCTAAAAGGATACTAATTGATTACAAATAACCTTGTATATGTGGGTACTCGTATGTATGACGGCGCTCGGACATTTTTTACTACGTTCACTTCACTTAGGGACTGTGGCTCTATAAATATTTGCTCACAGGATTGGACCCAAACATTCGTGTCAAGATTTGAATGATAACGTAATGAATTATTTCCAGGGTGTGATGTCCCAATCAATAAACTGGGATCTGCTCGAAGACCAATACCTATCAGACGGTGTGTACAGAGAAAAGCTTTCCAAAATGGTGACCATAGTCGACGAGGCATTCCTAGCAGGGAAGAAATTCGCACGAACCTACTCTCAATACCCTCTAAACATAGAAAATAACGCGCAATCGAATAACAACCTTAATACTAATAACAACAAAGTAGATATTACATACAAGGAAAACAGTGCCAACGCACAAGTCAAAGATGTTAGCAAGTTAGACTTCGATAAAGTGCCTAATATAGATCTAGTAACTAAGGCTGAACCGACAAGTGATATAGAAAATTTAAATATTGAACTAAAGAAATTGTTAGACGAGGATAAAATTAGTAAAGAATTGTACGACAAGTTGACATCGAATGAGACGTTCGTTTTGGATCACCAGGACATTGAGAATATTAATAAACTTACTGAGGAGAGATTTAAGGAGGTGCTATTTAAATGTAAAGTTGGTAAGTTATAATTGTTAATTTCATTTAATTCAAAATAAATTCAATAATAAATTAGCAACACAAGTAAAAGTTACTATGCAATATATTTATACAGGATTATCCAAAACTGGTGTACTAAGTTGAAAGAAGATGATGCAGACTTTGAGCAAATATCTACAGAGCCACAGTCCCAAAGTGAAAGTAGTAAAAACATTTCCAAGCGACGTCATACATACCGACTTAGATATTTGCAATAATTAATAATTAGTGCTTGTAACCGAGCACTATGGCATCGCGCGGCGTTGTATTCGGCTTGCAATCGCCTTATGACTAACTAAAAAGCCTGCCCTCTACGATATTTGCTCGAAGGATGCAGACCATCATTATGGACAACTTGTACTATGGGGCGAAACCAGATATTTAAGAATAATGTAAATATAGTTTTAAAAAAACTATATTTAATTTAATTATAAAAAAACTGTATAAAAACACGCTTAGTAAACATCCATTTTTTTTTATCAATGCATTGTCATCGGTCTTTGATAGGTGTGCAAAGTTTAAAGAAAATTTGATCGCTCAAAGTAGGTCAAAATCGAGCTCAAAGGGGTTGGTTACAAGCAAGCAAACATACAGGTGAAACTAATAAAAGTGTGTTAAAAACAGCTGCTTCATACATTTCATCGATTCCGAAATGCAGTTTGTAAGGAACGGCTGAATTTTTTTTCTCGAATTTTGAGTTGGCTCATAGCTAAAGTTGTTCATAACGATGGTCTTAGTCACCCTTTTATGGCTTACTACAGGGTAATCAGATAACCCTTATCTAATAACTTATCTCATCTAATAACTTCTAATACGTAAAATTGTTTTAAAATTCCATGTCACAGTTGTAACTAAACTCCTCCGAAACAGTTTGACCAATTTTTATGATTATTAGCGTATATTAGGTAGGTCTAGATCTAGAAAATAGGTAGCAAACTGTTTTAATACCCCTTTTTACTAAAGTTAAGTTTAGTTTTTTTTTATATATGTGGTAAACAACATTTTTCGAGTCGAAATTATCATCATCATCAGCTTATTTCGACCCACTGCATAAGCCTCCTCCCCCTTACGCCAACCATCCCTGTCCTGTGCCAGTCTCATCGGAAATTATAGTAAAAAATATTCAATTTAAGTCAAAAATAAAAATCTCATTTATTTATTTAACTTTATTTGGTTTAGTCGCAAAATGACAGAAGCGCAAAATGACAACCGAGGCGCATATTGTCCAAAGAGCAAAATGTTCATTTACGTTATTGAGTCAATAACTTACTATTGACTCAATCATTTATTATTGAGTTGTAGCCTGAGTCATACAATTCGGCGGTTGCGAAGTTAGCTACAATTTAAGCTGCGCAATATCCAATCTAGACTATAGCTAACATAAAGCTACGCGTTGATGAATTACTTCACATCCGCCGACATGTATGAGTCGGCATAAATTGACTGGTTTTTGTAACTGAATATTATTTTGTTATAATTTCCAGTAAAATCACATCATATTTCTTTTTACAGCGAGCGTAAAGCAAGAACTGTTCGAATTCAAACCGGCTACAGCGTCTCAACCAAACCAAGAACACACAGCCTCACACTCTACCGTAAACAGATCTCTAGAAATCACCGCTACCTCCAACATCTTAACAAAGTCAGAAGATAAACTCCCAAACACAGATACAAAAATCAAAAAAGCTACAGAAACACAACTCACGACAAATGAAAAAACTAAAGCGAAGGAGAAAAGCGCTTGGAATATATCTGAGTTGGCTTCGGATTGGATTCACTTGCCGTTCATGAAGTCGAGTCCGAAGAAGATAGATATAAGCAAAATACATTGGAGGGACAGAGAGGCGTTGCAGTTTATGAGGGGTATTATGGACGAGTGCACGCATTTGAGTAATTTTTCTGTGCCGTTTGACACTTCGCTTATTATAGGTATGTATTTGATATTATACAGTTACAAAATATATTAATTGTTTATCCAAAACTGTACTTCTTTTCATATTGAAATAGCTATGATGGTAACTCTTCGAAGATGGCAAAAAAATAAATTAGCCGCTTGCCGTAATAATATACGATAACCATCTCGGAACGTATTTTAATCCGTTTTATGATATGATGTATTTCTGTTACCGCTATAACAGCAAATACTAAAAACAGAAAATACAATTATTTAAGGGAGCCCCCTTACAACAAACCTGTTTTTTTGCCGTTTTTGGCTCCCTATTAATAATGGTGACAGGAGAATATTTAGTTAAATCTTCACTTCAAAAATAAATAGATTAATTGAAATAAAATTTATATATTTAATATACCCATACAAGTAACGTGTTTTTTGCTCGATGTTAATAACGGCAACAGGAAGATGCTCAGAATATTAAGTTGTCATATTCCCTTTAAAAATAAATAATTGAATTTAAATATGTTAAGGGGGGCTTCCATACACTACAGAACCCTTCGTGTGCGAGTCTGACTCGCACTTGGCTGATTATTAAATCCGCGCTTGACCAGTGACATGGATTGCGGCGATGTGGTCGAAGTTGTAACCTAGAACACCTCCACACCGTATCATTAATTTCGTATGTTTCGTTGTTCTGGTCGCCACAATACGGGCCTCTGAGCCTAGTAGAATTCTATCTCTACGTTTTGTTCTGTATATGTATACTAAGCGCCACAGAAATCGGCGGATGGGAAGTTATGCACAGAACGCGGCGCAATAGCTGAAATATAGGTATACGCGGGAGCCAGAGAGACGAGTCGCCGGGGCACACCCTCCCGCCAACCTCATGCCTCCCGCTCTCTCCTTAATCCCGTGCTCACCACTATGACACGCGTCGGCATTGTGCACACATGCGCAATAATTAGCGAATCACGGCGACGTGTCATCTGCGGCTAACTTCTCCTCCGCCGATTTGTGTGGCGCTTAGTATATTATTGTGTATACATTTAATGCCTATTTGCCATGTTATACTTATCTCCTTGAAATTCCTTTGTAATCTGTGTTCAAATAAATTAATAAATAGAATAATATATGTTTCTGTACAGCGGTGTGCGCGAAGCACGACGCGTACGTGCCGCGCGACGACGTGGGCACGCTGGAGGAGATCTGGCCCGGCGCCGAGGTGCGCTACGTGGAGGCGGGCCACGTGGCGGCTTACATCCTGCACCAGTCGCTGTTCCGGTGCGTGCCGCGCTGCAGGTCTCATGCCGACCTGCTTCTTACAGGCCCCACTCACCGTCACGCCTAATGGATGACATCCATTCTATGTTACGAGTCTGCGACTTCGTCGTTAGAAATGCCGACTTTTCTTTGCTATAGCGATTAGCGTCAAAAATAGTTTAGCAACTTGTCTGATTACCTTCAAACTAAATCATCTGCGGATTTATCTCTATGTACATTGTATTTCTGGTTACATGTATCTTCAAACAATGTTTCTGTAAAAAGTGAAGTCTAAACTTAAATACACTAAATTGGCAACAATAGCCACATTTATTTGGATGTCATCCATTTGGCGTGATGGTGAATGGGGCCTATTAAAGATAGCTCATCATCCATCCATCCATCAGCCATATGACGTCCACAGCTGGACATATGGATCTTCAATAAGACCGGTTGGAAGCGGCTTGCATCCGGCATGATCCTGCGGTCTTGTTGAGGTCATCTGTCTACCTCGTAGGTGGACGTCCTACACTGCGCTTGCAGGTACGTGGTCTCCCCTCGAGAATTTTTCGACCCCATCGGTCATCAGTCCTATGTGCCCTGCCCACTGCCATTTCAACTTGCCAATATACTGGGCTATGTCGATAACTTTGGTTCTTCTACGGATCTCCTCATTTCTGATTCGATCTCGCAGAGAAATTCAGAGCACAGCCCTCTTTGTGGCTCGTTGGACTACTTGGAACTTATTAATAAGGCCCATGATGAGAGCTCGTCACATCAGCTGCAAAATCTCGAACATCGACGTAAGGTGGCGTGTCTGTCAGCTTTCTATCGGATACATTACGGAGAGTGCGCCCAGGAGTTGCACAATCTGGTCCCCCCTGCCCCTTTCTTCTATCGTACGGCTAGACGGACGCGACCAAAGCGTCACCCTTTTATGGTGGACATTCCGCGCGTTAGAACCAAGCGTTTCGAATCCTCATTCCTCATACGGACAGCCGGAATGTGGAACGCTTTGCCTGGGTCTGTCTTTCCACAAGTACACAAACACACATGTACTCGTATACTTACAATGTACATGTACATTGTACTCGTATACGTACAATGTACTATGTACATTGTACTCGTTGTCGTACGTATACGTATACACACATGTACATTGTACGTATACGAGTACAATGTACTATGTACATTGTACTCGTATACGTACAATGTACATGTGTGTATACGTATACGTACAATATAATAAGTATAATTAAGACCGCAGGAACGCATTGGATACAAGCCGCTTATTCCATAGAAGAGGCCTAAGTTCAGCAGTGGACGTCCTACAGCTGATAATGATGATGATGTATGTGTAGATGTATGTATAACATGTATATGTATGTATATTCAAATCTCGAGTAAATAGGTATCTTAAGCGGCTTGCGTCCAGCGTCCAATATTCCATTTAAAATGTCAGTTTTAAAGTGTATCTAATAATTTTATATAATAAAATGTATGTCACTTACCTGTATACACTTACTTGTATACCTGCAAAAATCTTAAAATTATAAAAACTAAATAGACAAGCATTTTAGCTAATATTTCTATTTTTTTATTTTAGGGCTTGCATCAAAGAGGCGTTCGAACGATCGAAAAAGAAATGGAAGGATGGCAAGCACATCGACTGACACCGACTTCAGTTGAACAATCAGTCAAGGGAAGGAAGAGGACAGGAAAACAAACAGTTCCTATATGTATTCCCAGTTTCAAAAAGAAACATAACGAAGACGAGACATTCATATCATGTAGGTACCTTTATAATAAAACTAGCTTTTGCCCGCGGCTCCGCCCGCCTGGTGTTTTGACTTTTGTGCTATCCCACAGGAACCTTCCATATTTTCGGAATAAAAAGTAGCCTATGTCACTTTCCGGCCCTTGAACTATATCCATGCCAAAAATCAAGTCAATCCGTTGCTCCGTTGCTGCGTGAAAGAGGAACAAACCAACAAACTTTTCGGATTTATAATATTAGTATGATACTGAATCGTATTCCTCTGTTATCATAACCACCTGCGTCTTAATGCGTAAATTAGCGCGCTAATTAAGATTTAACGCGTTAAAACATAATGCTAGCATCGTTAAGCGTTACGTAACAGCTTAATTAGCGCGCTAATTTACGCGTTGAAAAGCAGTAGCATGACCAATATAAGGCGAACTGATATCGGTGAAAGGACATGCGCATATATATGTCTCAGTATAACTTCTTAACATGGGGTGGTGTTTGAATTGACATGGCACTATTACTATGTAGTTATGGTTCAAAATAAAAGCTCAGCCTAAGAGACGTTTGAAGTTTGTCCATCATTATTGTGAAATTGATTTTGACATTTGATCACTAGTTCATGTGTCTTTTGTGTTACATAGCATTTTCTATGCGTTTTCGCCGCCATGTTTCTGAGATCACGCATCACAACTTTTTTACTTTATGCCACTTCTACTGTTTTTTTGTTATTCTGAGCTTCTTAACCTATAAACACCATTTATTTGACAACACGGCTTTTCCCGTCAGTATATGTATTTTCTCTCAAAAGGAAAGTTGCTCAATACTTGACTAACTCACACGTAAAACTTCTTACATTGTTAATTTTAGGTGTCTCAAAACAACTCAAAATTGTTTAAATTACCATAATATTATGATTGTTAAAACAATAAAAATACGTGTATAAGCTTTTGCTACTCGTGTATAATTTTAAAAGCCAGTATGTGGTTTTAAAAATAGAATTTTATTTCATCGTGATAAATGAATTACGAATTATGTAGATCAGTAGTCTAAATTTCTTGAATTTACAATACAATATAACAAGGTCTAAAGTATATTTCGTGGTGCGATAAGGCTTCTCAGCAAATTGAAAAGGTTGTTCAAACTTGCCATTTTATTGGTGGATGTTGAGTGCCATAGTAGATGTATTTTACCTTTATTTACAACCTGCGGTATGGATGCGCATTTTATTGTCTAAATATCGTCGCTTTGGTGGTGAAGAGAGCTAACCCACAAAATCAAGTTTTCAGATAAAGAGCAATTAAGGGACAAGGGTCAACTACAAAATATATTTTTTATAATATCTTCTAAACCATTGGTCCGATTTTGATGAAAATTGAGTTGTATAAGGAAAATAGCCTTATTGAATCCCCGTTTTAATATAATAATTGGTAACTATCTATGTAACTAATTTACTAAAAATGTGGGTTGACTCTGTTCTCCACCAAAGTGACGATATATCAAAAAACTGACCACTATCAAATTATGATAATTTAATTTTACGAGTTTTGTATGTAAAGTTCACGATAAAAAAAAAGTTAAAAAGTTCGTATAGCCCTGGTGTCAGTTTTAAGTACACGATGATTTATTTTGTTGACTCTGTACGACTCTTAATTTTGGAATATTCCTAAAGTGATAGATTTTTGGGCACATTTTGTTCAATAGGTACACTTTGCCCTTTTAAGTACAAATGTTTGGAATATTTAGTGAATATTGTTGTACAATACTTTTAGATATTTATTAGACGTGTCGTGTACATAGGTATATACATATTCTCTATTGAGAATGTACAGTGTTAATGTTTTTAAATAAATGTTCTTTATTAATTTTGTGTTTTTCTAGATATTCATTAGGCCCGATTATAGAGGCGCCAGTGTAAATTTAAGGATGTCGGCAGCTTATACATACGTGGACCTTTTCTCCCAAGTTTATTTCTAAGAATATTATGTTCACCAATGTAATTTATGATGCTTCTAAAACTGTTCAGATATGTACAATTTGGCTAAAAATGAATATAAAATAAGAAAAAACGAAAATGGTGCTAGATTTTAAAAACTTGATGTCATGTATTTTTAGTCAATATTGTCTCAATGATATTAATATTGATTTTTTAATCCGCCGATTTGTGTGGCGCTTAGTATATCTCATTTTGTTAAAAAAAATGGTTGTCTGTAATTTCGGATTGCGTTTTTGAGTTCATCGATTTATAAAACGTTATCACGTCAAAAAGCTCAATGTTTTGGACCGATATAAAAAGAAAATGATAAAAGAGAATGACAATGAATTTCGGTTTTCATCCATTTCATGATCAATAGTACAAGAACCGCAACTATAAGATAGGAATATAAGTTCAAACAGCTATTCGAACCTCGGCTGCAGCCTGCGGATGCAGGTCGCGAATGCAGGTAGCACACGCATGACTCGCAACCGCTGCCTGTATCCGTAGTCGGGAATGATTCCGATGCTGGCTGCACGTGCTGCGACAGTCAGCACGTCGGACTTGTCTAAACAGGTTAACGACACTCGCAGCCGAGGCTCAGTAGCACGAGCTGCCACAGCCGCGTTCGTAATCTTTTTTGCAGAAATTCATACTACTAGGTACATAGATAACCAGAGCCCTTAGTCCAGAATTTGCGTAGTTTACTTAAACGTTCGCGTAAGGCTCCATACATTTTGGTTAGTTCTTCCACGTTTCCGCCAGGGGCGCTGTACAAAAATGTATAGAGCCATACGAAAACAACTGTAGTTTCAATTTACGTGTAAACCTGGACTTACCCCTCAGTTGTGCAGCCGAAGCCTGCTTCGTGCAGCTGCTGCAACTGCTGCTTGCAGCTATAGCCTGCAGCCGAGATTCGAATAGAACCTTTAAGGATTATTATGAATAATATCAAAATGATCACGAATATCTCGGATAACTTCAACTGCAGATTTTTGTTAGTACTAGAGTGAGTGAAACCTACAAATATGAGTATGCTTTCTTTTTGGTAATCTTTTTGTACACAAAAATGTATGTTTCTATAAAATATGTAAAAAGACACCTCAGTAAATATTACTAGTCAAAACGAGTTAAGGTGGAACAAGTTAGTCGTCACTCCATACAAACGTCCATGGTACAATACACGATTTTTTAATGTTGAATATCTAAAACTAAGATTTAAATCAATTTATTGTGACATAATCTATGATTATTGCTAAAAATAACTGTAATCAAAACTATGCATTCAACTAAAATAAGCCTCAAAACATTTGAATTTTAACACTGATTTTAAGGAAACTTTAGGCTTAAATAAATCGCACAATAACTAGACTGAGTCCATAGTAATTGAGCAATAATCTTAGCATATATATTCTCAAGTTTAAATAACTTTAATTTGAACTAATTCACCTAGCAGTTTTTACAGGATTCACTATGAGCAAAAGCCTTTACGCGCATTTTTACGCGGCCGTGTTTAGGTAAAAATTATAGTTCTATTTCACCCGACTGTGTACCCCGCGCGGGGAGCGGGACGGAACGTGTAGCGCGTGCTCCCAGCGCGGCCCCCGTACGCTACGCGGCTTCGGCCGAGTCCGGCCGCCATTCTCCACTAGCCCGTGCCCGTGGTGAGTTGGTGTCGTTGAACTCTGTGTTATCACGCAGAGTTCAACGACACCAACTCACCAGACCATATAATATCTTATATGATAAGGACGCATTATTCGACGATCGGACGATCATTGTTTTCAACTTCGGAAGTATTGACGTAGGTATATTCTTTGGACTTCTTGCCGGTTATTTGATTATCCTACAAATTGAACTATGGGTAGGTGGTGATTATTATTATTCCTTTCCGACAGTCGTCCGGAGTAGACGTACGCACGATTCTATCAAAAAATAAATAATTTGTGTCTTTCAAAAACGACTCTTGAACCACCTGAATTACGACTCAAAGTGAAACATATCTGTGATCTCTACTTAAAACATTTGTCATTCAAACTGTGTTCCGTGTAGCCCTTAGTGAAACAATAGATCGCCCGAAGCTGCACCGCACGTGTCGCGCTAACCCCAGTGTGCAGTGATTTTTTTCGAATTGCTCGCACAGTGACCAGTCTCAAGCGCAACTCCAACGAGGATAAATAATATCTCTAGGTAAATATGGCCCAAGTGTGCTCTGTGTGCCAACAGACAATAAAAGTTAGGCAACACCTAACATGCAAAACATGCCTAAACAACTTTGATCTGGATTGCGGAAGAGTGGACATCAAACGATACTTATTAATGTCGCCTACCAAGAAAACACGCTGGCAATGTGTCCCATGTTTGGAATCTAAAGGCAGTAGGAAAATAGAGACTGAAAACACAGCTCGTGTAAAACACACTCCTCCGACATCGCGGCCGAAATATACATATTCTCCTCCAACAACGCGTAACACCGCTCAGAACAGCGCTAAAAATACGACTTCAGAGCACCAGACCGTCCCAAACACTACAACTACTAAGCCAACCGTAGAGCAAATGAGCCCAAGTGAACTCCTAGTCCTGAATGAACTCAAATCCTTTCATTCATTCGTAACGACCAAGTTCCAGACCCAAGAAGAACATATAAATTCCACCCACAAATTACTGACCAGTCTAATAAGTACAACCAACCTAATTCAATCTTGTATGACAAACCTCACTAATAACTATGCCGGTCTGAAAAATGACGTAGAGGCTCTTACAGCTCTAACACAAGAGTACTCAGATGAACATCAAATAGTAAAAACGACTGTAGATTCAAACCACAACCAATGCAAAGAAATCGCAGCAGTAAACACCATAATTGAGCAAGAACTTGCTACGAATAATAAATTATTAGTTTCCATGCAAGAACAATTCCAAACCCAGTTTAAAGCAAAAGATCTATCTACTCCAGTATGGCCACAAATACGTCATGAAATACACGGATCTCAAAAAATAACGCATAACAATAAACTTCGTACTAAGGAAGACGCTATAACTAAAGCACCATCATCTACGCAAATAAAAACAACTCAGCTGCAGATCTCAGGTTACATACAGGCCCCCAATCAATCTCCGATGCCGGCACCACAAACAGATATATCAACAAGTCAGCCATCTGTTGCAGTCTCGGTGCAAACATCACAAGGACCTACGGATTCCTTAGATGCTGATAAAGATAACAACGAGCCATGGCAAGTGTACACATCTAAACGTACGCGTCCTACGCGCCATGGACTAATAAAAGGTGCAAATCAAAGCAATATCCTACAGGCCGCAGTAAGAACCAAAAAGATGCATGCATGCTTTTTTAAACCTGAAACTACGGCAGAAGCTCTAAAGACGTATATGGAAAAATTATGCGGAGACAAAGGTTGCCATGTAGAAAAACTGAAATTGAGACACGGACGTTACTCATCTTTCGCTCTGACTGTACCAGAGAGCGCCTACCAGTTGTTTATGACTGCAGAATCATGGCCGGCCGGCATCGAAATTTGCGATTGGTTTCCAAGAAGTGCCGGGCGTGCCAATAAATCACGATTCCCTCATACGTCCGGCCAGAAAAATGCCTAGGGAAACCCGACCACAGAGAAATTGGAACCCAGGTGAGCTCACTATTATTTATCAAAATGTCTGGGGTTTGAAAACCAAACTCTCCCACTTCAAACAACACATTACTCTCCTGGACAGCACTGACTTAATAGCCGTCACAGAAACCAATTTGGACTCATCCGTTCACGATGCCGAACTAATCCCGCCTGACTGGAGCATTGTAAGGCGAGACCGAGAAGGATCGAGAGGCGGCGGTGTACTTCTTGCTGCGAGACCAGGCCTTGACATCCATCGCCACATGGAACTCGAAAGTAACACTGGTGAGGATCTCTGGGTATCATTTACTCACCAGGGGAAGGAAATCTATACCTGTGTGGTGTATATACCGCCATCAGCCAAAGACGAAGTCTACTTAGACTGGTGTTGCAAAGTAGAAGACAACATAGAAACTTCATTAAGCAAAGCTAATCTGGTAATTTTAGGGGATTTAAATTTAAAAAGTGCTAGCGTTTGCGTAAATAACTATATAGGATATTTTAATACTTACTGTAATCTAAGTGAACGGAACAATATATACAATTTATGTGGCAGTAAACTCGATGTGGTACTAGTGAGCAAGGATGTGTCTGAGGTAAGCGTAATTACGGCTGACGAAGGGCTTGTAGAAAAACCCGACCGGTACCATCCTCCTCTCGATATAACAATAAAAGTAGACAAACAAAAGAGTAGCCCCTTTATAGAACCTAGTAATATCGATGGTACGACAGATTGGAACTTTAAAAAAGGAGATTTTAGTTCCCTTTACAAACTAGTAAATGACATAAAGTGGAATATAGTGCTGAATGAATCCGATCCCAACAATGCCGTTAGAGAATTTTACAAATTAATTTATAGCTGCTTCGATCAATCGATCCCAAAGAAAATCCGTCGATCCAAACCTAGCAGGACTTATCCTATCTGGTACACTCAACATATTATAGTCGACTTAAAACTTAAACATATCCTCCACAAAATCTGGAAGCGTACTAAAGATCGCTATATTTATAGCTTTTATAGGACTTTACGGACAGACTTAAAAGACAGAGTACAAGCAGCGTATAAAAACTATACCAATCAGATACAGGAAGATCTCTCCAAAAACCCAGCTGGTTTTTGGAAATATGTTTCTGATCTTAATTCAAAGGGCGGTTTTCAATCCAAAATAACAAGAAATGGAAAAAATTATACAGGAAGAGCCGCCGCCCAAGCTTTCGCGGAGTGCTTCAATGGGGTTTTTTCAGATCGATCTCCTAAATTAGACCATAATCAAACGGGTATACAGGGAAATAATCACTTGATAAACATCTACGAAATCAGCCCTCTTGAAGTAAGAAACCACATTAATAAGTTAAAATCTAAGAGCTCCGTGGGACCAGATAACATTCCGACCTTTATTGTAAAAGCGTTCAAAGAGGAGTTTTCAACTCCGTTAGCACATATTTTTAACATCTCTCTTAAAGCTGGCACCTATCCGTCAATTTGGAAAAAGTCGAGGGTAAAACCTATCTTTAAGTCAGGCGATAAAACAGGCGCTGAAAATTACAGACCGATTGCTGTTTTATCTGTAATAGCCAAATTATTTGAAAGCATTCTATACACCAAAATCTACAGACAGCTCGAACCGTTCTTGAGTAATGCACAGCATGCTTTCCGCAAGGGCCGCTCTGTAAACACAAACCTACTTACCCTCGCTGACTATATTTCAAAGAAACTCGATGAAAGCACTCAAGTTGACGTTATCTACTTAGATTTTAAAAAAGCCTTTGACTTAGTAGATAATGACGTACTGCTGCACAAGTTAGAAGCCATAGGTTTCGCACCAAAGCTCCTTAAATTTTTTGCCGATTATCTCAACGAAAGAAATCAATTTGTCCGCCTAGGATGCTATGATTCTGAACCTTACTACACCCGTTCTGGCGTAAGCCAGGGTTCCTCTCTTGGCCCTCTCCTCTTTTTGATAATGATGAATGACCTGGAACAATGCCTGACTAACTGTCAATACCTACTCTATGCAGATGACCTAAAAATTTATTATAAAATAAAATCTATCGAAAACTGTTGCTCACTTCAGAAAGATTTAACAGCTATTCATCAATGGAGCCTACACAACAAATTGCCATTAAATATCAGCAAATGTAACATAATGAGCTTCACTCGGTCCATCCGCCCTATTGCTTTCCAGTACACTATTGGTAACGAACCAATATCTAGAACGCAATCAATAAAAGATCTTGGTGTCTTATTTGATCCCAAGCTCAATTTTCACGAGCATATTCAAAAGTTAGTTGCAGAATGTTTTAAGAGGCTTGGATTCGTAACACGAAACTGTCGCGAGTTCACGAACCCTAACGCTATAAAGCTGCTTTATACCGCGCTTGTCAGGTCAAAGATAGAGAGCAGCTCAGTGGTCTGGAGTCCGCACGAAAAAACGTATGTTCTAATGGTGGAAAAAGTTCAAAGACGTTTCTTGCGTTCTTTATACAAAAAAGTTCACGGCTATTACCCATTTTTATATCCCTCAAAGTTTCTCCTCGGAGCGTTAGGCTTTAACTCCTTAGAAACGCGTCGCACTCTCGATCTATTATTAACCTTATATAGGGTTCTGAACGGTACACTAAACTGTCCTGAACTACTATCCGAAGCAAGTCGCCTCACTGTGCCTGAAAATCGAACCCGATTCCGCAGTGGGTGCGTGCCTTTCTTCTCACCCGCACCGGCCCGCACTGTCGCGCGCGAGCAGGCTCCCGTGTACCGCGCACAACGACACCTCAACACTGTCCTATCCACACAAACTAACATCGACATTTGCGCCGACAAACGCTCAATATTTATACAAAATTTACAAATATATTGTGAAAATTTTTCTATTTTACAGTAATTTGTAAAATATTTGTAACGTATTATATGTAGATTTAATATTTTGATTGTATTTTCCTATCAAATGCAAATAATTAGGTTTTTGCAGTTAGACATATAAAATGTAAATAATATTTAGTTTTTTAAGATATAATGTCTTGGTTTTACCATAATGTTAGAAATTGTATATGTTTGTAACAAGCAAACAAATTAACGCCTACTATCCCAGGACAGAAGTTCTTATTCTCTTCTGTGCCTGCTATAGTTAGTCAACGTTGACGTGGCGATATAAGCCATATTAAAGGTAACATAATTAGTATGAAAGATTAGTATAAAAGTGTGTTATAATTTTATTTTTGAATTTCGTGTATACTTTGGAATATTATTATTATTATATCAAATTTTGACATGATTGATTAAGTGTGACATTCTAACTATATAAATTTTGTAATGCATGTAGCAAGATTTGACCAGTGTACATATATACTTACACTATCGCATTGGAATTTCTGTAATGGTAGTTGTAATTGTGATAAATAAATAAAAAAAAATAAAAAAAAAAAAAAAAAAAAAAAAAAAAAAAAAAAAAAAAAAAAAAAAAAATTATTAGTAGTAGGTATTAACAATTGTACTGGGTAATTCTGGATTAACGTAGGTAGAGCGCGTTTGTTTACGCTCGCAGTGCATTATAAACGGACCGGGCTCATTTTGTCTTCTAGAAGGTACTTATCCGTTCCCCGTACGCGTTCTGGTGTTCGACTTCGCTTTTCATCCCGCTTGCTCTCGTAGCGTAAGTAACTGGCGCGAGCAGGATAAAAAGCGAAGCCGAACGTCTGAACTGTTTCATTATTCTGAGTTCAGAACGTTAGGTTAGATACACTTACGTTAGGTATATTTGTCAGAACATTTCATACAACTCTAATAATATTACGAAAAATATGTAGGTACCTACTTACCTACAGTATGATTTTGTTCAATTGAAAGGTGGTGGTTAAGATCATCATTAGGAACAACTTTTACTATGGGGCGTACCTAATTCGAGAAAACAAACACGTTTTTCTATACCTATGTCGTAGTAAAATTTGATAAACCTTTTTTTTGCAAAAATCCTAGGAAAGGAGATCTTTCACAGTCCATACATTTTTGGGCTAATTCCGAAAGTGCCGGCCAAAGTATTTCATTATAGAATAATAGTAGTGCATATTAATTTGAGCATATTATACTATGGTACCAATCCTCTAGGACCACTCCCTGAGTAGTTATCGAATTTTTAAATTATTTATTTTTCATATTTCTTTCTCTCATTAGAGCTTTTTAATAATTAATTAGGATATTCTATTAGTACATATAATTATGTACATTTTAATTAGTAATTTTACTTTGTTTGGTATTATTACACAGAAAAAAAACCATACTAGCGGTTTGGCAATAAAACCCGTCTGAAACTAAGTACCCCTCGCAAGAAAAGGAAGGGAAAGCCCGCAGCTTGGAAAAAAAATAAAGAGAATGTTGTAGCTGCAGCGGCTACGTCCGAATCGTAAGTTATTAAATGTGTTTCATTTTTACATCATGAAAATTTAGAGAAACACCCTAAACAATCTATGTTATTTCAGATCACCACAACATTATTCTAAAAAGTCATTAAATGACGGTTGTAAACTAAACTAAAATGTTATTATTTTCATCATAGCCTAGTATAAGTCCTACCTACAATTTATTGACACTTTTTGAGATCTCAATAGAGAAAAATAAGCATAATATTTAGGATGAATAAGACTAAAAGTATTTTACGATTATTTGACTGTATAGAAAATCTGTACATATTGCTTTCCACCCATTTGATGTCATATACTTTTATTATTTACTAGCGGACCCGGCGAACTTCGTACCGCGAAAGTTAAAGAATGTAGGTAGCTAACCTTACGGTGATACCTACATTGAGATATTTTAAGTTTAATGGATGTTATCCAAAATGTAGATCTCATTGAGCTATCTCACCTTTAAGATAGCATTGATCAAAAGTTGACATTTGCGGAGATAAACCACTTTTAAGTTCAAGCTGTCATCCAAAATGTAGATCTGGTTTAGATATCTTAATTTTGTAAAGACAGTAATGATCTAAAATCGGCAGATACGAAGATAAACCACTATTAAGTTCGACAGCTGTCATCCAAAATGTAGATCTGGTTCAGCTATCTCACTTTCGTGAAGATATCATTGATCAAAAGTCGACAGTTACGGAGATAAACTACTTTTAAGTTCGACAGCTGTCATACAAAATGTAAATCTGATTGAGCTATTTCACTTTTGTGAAGATAGCATTGATCAAAAGTTGACAGTTACGGAGATAAACTACTTTTAAGTTCGACAGCTGTCATACAAAATGTAGATCTGATTGAGCTATCTCACTTTCGTGAAGATAGCATTAGTCAAAAGTTGACAGTTACGGAGATAAACTACTTTTAAGTTCGACAGCTGTCATACAAAATGTAGATCTGGTTGAGCTATCTCACTTTGGTAAAGACAGTAATGTTCGGCCGATTCGGAGCAGCACCAACGGCGCAAATATGCTAACCTCGGCAGTGGTTACTTATTTCAGCCGTTTGAAATTGAGACATTGTGCCCGTGGTGGCCGGTCTTATTTTTAAAAGTCTTTCTGAGCGTCTGGTGTACCCGACGTGTGTGTGTGGTGTTTATTTGGCTAACGTATATGCATTGCCAATCAGCGTGGCAATGCTGCCAGCATGCTGGGCACGCTGCTAACTGGCAGTGGGCTTGAGTATTTGGACTATCTATAGACCTTCAAGGGTCTGTAGATGATCCAATTGATTGTTATGTAGTAGTAGTTTATAACGTTTTACATTATAAGTCTTGTACTTAGTGGTAGTTAATAAAGGCACTTGCTCTATAAAAAAAAGTCAAGTACTCTTGCACCTTGCCACTGTCCAAACCTAACCTGACCTACCTACCTAAAGTATTATGATACCTTATACTTATAAATGCTTCTATTGATTAAGATACGAGTAAGGTTAGAGTGTACGGGTTCCCGCCTTGTCGTGGCGGGGGAACTTAGTAGCCGAGGCTTATGGGCGGCGCGGGAATCCCAGAGCCGCTTCTCTGGGTTTCTTCTGAGACAGCTGAGAAGGCGGCGCTCGAGGTCTCCCGATTTTTTGGGTTTTTTCTCCCTTGGCAGCTTAGAAGTTCGCACTCGTGGTTGGGCCGCTTTTCTGGGCTTTTTAACTATGGCAGCTGAGAGGCTGGCCGGTAAGTTGCGTGCCTCATGAGGAGTGCCGCAACTGAGGCGAACTGAGACTTTTATCACTGTTCAATCCTAACCAAACCAACAGAAATGTATGTTCGTGTCAAGGTCACAGTTCACAGTCAAGGTTAATAACCTTAGAGTCAAGATACTTATACTCATGCCATACTACTCCTAAAAATCAAGTCGATTCGTTTCTTCGTATATTAGTATGGATTCTGTACCATAAAGGTAGAATAAAGAAACATGTTTAACCTCTAATGGTGGTATATTTAAAAATATTTTTAATGTCAGACAAAATGACGGCCCAGTAGGTATTAAACGTCATTGTAATATGTAGCATGGCATAGGGAAAAACCATTTAGTCCAATTTTAATGTCAGTTGTCACTGTCAATCCATACTATATTCCCTTTTCGAGGAGCTGTAATGGTCAAAAGATAATTTGTCCCTTTGCTATGCTAAGCGTGACATTTATAAAAGTCTGCAGTCAATATATGTCACTTTTCATCTTATTACGTTTCGTCAATCCATATTAGGCCCAATTATGAACGCGCCATCGTAAAATTAATAGGAATGTAAAATGTGTTCTCGCTATCGAATCCCTAAAGAGAAACAGAAACAGAAATATTCTAATTAGCTGTTATAATTACGACGGTGCCTTGAAAATTGGGCCTATTAGCGTCGTTGTGATAAGTGACAGTTTCGCTAACGATTTTTTAAGGGAAAAATGATATGAACAAGAGAAGATGAATAACTATCAAAAAATATAAAAAGGAACGGGATATAAAGTATTCTATGTCCTTCTCCTGGTTCTAAGCTACCTCCCCACCAATTTACAGCCGAGTCGGTTCAGCCATTCTTGAGTTATAAATGGTGTAACTAACACGACTTTCTTCTAATAAAATACTTGATTTTAATACTCGATAATTACCCAGGGATCCTAGAGAGTAGGTTTACAAGTAATAGCAAAATATCATAAAAAAATAACAACTCAATTAAAATTACAAAAACGATATTCAAAACTCGATAACTACCCAGGGAGTGATCGATGAGAGTTAGTCCCATAGTATAAAATGCTCAGAATAATATGCACTAACACTATGTCCTCATTAGTTATAATTTGGCCGGCACTTTTAGATTTAGCCCAAAAATGTATGGAACGTGAATGATGTCCTTTATTGAAGAAGCGAAGGTATCTGGATTGTCAAAATTTTTATTCATCTGTCCGGTTGTTAGTTTTTAGTCATCAGCGACATTTTTAGTAGGCATTTATCAACCGACTGATAATATTTAGCAAAATAATAATAGTCAAAATCCCAACAAGTATGTAAGTAGGTATTAACCTTTTTTAGTACGTAACATTTTAAGAACGTATTTTACTCCTCACGAATTTTTGCTATGGGACCAACTGCGAAAACGCGAAAAATGATGAGCCGATCCGTACAATTTGTCGAGAATTAATTAACTTTTTGTACAGAACAGCTATTTTTTTCGATATTTCGCAGTTGGTCCCATAGTAAAAGTTTTTCGTAATGATGAGTAAATGCATCCTTATAATGACAGATATTAAAAAAAATAAGAATGTAGGTATTTCGATCAAGATCGAGCTGAGCATTTTGCTGCGAAATTGAACCGTACTGCTTTTGTTATTGAGAACATTTATGAATGTGCAATTTGGAGAACTGACTAAGTACCTATACTCGAAATTACTACAAAATGTGCTCGCGAAGTCTCTACTATTTGGATAACTACTTGACGTATTGTATTATTATATTGTATAATTGTATTAGATTAGATTCAATTCAATAAACATGCGACGTGACAACTCTACAAGGCAGGTATTCACGCAGCTTGGATTTACGATTACTCATTCAATATTATAGTGTCCGCGTTGAATGAAATGGCAGACGTGGGCGTGCGTGTCGAAATACGCATATTGTGATATTTCATTGTGTGCGCACACGCTACCTCTACTGCTCATCACCGAGTCTGTCTCTTTCTCGAGCTAGACAGTTGAGATAGCATTCATTTTAGCCACGCCCATAGAGGAGTTCGTGCCGTCAAATTGGTTACCCTTACAGACATGCCACACGAGCGTTGACGCCGCGTAATTGCACCGCGGCGTCACCGCCGCTGCACCGCCGCGGTGCAGCGGCGGTGCTGAGCGTCGTCGCGGCGTCACCGCGGTGACCAGTGTTGCCGGTAGCGATTTAGACATTAAATCTAGAGTATTCGAGTATTCTATGATTTTTTAGCGAGAAAAAAGGTTTTGACGACAACCGTTCAATCTTAAACTGAAGATGAGAAAAATCCCTCGTACACGTTAGAAATCAGATCGTGTAATTTGTCACGACGAATGTCACAGTAACAGATTTCCAAGTGACAGCTGTCAAACTTCAAGTGATTTATCTCGGTCATTATCAATTCTAGACTACTGTTGTTTTCATAAAAGTGATAGAACTCGACAAGATCTACATTTCGGATGACAGCTGTCAAACGTAAAAGTGATTTATCTCGATTATTATCGATTCTAGACTATTGCTCTCTTCACAAAAGTAATAGAGCTCGACGAAATCTACATTTCGGATGACAGCTGTCAAACTTCAACATGATTTATCTAGGTTATTATCGATTCTACACTACTGCGGTCTTCACAAAAGTGATAGAGGTCAACTAGATCTATATTTCGAATGACAGCTGTCAAACTTAAAAGTGATTTATCTCGGTAATTATTGATTCTAGACTACTGCTCTCTTCACAAAAGTAATAGAGATCGACGAGATCTATATTTCGGATGACAGCTGTCAAACTTAAAAGTGATTTATCTCGGTAATTATTGATTCTAGACTACTACTCTCTTCACAAAAGTAATAAAGCTCAACGAGATCTACATTTCGGATCACTTTGAAGTTTGACAGCTGTCATCCGAAATGTAGATTTCGTTGACCACTATCACTTTTGTGAAGACAGCAGTAGTCTAGAATCGATAATAACCGAGATAAATCATGTTGAAGTTTGACAGCTGTCATCCGAAATGTAGATCTAGTTGAGCTCTATCACTTTTGTGAAGCGAGCAGTAGTCTAAAATTGATAATAACCTAGATAAATCACTTTTAAGTTTGACAGCTGTCATCCGAAATGTAGATCTTGTCGAGTTCTATTACTTTTGTGAAGACAGCAATAGTCTAGAATCGATAATGACTGAGATAAGTCACTTTAAAGTTTGACAGCTGTCACTTGGACAGCTGTTACTGTGCCACTCGTCGTGACAAATCACACAAGTCCATACTCGATGGGCTTATGAGATATTTTTCATGACATTTTGCACAAATCAATGCATCTATTTTAGATTCTATCGATCGGCCACATTATTTCTCTAATATATCAAACGAAGAACAAAAACAATTTCTTTCTGCGGTTGGCTCACACAAAATTAGACTGTATATGAGAGATTTTACTTATCTTTAGCCGGTTATCCCTAAACCTTTTTTTCCGCTAACTGCCTAGATGTCATCAGTGGCTAAGGCAACACTGGGCGCCGCGGTGTCGCCGCGACGACGCTCAGCACCGCCGCTGCACCGCCGCGGTGCAGCGGCGGTGCTGAGCGTCGTCGCGGCGTCACCGCGGCGACCAGTGTTGCCGGTAGCGATTTAGACATTAAATCTAGAGTATTCGAGTATTCTATGAATTTTTAGCGGGAAAAAAGGTTTTGAATTCATCAATCCGTTCAATCTTAAACTGAAGATGAGAAAAATCCCTCGTACACGTTAGAAATCAGATCGTGTAATTTATCACGACGAATGTCACAGTAACAGCTTTCCAAGTGACAGCTGTCAAACTTCAAAGTGATTATCTCGGTCATTATCAATTCTAGACTACTGTTGTTTTCATAAAAGTGATAGAACTCGACAAGATCTACATTTTGGATGACAGCTGTCAAACTTAAAAGTGATTTATCTCGGTTATTATCGATTCTAGACTATTGCTCTCTTCACAAAAGTAATAGAACTCAACGAAATCTACATTTCGGATGACAGCTGTCAAACTTAAAAGTGATTTATCTCGGTAATTATCGATTCTAGACTACTGCTCTCTTCACAAAAGTAATAGAGCTCGACGAGATCTATATTTCGGATGACAGGTGTCAAACTTAAAAGTGATTTATCTCGGTTATTATTGATTCTAGACCATTGATGACTTCACGAAAGTGATAGAGCTTAACGAGATCTACATTTCAGATGACAGCTGTCAAACGTAAAAGTGATTTATCTCGGTTATTATCAATTCTAGACTACTGCTCTCTTCACAAAAGTAATAGAGCTCGACGAAATCTACATTTCGGATGACAGCTGTCAAACTTAAAAGTGATTTATCTCGGTAATTATTGATTCTAGACTACTGCTTTCTTCACAAAAGTAATAGAGCTCGACGAGATCTATATTTCAGATGACAGCTGTCAAACTTAAAAGTGATTTATCTCGGTAATTATTGATTCTAGACTACTGCTCTCTTCACAAAAAAAATAAAGCTCGACGAGATCTACATTTCGGATCACTTTGAAGTTTGACAGCTGTCATCCGAAATGTAGATTTCGTTGACCTCTATCACTTTTGTGAAGACAGCAGTAGTCTAGAATCGATAATAACCGAGATAAATCACGTTGAAGTTTGACAGCTGTCATCCGAAATATAGATCTCATTGACCTTTATCACTTTTGTGAAGACAGCAGTAGTCTAGAATCAATAATTACCGAGATAAATCACTTTTAAGTTTGACAGCTGTCATCCGAAATGTAGATTTCGTTGACCTCTATCACTTTTGTGAAGACAGCAGTAGTCTAGAATTGATAATAACCGAGATAAATCATGTTGAAGTTTGACAGCTGTCATCCGAAATATAGATCTCGTTGACCTCTATCACTTTTGTGAAGACAGCAGTTGTGTAGAATCGATAACTTTGCACAAATCAATGCATCTATTTCAGATTTTATCGATCGGCCACATTATTTCTCTAATATATCAAACGAAGAACAAAACACTTTCTTTCTGCGGTTGGCTCACACAAAATCAGACTGTATATGAGAGATTTTACTTATCTTCAGCCGGTTATCCCTAAAACCTTTTTTTCCGCTAACTGCCTAGATGTCATCAGTGTCTAAGGCAACACTGGGCGCGGCGGTGTCGCCGCGACGACGCTCAGCACCGCCGCTGCACCGCGGCGGTGCAGCGGCGGTGACGCCGCGGTGCAATTACGCGGCGTCAACGCCCGTGTGGCATGTGCCTTAAGGCAGGATTATGTACCAATTGATAAAAAATAAAAATGATTATATCAATATCTAAAAAAAGAAAATAATTATATCAATACCTCCAAAAATAGCCAAATCGAAAAGAAGTCTGTCAATACGTATTTTATTTTGGTCATAATGAGCACAAGTAATGGAGGAGTTCCTCGTGGACCAATGATATCCTAGAAAATGGGCGTCGTCGTCTATAAGTACACCTGTATAGTGTATTATTATAAGTTCATTTAATCACTCTTATTTAAATTTAAAGCTAGTTTGAAAAGCAGAACCTCATTTCAGATGCTGACAACGGATAAGAGGGGAATTCCTCGTGGACCAACTGCTGTCGCACAACTATAGATGTGCGAAAGCAGTCAGGTTTTTTTTTAATCTTTCGCGAAGGTACTACTAAATAAAAGTCATTAATTTCAGTTCCCGATTGCACAACTAAGCTTAATTAAGTACAGCCGTGTGCACTTCTAATGATGACCTACTCCACGTCACACTAGTACCTCTATCATTTTCTCTCTTATCACACGGTATTTTGAGTTAAATACAGTAGTTCGGAGCGCCTGTTTAGCGGTTTGCTGTCGCGCGATTGTACGAGTCGGTTATCGCCAGTTTTCCACACGATCGATGAGTCACGTATTTGTGTCTGGACAGAATAGGCATGAAGACTGGGTACAAAAATCAGTGATTAATTTATTAGTCCGTAAGTTAGATTATCAAAAAATATTGTACACGTATTTTTTCTTTTGTCAATCGAACAACATTGCCCGGGAGGTAAGCTCAAAAAATGCGACTATTTTCTAAAAGCTGATTTTTTGGGATAGGGTAGTCATGGTGGTGTACACCGATACCCCAGATTCAGTCAGCTGAAATCATGGTCTATTATCTTCTATTCCAAGGCTGAAATGCTTAGCGTTTGGTGGAGATACCAGTTTGTTTTTTTTTCATTAAATGAGTATCTTGCGATCTATTACTTTTAAAAGCTGAAAATTGGTGTCTGGGTAGAAAAATAAATTAAAAAAGTTTACCAAAGCAAATTACCTGACAAAAGTAACAAGGCTTGTCAGTCAGGTTTTAAAGTAGCGCTGCTTTAAAGGGGTGTTCCTCGTGGTCATACTAGTTTGTCATATGAAAAGCTCTGTTACATATTTTGGGTGATTGGCTGTGGTTAAAATCTTTTTTAGTTATTTTTCTACCCGCACGCCAATTTTCATCTTTTAAAAATAGTTGCAAGATATTAATTTAATTTAAAAAATATCAAACTGGTATCCCCACCAAACGCTAAGCATTACAGCTGATTGAATCCGGGGTATTGTTGTACACCATTATGACTACTACCAAAAAATCAGCTTTTAGAAAGTAGCTGCGTTTTTTGCGCTTACCTCCCGGACTAAAATGACAAAGATAAACCTTGTCAAAGTGTGGAAGTGGGGGTCGTGACGTTAATTCTCTTACAGAAGTCTAGACATTTGTATGGCACTTGTGACGTCACGCGGAACTTTGACGGGCTATATTTTCATTATTGTTTGTTTAATTTACCTAAGAAAAAATACGTGTTTAATATTTTTTGGTAGTCTATCTGACGGACTTATTTTATTTTTTAGTCATCATGCCTATAATTGGGTATTCTTATAAGTGACAAACGCGCGTAAATCGCCTTTTCTGAACAAACTAAGGTAATAAAACCAAGCAGATTGTTACTTATGTTTTTTTATTCCGAATAATTGCTCATACACAATCACAAACGGACAAACAAAAAAAAATACATTACTGCGTAAAAATACAATGAGGGTGTAATGAACTTCTTCTAGATTCAACATTACTCAGCAGCTTGATTACATACGCTGTCAATCTCAATCTTTTTGTAATCGCGCGATTCAATTTTTATTCTCTACATAAACAACCCGATGACGGCGATTTTGAATTAAGCGGTTTGATTTTAATAGATGAAGTAGCAAACATGTAAATGACACGCGCATGATATTGTCCACATTTAGCTAGTTTAGCTTAAGTTCTAATTTTTTCTTTGATCTTGTCGCTTTTTCATCCCAGGCAATACACAATATCTTGAAGATTTACATTTTCAAAAAATTGTCAGCCAACGTAATCAGGTTGTAGTTTTCCTTATGATAAATTTAACAGAAATAGATCATTGATGACATAAATCCATTAAAACTTAGCAAAACAATTAAAAATTTAGTACCTTAAGTAACTTCCTTCGACTATAAGAAATTTATAAAAAGTTAAAACAATGGCGACGTACACATATTAATATGTAACTGTCTGTTCTTAAATTATCTTATTAAGTTTTAATGTATGTATGTATGAGTTTTAATGTATACAAGCCTTTAAACAAAATTGACATTTGACTGCCGCTAATATCGATTTAGTTGTACCATTTTGCCAAATCTTTTTTTAAATATATGAAAAAAAGATGCATGATATAATTATCGTAGTCTTGTCAAATCGAGTTTTATTTATTTACTAGTTTTTACCCGCGGCTTCGCCCGCATGATATTTTGATTTTTGACGCGATATTATTATAATTTATAGCCTGTGTGTTATTCTGATATATAAGCTATATTATTGCAAAGTTTCATATCAATCCGGTCAGTAGTTTTTGCGTGAAAGAGTAAACATCCAACAGCCGCCAAGAAGTTTGATTCGGCCTATGTTAGGAATATAGGAAGTTACTATTTTTAATAACAATATATAAATACTCACGGGTGGGATTTATGGCAGGCAGCAAATCTATAATTTCTGAATAGGACTAATTAAACGTGTGCACAAACCACGCTAGTTTCAACAATCAAGTTTCTATTTTTTCAAAATACCGGGGGCCTCAATAAATACCTTCGTATATCAAAACTTGGTAAAATATGATATAAAAAAAAAACAAAAACCGTAATATTTTGAAACTTTGGTACAACACAACCGATATTTCACTAATTTACTATTGCAACTTAAAATCGTAATAAAGCTTTAATAAGTTTTCCAGACAAGCCGTTCATTGACGAGGCGCGGCGCAGAAGTGTTGTTGCAAAATCAACTCTTTCCTGATAGATAAAGGTATAAAATTGCGGAATCGCCAAATAAGGAAAGCAAATGGCAAGCAATTTTGAACATACATCCATTAGCCGTAGAAAGTCCACTGCTGGACATAGTCTCCCTTATGAATTTCCAATAATTAAGCGGCCTGCATCCAGTGCGTTCCTGTGGTCTAGGTCCACCTAATCGGTGGACGTCTTACGCTGCATTTGCATACGTTGTCTCTATTCGAGAATTAAAGGGCTCCATCGGCCATCCGTTTTTCGAATTTTGAGCGAACAATAAAAGAGAGAGAGAGCTGATTTTCCAACTATTGTTTACATCACATACAACGCCTCTTCAGTGAGCGTTGCACTCGATGATTTTACGAATGTGGTCCGAATTACGCTATTACGCAGCACTGGATTTAGAAACGTGAAGATACTTGGACTAAGACGTTTTAGATATGCGAGAGAAATTCGAAATGGTCCAAATTGAAATAGGCCTAAGTGCGGCAGTAGATGTCCTATGATTTTATTGACAACACGGATAACCGTGATTTATAATTTTAATCCAAAATCATTTGAGCTTCCAACTAAAATTAGACTTATTTTGAACATGAGAACTGTTAGCGTAATTCGGAACGCATTTCTTGTGACATAACATCTGTCAATTTTTATAAAACTGAACAGAACTGCGATGTGAAACAAGTATTCTAACGCATTCTTACTCTAATTATTTACAATTAATTTTCTTATACTATTTTATATTCTCATAAGTTTTATTTTTAATGTAAATATCGTAAATACATGTAGAAGATCAGAAGAAAGGTAGAAAGCCATTCTTTCATGGTAGTAGCACACCGAGTGTCTTATCTAATTATAAACAAAGTAAATAATTTTTTTTTCATTCATTAAAATCAACTTTAGCTAACCTTTATCTTTCAATTTTCGTTTGCCTTAAAATATAGAACTTTTTAATGGAAAAAACAACACAGTTTTGACTAAAACACGAATAAAACGCTAATTTAATCTGCGATAATGTTCATGTTAAGGCTTATTCACAACATTAACCTTTTGACCGGAAAAATCACAATAACTTTACCGGAATTTTCAGGGCGCCGTATTCCAGAAAAATAATATGACATCAGGGGCCTGATTCTCTATCGACAAAACAATTTATTTCCGTAAATTTCGTTTGGAGAAATATTTGATAAATATAAAATTACGTTAAAATGAATAAAAAACTGAGTTTAAGTTATGATATTTGAAAAATAAATATTTTTAATAAGAATTTCTTAAAAATAAAGAGCACGTTAGAGCGCGTTACACGCTTGTTTTCATACAGAATCACCCACCAGTAGTGTTCACTGTTAAAATAAAAATAAACTAAATAAAACACAAAATAACATAACATTGACGTAACAGATAATATAGTCGACAAAAAACCAAACCCCATAATAAGAAATGAAAAATAATTGAGGCGCGGCGGTCAAAGGGTTTATCATTTTTGTGCTTAAATAAAGCGTGACGTCACGCTTGATATAATTTTCAGATTTTTTTTAATAACAAATGTTACTATTAAATTGGACTGCAAAAGCCAATGCCGGATTTTGTATGGAAGGTGGCGCCTTTTTTTTTTCGCGCGGCCATCAACCAAACCTTGTTTTTATAGTTCAATATAGTGTAACAAATGATGATTATGAAATGCTGCAGCTGTAGTATCAGTCCAAAAAGAGTTACAAGAGTTTGGAAGTTTGTTTTGATTTATTTGTTTTTAAGGTTATTTTTATCACCTAGGCGCAAGTTACGAGTTAAGTTGACATAAATAAAAACTGTTGAATGCTTTTAGAATTGTTAGGAGTGAGATTGCACCTGGAACTATCTCGCCTTCTGCAAACCTCATCTCCAAATTATCCGTTTATGTCTGTAATGCGGTAATTGAATATTTACTTGAAAAATGGCATGGAAGAAATCGCTTCGATAATGTATTTGTCTATGTCTGTGTCTTTGTGTGCAATGAAGTGTTCATTCATTCCTTTATTTACCGTGTATAATGCATACCGCGTAATATATATGTTGTCTGGTGTAATACCAGAGATTTATAATCATAGCAGTGCTAGATAGATATCAGAGTCCTAAAACAAAAGCCGAGTCGTAGTTTTAAAACACTGTACTGTACTGTATCAGCCTTTTAATAGTCCACTGCAGGACGTAGGCCTACCCCACGAAGGGTGATTGGGCCATATCCACCACGCTGGCCCAGTGCGGGTTGGTGGATTCGCATACGCCATCGAATTTCTTCTACGGAAGTATGCAGGTTGCCTCACGATGTATTCCTTCACCGAAAAGCCAGTGGTGTGAAATTCCGTACATAAATTGCAAAGAACTCATTGGTACGGGACCGGGATTTGAACCCACGACCTCACGATTGCAAGGCGGGTGTCACTACCTCTAGGCCACCACGACTTAAAACACTGGTCACCAATAATTCAAAACACGCTCACATAACACAAAGGCGTGAGAGCATAGAACAATTAATACCGAGGCGACTCCGGGTTCTTCTCCCCCCGTGTTTGGCGGAAGTGAGGTTACCAACTAGAGCTATATATATTTTTGGATACTTGAACTGATTTTATTTCAAAAATAAAACACCGAATTACTTTGACAATTATAATTTCAACAAAAATAATCAAAAGTTAAACAATCGGACAGCGATTCGACACAATTTAACTAAAGAGAAATGAAATATCGGACGATGTTTCTACGACGGTGGCTCGAGGCAAAGTGTCGGCGCGGCGTTTGCGCACCGCCTTTTATATCATTCGCCGGCTGTTACTCGTCTACCTTTCAACGATATATTTTTTTGCTGCTGGACGCGTCGGCCGCTAAGGGCCGAGGGGCAATGGTTAGAGGGTGCGAGTACCCTTCCCAGTCCGCGAGGACGGGCGGCTTCGCTCAGCACCCTCGTTAGCCTCTAGTGTGGCCATCGTTGGCTATATCTTGGCTAGGTGGAATTGGGTGGACCATCTTATGGCTTGGTGGTGTTGTCTCAGATTGGAGTCTTCACGACCTGCACTGAACCAAGTGCAGGCGGCATCTCTTCCTCTTTGACTTGATATGACGTGACGCACGTCGGGTCCGGTGGCGTACTCGAACAGGCGAACGCGGCTTCGGATGGTCAGTCTCGAAAGTATACACTCGACCAAGACCGACTGAAACGCGGTGCGGAGCTCTCCCAGCCTGTCAGGGTTCGTAGCGATGCGGAGATGGGGAGTGGGATCGCTAACCCGGCTCAAGCGCGCCGCTGCGCAAGACAGGGATCACGTCTCTAACATCCCCTTTGAAGCTCCGGTCGTCGAGCACGATGGTCAACGACGCAGGTTGGGCGGCGTCAAGCTCACGCCAAGGCGAAGCGACGCCTACCCGTGGTTGTCCGGTAGTATGCCACGATGGTGACTGGCATCGATGTTGAAGCTGCTGGCACCGGGGGAGAAACTCGACCCCGGCCGCCGATGCGGCCTCGCGTCGCATAAGCGACAGCAGCGGCACGATAGCTGGGTGTCGCGACACTAGGCATCGCGAGTTGGGGTCCGTGTGTGGCGCAAAAGTGCGTGGTATGTCTGGTAAAGCGCGCCCCGACCGAATACCGAGGCGTGAGTGAGAATTAGTTAATCCTTATTCTTTTGATTTGCTGGGGGGTGGGGCGCGGGGGGAAGGGGGCGGTTTGTAAGTGAGAAATTGAAACAAATCAAGCTCCTCCTGTGCGCATTAGAGTAAGACAGGAGACAGCCAACTACATACACATCCTCAGCGGTGGCGGCGGCGGTGCGTGCGGCGATTCCAAAACGCCGGCGGATTGACCACTGTCAAATCACGAGTGCTTGGCGCACCATAATCTAGTAGGTACCGATATAAAGATTATTTAGATGTTTTAAATGATCTATTATGCGGTATATTTACAAAAAACTTGATGAATATCTACAAATTTCTAACTCTCATAACTTTTCTCGGACTGAGGGTAGAAGTTTTTTGTTTAATAAACGTTGTTTATAACATCTTATTGTACTAAAAAAACAAGGTTTGGTTAATGGCCGCGCGAATTTTAAAAGGCGCCAATTTCAGGCATTGGCTTTTAAAGTAGGTACCATTCCTAATTAGCAAAATGGTAATTTATATGTGATTTATAGCTGTTCCTTTACAAAAGATATTGATATCTCGGCATTATACATTCGACTGGGATATAAGAGAGAAACATTCTTATCCCTTCTATGACACATAATTCGGTTCACCCAAGTTAAATATAATAAGCAGTTGAAACTTAAATAATATGGAAATGTGTGGGTACTTAATGATTGCCTTTTTGGCCAAATCACATATAAAAACAGCAATCATGAGGTCCAGGAATTACAAAAACAGACCTTATTCCAACGATATAACAATAATTTATACAATAACTTTAAAAAACTACGCCTCGGCCTCTATAAGCTCAAACTACATTAGGCCTATTCGTATCTCATTCTAGCATAAAACGTATCGGCCAAACGTTTCATAATTATCGATGTAAGTAAATAAAGAATTAAAAATTCAAATAAAATACACGAATTGATTTGACTCGCAAACTGTAACAGACGCTAGAACCGTAGACTAGAGAATAAAACGAATCGGCAGTAGCATTCATGCAAAGAATTACAAAATTCCAAAATACTATTGTATTTTTAAATGTACCTGTATCAAATTTCAGAGCTATGGAAAAAATATTTAGTCTGACCGCTTAACTCAGTCCTTGCCTGCGCGGTACAGGGGCGCGGGGGTAGACGACAAAGGGGGACTGCAACAGGCGCCGGTGTCGTCTACCCCCGCAAGACTGAGTTAAACGGTCGGATTATAATGAGTACATTGATGCGCTCAATTTTAAGGCTTAACATGACAGATATAAACTAACTAAAAATATAGCTGTCTTTTTGATTGCGGCCTATCAGACAAGGAGAGCAACACTTTGAAATTAAATTTAGAGCTGTCAAAAACCTTTTAAAATAGAGCATTATACAAAGATACATTTGTTTTAAAACATTATAGATGTTGAAGAAATGTTGTTATTTAATGTTTCCAAAAGAGAGAGCATTGTTATTTCTTCAGTGTAAGTGACTACATTATAACAAAGCAAGTGCGCAAAATCGCGCTTATTTCTACTGGGTCCTATGCACAGAAATACCAGAGGGATAATGGTCGATCGAGAAAAGAAAGAAAGAGATGCATTGATTTAATATGGCATGAGTGAAGAGACTTGAAAAATATTTCGATTAAGGGGCTAGTTACCGTGTGCCAACAATTTTTTATTTTTTCAATCGGCAACAGCGCTATCTCTCTGGTTGTAATAGCTCTGTGGTCATCCTACTAATATTATAAACGCGAAAGTTTGTGAGGATGGATGGATGGATGGATGTATGGATGTTTGTTACTCTTTCACGCAAAAACCACTGAACGGATTGAGATGAAACTTTGCAATAATATAGCTTATATATCAGAATAACACATAGGCTATAAATTATAATGATATATTGCGTATGCGGGCGAAGCCGCGGGTAAGAACTAGTATGTCATAAAGAGGACGTCCTACCGCTGATATGATGATAATGAAGCGCAAAGGTCGCACTATTCTCGCTGTCAGTTACGTTTTGATGTGCTAGTTAAAACTGAATTTTTAGTGATTTGTAATAATCCTCTTCTTCCGTAGGTACCTACTATTATGATATCCATTGTTTGATTTTACTGTGGGCGTGTATAATGCATTAAATCATTGAGTTCAAATTTCACACAAATAGTAGAAAATGAACGAAACATGGCCGGCACAGTAAAATACAGTATAGTTATAGTACAATACAGTACAGTTGGCGTTTATGGCCGTGTGCGATAATTTATAAACATAAAAATGAACCCCTATTTCTCCTGGTAACGCTATAATATAACATGAGAACGATTTGGCTAATTTTGATTTTGAATTATTTGTAGAAGTTTTGAGGTTTAAACGGTGAGAAAATATAATAAAGTTGCGTGAAAAATAACAGAACCATCAATTGAATTATCCCATAAGTACAAAATGTTCCTACTTGTAAAAGTTACCGTATTTGGTTGCTGGTAGCGCTAAGCGCCATAGAAATTATAATCGGCCGCGTCAGCTGGTACTCAGGGCCGGATTATCCTAAAGGCAGATTAGGCCTATGCCTAGGGGGGCCAGCATCGACTAGGGGCCCCTAGGCACAGGCACGGGTTCCCGTGAACGCAAAAAGAAGTGTACAAGTGCGAGTCAGGCTCGCCTACTAAGGGTTCCGTACAAATCACTAAGATGTCTCGCAATGAAAAACTATTGAACCCCCATCACCATATTGAAATCCACGGTTGTAAAGGCTCTGTAATAGGGCCCAGAGAATGGCACTGCCTAGAAGCCCCTGATAGGGTTAATCCGGCATTGCTAGCCTTTAATATTTCCAAATGCCTAAATCAGACCGTCTAGTCTACCGCAATATATACAACTGGCCACGATTTTGGTCACGAACCAAAGCTTATATAGTAACAGATTGTTACTCGAACCAAAACTTACACAATAGGCATGATGGCTAAAAAAAATAGTCCCTCAGATATAGATTATTAAAAAATATTATGCACGTACAATACAATACGTTCCGCGTGACGTCACGAGTGTCATACAAATGTATAGACTTTCTTGAGACGTGACGTCACGACCCCCACTCTCAAACTTTGCCATGGTTTATCTTTGCCATCTGTTGTTTAATTGACAAAAGAAAAAATAGGTGTCTAATATTTTTTAAATCTGTCTGATGGATTAATTATATTTTTTAGTCATCTTGCCTATTTGGACTACTCGGCAAAAAAAAACTCCTACACGGCAAAACTTTCTGCAATTGCCGTATCATTAACATGGCAATCAAACGAATGAAAATGTATGAGATTATGAAATTTTTCAAATTTTGATCGTCGGGTTTTGGAGTACGCTAGGTATGAAATTTGGCTTCTAAAGTGCTCGTGGGATAAATGGGCTGAGTTCTACTTTAATACATGTATATACAACTGGCCACAACTTGGGTTATGAACCAAAAATGTTTACTTGTCGTTGTCGCCTAACAGCATACTTCTAAAGTCCTTGTTGGTCATTGGTCGTTTGTCAGTCGTTTGGTCGCCGTGGTCGCCGTTGGACGCGCTGCTCGACGGCTTCTGGAGGACGCTGGGGATGAAGGCTGGCTTCTGGAGCACGCTCGGGATGAATGAACTGAGTTGTGTTCGCCTCCTGCAACAAAAAGTTTTTCGATTATTTTTCATGTTTTTCATTGAACGAATCGTTGCACAGACCCAATGGTGGTTCGTGATTTCGTAATCATCTCTTTCATCATCCAATCTTCATTCGCTCACTATACAATTATTTTGTGTCAAGCTTTTTGAAGTGAAACTTCTAATACGACTTCCACAAAACGTTTAACGCTACCATGGAGGGGGTATGAAAGCACTGTTGCGTTAAACGTTCAATGTTACGTAGTTTCACTTCTTCCGCGCGGAGGGATTCCAAGAACTATTTTTTTCTAAAATCTGTTTTTGAAATAAAACTTCTAATGTGACAACAAGATTGCGTTAAACGCTACGCTACCATGGAAGGGGTACGAAAACACTGTTACGTCGAATTTTCACTTCTTCCGTGCGGAGGAACTCAATACATTATTATTTTTTTCTAATTGTGTTACACATAAAATAATTATTCAAATTAATTATTTAAATAAGCTGGGAATCATATTCGAGACCTCCAGCTTCCAAGATACTACTCGCACTCGTTCGGCTTACGGAGCAATGGTGTGAGGTCTTGTTCAGAATATTATAATCCGACTCAGTTCAAGATGGCCGGTGCTACAGCCCTTTGGGTTCGCCGTCTCAAGTTTTGTTATTTTACATTGGACCACATCCTACCTGATGGTAAGCAGACATGCGGTCTAGGGTGTAGCATAGTTATCAAATATTATAAATTACATTAGCCATGTTAAAGCCTTTCAGGCCTGTCAGGCCTTTTGCTAAACGGTTAAAACAACCGGGACCTACAATTTAACGTGTCACCCGAGCCACGGTAGCGCTCAGTTGGAAAATGCCACCCGCGGTCACCCATCCAAATACTGGCCGTACGGAACGTTATTTAATTTCGGTGATCGCTGACAATCACCCAGTCAAACTACGCTATAAGCACAGCCCGGACACTCCGCGATTCTTCATACAAAATCTGCTGTCTTACGCACACAACAGTACATTTTACTCACAGACACTACACATACGCACGAACGCTACACGGGCATTTGTGTGTAGAACGCCTATGGTTGTCAACGACCCATGTCGACCGTATGAATTGTAATTCTGACTTACCAAAAAGTTTTGTGAGTACTGATACGATGTACTAGCCGCTGCAGGTTTCACATACAAAATTGTACATACACTTATTGCGATGAAATCACTCATTTACCTACGTAGAACATAACCAAAACACGGCACTGTTACGAAATTCCCTTAATTTTCTCACATTTTGTTGAAGTATCCAGTAATATGAACACGCACACACACGATTATGTATATTTGTAAAATCATCCCATAATTTAAACAAAAGATAAACCTAGTACCTAATTAACGATTAAGTAAATCACGCGCTAAACGCACCGACCGATGGCCAACTGAGGGAAGTCCCTAATTTCATATTTCATACACCTACGCTAGTGAGGCCCCTCACTGGTTAAATAGCGGTTGCGGGGTCGTTGCTGGTTTTTTAACTGTTTCTGGCAATGTTTCCGAATAATTGCAAAAAAATATTTTTAACCCTTGACGCAAAAAAGGAGGTTCTAAAAGTTTATCACAATATTCTTAGTAGCTTAACATGTATCAAAGAAGATATAATAATACTACGTACAGTACATGTCTTGTGTCAGTGTGATGAGAATCCAGAATTTTAAACGGTATTTTTTCGGTGTCTCTGTCGACTTTTTAGAATATAATATCAGAATTTTAGGCATATTTGCAGAGGTCGTTTTTTCAATAAATATTGATATTTTGGGAAAAGTCTTAGTAAAAAGATTTTTTGAGAATGTCTAGAGGATTTTTTTGTAAAAGGTATAATTGGCTTGATGACAAAAAAATATAATTAGTCCGTTAGATAGATAATTATTAAATAATATTTGACACGATTTTTTTCTGATGTCAATTAAGTAGCATTATTAATATTAGTAGTAGTAGTATTATTTATTCAAAACAATGATTTAAAAATTGTTAATGATATAGCTCGTTGAGGTATGATTAAGTACAGGGCGGGCTCAGGACGCGGACGTGGGCCCGTACAACGCACGTTCCAAACATTTTGTCTTATGTAAATATTCTCCGCGAAAAGCAAAAATAAAAAAGAAAAGTATAACTCCCTACTCCCGAACTTTGACAAGGTTTATCTTTGTCATTTATTGTACTCGTAAGATTAACAAAATCTAATTCTTTATGTATGAAAAAATATTTAGTATTAGTATTTATGTAGAAAAAATAACTACAAATTATAGGACTGTACATATTAACTCAATGTTATATACATGTTCGTTTATTTACAGAAAATATACAAATACAAATTAGCACTTATCTACTAGGTATGTATGTGTTAACGCGAAACAATACATTGCATATCGATACCGATATTCTGTAACAATTGCGTTACGATGATAACTAGTATGTTCACGCCCATGGCAGCACTATCTGTGATCAGCACGACGAGCGAACGAGAGATTATGCGCGCGAGTAGCGGCGCTACGTACGTTATGTTGGTAGCATTACGAATTCTCTATCAGCATTGAATTAGTTCCCAATTTTGGCCGCGCGCAGAATTATCTTGGCGTACTTTACGACCGATCCGCCATACTTTCATGCGGAAGTGAGCTAGATGCGAAATAAATTTACAAAAATGAATATTATTCTAGTGCTTATAATGTATAATGAATTCATAATAATTTGACAGCACTGTAACTAAAAGTAAACGATTTATTTTATTTGTAACAAATTATCAAGAGAAAGGAACTAAATTTGAATGACATAATTTTAATAACAATATTATCTACCTACTAAAAGTAAATAAGGTACCTTATTTTATCTTTAGGGAAATAATGAAATGATATCTTGTTGCGAATTGTTGTAGAAAAGCCATAAACAGCACACGTCTTCCCCATTGTAAGTCTGTATTTTTTGTAGTCGAAATCACCGGCCTGTGCAACCCGCGCGCAGAGTGAATTTGACGAGTCCTGACGCGGGGTGGAAGTGAGGAAGACTCAAACGGGTGGGGGGTAACGAGTGGCCGTTCTATACGTAGTATTATTATATCTTCTTTGCTATAAGTAATAACGAGTGACTTACATGCCGCCCGTGGCATCTCGTTTCTGTTGCCCGAGCGTAGGCGCGGCCGAGTCACTCCGGGGAGGCGGTGCACTGATCGCGACGTCTATCTTCCTCTCTCCCACCAACATGCCATTCGTCTTCTCTATCGCGCGCGCCGCCGACTCTTCGTCCTCGTAGTCTACGTACGCTAGCCCTTTAGGTTTGCCGTCTCTGTGGAAATCAGTTAAAACTTGTACAGTGCGACACAAAATAGTAGAAATGCCGTACGGGTAGAATATCTTGGCCAGCGCGTCCTTAATAGTGTTCGTAAGGCAGGTTTTACACGAAAAGTAGTTTTTCTCTGTAAATACATAATAAAATTGCATATTCTTTATGATCCAGAACTTACTTGAAAGTAACTACTCTGATATCTTTGACAATACCGTACGGGTCGAATATCTTAGACAGCGCGTCCTTAGTACAATTTTTAAAAGGCAGGTTCCGTACAAAAAACTTGTTTTTAAAGCTGGACACTCCTAACAATATTGTATATTATACAGTACTCAGTAGAAGAGGAACCTAGTGTGGGAAGCACTACAAATAAAATAGTCTCAATATACTTAATTGAGAGTAACTGCCCGAATATCTTTAACAGCGCCATGAGAGTCGAATATCTTGCCAGTGCGTCCTTAGACCAATGTTCATAAGGCACGTTTCCCACAAAAAGCTTGTTTTTCTCAGTAGATTCTTAACAATATATTTTAGAATATTCAGTACTTACTTGAAAGTAACTACCCTTATATCTTTAACAGCGCCATGCGGGTCGAATATCTTAGCCAGCGCGTCCTTAGTACAATGTTCGTAAGGCAGGTTCCGCACAAAAAGCTTGTTTTTCTCGGTTGACGTTGCGTATTTGAACTGAGGCTTGGTTTTTTTGGCGGAATACCGAGATAGGAACATAGGCCGCCCGTCTAGAGGCTCCCGGTCGTGCTTTAATGCTTCGTCTACTGATTCCTGAAAATAAAATTAACTATTAGAGTTGCTTTGCTTTATTTTCACCATTGTTTTGGGTGTAAGATTAATCTAAGATAAGATAAAAAGCGTCAAAGTGGCCGTGTTATTTTGGTAGTGATATTTTAGTTATTTTCAGCTATAAGACGTCCCGACATAGGCCTCCCCTATAGAGGCGACACGCTCGTTTGCAATATACTTGCATGAAAAGTGACCTTAATATGCATTTTAACAGTTAATAATTAAACAATAATCATGCACTAAACAAAAAAATTATAAACCAATTTAACTTTTTGACTGTCACGGATTACTTATTTGCAAATATCCACATTATGGGCTTTTTTGAAGTATATAGATACTGATTGCGCCCTAAAGAGCTAGTCAAGTATAAGTTACTTTATCGCTCAAAAGGTTAACAGCAAAATAGCATGAATACTTTTTATACTTATTAGTAATAATATTACCTTATTCTTATACTGGCAGTAGCAAATGGACCCGCCAAATGCTTTAACACCGCTTCGAACCCTCAACGAAACAATATCGCCGTACTGGGATAGTTTGTCTCTAAGATTCTGTTCATTTACTCTGAAATGGGAAAAAAATCCGTTTTATTCGATTGACAAAGAATTGTTTTAATCTTAGAAATATAACATTTTCTATAACAGTTAATAAAAGCACATGCCCTATAAAAAAATGTTAAATGTTGTATGTATTCTCAAACAAAATTATTAGTGGATCCGGTGTTAAAAAATCACACAAAATATTGGAATATAATATTTAAATGAAAAGATATTTTAATCTAGGTCCACATTTGTACCATGCTTCAAAATAAGCTTAAAATGCGGCAAACAAATGGGCTGCAAAAAAACTGCGTTTACTTTGTAGAAAAACATTTTCTAAAATTGATTTTACTTTGTATAACCCTATATTTTTCGAACAATCTCATCATAATATAGATAGATAATTCTTTATTAGCTTAACCAGAATTACAATACAAAAACACATGGAAAAAAAACATTACGAATTAGTTATACTAAATGGCAGCGTTATCGCTTCAAGCGATTTCTTTTAGGCAACCAAGCAATATAATCATTAAATATTTAAGAAAATAACAGTGAAATCAATTTATAAAACAAAGAAAGGTACGAAAAACGCTAAAGAAAGGTACGGTACAAAGTTATGCCCTCATCCTTATATATATTATACAAAGTTATGCCACACCTGTTATCACCCTTCATGGGTAGGCCTACGTCCTGCAGTGGACTATTAAAAAGGCTGGTACAGTATGCAATATGCAAATTCTTTTACTTAGTAGCTCATTCTCATCATCATCATCTTTTTCATTTTTTTTCTTAGTGGGTAATTTTTGGAGCCGACTCGTCCACTGCAGGACGTAGGCCTACCCAAGAAAGGTGATTGAGATTGAGCCATATCCACCATACTGGCCCAGTACTGGTTGGTGGATTTCATAACGCCGGCGAATTTCTTCAACGGACTACGCAGGTTGCCTCACGATGTTTTCCTACACCGAAAAGCCAGTGGTGTGAAAATCCGTACATAAATTCCAATAGATTCATTGCTACTGGACCGGGATTTGAATCTACGACGATTGTAAGGCGGATGTCATTACCACTAGACCGCCACGGCTCTATCAGATCCTGTGTTCTAGATCAATGATAAACTTACTTAAATTCAAGGTTGCTAACGAAAAGCGTGCACGCGTCGCGGGCCAGCAGCCGCGAGTCTTCGGTACTCTCTCTCCTTTGTCTTTTGTTGGATTCATCTGGAGAAAAAAAAATTAAATAGCTTGACAAAGAAAACGGAACTGCTTTTTATATCAATAGCAAAACAACACCTACAACGCAAATGCTATGCAGGGAACGCTTAAAAAATATCTAGATTTATCGGTTTTTATAAAACCGCCGTTTTCACAACTACATGCTACGGAGCATTTGCCAATTACATATATTATACATTTTTAGCTGTACTCTTTTTAGTCGCACCTTTGAGTGAAATAATAAATAAATAACTTCTAGCATTTATAGAGATACAACAGAGATGATGTAGTCGATTGAAAAAATCTGCAAGAGATGCATTAATTTAATATGACACGATTTAGAAAGAGATATAAAAATATCTCAATTTAGTGGCCGTTGTTGAATTTTTAGTCGCGGGACGTCAAATTCTTATCAAATTCCAATACATATCTTTTTTTTTTTTTATCTGACAGTTTTAACAACTCAATACAATAACACAACTTTTTAGAGTGTAGTGCAGTGTTGGACAATCTTATTTCGACAAAACACAGGACTTTAGTGAACTATACCAGCAGGCGCCGTGCACCATTGGCAATCGACTCATCTCCAGCCGGTCTCGATTACGAGGGGATGAAGGCGGTCATTTGCAGGTTAGTCTTAGCTCAGTTCCTGTATATACGTCGACACCAAATTCTTTCTTTTTGTATGATCTTCCCGCCCTTTCTTATTTTTCTTCAAAATCTTTCGTGAGCAATCACACCCAGGAATTGGCTATTTACACGCCACTCCAACAATATTTCCTCACATTTTTGTTGAACGGGTAAAAAAACACTATTGTAATAATAATTAATCAAGAATTAATCCATTAGATCATCAAAAAATATTGGACACGTACTTTTTCTTTTGTCAATGAAACAATAGATGACAAAGATAAACCTTGTCAAGTTCGGGAGTGGGGGTCGTGACGTCACTTCTGCGTTAAAAGTCTATACTTTTGTAGTCTAGTCGTAACGTTACGCGGAAGTTTAACGGGTAGTCTTCATCAATTTTTGTTTAATTTCCAATATAAAAAATACGTGTAATATATTTGTTGATACTCTATCTGACGGACTAATCTAATTTTTTAGTCATGTAGAGCTCGAAGCGTAGTTTGACTAGGTTTTTGTCAGCGATCACCACAATTAAGCATCGGTCGATATTTAGATGGGTGACCGCGGGTGGCATTTTCCAACTGAGGCTACCGTGGCTCGGATGACACGTTAAATTGTAGGTCCCGGTTGTTTTGACCGTTTAGCCATGTCAGAGGCCTTCAGGCGGCTTAAATACTCTGACACCAGGGCTAGCCACCCAGCCTATACGAAGTTACTTTAGTCATCTAGTCTCAAGTGACAACAGTGTTATCCCTCTGGGATCACTGTGCTAGCCATAGAATTAGAACTAAAGTAATAGAAACCGTACTAAAATAGCAAGAGATATACATCACTTTGTCCCACTTTAAATATGAAATTTAAAAGGTGTTAGAAAAAGATACATACCTATACAGGGTTATTTCTAATCAGGATGCTAATCCTTTTATGGGCTTATTCTCTACATAAAAACTAACAATTATTGTTCAGTTCTTTTGTAAAAACTCAATAAAAAAATCAGCTGTTCCATACATTTTGTCGCGGGTGAACGATATTTTTCTATCGAACATCCAAGGTGAAATGTAGGAAGGTAAAATGATCAGAGATTTGAACCTTCTTACTGGAACTAGAGGGTTCAAATTTCCGATCATATCACAAAAGACAAGTGGAACCTAATTTTAACCATTTTGATATTCCAACTTGTGATTTTGACGTATGCCGACAGACAATGCGTCTTTTTTGTTCTACTCACTCTTGCGTATGCTGTATAACCCAGATATGAATAAGACAGCTGTAACATAGTTTTTATTTAAGAAAAATTTAGGTAGTATTCTATTATTTTAGTTTTAAGTCTCTGGTGCTAGCAGTGTTTTCATAAACTCGTAATATTTACCAACCTTCATCACTATCTTTATTATCATCATGAGATCGCTTCACTCCTCCTTTAGTCTCTGCCTCCTTGTCTTTCTTGACGGTTTCCTCGCTCTTCTCTCTCTTTCTTTTCCCCCCTTGGGCGTCCTCGCTCTTTTCCGGCTTCCTCTTGCCTTTGACTGGTGATTCCTTTGGTTTGTCCTCAGTGGGTTTCTTCTTTTTATCGAATTTAGATTTTTTGTCAGCCATTTTGTTGGGTTTCTGTTTTTTGCCGGTCATTTTGTCTTTCATAGCTTGATAGTTGTCGCGCCATTCTTTTAATTTTGTCTGCGAACAAGTAAACACATGTTCTATACAAACACAAACACAAAGTAAGTATATACCGAATCAAACTTCTTGTCAGCTTTGATGTTAGTTAGAAGCTGCGAATAACCCAATCCTTGCACAGCTGTTAAGTAAGCTTCAGTCAGAAAAGGTATGTTTACTGGGTATAAAAATCATTGTTATAATTAGTCCGTCAGTTAGATTATTGAAAAATATTGGACACATAATTTTTCTTTTGTCGATCAAACAATTAGTGACTAAGATAAACCTTGCCAAAGTTTGAGAGTGGGGGCTATATTTTTTGACAATCTATTTGACGGACTAATTATATTTTTTTAGTATACGTGCCTATTGAGTTATCCGTAGCTTGTAGCTAACATTACAGTCGCCAAGTATTGTTTCGGCCTATACATTTGTAGTGGACAGAACTAATGGATAGAAGAAACAATGGATGGAAGCCTGCTCTAATTGGTCCATTTGGCGTCCATTAACTTCGATATTTTTCTAGATTTTTTCCATTTCATAGAATATTGTTTTCATCATCCACGTCATCATGATTACGAGGGTTTTTTATTTAAGCCTCAAAAGACGGATGAACTAGAGACAGGCATAGATCGGTAGTATTTACATACCTAGCAAGTAGCATTCTCTAAGCGTGTCGACATATCTATAGTACCTCTCATAGTCGATCTCCATTCGAGTAACAGCCGGCGAGTAGGCAGTAACTAAACGAAGTTTACTTCGAAACAAATCTATCTACATACAGGATTATCCAGAACTATCCTCAATAATTCATTCATTTGGTGAATTCCGAGTTGCAATTTTCCATATACCTACCTAGGTTTCTTTTTCTCAAATTTTGGGTTGGCCCCATAGTAAAATTTGTTCATAACAACGCAATCACCCTCCTTTGAGTCAGTACAAGGTAACTAAGCCGATAACCCTGTATATTGCGATATTTCGTTATATATACCTCGCAAGTATCATTGCACTCTCTAAGCCTGTTCAGATGTCCATAGTCCCTCTTATGGTGCGTCCACACACTCCGCGAGGCGACACGAGCACCGCAGCTGTAGCCAACTTCATATCGTATACAAGTATACAAGGCGGCGATGTGAAGTTAACTACAGAAGCTTCTAAAGAAAATTTTATAGCTAACTTCACATCGCCGACTTTTATACTTGTTTACGATGTGAAGTTAGCTACAGATGCGGTGCTCGTGTCGCCTCGCGAAGTGTGTGGACGCACCATTATAGTCGGTACACACACGAGCAACAGAAGCAACTATACGAAACTTACTTCGGAACAAACCTACCTATAGGCTGATTCATACAAGTCGGCGGATGTGAAGTTAGCTACAAGTTGCGCAATATCTAATCTTGACCGAAACTCCCATAAAGCTGCGGGTTGATTGGGTTTCGCCAAGCTTGTAGCTAACTTCCAAGGAGCATATTAGCCAGTGGAGAAAGTGCGCGGGGCGGCCTCGCTCACCATCGATAGGCGCTTTAGATCACTACCGATTAGGGATGCTCGATCCAGGTGTTTGTATCGATACTTTGGATTGCAATGAATCGCATCGCAGTGTATCGATCCGCTTGTTTCGATACGATATTTTGGATCGATCTGGTATCGTATTTTAAAAAATAGAACATATTGTTTTTTATACCATCAAAGTTTATTGTTTCAGGTACATAAACAATACTTATTTACGTCGGCCAACTTGTAAGTGGCAAAGTACACAGAAATAATATTTTCTAAAGCCGCTCTTTGTTGAGACGATACGATTGTGTGGTTTCGATACGATATTTGATCCAGTATCGTGTTAATAGTTAAAAAGATGAGTTATTGCGATACGATATTTTATTCAAAGTAGAACCAAGTCAAAAATATCGACATTTTGCTAGTAACATTTTTGGCACCACTACAAGAAAAGTTGTCATTGCATCATTTTGGCGTCAGCCAATTACAGCCAGCGGAGCTTACCTCTCCCCCGCTTAAAATCGGTGACCTGTTATTTCAACAAAAACGGGGCCCATGCGCTCTCCAGTCTCCTCCATGCTAACTTCACATCCGCCGACTTTTGTATGATTCGACCTATACTTATATTTTGTATGTACACACCTCGCACGTGTCATTGCACTCCCTCAGCGTGTTGAGGTGTCCGTAGTCCCTCTCGTGGTCGGTCCACATGCGGGCCACGGCCGGCGGGTAGTCGGTGACGGAGCGGAGCGCCCTCCGGAACAGGTCCCGCAGCTTGTGCTCGGATATGGCCGGACTGCGCCCCATCTCCAGGTGGATCAACGCTTCCCAGTATTTTGACATTGTTTTGTTGTCGCCGTACTCTGGAATAGTACATTGTTCACCGAGAGGAGAAAGTGACCGATTACCGTCGAGGGTGTCGTTTTAAAACACCCGAGATCGGGAATCGCACTTTCTCTCGAGTGATACATAGTGCTTTATACTACACCTAAGAGGAAAATAAATTCTACGAAAACTGAATCCTCAAACAACACACAAATTGAAAATGGCGCCAATGGCGTCTGCAATTTTCACATGTTCTTTTTTCAAATTGTTTGACACCATCCAACACACAGCTAGTGGCCAGTGTCGTTTTGCGAACTTGGAGATAAAAACTCACTGTGAAAACTTTTTAGTTTTTAATATTTAGGTTACCAGCGCATAGTCTTACCCAAAATTAAAAAAGAAAAACCACGTAAAAAATGGATTTTCATTCACTTTTCTCTCCCGCTCAGATGCGTTTTCTCGCCGCATATTTGTTCGATATGCAATGACGTACTTTCTACCGTAAATTTGATAAAGTATCAAGGTACTTTCCGAGCAGGTGTAGTATAAAACAAGTTTTCAAGTCTGTAAAGTGGCTGAGTAGTCACTCAGCCACTTTTACTTTTACATAGGTATCATACTATGATAGTGATATAAAGCCGAATCAAAACTTAATGGAGTCTGTGAACACAAAGAGAGGCGTTGCGCAATATGAAATTCATAATGTCACCGGCGCGGCGGTGAGGAGTGGGGATTTGACCATGTTATAACTAACTTTCCAATCACCATAACTTTGATTCAGTCTATACTTTAGCTTCGGCAAGATATCGTATAAAAAAATAGGCTTGAATTAAATAAATTTAAAGAAAGGATTCCATATGCTCTGCGCCGCAAGACCTATGAAGATAGGTTAAAAGCTCTTCGTCTCACGACCCTCGAAGAACGACGATTGCGTGGAGACTTGATTGAGACCTTCAAAATTCTCAATGGCTTCTATAATCTTCCGGATATCCACGACTTGTACACCTTGAAGGAAAATATGCGCGATAGCAGACGCCATAGAGTCCTCTTACAGCCTACACCATCACAAACCAACACTGCACACCACATCCTCTGCAATAGAGTTGTCTACAACTGGAATAGGTTGCCTGAGGATGTCATCTCAGCTAGAACTATAAACACATTTAAAAATAGACTAGACCTTTGGATAAAGAAGGAAAAAACTTCCTTGACAGATAAATACTAATTTTATTCGACACTGCTTGATATAGGCACATCAGTATACACTGCTCGCCTATAAACAAATAAATAAATAAATAAATAAACCCAAATATTGCCATAGTATTTTTTTTTTGCAAAAAATAGCATGACCGACTTTACCCGTGTACAGAATTGGCGAATATTTCGCATGTAACGATGTAGCATTTTTCACATTACTGTTGATTTATCAAAAATAGCTCAGCCGATTTCGATAAAATTTAAATGGAACCAATTTCAAAGTATAATCCTTTCAATAAAAAAAAGAATTATTGAAATCGGACTACTATGAAATAAAGTTACGCGTAAAAATATATATATATATTTATACGTCGAATTAAGTACCTCCTCCGGTGGTTCGTCGGTCAAAAATGTATTCGATAATAATATTATTGTTAAATAAGAACAATTTTTGATTCGTACAAAAGTGTAAACTTACTGAATATCTCTTCGAATATGTCCTTTCCCTGCTTAGGATCTTTCATCCGCTGGTACTCGAGACGCGCCCAAAAAAGAGGAATTTCGCAGTCGTTTGCTTCGTGGCCCCACAACTGAAATGTTAGTTTTTAATGATAAAGTTTTTGACTTAGCAAATAAGATTTTTTTTATTTACTATATTTAGCAATAGTTTGGACGAGATACATATTATCCTAGACTATCACTGAAATTCATTATTCAACGTATATATATATACATTATTCATGTTCTATGGCATATTGTTATATTGATCATTTTGGCCAATTTTTGCTGCAAGACTGTAGTGTATGAATAGCGGTACCAACATTTCTGAACATTTAGAGGGTAGGCCGCGGAATAAGTATTTCTCGCCAAAAATAGTACAAACGTTCGCACGGATCGATTTAGTAATTTTAAACTTTATTATAGATTTTTCAAAAACGACTCAGCCGATTTCGATCAAAACTATATGGGACTATCTCTGATATATTATGTAGATCAAACAAAAATGGAAACATTAAAATCGGTTCAAAATTGGCGGAGTTATAGCGCATCATACATACAAAAAATCAATGAGCTTTCAAAAAGTTCCTCAGTTTATATATATTATAAGATCATTGCAAAAAATAACATGCAGACAAATTCAGAACCTCTTTTTTTGAAGTCGGTTAAAAATGAGCTCTGTCAGTACGACGAATCAAAGTTCTTAGCGGTTGTGAAGTTAGCTACATGCTGCGTAAAACGCAATCCTCGCGAAGCTGTTGAGTGAGCGTCAGTCAGGATTGGGCTATCTGCAGCTTGTAGCTATCATCACAGCCGCCAAAATGTTTGATTCGATCTATACATTGTATAATGACAATTATATTAATATAATTATTTAATGTAATTGACATCCTCATGCTGAAGTGTTTATCAATAATTGGCTATTTTTCTAGATAATGATTGTGTATAGTATTGACATGTAAATGAAATATTTTATGAATAAATTGAATATGAATATAGAAATCTATGAACTTTTTGTATGAAACAGCTGTTTCATTTTTTGTCAGTGTTGGTTATGTAGCAAAAGTTGGTCATAAATAGTTATAATTACGAAATTAGCGTTGATGTAAACCGTTCGGTTTGGAAATTTCGCCTTTTTCGCCAATAATGCCACTTCAGCTCACTACCCAAAACAAACGCTAAAACGTCAAACTCTAAATGTCAGAAAACGAACACAAAGAACCAATGAATTAGTAGTTTCCTACTACATTGCAAAGAACCCACCTCCGCAGGTGGGTCAAATGTGACAGTTTACGATGACATTTTTAGCTGAACGGTGAATGAAAACCTTCGAGCAAATATCTATAGAGTCACAATTGTGCAAAAAAAGTGTCCGAGCCAAAACTCTGCCCAAGCTACGTAGTGGGCAGACTTTTTAGTTAGTCGAAAGGCGATTGCAAGCCGACTACAACGCCGCGCGATGCTAAAGTGCTCGGTTACAAGCACGAAATAGATGACATACCGTCAAGATACGAGTAAACGGGTCTTTGTGAATTATTTAATGTAAATATCCCAAGTGGCTGTATGAAAGCGCTCGGACATTTTTTTACTACTTTCACTTAGGGACTGTGACTCTGTAGATATTTGCTCAAAGATGAAAACAGTTAAAATGCCTCTTTTGTTCATACATTCTCAAAATGAACGCTGAATGTGTTCACTATTGGTGTTTTTAACTGTTAATTTTGTAAACTGTTGTTTTGTAATCAGTGGGCTCCCGAGCGCACCTAATTTCATGATAGATACAACAAGGTACGTCGCCTATAGGTATGTAAAAGTGTAGCTACATATTTGCTTACGTCAGCGAGGGAGTCCCAGGCGAGCCTGAAAGTGGTCCTCAGCAGTTGTATTTGCTTCTCGTCGTTGAAGTCCGTCTTCCTGCGAGCGTGCTCCACGTAGCTCAGCCAGAGCGACTCGTTCTGTTTGTACGACTCCATGCCTTTCGCCAGCGCCGTCTCGAATATTGACTTCACCTGCGGAATGGAAATTATTAAAAACGTATTTTTCTCAAACATGCTTGTAGTCGCCGTTCTACGACAAATTATACGGCGTTTCGTGAACAAAAGATTTCCTTTGGCAGGTTTAATCTGTAGGTCTAAAGGATGGATTTAAGAAGGGGAGCCACCTGGATTTTTGATGCAGGTGAGAGAGGGGGAGGGGGGAAGGTTGCACCTGCCGCGCTTTGAATAAAAAATTATAGCCGATCCAGTTATGGATACAATGGCTTGTTTGGTATCGTTTTCGCATAAAAAAAGTACGGAGAATCTGTTTTCAAAGTTATTTAGAGACACTTTCATACAAAATGTCCATTATTTCGTTAAAAAAAAGAAAGGAGGCTGGTATAATAATAATCAAAAATTCTAACCACAACACCCGTTACATTTCGAGAAAGTTCATATTTTTCCGAGTCTTTTACAACAATTAAAAACAAAAAAGAGCCCTCCAATTTTTTTAAAATTAATTTTGAATTTATTAGAAAAAATAAATATATTGGACTCAATAGGTAGTTTATATCTAGCAGCCCTGATTAAGTAACCTCCAAATTGTTAAATAAAAGCATTTTTACCAATTAGACACACTTTTTAAGATATTTTTTGTCACATTGTACCTACTAACTGGTCACACTGGTAGGTTATAATATTTAATTTTAGCAAATTAAGAGATGAATGTGGAAGAATTAGCTACGGATGCAAGTAAAATAACGATATAAGCACTTTATTATTGCTTAACTAGAAAAAATAATAAGCTATATTGTTATTTTTCATACAATTTATTTTTCGCATTTAAAAAAAATTGGAGGGGTGAAAAAATCTAAATTAGATATTTTTGGAAATCCCATATAACAAACTTTCAAATGATGTATATATCATCTTGGTTCGATTTTTCTCTGAATAATATACCACTTGTGGACGTCACCTTTAGAGTAAGTTTTTTTTGCCCAACTGTATTTAACTTAAAAAATAGAACGATTTTGTGGTAAAAAAAAATACTGCTATTGAGCTCATACTATTTAGTTTTTAGAAATATATACTTTACATATACTTTTCTGACAGTATGTACCCAAAAAAAAATTCCGCGTGAATTGAGTGACGAAATTAAAATACTTCACTCGATTCAGATGGCATATTTTCTACGATAAATTATACGGCGTTTCGTGAACAAAAGATTTTCTTTAGCAGGTTTAATCTGTAGGTCTAAAGGATAGATTTAAGAAGGGGAGCCACCTGGATTTTTGATGCAGGTGAGAGAGGGGGAGGGGGGAAGAATGCACCCGCCGCGCTTCGAATAAAAATTTTTAGCTTTTCCAGTTATGGATACAATGGCATGTTTGGTATCGTTTTCGCATAAAAAGAGTACGGAAAATCTGTTTTCAAGGTTATTTAGAGACACTTTCATACAAAATGTCCATAATTTCGTTAAAAAAAAAATTTGAAAGTAAGTTTTTTTTCTCCAACTGTATTTAACTTCAAAAATAGACCGATTTTGTGGTAAAAAAATACTGCTATTGAGCTCATACTGTCTAGTTTTTAGAAATATATACTTTACATATACTTGTCTAACAGTATGTACCCCAAAAAAAAATCCGCGTAAATCGAGTGACGAAATTAAAACACTTCACTCGATTCACATGGCATATTTATTGAGTAAATTAGTTTTTCTGTACTGTATCAAGGAAACTATAAAAGACGAATATAATTTGACGTCACTTAGGTAACATATTTAACACTTGAACTTAAATTACTTAAGTGTTCGGAAAAAAAGGTACACTTCTTTCCACACAAATTCAGGCAAAATTATACTTAAGGAAATAAAATAATAATAAAGAAATAGATTTTGCATTTTATAAAGAAAAAATTGCTTAAAATCTTTTTCTGGTCTCCAAATTTCTCCGGAAGGCCTCGCGGACTATGAAACTGTAAGAAAATAGATAATATACTATTAGAATGTACAATCTCAACGGTACCAAGTTCAGCAGATATAAAGTTATCTAACAATATAAATATACTTGCAATTATCGGAGTATCTATCAGCTTTTAAACATCAATGAGGACCTCGCGGTCTATTAAATTGTAACAAAATAGACTTATTATTAAAATTTACAATCTCAAGGACACCAAATTCAGAGACAAACTTATCTGACCACATAAATATACCTGGTATTGTCACACTCTCCATAGCAGCTCTTACACAGCAGTGTGCGTGGTAACCCCTCTCGTCTGCAAGAATATCGGCCCCTGCAGCTGTTCTTTCATCCGCACTTTACAAGCTCTCGCGCCGCCTCCCAGATACTGGGCTGGTTTGTCCATAAGGGCTGCCATTCTTCTTTAGTTTGAGTCCATCCCCAGCTGGGGAGGGGATAACTCCTAAGGGATCAAGAGCTTCTCCCTACACGTAGCCTGCTTGATAGGCTGCCCTTAATGTGTGCCTCCTTAGGGCATCTCTCATATGGGGGGATATTTTGCAAGCACTTATTTTTTGCAAATAAAATCTTGCGAGCTTCATTAACCGAAAGAGTTTCAGTTTCAACAGTATGTAACATGATGACGTACTTTTCTAATCTTGTCATTAAATCATTTGTCACTTCTTTCAGTGAATAAGAAAGTGCTTAAAAAGCAGATGTGGTCTCAAGACATTGCTGCCACGCCTTCCAGGTCAGTGTTTTGCCTTTTGAATAGAGAGCAGAAACGGTGTCACAGCCTGTGAAAGCATGGTATCCTGTCATAGCTTCTGCTCTGTCTACACCCAGATCCTGTGCCAGGTCATGTGCAGGTATATAGTTGTGGTGTTTGCCCGTACAGAAAGAAATCCAAAGCTCTTGGAGACCTAACTGCTTAAGAGACTGGCGATTTTGACGACTTCGGTATCAACGGTGTGTATGACAATTCTTGTTGCTCCATAATGGATGCTCTGATTGGTGATATCAATGATTGATAACCATATCCTTTGCATGTAGAATAATGCGACCATCAGCCTCCTCAAAATTCACACTAAGCCCTCTAAAAATATCTGCGTCTCCGTTGGTTTCGATGATTTGATTGCAGGCCCGATGTTGGTCACTATATGTATGGACTCCAACGTTCTCTTGAAGCGCGTAGCAAGTTTAAAAAGTTCTTCTTTATTTTGAGCATTATTCAAGAAGTTGGACCAATTGCCCGGTAACTTGTGGTCTTCATGTACTTGACGACTAACTCCTTCACCGTCATTCTTGCAGACGAGAGGGGTTACCATGCACACTGCTGTGTAAGAGCTGCTATGGAGAGTGTGACAATACCAGGTATATTTATGTGGTCAGATAAGTTTGTCTCTGAATTTGGTGTCCTTGAGATTGTAAATTTTAATATTATGTCTATTTTGTTACAATTTAATAGACCGCGAGGTCCTCATTGATGTTTAAAAGCTGATAGATACTCCGATAATTGCAAGTATATTTATATTGTTAGATAACTTTATATCTGCTGAACTTGGTACCGTTGAGATTGTACATTCTAATAGTATATTATCTATTTTCTTACAGTTTCATAGTCCGCGAGGCCTACCGGAGAAATTTGGAGACCAGAAAAAGATTTTAAGCAATTTTTTCTTTATAAAATGCAAAATCTATTTCTTTATTATTATTTTATTTCCTTAAGTATAATTTTGCCTGAATTTGTGTGGAAAGAAGTGTACCTTTTTTTCCGAACACTTAAGTAATTTAAGTTCAAGTGTTAAATATGTTACCTAAGTGACGTCAAATTATATTCGTCTTTTATAGTTTCCTTGATACAGTACAGAAAAACTAATTTACTCAATAAATATGCCATGTGAATCGAGTGAAGTGTTTTAATTTCGTCACTCGATTTACGCGGATTTTTTTTGGGGTACATACTGTTAGACAAGTATATGTAAAGTATATATTTCTAAAAACTAGACAGTATGAGCTCAATAGCAGTATTTTTTTACCACAAAATCGGTCTATTTTTGAAGTTAAATACAGTTGGAGAAAAAAAACTTACTTTCAAATTTTTTTTTAACGAAATTATGGACATTTTGTATGAAAGTGTCTCTAAATAACCTTGAAAACAGATTTTCCGTACTCTTTTTATGCGAAAACGATACCAAACAAGCCATTGTATCCATAACTGGAAAAGCTAAAAATTTTTATTCGAAGCGCGGCGGGTGCATTCTTCCCCCCTCCCCCTCTCTCACCTGCATCAAAAATCCAGGTGGCTCCCCTTCTTAAATCCATCCTTTAGACCTACAGATTAAACCTGCTAAAGAAAATCTTTTGTTCACGAAACGCCGTATAATTTATCGTAGAAAATATGCCATCTGAATCGAGTGAAGTATTTTAATTTCGTCACTCAATTCACGCGGAATTTTTTTTTGGGTACATACTGTCAGACAAGTATATGTAAAGTATATATTTCTAAAAACTAAATAGTATGAGCTCAATAGCAGTATTTTTTTTTTACCACAAAATCGTTCTATTTTTTAAGTTAAATACAGTTGGGCAAAAAAAACTTACTCTAAAATTTCCTTTTTTTAACGAAATAATGGACATTTTGTATGAAAGTGTCTCTAAATAACCTTGAAAACAGATTCTCCGTACTTTTTTTATGCGAAAACGATACCAAACAAGCCATTGTATCCATAACTGGATCGGCTATAATTTTTTATTCAAAGCGCGGCAGGTGCAACCTTCCCCCCTCCCCCTCTCTCACCTGCATCAAAAATCCAGGTGGCTCCCCTTCTTAAATCCATCCTTTAGACCTACAGATTAAACCTGCCAAAGGAAATCTTTTGTTCACGAAACGCCGTATATTGCGTTTTTATGTCGTGTAGGATTACGACTATTGGAAATGTGAACAATATTTTGACATCCTTCTTCGAGATAAATCAACATTGCATTAAACAATTAACATGGCAACATTGCAATGTTGTTAATGCACCAGTAAGGGTTGCCTAGAAAAAATTGCTTTTTAGCAAAGGACGCTGATTGTAACACTGGCTATAAGTTCCTAGTTTAAGTTTTCCTAGTTTATTTAAGTTTATGGTGTGGCAATAAAGACTTAATCTATCTATCTATCATTACATTAGTGACCAAATTGTAAGATAAGAGAATTGGCCAGATGTAAAATGTCCACATTTCCACAGAATAGATCTTATAGGTTGTAGAGCATTACTACAGTTTGTATTGAGTGATTCGATGTTAACAGCTAGCCTAGCATACGTGCCACGTCTTAATTTTCGTCCACGTGTGAAAAAGTGACAGGCAGAAGTATTTCACCATAACTCGGTTTAGTTTTGATACATTAATGATAAAATAATTATTTTTTTGCAAAAAATGGCATGACCGACTTGAACCGTATACAAAATTTGCAATTAGTTCGCACAGACGATGTATCATTTTCACATTATTGTTGATTTATCAAAATTTAAATGGGACTAACTTCGAAGTAGGGTATACTCCGATAAAAAAAGAATTATCGCACCACATTAACGTACCACTCTGTAAAAAGTTATGCGTGGTTGTACATAAATATATATAAATCTCGTGTCACAATGTTTGTCCTCAATGGACTCCTAAACCACTGAACCGATTATAATAAAATTCGCACACCATGTGCAGTTCGATCCAACTTGAGAGATAGGATAGTTTAAATCTCAAATTATAGTCGCAATTTTAATTTATTTAGCCACAGCAACGCGTGGCCAAGCAGCTAGTACATAAATATATTTATATATATATATATACGCGTCGACTTGAGTACCTCCTCCGTTTTTTCGTTAGTCGATCATGTCGTGGTGCGTAGGCTAGCCTGGCTAAATGCAATTAACTTCAGATGCTGCTATAAAGATTTTACTTTTGTAATGATAAATAGCTCTTATCAATTTAGAAATACTTAATAATATGACATTTCTTTTCCTTTTCAAATTTGTGATTACAGTAGGTATATACTATAAAAAATAGTATAAATGAACTCACCGTTCCTCCGCTACTGTTCTCCACGATCCCCTCGTGTTCCAACTGCTGCATCTGCATCGTCCAGAACGTGTGGACACGCGGCGCGCGGCGCGAGCACGCACGTAACGTGCGCCAGTACGACGCTCGCGAGCCGCGCGAATGCACGTATTGCGCAAACGATACCAGGAGGGAAAGAGAGTCGGGACACGAGTGGCATTCCGTGCTCGCGCGGTCGTATAGCACCTGTGTAACGTAATACATTCAATACAAGAGAGAAAGAAAGAAATTTATTTATTTGCAACAAAAATAAGAGGTACAATAACAACAATATACAACAAAACAAATCATAAAACACAAACAATAACAACAGTATTATACCTAAAATCCCTGTCACAAAACTGGTCCCAGCTCAGCGTAATACTGGTTGCGCTTGCGAGCAACCAGCGCTGGTATTCTGTTGGAACCAGCAAGTGACATTACGCCCGAAATAATGCGCGGACAGCAAGTAAACAAACAAACCAAAAATAAAATACTAAATCAGTCAACAACAAATTACATACCTTACATACACATGTATATACATACTTATATAGATATAAAACCTCGCCGGACATATTGGTATACACGCTACACGCCCTAACCATGCTTAGATATTTTAATTTATTATAACTGCATTTTCAGATACACTAGTGTCAGTCCTAAGGCTTTCCTCACTTTTTTGGTGAAGAAGAAATCGTTTAAGACTACACCTAAAACCATGTACACTTTGCAGGTTCCTAATGGGTGGAGGTATGTTGTTCCAGCACTTTGTCGCTGCATATCTAAAGCTGCCCCTAAAGACAGTTTTGCTGTGACGCTCTGTTCTGAGCAAAGACAGCTTCTGACATGCACGTACTGAGTGAGGATTGCGACCTTTCTTCCACACACACACTGTGAGAGCACACGTGTAACGTGCGCCAGTGCGACGCTCGCAAACAGCGCGAACGCACGCTTTGGCTTTGCGCAAACGAGACGAGGAGGGAAAGAGATCCGGGACACGGGACACGAGTGGCATTCAGTGCTCACGCAGTCGTGTAACGTGATATGGCCGCGCCACACAAGTTGGCGGGCGTGAAGTTAGCTACAAGCTGCGCAATAGCAAATCAACGTGCGGCTTTATGTGAGCTTCAGTCAGGATTGGATGTTCCGCAGCTTGTAGGTAAATCCACATGCGCCTAATTGTGTGGCGCGGCCTATACACTTGTTAGAGAATACGAGAGAGCACTCGTGTAACGTTCACGCTCACTTTTCATTTCAAATCAAAATCATGTATAACTATACTGAGAGCTGACCTTGAGTATTCCATTGCTATCGCATTCCTCGTATTTATCTTCTCTGGACAGCTCTTTCACAGTCTCTATGTATTCCTGGTACACTTTGAACTTATCCTCAATGTTCCTGTTAACAAAACGAAATTACATTCAGTTTTACACTATTTAATTGACCGACGAAACGAAGGAGGTACTCAATTCGACGCGTATATTCGACGCGTACCTATATTTTTTTATGTATAACTTTTTACTTAGTAGTCCGATTTTGATAATTCTTTTTTTATTGGAAAAAAATATACTTCGAAAGTCACATTTAAAGTTTATCGGAATCGGCTGCGCCATTTTTGATAAATCAACACTGATGTGAATTATGCTACATCGATCCGTGCGAAATATTCGCGAATTCAGTACACAGTTAAAGTCAGCCATTCTATTTTTTGCAAAAAATAATTATTTACTTACATACGTAAACTTATTAATAAGCTCCAAGTAGCCCAACGAGCTATGAAGAGGGCTATGCTCAGTCTGCGAGATCGAATTAGAATTGAGGAGATCGGTGTAGAACTTATGTTATAGACTGAATCATACAAGTCTGCGGATATTAAGTTAGCTACAACCTGCACGAAACCCAATCAACGCGCAGCTTTATGTGAGCTTGAGTCAGGATTGGATATTGCGCAGCTTGTAGCTAACTTCACATCCGTCGACTTGTATGATTCAACCTGTATTGAAATATCCCAGTGGATTGGCAAGTTCAAAAGTCAGTGGACAGGGCACAAAGCATGGAGGACTGATGATCGGTGGGGTCGAAAAGTTTTCGAATGGAGACCACGCACCGGCAAGCACAGCGTAGGACGTCCACCCACCCACATGGTGGACGAAGGACCTCAGCAAGACCGCAGGATCGCGCTGAATGCAAGCCGCTACCAACCGGCCCGGTATTGGAGATCTATAGAGGTCTATATCCAGCAGTAGATGTCTTATGGCCGATAGATGGATGGATGTAAAACTAAAATGAAAGCCATCAATTAAACTTACTCTAGCGTGAGCAGCTTGTCTTCAAACGGTGTTATTTTCTGTAAGTAATCCATGGCAGCATCGCGTTGTTTCGTTACCTGAAATTAAAACATTGCAACATGTGAACGAAAACGAATTGTTCCAAAGGTTGAGGAAAATTGGACTATGATTCATGCATTTATGCTTTAAAACCCGTAGTTGCAGCTCTATTTTTGGACCCATAAGCTGGAAACATACTATCGAACGCGACTGACAGCCGCGACTTATAGGTATCTAGATAATGAATGTACACTGAGACGTGCAAACTATCGGACATCAGTCGCGGACTACACCTTGGGCTGACCTTGAGCGTTCGGACGTCCGAGAGCGATCTGGCGCGCCGGATGTTTTAAGACGTGCTCACTGCTAAGTCCGATAGTATGTTTCCAGCTATAGCCCGCCATTATACAACCGGTCGGAACACGAATCATACCTACGCGCTTCGGAGTCTGGGATACTCAGGGCATAACCAACAGTTGCAGATGCGCCGTAGTGACGAACGAACGTGTGGGTTTGTAATCAGTAAGCGTGCGTTTTACCTCCTAAGTGGGCAGCCCTAGCGCGTGTTACGTTCTGCGTGGCCACGCGGGCCTGTAGTTATTTATTTCAAGGACGGCGCCGAGTCACAAAACTGTTAAATACCATTATGTTGACCGAGTCCGCCAAACGCGTCGATTTAAAATTAGCTAATCACAGACATTGACGCGCTTGTGTACGATCTTTAGATTAACTTAGAGATTCAGTTTTTCTCTATGTTGCACAAGACGGTGCTATATCATTTCCATATGCCAGTTTTAGAAGTGGCCCCAAGCATCTTCAGCGTGGAATAACAACCGTGATACCATCTATTCTTGTCTTCTTTACTTCTGTGCATTGACTATGCCATGCGCTGTAATTCTCACTTATTCAACATAGTACTGCCCGTACATGATCTGGGCCAGTTCTAGAAATGGACCCCAGACATATTCAGCGTGGAGTAACAGCCATGATACCATCTATTCTTGTCTTCTGTACTATACGATATATCTGTGCATTGACTATGCCATGCGCTGTATTCCTCCCTTTGTCAGCATAGTCCTACCCGTGCATGATCTGGGCCAGTTGTGGAAGTGGCCCCTAGGCATATTCAGCGTGGAGTAACGGCCGTGATACCATATGTTCTTGTCTTTTTTACTATACGATATATCTAAATAGTAGCTGTAAGCCTCACCTTGTCAACATAGTCTTGTCCGTGCATGGTCTGGGCCAATTCTAGAAGTGGCTCCCAGGCGTCTTCGGCGTGAAGTAACGGCCTCGACACCATCTCTTCCAAACAGAATAGTACGCGCTCGCGCTGCTCTTTGTACTTCTCGTCTTCTTCACTAAAACATACATTAGATATTTTAATATACATACATATAGATAAAGATAATAATGATAAAGAAATAAAGCTTATACTTTTAGTTTAGAAGATGTCACTTGCATAATACAAATGGGTCTAGGTAATAATCAATCACAAGTCTCAATTTAAATATTTTAGCCTATGATTGGTTGAACATTAGACCACCTCATTGAAACTACACCTACACACTCCCAGTGAGTGCACTACAATTTAAAATCTAGCTGAATTATTCTACAGTCTGTAGACTGTAGACTGAAGTATTACTGAAATATAATTAGATTGAATTTTGATTATTACTGAAGTATTATTTAACTATAAGTAAGTTAAGCTGTGATGGTCTAGAGGTAGTGACACCCGCCTTACGATCGTGAGGTCGTAGGTTCAAATCCCGGTCCCGTACCAATGAGTTCTTTGGAATTTATGTACGGAATTTAACACCACTTTTCGGTGAAGGAACACATCGTGCGTGAGGCATATGTCAGTAGAAGAAATTCGATGGCGTGTGGGAACCGCACTGGGCCAGCGTGATGGATATGGCACAACCACCTTACGTGGGTAGGCCTACGTCCTGCAGTGGACTATTAAAAAAGGCTGTTACTTATCTCATATTATCCAACTGGGCCTACTCAAACTCCAGTTTAGCGTCCCAGAAGACCTTCCCCGAGAGCGGGTCAGCACCGGCGAGCGTCAGTACTTCAGGGACTTGCGAGCGCGTGTGCTCCGGCTCCCCACCCGTCAGCGACCACCAACACCACTCACACACTCCGACACCAGGGCTAGTTACCCAGCCTATACGATCTTACCTCATATTATCCAGCTGTGCCTTCTCAAACTCCAATTTAGCGTCCCAGAAGACCTTCCCCGAGAGCGGGTCGGCGCCGGCGCGCTTCAGTACTTCAGCGAGCTGCGCGCGCGTGTCCTCCGGCTCGTCGCCCGTCAGCGACCAGGAACACCACTCGCTTAGGATCTGAATGGCTGCACGAAATTTCACGTTTCAGAATGCTATACAGTTTATCATAGTCGTTGTATCAGCCTCCAAAATTTTTCAAAATTTCTTCAAGAACTTAGGCTAACCTACTGTTCTTAGGTGCTGAGTTTGTTCAAATCTTATTGTATTGTGTTGATCTTCAGTAAAAAAAAGAAAAAATCCATAGGACATCCACTGATAGACATTGGCTTCCCCTTTAGATACCCAATAAGATCCATTAGAAGCGGAAGGACAAAATTGGCACCGATACTGACTGGGCTGGTACTTCTCTAATCTGGCTCTACATACAGTAAGTCTGCCTTTTACTTGTTTTTTAAAATCTGAACCATTTTAATATCACCTGTCTATAGCTACTTATCAATGCTCATTCAGTAAGGAATGAAAACGACAATCCATTAACCAGAACAAAAGAATTTGGTCTCAACATAGCATCAAAAGTAGTATGACAACTTATAATAACAATCCAGCAAAGCCTGCTGAAACAGATTGATGATGTCGTCTCTGTTCTCTTTGGCCGCGGAGTGGAGGGGGTATTTCCCTCAAAAAGGGGAGGGGATTGTTTAGTATCTAAATCCTAACAAGATTTGTGAGTGTTGTTTTTAAACTTTCGCGATTTGAACACATTATTATTTTATACTAGGGGACTAATCGCGATTGCAGTCTACCCGTGACCACGGTCGATGCAACTCGGCCGAAACGTCGGGATGAGGAGGTATTTATTTATCTCGTAATTTTAGTGCGCGATTACTCCCGTAGTATAAAATAATAATAAGATTTGTGAGCATGAACCAAATCTGTCAGGAGCGAGTCGAGATATAGGTTTATGAAGATTCGGTTAAAGGGATGTGTCGCGAGGTCTACTGTTTTCGAGAACTACTAGTATAAGCCGTGGTGGTCTAGTGGTTGTATCGCTGGACTGTCATTCTTGAGGACGTGGGTACAAATCAAGGTCGCGTACCTATGAGTTTCCTTGGAAATTATGTACAGAATTCCACACCACTGGCTTTTCAGTGAAGAAGAACATCGTGAGGCAAGCTGCATACGTTCATACAAGAAATTCGATGGCGTGTGTGATTACACCAACCCGCATTGGGCCAGCATAGTGGATATGGTCCAATCGCCCTTCATGGGTAGGCCTACGTCCTGCAGTGGACTATCAAAAAAGCTGGTACGGTACAGTACTAGCATAAGCTTACAACAACAATCCAGCAACGCCTGCTAAAACAGTTGGGTAATATTGTCTCTGTACTCCTTGACTGCGGAGTACAAGAGCGTGGCTTTGGCAACGTCTATATCAACACATGTACTTACAATAACAACCCAGCAATGCCTGCTGGAACAAATGGGTATTGTTGTCTCTATTCTCTTTAGCCATATGCCTCAGTCTGTCACATATACTTACAATAACAATCCAACAAAGCCTGCTCGAACAGATGGGTAATATCTTTTTTGTTCTCCTTGACCATGGAGTGCATGAGAGATGCCTCGGTCTGCAGCCGCATGAGCCAGTGCACGGGCTTCAGCGCCGTCATCCGCTGGAGGCGGTCGAACGCGGCGCGCCATCGCTCCAAATCCGAAAGACCCCTGGAAACAAGAAACCCATTTATTTAGATACTTTATTTATTTATTCGGCTTCACATTGACAACTACATCAGAAAAAAACATCAATTACTTACACTAAATGTGACACGCTTAGACTAAATGCGTCATCTTTTTAAGGAAGCACCACATGCAAAAATTTTACAAAGTAGCAAAAATGTTACTAAACTAACTTAAAATTACAATTATATAAATAATAAAGATTGTTAGCAAAATTATTATTGTGTGCCGTGAGAAGAGTTAGAGAATGGGTTGGCACTTTCTGCCATAATTGAGTTTAAATTAATTTTGAACTTTCTTACTGTGTCTCCAAAAATATCAAACAAATTATGTTGCTGGTATTTATTTATTAGTCTACTAAGTCTGGGGACAGGTGAATTTGCACCTAGCACGGTTCTGCGAAACACTGGAGCAAATGGTGTTATTGGCATGCGAGGATATCTGAAAGGAATTCTAAATTTAAATTTCATTAATAGGTTTGGACAGTCTATGTAGTTGTGGAGTAGAGTATACAGAAAAGTAATGTCTAATTTGTCGCGACGATCAGATAGTGTTAGCATATTAAAATGAGTTAGTCTCTTTTTATAAGATTTTAATACCTTAGCCTTCTTTGTAGAGTAAGCCAAATGCCACAAGAATATTTAGATAGAACCTAGCGATTTAGAGTAGCCCTGTTTCTTTTTCACTATATGCATTTGATAGAGAGAACACTATTTGTTGTTTTTAAACATTGGCGATTTGAACACATTATTATTATATATTACGGGACTAATCGCGCACTAAAATTACGAGATAAATAAATACCTCCTCATCCCGACGTTTCCGCCGAGTTGCATCGGCCGTGGTCACGGATAGACCTCGGGATCGGGGTCGGGATGAGGAGGTATTTATTTATCTCGTAATTTTAGTGCGCGATTAGTCCCGTAGTATATAATAATAATCTATTTTACATTGCTATTAAATTTACTATGCCGCCATTAAAATTGGGCCTACACCCTCACAAACCAACACTGGACACCACATACTATGCAATAGAGTTGTCTGCAATTGGAATAGGTTGCCTGAGGATGTCATCTCAGCAAGAACTATAAACACATTTAAGAATAGACTAGACCTTTGGATAAAGAAGGAAAACATTTCTTTGTCAGATAAATACTAATTTAATTCGACTCTGCTTGATATAGGCATATCAGTATACACTGCTCGCCTATAAACAAATAAATAATTAATATCTGGCAGAAAGCTAGGCATCCCTGGCAACTTCTAGAGGAGGTCTATGTCCGGGGTAAATAACCTAATATTTAAGTTATATATGGAAAATATTAATCGAAAAGATTTAGTGCATAAAGCCAAATTATTGTTGATAGGGTATACTTCCGAGGTGGTCTTATTTAGTATTAGTCAAAATCAGCTGAACCATTTTTGAAAAATCAACAATAATGATAAAATTACTACATGGCTGACACATTGTCTCGTGCAAACTATTAGAATTCTAATAAGATAGTATATCCTACTAAGATATAAATGGATTTACAAATAAACACAAGTCTAAAGACTGCAGAGACACACTGGATGCAAGCAGCTTCTGTCCTATGGCTCACCATATGACTGATAATGACAATGAAGTAAGAAGTAAGACTATTTTACATGTAGCGGCACATAAGTGTAGTACTGACGGTAGTGTGGGGGGATGGCTGCGCATGGTGACTGCCATACTAAACTCATGCGCAGCCATCTCCTCTACACTTTAAAAATATGCTGTGAACTGTTACTACTTCTTAAAAATATCAATCAGTTATACAATAGGAAGAATATAAACTTAACAACATAAAACTTACCACAGCGCTTCGATCAATTCAATGTGATCATCATAATTGTATGGATTTTCTTTGATCCGTTCTTCTATCTCTCCGGCTTTTTGTTCTAGAGCTTCGTCTGCTGCATCATCTGCTTCATCATCCTGTGGTCAAATGAAAAAGTTGAGAGCTTAGCAAAACAAGCCTCGACTGACTGAGTACATACAAATTTTCTCCCATACTACACCAATTACAATTGCATGTTAAAAATACACAGTGTTAATCAATATAAAGAATATTTTGATACGAGATCAAGAACAAGTGGTATCTGGTATCGAACGGTCCAGCCACATCGATTGAGACACCCTTGGATAGACAACAATATTCTAGACAGAAATGACATGCTTTAAGGTTTCATTCTGGACATACTCCATGTAACAAATTTTTAAATTTGATGGGAATATCCAATACCCCATACTGTCAAACATATAAGCAGAATTGATGATATATATCACATTATAATGGAGTGTGCACAGAATGAAACTGTACTCAGAAATATTTTTTCTAAAATACAATTTATGTATAACATAGGACAATAGCATTCTGGCTGACCCACTGTCGGACTCGGCCAGAATGCTATTTAAACTAATTTATAGAGTATAAATAGTAAGTAGCAAATATAATCAGAGCGACATATTCGTTCAAGAAAACGAAAAAGCTCTTTACTATAGATTTAAAAAAAAATCTGTCTCTAGATTGTTATTCATCTAGGAAAAGGTAGCATTATTATTAGTTTTCAAATTAATAACAGCTACTTTAGTTTAGAATGCAAAGATATTTTTTTTAGTTCTTATGACATCATCATCATTCATGTCGTCTTGGATAGAGAGCAAAAAAATCCAAAAAAATTGAATCATCCAAATTTTTTAGGTTCTTTGCCTTTTACTGATTACTATTCATTTTAAGTTTATGAAAATTAGGTGCCGTGAATAGGTAGCGTTTATAAACTGATTTTTACCTGAGTTTTTAGTCAGTGGGCTCTTGTGCATAAACTGGGCATTGTTTTGGTTTTTAAGTGTGTATACTTTGTTAACTAAATGAGTTTTTGTTAAGATACAATGAGCAGTTTGTCTGTATATGCCAAAAAACCAAAAATATTTGAATTTTGTGCACTGATCTAGTGAATTCACCTTACATTGGCCCAGTGGTCAAAGTCAAATCTCTTTATTTCATAGACACATTACATGTACTTGAAATCGTCCGATAACATTAAAAAATAACATTGGTAATAGTTATGCTTAAATAATTTGTCTTAATAACTAAAAGTAATTTATAAAATTTAAATTATCAAAATATGTTATAACATAAATTTTAAATTATTAGGCAGAGATTAGTCCACAGGACTAATCTTATTAATTAACAAAAAGTAAAATGTCAGTGTCATTCAAAGTAACAATTTCCGGTGGTGTCACACAAGTGGTGTACTGTGCCTTGGCAGGGCTCATATAAAAATTTGTTTGGGGGCCCTTATGAAGGGTAAATCATTCTCCAATTTAATTATACGACGCCCCCATTGGCCCCGGGCCCCCGTATAATTTATATGGTAGATACGGCGGTAGCTACGCCCATGCAATGGACATTTAGTATGTGTGAATCAAAACAAACTAGGTACAAAGCGCTAAATAATCAAAAGTACAAAGTAAGTACGGTGCAAAGAATACCTAGAGGTACAATAGTCGGATACAAAAATATTTGTATGTTTTGGCTAACAATGTAGGTAGGCACTTATGAGTAATGACTAATGATTTGGAGAGCGTTCATTGAATAAAATACTTTCTCGCTACGGGCAAAGATCAATTAAAAGTCATCTGAATCAAAACAAGTTTGCAGTAAATCAATAAAAGTAAAAAAGGTGACCAATATTGTAAGCACGCATACATACATCGGAATCTTCAGAATCCTGTTCTGCATCATACTCTTCGACTACCACTTCAATATCGTTTTCTTCGGAGGAATCATTCCGTACTTCATCTTCCACGATAGCCATTGCGAAAAACAATAAAAACCAATAAAATTTAAGATGTTTGCTAACAAAATTCCGCTGTAACAAGTATGGCCGACATTTATAAATAAATGCGTCAAAATAATGATACCAACTACGACCCGAAGATCACCCACATCAGTGTGGGTTTAATTGAACAGATGTAGTATACCAAGCGCCACACAAATCGGCGGATGGGAAGTTATGCGTAGAACGCAGCGTAAAAGCCAAAATATAGGTATGTGTGGGAGCCAGAGAGACGAGATGTCGGGGCACACCCGCCCGCCAACCTCATGCCTCCTGCGCGCTCCTTACGCACTACGACACGCGGCGTCGGAATTGTGCACGCATATAGCGGAATAATTAGCCAATCACGGTGAAGTGTCATCTGCGGCTCGCATCTCATCCGCCGATTTGCGTGGCGCTCAGTATAAGTACCTACTTATTTGACGTGTGCTATAAAATATGTCTACCGCGATGAGTAATATTTGTCAGCGTATAATACTGAACAAGCACATTTCTTTCATCTCCATTCGAGAACTTAACAGCAAGCGCAGCGTATGATCCATCCAGGAACAAAGCGTAAGCTTTCTCGTAACCACTCCAAACGACTGAGCTAGCTTCTAGCTTTGACCGGACTAAGGCACTGTATAGAAATACTATGGCCTTGTTATTGGTGTTTTTACAGTTTCACGTTACAAAACGCAATCGTTTAAAATAAAACCAAAATTGGTTTGCTCATTTTTGAATTACTTGAAAGCATCAATTTAAATTTAAATAAACTGCACCAACGGTTAGCCCAGTGTGGATTCGTGCCATTTAATCATTCTAATAAGGACGTATGCAGGTTGCCTTACGATGTTTTTCTTCACCGAAAAGCTAGAGGTGTGAAAATCCGGTTATAATAGTTCGAAAGAACTCATTGGTACTTACGGAACTAAGAAATAAACCCATTGCTACTTAACTGCTACTCAACCAGAGGGGTTAGTAGTCCAGGTTTACACGTAAATTTGAAACTAACTACATACATGAAACAACTGTTTTTTTCCGTATGGCTCTATACATTTAATATTTGTACAACACCCCTGCCTGGCGTAAACGAGAAACAACAAACGTACCATAATGTATGGAGCCACACGCGAACATGAAAGTTTAAGTAAACTATGACTGGGTTGAGCACGGCTATTTAGTAAGTAAAAAACTTATAAAACACTTCCTTAAGATAAAGGTATGCTCATGTAACTCTGGGCCGCATTTGGCTGTCGTGGTGGATAATATTATGGCCCAATCAGCCTTCGTGGATAGGCCTAGGTCCTGCAGTGAACTATAAAAAAGGCTGGTACATTCTAGTACATTGTAACTCGCTGGTAGCTAGAGTAGTCATTGTCCTTTAATTGCTGGATTTATTAGAGTAACCATATCGAGCTAATTTCCCCGAGTTTCAAGGAAATATTACTAAACTGGTAGCCCTGGCTAAAAAGTCAAATTCACAAGTCAAATTGACAACGGCTATTTTTTCTTCTCTATTTTGTATTGGCGTTGCTTGACTTACTAGTTGCCAGTATATTTTTTATATTTATGTATTGCTCGTAGCTGCGAGTGAGAGCTGCGAGCAATGTGTCAGTGTCATTAAAAAATATTAGATCTAGAAATATGAAAACTATTCGATCTGCTGAAGTATACCTACACGTAATGGCTACTTGGGTAAGTGGAAGCGGAAGCAAGCATTGAAAAACTGTGGTTGTGCGAGCGGGAGGATTATGATAACCTATACAAGCGTAACTTGGACAGTTTCTAAGGCTTGACTTCACAGATATCTGTAAAACTTGACTTGGATATTTCCCCGAGCCTCATTTACTCGAGGCTGACTTAAGTAACAGCAACGTCAGTACCAGCGAGGCGAAATAAAGCCGGTAGTCTGTCCAGCATAGCTCTTCTATCGACTTCGCCATAACTACGAATCACGATGTCTTGAGCAAACCGAAGATGAGAGATGCATTTGCCTTGCCAAGTCTTTTCCATTCCAGAAGCTAGAAGGCGTTCTCAACAGAAGCAATAAAAAGTTTCGAATATATTACGTCTCTGTGTAAAAGGCCTCTCTGTAAAAGGATCGCCTTCGAGGTCTGTTCCTGTACTCGGACCGACTTAGTGGCATTAAGTATTACGCAAATACTTCAACTCAACAAATACAGAAGACCGAGGAGTATAACCTGCCTCTTTGTTTGGCGTTTGTGGACTGACCCGACTGAGAAACCCTTTGATTCGGTCGAGACATGGGTTATGCTTGAGTCTCTCCAACGATGCCGTATTGACTTTCGGATAAAGACAATCATCCAAAGTTCTAAATCGGTACCAAAATTCGCGTCAGTTGTACCATAGACTAACATAATATAGTAGGTAATTATGTTGTCTATGGTTGCACTTAAATGGCGTGCGCTGTAGGCAATACAGGTTTTCCAGGTGATTTTTGTCAGGGTATAATAAAAACAAACAAATTTCTGTTCACATTTATTATAAAAATATGATTACATAGTATAATTATCAATAGGAGGGTACTTTACAATCTCTTCCATACCTGGAACTTATACGCGTTGAATATGTTTAATTTAGTTTAAATTGATAATTTCAAAATGGTCACAGCTTTGGCACCAAACTAACATCTAGCAAGTATGTATTCGAAGTCTATTTATAGCCAATTTAGGGGAAGGCCAAACGAACGTAGTTTTGTGAGACATGAGTCGTGTAATTTAGTTTTTACTAGTTTTTACAAAAGTCAAATTTTTGAAATGTTGGAATTATTTGCAACGGTTGCAGAGGAATATCGTATACAGTTTCGCGCGTACACAACTAACTTTCGCAACTGGTTACCAAAGTGAAGATTTTTTCTTTCTTGGCAATGAGTTGCAATGGAAGAGTTTTCATTCCAAACACGCAACCAGTTGCATACGTTTTTTTACATTACTACACTACGTAAAAACACTCTTCCATTGCAACTAGTTGCTTTTAATAAAGAAGAAAATCTCCTTAATGACAACCAGTTACGAAAGATAGTTGCGTACGCAACCAAGAACGAACCTTTCAGGTTATAGAACCCTAGGGGATCGTTTTTTGAACTTCGCACGGTTTGGTCGTATACGAACTTTGACAAATTGTATGGAGAATCTCTATGTTGTCTATGGAAGTTGCAAGTATTCCATGTAAATTCCGTATGTAAGCCGGCAAACAACTTGAACGTTAAACCATAGCTTTCTCTTTTGTTTTCTCTGCTAACGAAAGGGAGAGAGTGATATTTTTTTGTTCAACTTCCGTGCCGGGACCTATATAGGACCAAACCGTGCAAAGTTAAAAACGCACCCCATAGTATGAAACCGAATGCAGCGCAAATCCCGCAACTCATTGTATGCGACTCGAAACTAAAAAAAAAAACGCTCGTTTGGCCTCTCTATTAATAAAATAATTACCTAGTTCGTTAGTTTGCTACATCTAGTATAAAATAAATGCACCAATGTGGGAATAGATTTTCTTAATGAGAATGATAAAATCTTTAAGTACTAGAACTTCAATAATATACAGTCAAGCACATTCAGCCTTACTTTCATTGCAAAACCATCATTACATCCTAAAAAAATTAGGTATATAAACATAATAATCAATACATGTCCAATACAAATTAAAATAATACATGTTTTTAAAACTAAAATGATCTTTCAGGACATAAAATATAGGTCAGTACATCATCATCATCATCAGCCTGTGGTCAGTACCTAGTCCGAGTTTATTCGTAAGCGAAAACTATAGTAGTTCCGTGTAGCTCCTTTAAGATAAGCGCCCCACGCGGAAACCAGGACGTACTAATAAAATTGCACAAAGCCACAGGAAAACGTAATAGTTTTCGTTTACTGTACAGACTTATATAGGCCGAATAAAACTATTTGGCGGCTGTGAAATTAGCTAATAACTGAGAACATGCTTTCTTGCGCCGCTAACATATGAATATACCACTTTGAATATACCGCTTTGAGTTCACAGAAGCCAAAAAGTTTAATTAGGCCTATACTAAGTCCCCAGATTCATTCATATAGGTACCTACACGGCTTCATTTTCATGACTACAAAAGTAGTTAGATCAAGACAGACAGTAAACAGAATGGCACAGATCAAGCAGAAATACATGCTCATAGTATAAGTCATATTAATTTCATCGAACTCGAGATCTTAACCAAATATTTCGCATTTTATTCGAGAACTTCATATTTACGATTCCATAATTTTACTAAATCACTTGCAGAATATTCCACAGCCATTCATTTTATTAAATCTAACGTTTTTTTTCGTCGTGCAGCCACCATAGACAAAACACTTGTTTCTATTTCGCTCAAACTTTTTTATAAGTCGAACCAAACTTCTTGGCGGTTGAGAAGTTAGCTATAATCTGCGCTACACAAGTCGGCGGATTGGAAGTTAGGCGCAGAACGCTGTGCAAAAGACAAGATATAGGTATGCGCGGGAGCCAGAGACTCGCGCCGGGGCGCACCCGCCAAACTCATGCCTCCCGCGCGCTCCCTACGCCCGTGCTCACTACTTCGCCACTTGTGTAGGCATTGTGCACACAAGCGCCATAATTAGCGAATCACGGCGAAGTGTCATCTACGGCTAACTTCTCATCCGTCGACTTGTGTGGCGATACCTATACATTCGCGAGTTCGCTGTTAAGTGAGCTGCAGTCAGGATTGGGTTACCCGCTGCTTGTAGCTAACATAACAGCCACCAAAAAGTTTGATTTGGCCTATGGAATATTATTTCATCTCTCGCAATTTCTCTAGCTTTTTGTAAACCCCCCGAGTCTATGGCGGCCTCTAGTGTCTACTATCTCTTTTTAATTCCTACAAGAGATTAAATGTCTCAACAGTCAAAACTAATGGAATATTCTACTCGACTAACATTATTAGAACGGATAAACTTTTATTTCTTAACAACTACGAATAGAGAGAGTAATAGGCATCTATTTAGATCTATGAAATAGTCCAAGTCATTACAATTAAAATAATATCCGAGTATGAAAAATAATACTAAATTACTGTCACATTCATAATACAATGTTTTTTTTACAGTGGCAACACTCAATACAAGTTCGTTGTTTAGTTTCATAATCAATTCAAACCAAAGGAAATTTTTCACTATCCACATACAGTGCGCGCGAATAAGTAATGAACATCGACATTTGGAAAGAAACAATCAGCTAAAATGGTTTTGTAGAGTGTTATACCTAAATATCGCTTCGCGAAATTAGCTGAAATGACAAGCAAATTTAGCTGGGTACTATGAGATTTCGCTCCTTCTAACGGTGCAATGAGTTAAATTTCCTTGTGCGCAGTTTGAAGCTCCAGCTTACTTTATACATAATGCGCGACCTTTCCTTCTGTCTGAGAAAACAACATTGAACCACAGAGATACCAGAGGGATAATGTGGTCGATCGAGACAAGAAAGAAAGAGATGCATTATTTCATATGGCATGAGTTAGAAAGAGACATGAAAAAATATCTCGATTCAGTGGCTAGTTCTCGTATTTTTCTGCCAATAAAATTCTTGTCAAATGCCAATACATATATTTGACTGTGACAACCTTTGGTAGTGTTTTTTTTTTAATTTTTTGCTGTTGAGAATTGCCTCAAGCGACAACAACGCTATCTCTCAGGTTGTAATAGCTCTGCATTGAACAAACCAGCGACAAATGACAACACGTGACACGCAGTACGAGTCACGTGACATTTGTCGCCGCTTTGTCCAATGCACATAAAACAAAGCCGAGCAAAGTCGTAATGATCCGATTATCTCTGTTTAAACGCCGAAGTCCATAATTTATTCGCTATTACCGTAACTATATGAATATGACAGTAGATACAACACTATAATGTATTCAATTGGAAGTAACACAGTACGGGATGGCTCGAAGTATCGAGTTGACCACGTTGCAGCTTTCCCGAGGCAATTGGACTGCTTTTCTTGTGTCCAACTAAAGAAAAAATAAATTTCAGTTTTCTTTCAAAGGATTAAGACAAGATGAATATTAATTTTAGGGGGCAATAGGCATGATGACTAAAAAAACCGAACAAGTGCGAGTCAGGCTCGCACACACCGAGGGTTCCGTACAAATCCAGAAAATTTCACAAAATTGGGAAGTAAATTAAAATCTCTACACTATAACCATATACAAAAAAGATTTTTTTTTCACTTTTCTCGACATACATTAAAAATTACACATTGTTAAAATAAAAATCTGTTTTAGCATGTGCTAATGAAGCTCTTTTATATGATACCTTACATGATACGATTTACTCACTTTGAATTTTCAACCCATATAAATACATATAATAGGGCCTAGATTCACAAGAATGTGATTTAAATAAAAATGTACAGTTTTCAGATTTATTCTTATACGTGTACTCTGGAGACAATGTTTCTCGCCAAATTTCATAGTTCTATGTCAACGGGAAGTACCCTGAAGGTTTTGATTTTTGTGAGTGTACTTTTGAGTGAACTTTTTTATACGGTAACTGAGAAGATTTTCTTTTACACAACAGCAAGAGACCATAATAAATATACGTATACAGTTTAAATTTGAACTCGATATCTTTACGCGTTCCCGAGATAAAGAGTCTTGACATACACACAGACGGACAGACGGACAACAAAGTGATCCTATAAGGGTTCCGTTTTTTCTTTTTGAGGTACGGAACCTTAAAAATATAATTAGTCCGACAAACAGATCATTAAAGAATATTAGACACGTATTTTTTTGTCCATTAAACAAAAATTGATGACGATATAGCCCAAAGTTTCGCGTTTCGTCACGAGTGTCATACAAAGCAATACCCAATGTATAGCCTTTCGTAAGAGACGTGACGTCACGACCCCCTCTCCCAAACGTTGACAAGGTTTATCTTTGCCATTTGTTGTTTGATTGACAAAAGAAAAAATACGTGTCCAATATTTTTGATAATTTAACTCACGACTAATTATAATAATTATTTTTTCCCCAGTTATCATGCCTGTTTCTGAAATTTTATTACAAGCCTCTAACTAAACTTACTAATATTATAAGTTTGAAAGTGTGTTTGTTGGTATGTTCTTCTTTCAGGCAGCAACATAACAACGGATTGATTTGTTTTTTGGTTTGGACAATATGGACATAGTTTGAAAGACAGACAGTGACATAGGCTACTTTTCATCCCCGAAAAATAAAAGGTTCCCGTAGGACAAAAATAAAAATATCACGCGTGCGAAGCCGCGAGCAAAAACTCGTTCAAAATATAGTTTCAAAATCCCAGGAGAATGTAATAATAAATGAATAACCGCTAAATACCTTTGCCTTAGACTGTGGTGGTCTAGTGGTAGTGCCACCAGACTTACGATTGTGAGATTATGGGTTCAAATCCCGGTCCCGCACCAATGAGTTCTTGGAATTTATGTACGGAATTTCACACCACTGGCTTTTCTGTGAAGGAAAACATCGTGAGGCAACCTGGATACGTCTGTAGAAGAAACTCGATGGCGTATGTGAATCCAGTCCGCACTGGTTAGTGTGGTGGATATGGCCCAATCACCCTTCGTGGATAGGCCTACGTTCTGCAGTGGAGTATTAAAAAGGCTGGTACAGTAATAGTACCTTTGCCTTGAGCAAGCACTATGCGGTGGTGGTGGTGCTGGCGGCCTGCAGCTGCATCTGCCGCTGCATCTGCTCCAGCATTTCTTGCATGCGCCGCAACTCCGCCTCCTGGAAGTTATACATTGTGGTATTTATACAGGGTCATAGCAAAACGCAAAACCTTTTAATGGCGGGTCTAGTACATCTAGACAAACAAATTTCATTCTAGGACTTTTGGAAAATCAATTTTAAAGGCGCCATCGTAATTTTAATAGCAACGCAAAACATTGTTCTCGCTTTCAGATGCACATAGTAAAAAAGAAAAGGATATTTTTAATTGATATTAAAATTACGATAGAGCCTTTAAAACTGGCAACAGTATAGTCATAAATACATTAATTTGTTAATGCTTTTGTCGTATTATAAAATAGTCACTTTCATTACATATTATTTTTTACACTAACTATATAAGCATCCCTGAATCACTGAGGGTTATATATAATGTTACCTTTTCGCGCAGAGCGTCTTCATTAGAGCCGTTGGTAACGCCATTTGAGTCGGCCTCACTCAGTCCGCTTTCGGTCGACCTAGTCAACATTCAATAAAATATATAAGTTGCGTGTTGAGACACGCGTATGTTAGGCTTTCGTAGATGGTGACGATGATTATGATGATGATAAAATCGAATTTTGATGATGTCATTAAATGGTTGAGTGCGAGAATAGTTGACTAAGAAATATGTTTCTGAGGTCAATGATCTCTGAGCTATGTGCAAGTTTAAGAATTTAAAAAAATATATTTAAAGAGTAACTTACACATGTCGTTTGGGCACCTGGCCGTTCCTGGCGAGGCGCTCGGAGCGGTAGTTTTCGTAGTGCACCTCTTGTGTCACTTCTTGCAGGTCTTGCATGTGGGTGCTAAGGACAACATATTAACTCATTTCATAAACATATTTTAACGTAATTTAAATTACTTCGGCCCAGTGCGGGTTCGTGGATCCAAATATGCCATTGAATGTCTTCTACGGACGTATGCAGGTTGCTTCACCAAAAAACCAGTGGTGTGAAATTCCGTACATAAGTTCCAAAGAAACTCATTGATACAATGCGACACAAAAGAATAGAAATTAATTATTCAGGACCTGAAAAGTCACTCTTGCTGGAACCACTAATTGAGCTGTCAGTAATTTTTGATTTTATTGCATTCTTGATGTTTTGTTTTATTTTGTGGATTGTGAACAAGAAAACAGCGCTATTATGAACAAAATGATGCAAAATATTCTAACAAAGCGATGGTGGCGCCCTCGTTTATTTTCAGCTCTTTTATGTCGCACTGTATCGGGATTTGAACCACGATTGCAAGACGGGTGTTACTACCACTGGACCTGATATGGCCCAATCACCCTTCGTGGGTAGGCCTACGTCCTGCAGTGGCCTATTAAAAAGGCTAGTACAGTGCAATTACTTAGGTGCATAATCTTTTTTCGATTTTTTTAATTTTTTTTTGAAGACAAGCTGTCTGACAATTTTTTTTCTCGAATTAGCCCTGGAGCCTTACTGTTGTTCTCTTGTGTTCTGGTGATGTGACTCACATGAGCATAGTCCTGAGCTTGATGAAGTCACAGTGGTCGGGGTTCTCGACCTCGACGACGCCCCACGGGTAGAGTCGGCCGCGGACGCGTCGCCCGCGTACTTCCAACTGCTGTCCGGCGCCGCAAACGGCAAACGGCACTGCCGCTTTTAGCTGACGAACCTGCGCAATCAATGTCATTAAGCCGGCGCGCATTAAGCGATAACGAGAGTTTAAGCTTGGATTGGTTACAAATATTATACCCAAAGTATAACAGTGTAGTGGCGTAGCAGTGTAATGAACACAGCCGTGAAATGCGTAAACGTATTCATGTAGTCCCAAAATGGCGTGGCTTCCACTCCCCGCGATGCGTCACAATACTCATTTGGCGTAATATATTCTTAGATAGAGATATCCATCGGTGTAATTGAATTTAGTATGGAGATGATAGATCTGAAGCCGTAAATGCTGTAACACCAAACTGTATCCCCCTATTTCGTTATCATTAGTTTTTTTAACTTGCCTTCCTTATTCCCAATTTTAAAAACGTAATTACGTCAAAATATAAACGCCATTCAAACTAATGTATGTATGGCGTATACCGCCAAATGAATGGCGCATGGTCTCTGTCAGCTTTGGATAATGAAATTACAGATTACTTTGTCAAACACTTCAAAACATTCCACACATTGTTTTTTTAATAGGATACATACTTGTTCTTTATAATCCTCGTCCTCATCGCTGTCGCAGTCCGGCAGAGGGTAGATCTTGATGCCTTCCCTTTCTATCTCTTCCATTACCTATTTAATAGACAACAAAGAAATATAATTCCAGATATATTTTTTGGGTTGTGTAGGGGCACACACTTTGTCAGGATGGACGAATATTGGTCTTTATTTAAAACAGTTTATCGGTAATTATTTCACACAGTCATTTGCGTGATTTTTGAATGAATGCTGGTTGATAGTTCCGTGAATCGAGTATAGAGGTATTTAGTCGGTAGCACAGAATATTATTTCACATCATTGCTTTTCAGTGAAAGAAAAAATTAAGGCAACATGCATACGTCCGTAGAAGAAATTCGATGGCGTATGTGAATCGACCAAGCCGCCAGCGTGGTGGATTTGGCTCAATCACCCTTCGTAGGTAGGCTTACATCCTACAGTAGACTATTAAAAGGCTGGTACAGTATAGTACAGATTATTCTAGATGGAGCTTCAATATGAGCAATAATTGGTAATATCCCTAAATTCCTTATCCTACTAATTTTATAAATTCGATTGTGGTTTATTGGTTTGTTACTCTTTCATGCAACGGAGCAACGGATAGACTTGTTATTTGGCATGGATAGTTCAAAGGGTGGAAAGTGAGATAGGCTATACATTTATCCCCGAAAAATAAAGAGTTTATGTGGGATAGCATAAAAATTAAAAAACTCGGGTGAAGCCGCGGACCAAAAGCTAATTAGGAAATAAATTGAGAAACAAAGTAAGATGAAACTGCGAGTTGATGTATGTTTTCTCGCCCAGTCGCTTATGTTTTTTTTAAATTTTACCGGATATTATAGCAAAAGAGACGAATGGATTTAACTACCAGCATCTACGAATTCTCCGATATGACTACAGAAAGCTACAAAAAAATTCAAAACAAATGAAAAATAAACGACGTGACTCGTGAATGAAACTATTTTATTTAAAGTTAAAATAGCTTTTGCTTCGCTCCCCCCGCGTGATGTTTTTGTGCTATCCTATGGGAACATTTTATTTTTCTGGGATAGCCTATGTCACTTCCCGTTCCTTTCAAACTATATCCATGCCAAATCAATCAATCCGTTGCTGCGTGAAAGAGGAACAAACCAACAAACAGACTTTCGGATTTATAATATTAGTAGGAATTAAGCTTTCCAAACTAGGTTTAACTCAAGGGCGTAAATGAATATCTAACCCTAGTCTTCAACCTCTGCACTTCTTTCTTGGTCAGACAGTCGGCCTTGGCGATGACGGGGACGATGTTCACTTTGTTGTGCAGTTGCTTCATAAACTCGATATCTAGAGGCTTCAGTCTGAAAGAGAACGCATATACGATAGTGTTGTAATGTGTACTATCTCTTTCTGGGATTTTATTATCAGAGTAGTTTATTATTATCAGTACGCGTGCGCCAGTCGACGGAAGCGCGCGTATTCCCTAATGAAGGAGTACTGATTACTCCGAAACCGGTCGGGTTCCCAGCGGCCCGGCCTCGATATCATACGTGATTAAAAACTAGTGTTTTATTTAGTATTATCAGAGTGCTTAAAATAAATAGGTATTTTATAAGTTTGCGCGCTTCATCTTCGACAACGTTGCTTACAGGCTGAATCAAATCTGTGACGTCAGCTACAAGTTGCGACAGCGTTAAGTGAGTTTCAGTCAGTATTGGGTTATCCGCAGCTTGTAGCTAACTTCACAGCCGCCAGGATATTTGATTCTGCTTATACCATCAGGCGAGTTAATGGCCCAGCGCATCATTTTTCCAATTTCTTTTTAACTTTATTTATTAGACTTCTCATTGACAACTGTTAATGCAACAAACATAAATTACCTACTTACAAACTTAAACTAAATGCGTTTAGTAGTTTACATGGTTTCGAACACGGTCACACTGGATGTTTAGTATAAGTGCAAGCGTACGCACCATAGTGAAGTATACAACAAGACAGGACGCTAAAATAATAATGATTACAAAAGTAAGAGGGCGTGATGTGCATTTATGAAAGTGTGAACAAGACGAAACTAATATCTTTTGTCTCTGTTTGCGTATACGTTTTTTTTTGTTTGACATCGCCGCACGGTCTAGATGTCGATGCCAGACAAATTTTTCGCGCCAAAAACTACCGTTGAATTTTTGACTTGATGCGTAAATCAACATATTTATGAACTACTAGTTTTTACCCGCGGCTTCGCCCGCATGATATTTTGATTTATGACGCAATATCATTATAATTTATAGCCTATGTGTTATTCTGATATATAAGCTAAATTATTGTCTACTCGCGATTGCAAAGTTTCGTCTCAATCCGTTCAGTAGTTTTTGCGTGAAAGAGTAACAAACATCCATCCATCCATCCTCACAAACTTTCGCGTTTATAATATTAGTAGGATTATCTATTTTCTATCACTTCTATTAGTATAATGCAGGTTTTTACATAAAGTCTAAATATGATAAAATCATAACAACGTGTATATAGTATCTAAGTAGGTAAAGCACATCTTTTTTCTCACACCCTATACGCTAGTAGCTTCTCCACCTATTCTCCCTCCACGGTACGCACCCGTGTCCGAACGGCGATATGAAGTAGAAGCAGCAGTGGATGCGGTTGTCGACGATGTTGCGCCGGTTGAGGCCGCTCTCGTCGCGCAGGAACCGCTCAAACTGCTCGTCTATGTACTGGATTATTGACTGTGGAACGAACAACTTACACGTAAATACAACAAAAAAAACCGGACAAGTGCAAGTCAGGCTCGCACATCGAGGGTTCCGTACAAACATATTGTCAAAATAATTAAAAATCTATTTTAGCATGCGTTAATGAAGTTATTTTATATGATACCTTACATGATACGATTTACTCAGTTTGAATTTTAAACCCATATTTTGCGTATTTTGGGGCTCTATTTTTATGTGTTTTAAATAAAAATGTAGTTTTCAGATTTATTCCTATATGTGTACTCTGAGACAACGCTTTTCGCCAAATTTCTTAGTTCTATGTCAACGGGAAGTACCCTGTAGGTTTTGATTTTTGTGAGCGTTGAAATATGCGTTTTTACGACATAAACGGCTCTAACTTTTTGATACGGTAACTGAGAAGCTTTTCTTTTACACAACTACAAGAGTTCATAAGTTTACGTATATAGTTTAAATTTCAACTCGATATCTTTACGCGTTCCCAAAATAAAGAGTCTTGACATACACACAGACATTTTTCCTTTTGAGGTACGGAACCCTAAAAAAACACATCAAAATGTAAAACTACGTGTAAAGATAGAATCATACGACTTGGCGGCTGCGATGTTAGTTACAAGCTGCAGATAACTCAATCCTCGCGCAGCTGGTGAGCTTCAGTCAGGATTGGGCTATCCGTAGCTTGTACCTAACATCGCAGACACCAACAAGTATGATTTGGCCTATAAAAGGAATAATGGTATAGCTAGGCAGGGGCAGATGGTATAGCTAGAGAGAGCATAGTCAAATCGGCGAATTTTAGGAGACTGTGTGTCCTTTATAGGACTTTTTTATTTCCGTTATTGATCAGTAACTAGTTGATATAGAACGCAAGATGTTCCATATTAAATAAAATAAATAAATATTAGGGGTCATATTAAACACGGTTTCTGACCACAAACTAAGCAAAGCTTGTGATATGGCTGCTAGATACTGATAAACTATACATATTTTAAATACATACTTTTCCCGATTACAGAGACGCCAGCGTAAATTTAATAGCCACTAAAAAGCGTTCTCGCTATCGAATGCCTAAAGTGAAAAAGAAACTATGCTATTTAGCTATTATAATTACGATGGCGCCTCTGTAATCGGGCTTAGTATCTAAATAACATTAAGATACAGAGTCAACACCTATGGTCGGTCTTTGGTAGAAATAAAATGCTTATTATTATTATTATTAAAACCTATGTTCATCACATTAATACTTGCCCTGGGTGGGAATCCCACGCCTCTTAGACCCAGGAGTCAGGGTCACTAACCACTGAGCCACCGAAACAGTTAAAATATTCCATCCATCAGCCACAGAGCGTCCACTTCTGGAGATAGGCCTCCTCTATAGGTCACCGATAAGACCGGTTGGAAGGGGCTCGCATCCAACGCTATTCGGACGTTATTTGACCACTATATTATTTTGACGATTTCTTTTTCGGTTATCCGTGCAACTAAATTCTTACAAGCACAGTTACATGACGATGTATGTTAGGCGAAGCACCTAATAATTTTCAAAGTTACGTGTCTGTATTAATTAAAATCGTAATGAGAAGAGATTCTTACTCAGCAATGAGACACAATTTAATGCAAGTCAATAACGAACGCTATGCCGTATCGTATCGCTAGAGTTAATTAGGACGAAGCTACCAATTAACGGTTGCTATAATGCGACAAATAAGCTGCTCTATTAGAAGAGTATAGAAGATGTCTAAAAATGAGACACGTAGGTAAATCATTCATTTCCGTAACACCTAAGTCTTTTTTTCCAGGTTCAGACAGCATATTGGCAAATAAATGTGGCGAGCGGGGCATTGTATACATGGTTATCCAAAACTGGTGTAACAACCCGAAATGGGGTGATTCAGAGTTCAGACCATCATTTTGAACAACTTTTACTGTAGGACTGACTGTTATAGACATTTTGCCAATTTGGTATACAGAGCTATTTCTAATCAATTAGCATCCTTTTAGGGACATTATGTACCTCAAAACTAAAAATTTTTGTTTTGCGATTTCTCAAAAAAAAAATCAGCTGGTCCATACGCCGCAATGTCGCCGGTGAACGATATTTTTCTATGTAAGAACGAATTTTTTTTTGAGTTTTAACAAAAGTCGTAAAACGAAAGTTGTTGGTTTTGATGTACAGAATAAGCCCCTAAAAGGATGCTAATTGATTAGAAAAAATTTTGCCCCATAGTAAAAGTTGTTCAAAATGATGGTTAGAACTCTGAATCACCACAGTTCGGGTCACCACAGGTGGGTCTTAATCACCTAATTTCGGTTTAGTACAGAGCAAGCAGATAACCCTGTATTTATTAATATGTTATCGCTGCGTGCATTTTGTACCATCCGAACTGCTAAACAGGTTTAAGTAAAACGAGGACGAGGGAAAGCAGTTACGCAGTTTAAAAGACCAAATTGCTCTCTTTACATACAAAATATTCAACAAGTTACGTAGTAACTATTATCATTATCTGTAACAAGGCGCATTCGATGTTTCTACACAATCCCGCACGAGTGCCGACAGTTTTAATTGGTATTGGCACATACGTAAGTCTAGTGGACCTATCATGGCAATTAGACAAAAATTGTCTTGCCACCAAAAAACTCTATTTACTAAATCTAACTAGTTGTTCGACGACGAAATGTGTTCTACATAATACAAACAAAACAAAGACAATGGGAACGTAACAGAACGACTCATAAGGCGCCACAGGCCACAGCTGACTGCCGGTCCACTTGCATAGCTATAAATAACCTGGTTGCATTGCTTACTACTTTATGCTACACAGGCAGAGATTGAATGAAGATTGTGAACTTATAACTGTTGCTTAACTATTCCCATTTAACTATTTTATGAATGTTAATTTTAATTTTTTTGTAACACGAGTAAACGCATCCAGACATTGCACAAGTATTACCAAAAAAGATATCTAAATTATCAGTACTCTCAAAGAAGAAATAAAGTACCAGTACATAAAACTCACATTAAAAAAGTGAAGTTGACATAATGAAATCTATCCATCTGTCACGTAGAATTGAGACATGTAAAACGCAAACGCGGGGCGCGAGAGTTCATGGCCGCCGTGCCGTGCGGTGAACAAAACTTGGCGGTTGTGAAGCCAGCTGCAAGGTGCGCAAAACCCAATACTGACTGTAGTTCACTAAACAGCTGCACAAACATTGGCTTTCGCGCAACTCGTAGCTAATTTCCATTTCCACTTCCTGTAGTCTCCACTCGAGAACTTTTCGACCCCATCGGTCATCACTCTGCGCTATGTGCCGTGCCCACTTCCATTTCAACCTGCCAATCCGCTGGGCAGTCGGTAACTTTGGCTCTTCTACCCAAATGGAGACCGCTTACCGGCAAGCGCAGCGTAGGACGTTCAGCCACAAGGTGGACGGATGACCTCATTAAGACCGCAGGATCGCGTTGGATGCAAGCCGCTACCAACCGGTCTTATTGGAGATATTTAGGGGAGGCCTATGTCCAGCAGTGGACGTCCTATGGCTGAAACGAACGAACTTCCTGTAGATCCCACCTGGTATAGGCCGAATCAAACTTCTTACGACAAGCTCAGAAGCTCAGTTTAGGAGCTGCGCGAGGAAGAAGAAAGAAGTTGGACTCTGCCTGTTTTGTATGGTTCTCACCTTGAAGCAGTCAGTGTTATCGATGGCGTCGCCGTAGCCGGGCGTGTCGACGACCGTGAGGCGCAGCTTGACCCCGCGCTCCTCGATCTCCACCGTGGACGCGTCCAGCTTCACCGTCTGGTTGGTCTTCTCTGAAACGACAGGGGTCATGTGAGCCGCGTCATAGGCCGTTAACGTTCTCTATTAGGCATGATGACTGGGTAAAAAAATCATTATTATAATTAGTAGTACTAATTATAATTCACGGAGAGTTAGATTATGAAAAAACATCGGACACGTATTTTTTCTTTTGTCAATCAAACAAAAAAAAACAAAGATAAACCTTGTCAACGTTTGGGAGTGGGGGTCGTGACGTCATCTATCTTACAGAAGTCTGTACATTTGTATGACACTTGTGACGTCAGCCGGATTTTTAACGGGCTATATCTTCATCCATTTTTGTTTAATTAGCAAAAGAAAAAATACGTGTCTAATATTTTTTTATAATTCAATCTGACGGACTAATTATATTTTTTTAGTCATCATCATGCCTATTGAATGCAACATTCGTAGGTAAATGAATCGTTTAGAACTGCTTAAAAAACTAAGATGAGAACAAGCCCTAGAGCGGTTTCGCAATACGTCCGATCCGAATCCGTGAAAATACGTTCCGAAGTTGTCGTACAACTTTGTATGGTAGTTTACGCACTATGACGGAGACAATTCGGATAACGGAAATCGGATCTAGTGCGTAAACTATCATACAAATAGTTGTACGACAACTTCGGAACATATTTTCACGGATTCGGATCGGACTTAGTGCGAAACCGCTCTTAAGGTACGCAAAAAAACCACAAGTAGCCAAATGGCAATAGCCTGTGCCATGCAGACATGTTCTTGACTGTTACAAATTAGTGTCGGAAACAGTATCAATCTCAATACTGTAAAGTAATGCCGTCAGTCACCGGGCCCCTGTCGCTACCGTATGCCACATCCTTCGGGATCGTATTGTTACATTACAGGGCGACTATATAGTGTTTCTAGAACAACCGGAAGGTGTAAACCTCATCAGTAGCATTCGATATAACCCACTCCGGGTAAAGGTCAGTCAGAAACAGGGAGTCGACTAGCGTGGACTTGCCGAGGCTGCTTTCGCTCACCACTATCAAAACAAACCCGACTTTTCTTGCACTTGCTAAAACAGTTTATTAGTGGTTCTATAGCTACCAGTAGTTTAAAACTCAACAGTAGCATCAGGTATGACTCGCTCCGGGTAGAGCTGAGTCAGGAACAGGGAATTGTCTAGCGTAGACTTGTCGAGGCCGCTTTCGCTGACCACTTTCAGCGTATATTGAAGGCCTTTCTTTATGGAATTGCTTTAACAGGTTATTAGTGCCTCTACAGTAACCAGGAAGTTTAAACCTTACCAGTAGCAACAGATATAACCCGCTCCGGGTAGAGGTCGATCAGGAACTGGAAGTTGACTATCGTAGACTTGCCAAAGCCGCTTTCTTCGACCACCGTGAGGGTGAACTCTTTGAGTTTATTGTACCCTTTATTCATTGACTTGCTTCAACAGTTCACTGGTGATTTTACAGAACTAGAAGGTTTTAACCTCACCAGTAGCATCAGGAATAACCCGCTCAGTCAGGAACAGGGAGACAACTATCGTAGACTTGTCGAGGCGGCTTTCGCCGACCACCTTCAGCGTATACTGAAAGCCTTTCTTTGTGCACTTGCTATAATAGGTCATTAGTGTTTCTAGGGCTACCAGAAGATAAAAACTCACCAGTAGCATCAGGAATGACCTGCTCCGGGTAGAGGTCAGTCAGGAACAGGGAGTTGACTGGCGTAGACTTGTAGGGACCTTTTTCTCCGACCACCAAACCAAAAGGGTAAACTCGAAACACTTTCTTCACAGGGTTTGGGGAGGACTTGGTTCATCAGGTGCTCGTCTACTAGGTGTTCTACTATAAAAGACGTAAACCTCACCAGTAGCATCAGGAATGACCCGCTCCGGGTAAAGGTCAGTCAGGAACAGGGAGTTGACTAGCGTGGACTTGCCGAGGCCGCTTTCTCCGACCACCATCAAAGTAAATTCGAAGCCTTTCTTCACGGACTTGCGGTGGACTTGGTTCGGCAGGTTCGCGAAACCGACGTATCCTGGCGTCTCCAGGTTGGAGAACTGTAGACAATGAGGAACTATCAATTTTATGTAAAGTGCGTGATCGACTATTGATTTAGTGTACCAAATTCAATCGAGCGTCTCGTCAAGTTTACTTTGGTCTCTCCGGGTGTTTTTACTTGCATACAAGAGAAGCCGTGGTAGTCTAGTGGTAGTGACACCCGCCTTACAATCGTGAGGTAGTGTGGGTTCAAATTCCGGTACCGTACCAATGAGTTCATTGGATTTATGTACGGATTTTCACACCACTGGCTTTTCGGTGAAGGAAAACATCGTGAGTAAACCTGAATTAATCCGTAAAAGTAATCCTATAGCGTATGTCAATTCATCAACCCGCACTGGGCCAGCGCGGTGGATATAGCCCAGTCACCCTTCGTGGGTAGGCCTATATACGTCCTGCAATGGCCTATTAAAGACTGGTACAGTGCAGGAGCTTTTAAAAGTTTACTTTTGAAATCGTATTTTTTGTTATTATTACACACGCTAGACTGTGGGCATCAGGGTTACCGAGTTCGGCCTATACGACCTTACTTACTTACTTACCTACTTACTAGGATAGATTTTCAATACACGCGTTCTTACTTATGACTATTTTACGCATACGTCCTTACGGACTATCGATCGGTTCAAAAATAGGGCCCCAAACCTATTTTTTTTCAACAATCTTTACAACATTTTGGCGTCATTCATCGTAGTCATTTACCAGTTTAGCATGCGATCTCATCAGTCTAATATTATGTGACTGTAAAGATATAGAACAACGTGGGTGTCTTCAAATCCCGAGTAAATAGGTAGGTATATATCTTCTAGGTAAGCGTCGTAGTCAAACGCACATTATAAATTATTACGCAAATAAATAAATTATAACGCAAATTAAATATTATTATAAATATAAGGTTGTGCAGACTGGTTGAGCGTACTGCGTACTTAGTCGTTGAAAAAACGGCGTCGATTTAAAAATCTATTTGCCGCTTCGAGCTTAAATATTTCAAGCTGGTACCTATCCCGAAAGGCTAGAATTAGGTCAACTTCAGGTCACACAAATGTGCACAATGCACATAGTGCGACCGAAAGTTGACCCAGTTTGGCTTTATCCGCAAAATGCACGGAAAAATGCCTATCGGTATTGAATAAATTAATAATTCATCTGAAATTACCAACAGTACTATAAGAATGGAGAACGAATGAAGAACCGGTAAGCATAATGTCAATTGACTACATGTGAAGTGGTTATACTGTATACAGTACATATATACCTACATACAGCCTTGGCCAAAAGAATTAGGTCTCCCTATCAAACCAGTGCAATAGGCATAGAAAAATATAATTAGTCCGTCAGATAGGCTACTAAAAATATTAGACACATATTTTTCTTTTGTCGATTTAAACAAAAATTGATGAAGATAGACCGTTAAAGGTTCGCGTGACGTCACAAGTGCCATACGAATGTATAGACTTCTGTGAGATAGTTGACGTCACGACACCCCCACTCCGAAAATTTGGCAAGGTTTATCTTTGTCATTTGTTTGTTGTTTGATTGACAAAAGAAAAAATACGTGTCCAAGGTTGGATTCAAGTTTCCAAAAAGTCTTTTTAGGAATCGGTATACTTTTTTAACTCTAATTTTATCAAAATTTTATTTAATTAAGGCTTCATATTAATGATGATGATGATGAATAGTTAACTATTCATCATTATTATAAGCCGGGGGCTATTATCATATTTTTATAATCATTTTGTATTTGTATTATAATTTCGAGCAAACATCAAAACAACGCGGGCCAAACCGTGGGTTATTTATTATTAAGTTAAGTATGAACTAAGTCAACGTGGGCCAAGCCGCGGGCCATTATCATTTTAAGCAAGTACTAAAGCAACGCAGGCCAAACCTCGGGCTATGTTAATTTAACCATTTATTATGACAACGCTGACAAGCTGCGGGCTTTTGTCATAATGAGTAAGTAAGTACTAAATAGGTCAACGCGGGCTATGTCATTTTAAGCAAGTAGGTATTAGGACAACGTAGACCTAACCACGGGCTATTATCATACTAAACAAGTAGTGAGACAACGCGGGCGATGTCGCGGGCTCCAGCTAGTATATATATAACAGGCAAAGGTGACTGACTCAGATATCAACGCACAGGCCAAACCCTTAGGACTAGAAGCTTATAAAATTTCGCACACGTATTCCTCTTATGACGTAAGCATCCACTAAGGAAGGATTTTTGGAAATTCAACTTCTAAAGGGGTAAAATGGGCCCTTTTCCATTGTATTAAACTTTTTATTGCCTGGACCGATTGATATGAAACTTGGCAAAAATATTCTTCAAACAAAATAGATAGCACGTCTGATTCAACTTTTGCGATTTTAATATCCTGGGGGGGGCTCGATAAAATTCCAAAGTTTGTGAAATAAAACATCAATTACATCCAATTGGCTGAATTAATAGGGATAATATTTGGTTTTGGAGAATATTATAATATGTACTAATACAGGAGTCATGGTTAACCTGAAAAAAAATTTCTATTCCTTCGGGATAGTCAAATTTAACTAAAAAAATAGTTTTGATAAAACAAATGAACGGATTCAAATTCAATTTGGTTAACGAGTAGACGACAACACATATTAGCACAGGTACTACTGTTATTCTGAAAACTGTAAGCTGTTTTTAGCGAATTGAGAATTGAAATAATTTGCGAAAAAGACTAAACAGAATTAGATGAAATTTCGTTTGAAAACAGCCTACAAGACTCAAGAGATATAGACTAAAGGCGTCCAAGAAAACGTCAATGATTTCCTCTAGATTATAGCTAGATTATACTTAAAACAAAAATATTGTCGAAAACTTTAAGTAGATACGTACCATTGACATTTCGTATGATAATATACTACAATATAAACTAGAAAATAGGCTATTATTAACACCCCTGTAATAGTGCGACATTTCTTCAGGAAGGAACACATTCCTGATAGTTAAATTGTTAGGTCTAAGCTGTCATTCCGGAAATTATATACAGTGTTATCTGCTTACCCTGGACTAAGCCGAAAGAGTGTGATTCAGACAATCTTTATGAACAACTTTTACAACGGGGCCAACCCAATTTTCGAAAAAAAAAATAAACAGCTGTATGTATGAAACATTGTCTATTCCGAGTTGCAGTTTTGTGTGGAACAGCTGATTTTTTTTCTCGAGCAAATAACTACTGGAGATACGGTTCCTTCGGGATCTAATGAAAATAATAAATATCCGTAAAAACGAACAAAAATACAATCTTTCATGAATAGGTTAGTGGTTTACTACCACTAATATTCATTCATACTTCTTAGTTGTCAAGCTATTTTCATGTACTAAAACAGCGCGGGTCATTTTGCGGGCTATTATTATACCTATTAAAAGTAAGTAGGCAGGTACTAAGTCAACGCGGGCTAAACTGCGCCTATGATCATATTAAGTATGTACCTACCAAGTCAACGCAGTCGGCTTTTATAATATTACTCAAGTACTTAGTCAACCCGGGTCATAACACGGGATTTTATCATTTTAAGCAAGTATTAAGCTGAGAATACACATGTCAGTGGCTGGTACATTTGCATGCCAGCTTTTAATACGTGCCAGTTCCTTTTTACGTAACGTACTATACACGTATACACATGCCAGTAGCTGGTACGTGCAAGGAGCTGGCATGCAGTGTGCCAGCCATTTACATGTGTATTTCCCGCTTTTATCATTTTAAGCAAGTATTAAGACAATACGGACCAAGCCGCGGGCTATAATCATATCAAGTGCTCAGTCAACGCGAGCCAATCCGAGAGCTATTTTCATATTAACTACCTGAGTATTAAGACAACGCAGGCCAAACTATTATAATTTTAAGCAAGTGCTAAGAAAACGCGGGCTAAATCGCAGGTATTATAATTTTCAGCTAGTACTAAAACAATGCTGGCCAAACCGCAGGCTATAATCATTTTAAACCAGTACTAAGACATCGCGGGCCAAACCACGAGGCTATTATCGTTATAAATAAGCAAGTACAAAACAACGCAGCCAAACCGCGGGCTTTATTACTTTAATCAAGTACTAGACAACGCCGACCTAAACACGTGCTATTATAATTATCAGTTTTAGCAAGTACGTATAATTACTAAAACAACGCGGGCGAAGCCGCGGGTTAAGCTAGTAATTTATAACAACATATGAAATTTACATGCGGTTTAATTATGCTGTTCTTAATTAGCATGTTTTGTATTGTTATACAGATGACCTCATAGGTAAGTGTATGACAGTTTTATTATTTGTATTGAAACAATTTATTCTTATGTTTTCTAGATTATCGTTAAAAAAATCGTCTAATGTGTAATTCGATAATAGAATAATTTTTAGTTGTTTTAAGAAACAGTTTTTTTTTTCATATCTTTTAGATTATTTGGCAATTTATTGAATTCAGCCTGCATCTACTCGTATATAGCAGGTTGCTGCGCTAGATTAACTTTGCGGCCTGATCAATGATCCGTTTTTCAAGCTACGTGCATACAACAGTCCAATCATAAAACCCAACAGTGAGGTATTCTATTTCTCAGATTATGATGCCGATTCACTTCAATACACATCAATCGTCCAGCTCATTACGAGACAACATGGAAAATATGTCGATAACGTCAATAATAGTTTATTCATCAGGCGACAGCGCATTCTTTCACGGCAGTTGCAGTTGAAACTAATTACTCGTATAGGAAAAAATAGATGCATTTGCAGATGATGTACACTTGCTTATATGTAGTAGGGGAGCCAAATAGCGCATTTTAGTATTTACTCGAGCACGCACGGCACATGAACTAAAAACATTGTTATATAATAACATTGCTATAATAATATAATATAGGCGCCGTCGTAATTATAATAGCTAATTCTTATTTCTGTTTCTTTGTCAATTTAGGCATGCGATAGAGATTTTTTTTACGTTGCTATAAAATTTACGACGGCTCCTTCATAATTGGGCCTAAATAATAATTAATAATGGCCTTAGTATAAACATTAATCAAAATGACTAGATACGATAGTCAAGAGTTCTTATGCAGCTAAAATATAAAAGTACATATAATAATACAATCATATGCAAATCAAGTCACAAAGTGTTCGTTACCAATGTTACCATCGATGACTTTTGGCACTAAAACGTGGTGTTTTACTATAGGCCTCATTGGTAAGTTGAAATGGCAGTCGGCAGGCGATAGGGCCGAAAAGTTCTTGAATGCAGACCACGTACTGGAAGGCCACCCACAAGATGGACACCTGTTATTTGGATCCACAAGGTGGACACCTTAAGGGTCCAAATAACGGTATCAATATCGCAGAATCGCGCTGGATGCTAGCCTTTGAGAAGGCCTATGTCCAGACGTGGGCATCTTATGGCTGATGGATGGATTGGTTGATATACAATAAAAATATGTTTAAAGATTCAATACCAGCATAGTTCCCCGTTTAAAAGGACGCATTGACGTAGATAAGGGCAATCAGACTGTTGTACTGCCACGGTTAAAGTCGGTCGAAACACATCACGTATGTATGTAAGTAGGTATAGTGTAACAACAGTTATAAGACTGATTGATATTCAGACTGCGATTGTAGCCAATGAACTGGCAAGGCGAGTAGGGCTGTCAATTTTGCGGTTGGCAGCTTCCATCTATTGAAGCCTCCTCTCAAATGTCTGCTTGCTTTTTTGGTGGGAATAAGTCTGCGTTTGACCTCCATCACCTGATGATAAGCAGCGACGTGGTCAAAGACGAAAAAAGCAGAATAGGCATGATGACTAAGATTTATGCATGATGGCAGATTACTCGTATAATTGGTCCATTAGTTAGATTATCAAAAAATATTGGACACATATTTTTTCTTTTGTCATTCAAACAATAAAAAAAAATCAAACAATAAATGACAAAGATAAACCTTGTCAAAGTTTGGGAGTGGAGGTTCATGACGTCACTAGTGCGACGTAGTCTGTACATTTGTATAGCACTTGTGATGTCACGAGAAACTTTAACGGGCTATATCTTCGTTTATTTGTACAATTGACAAGAAAAAATGTGTCTAATTTTTTTTTTTATCTGTTGTAGGACTAATTATTTTTTTTTAGTCATCATACCTATTAGAAGATACCTATTTACTATCTAGAGCCTCGATTAAGCCAAGACATTTATGGGGCAACAAAAACCGACAGTTTACTCCACTCTTTAGCCATAATTGTCTTCACTGTCTTAGCTAAATTGAAAAAGTGCCTATTATGGGACAGTAATATCAACAGCAAAAAAACTATACTAAAAAAGTAAATTCGACTTACTCGTAGATCCATTTGTGAAATTTTTATACGAACAAAAGAAATACTAGAATCGGCGTTCGTCTAGCAAAGAAATTGTGTAACATTCACATAAAAAAGCCGTATTAAGAACCTCTCCTTTGCTAAAGTCGGTTCAAAACAAGACCAAAAGCGACAGCCCTAGAGTGACATCCGATCGTCGCGACAAAAATGCAACAACATTATGAGAAAGTTGATAAACATTACATTATGTGGAATTCAAATTAGGACAACAAGATAACTAATGGGATTCTTTACTTTACTAACTTATTATAGTTTTTTTTAACCAGCTTCAAAAATAAGGCTAATAAGGCTAAATTTGAGAAACCCAGTATGAGCCAAATTTCATCTAGGTTGAAGATGAAAGTTTCGACCCTGTGGGTTTTGGTCCCATTGTGTGTCGAAATATGCATTGTTTTTACAAATTAAATGGCTGTAACTTTTATTCATGATAACTGAGAAGTTTGTTATCATAGTTGCAAGGAACTACAAATCGGTTTAGTAATAATATGGTTATTTTAAATTAAATATCATCATGCATTCTTGAGATGGAGGTTTTAACAAGCAAATAGACAAGAGTCCATGTAACAAATTATGTAATCCTGTTCTATACTAGGTATAAAGGTTTCTTAAATCTTTTTAAGATACAGAATGCTAAAACCGTTTCATTCCATACCATATGGAAGCCCCCTCTCAATATATCAAGCATATTTCGTTATTAATATCGAGCAAAAATATCACGTTTCTTGTATGGGAGCCCCCCCTAAATATTTATTTTAATTATTTATGAAGTGAATATTTAACCCAATATTTTGTGAATATTTAAATCATCTAACTGTCACCTTTATTAATATTGAGCAAAAAACGGGTAAAGAGAGATTTTTTACCCGTTTTTGTTTTAAGGAAGCCTGCTTAAATTTTTTTTTCTGTTAGCTAAGTAGCTGCTTTAATATCTAGGTATTGGTATTATGGTTTAAATAATAGAATTATCCCAAGTGTAAGAACAATATAAAATTGCCAATTTTGTATTTAAACAGAACTCTGAACTCAAAAAAAAACTAGACAAGTGCGAGTCAGGCTCGCACAACGAGGGTTCTGTACAAATCCATAAAATTTCATAAATTTGGGAAGTTGTTAAAATCTCTATTCTATATCATCAAAAAAGTTTTTTTTTACTTTTACTTTTATCGTCTTACTCTTAAATTAAAAATTACACATTATTAAAAGAATTAAAAATCTGTTTTAGAATGTGCTAATGAAGCTCTTTTATATGATACCTTACAAGACATGATTTACTCACTTTGAATGGTTTGAAAACCCATATTTTGTGAATCTAGGCCCTATTTTTCTGTGATTTAAATAAAAATGTACAGTTTTCAGATTTATTCCTATATGTGTACTCTGAGATACTGCTTCTCGCCAAATTTCATAGTTCTATGTCAACGGAAGGTACCCTGTAGATTTTGATATTTGTGAGTGTTGAAATATGTGTTTTTTTACGACATATATGGCTCTAACTTTCTTATATGGTAACTGAGAAGTTTTTTTTTACACAACTGTAAGAGACCATGGATATACATATGTATATCGTTTAAATTTCAACTCAATATCTTTATGCGTTCCCGAGGTATAGAGTCTTGACATACATACAGACAGACAACAAAGTGATCCTATAAGAGTTCCGTTTTTTCTTTTTGAGATAGGGAACCCTAAAAAACAAGCAAAGGTTTAGTCATACAAGTCAACATAACTAGTCAATATGCTGTTAGCAATGAGTCATTTCTCTTTATCATTAATACCTATTGCAGCCTCTAGGCTGTCACGACAACTGCTTCAGTAAGCAGTTGACACCAACCAACAACAACTTCCTACTGTCTGTAAACACAAGATGAAACAATGCATAGTAGCAAATTCGTTAAAACATCTATGCATAATTATTATATACTACGGGACTAATCGTACTATTAGTCTACCCGTGACCAAGGTCGATGCAACTCGGCCGAAACGTCGGGATGAGGAGGTATTTATTTATCTCGTAATTTTAGTGTGCAATTAGTCCCGTAGTATATAATAGGTATGTGTTCAAATCGCGAAAGTTTAAAAACAACATCTATGCAGCTTGTAGCTAATTTCACAGAGACCAAGAATTTAGATTTGGCCTTTTATCATCTACATTTATGTATACAAAAAATAAGGTATTCCAATAAGAGTATTAGGAATGATTCAACAGCAGGGAAAAAGGCAACTTCAATATGAGTACCTAGTTGAGGATGTCTTTGGAAGACTTGTCCCAAAAGATGATGGGGCCAATATGATAATTGAACATGGTTGAATAATATAATCATTGTATCATCAAGAGAATAACTAATTACTAAGACATATAAAGAAATTATTTGAATCAACTACTGTAAAGGAAAATAGACAACCAAATAATAGGCAAATACCAACATCTACTACTTATCTCTGGTACTGAGTCATACCAAACATATTCTCCTGGCTAGTTATTTATGTTTTTATGTTCCTGCTCGTGATAAGATGTGTAAACTCTGGAGGGTGATTCATCCCTACAGCAGTCTACTTTACAGCTTATATATTGCATGAACTTCCGGAGCGATTTTTCACTTTTTCCTGTGCTGAATGCTATTACCAGAGCGTTACCTATATGACGGTAATGCAGCTTTAATTATTGGGTAATTAAATATTAATATATATTTTAGGAAGTATTCCAGTCAATAAATTGCAGTGCCGTGCCGACTAAAATGCATCGATTGAGCGAAACAAACTTACGTTTTTGTTGTTGGTCCCCGTGCCTGTTTCACTCGACATCTTGATTTTACCACTGCAACTATCACTTGATATGTTTACGAAGTTTAGATTTTAATTGTTAATTTCATGGGGAATCAGAAGAATTTGTAAAAATAACAAAATAGGGCGACTACACTGACCCACCCAACAATCACTGAATGAATGAATGAATAAACACAATGAACGAAACGAATTGGAAATCAGTGTTGCCACCTTCGTTTTAGTAATTAGGGCTGATGAAGAAGCTAAAAAAGGCTAGATGGAGCACAAATTACCAAAAACAGTCATGCCGAAAAAATGACATAAAAACACCTTTACTAATAATTTCAATTATGTGTTTATTGTTTTAATTTGAATCACCATAACATTTTTCAAAATTAAACTGAATTAGATGACAATACAAACGTCAAGGTTAGTAATGAAATAACAGTGTTTTGAACTTTTGATACACATCTTTAGTTAATCGGTTCAAAAGAAGAACATTAACCACATGAATAGAAATTAATCAATAGATAAGTACTACCTATTGTATTGACCTACCTATTAAGTAGTCAATGACACAAATCACGAAAGTTCAATACTATGACAATGTTAGCACGGTGCATTTTTTATTTTCTGGTGCCATATTTCTACGTAATGAAAAGGGCAAAAAAGGACTAAATAGCCCACTCCGTGTAAATCATTAAACAACGAGTTCACCTACAGTTAAATATGCTCGATCTAGCCCCAAAGAGGCTAAGGTAGCAACACTGTTGTAAATTGAACAAAAAAAACACAGAGACTGTGCAAAAAGCACGAAATATTTTGATTGAATGAAGTGTCAATTAACTCTATGTGTCAAGACTGAACTATTATATATTTTTTACTCAATAAAGACTTTGCGAGCAATTTTCTTAGTCAGTTTCAGAGAAGCAGAATGTTTGCTAGAGAAGAGCTTTGCATTAATAGTTGTTAACAGTAGGAGGCAAAACAACTATAATCACTTAGTATCTATAGTAGTCTGTGACTATAAATTGTATCACCATATTTTTTATTGCCAATTTCCCGTTAGATAATTTCACATTCATATCAGCTGTCATTTAGTTTGAAGATGTCAATGTTATCTATTTTTGACGATTCAACCGGGGCTACCAGTTACATTAGATTTCTACTTTTTAGGAGATCATGGATACGCTATAATATATTGTACTCATACGTACTTCAAATACACATGAAAATAAAAAGAAATGGACCTATCAACTAATAAAATATCGAATAAATCTGAGGTTTTATGGTCATAACGAATGCAATACAAGAGAGGAGAGCAGCTAACTTACACCATACCATAATATTAATTCGACGTCGTGTCCAATGATTTTTTATGTCCTGTCGTTGTCTATTCGTATAATCAAAAATCCGGATGATTGCATGAACGAAAAAAGCTGTTTTTCTTATTATCTTTCCTAACTTACGACCAGTTTCTCACTTATTTAATGAATCAATAATCTTTATTTTATCTTTAAGCGATCACACGATCGCGCTTACGCATCGATTTTTTTCAGTTCAGAGATCACGCGGCGTCACAATGCAGCGTAGCGGAGTATAATAATTTGCCATGAGTAGGGAATATTCATAACCTGCCCGCGCAGCTGAGCTGCGCTAATGGGTTATGAATTTTCCGACACGTTTGTCTATGTATGGACTTAATTCGCAAAATATATTTTCTTGGACGCAGGTAGGAGTCCGGATAATAGCGAATCCGTATAGTGTAACTGAGAGCCTGGATTATCCGAGGTCCCAATGTATTGTTTAGTTTTCATCTCTTTAATTGCAAAATTTTGGTCTAACTGTCCGTATATATAATATTATACTTTGTGGGTCTAACAAAGAGGAAGTATTGGGGTCTAACATCTGACAACACTGACCGTGCTGTGAACGTCAGTCTACTGGTACGCAGGATTCATTCAGTGGCAGGATAATTCGATTTTATCATATTCTCACTATTCTTGTGATTTTAATAGTGAAACCTGGCTTTTCAGGGCTTCTCCCTACCCTGACAACCATGGCTACATCAAGTGATACTTCGGATCAAAATGTGAAGTCCAGGCGTCCCGCTGGTGAGCAAGAGCTTATAAATGTCACACCCTGCAGTGGCCTTGTTGTATTGATTAGATGTTTACGTTAGCGTTTTATTTCAGAGTCGGCGTTTAAACAGCAGCGTCTGCCTGCCTGGCAGCCTATACTGACTGCTGGCACCGTGCTCCCCACCTTCTTCGTAATCGGTATAGCCTTTATACCCGTAGGCATAGGTCTTCTATATTTCTCAGATGAAGTGAGTATTAGTGTTCCTGTTACTTTATTGTAGCTTTGTATACTGGATCTCTAGTTTCGGCTCCATGAATTCATTCATTTTCTAAGACAAATACTTGAAGAGTGGATCTATTTATGGATGTTACATCTTCATTTCTTACTCACTAATGACATTAAACTTGTATGATATCATAAGTCATTCCAGCAATATTATGGCATGTGAATTAAAGATTATGGGCTTGATAGCAAGATAAAAAGTATGTGTACAGATTTGGTGATACCTACTCTAAAGATCATATATATGTCAAACTTTGATACCATTTCCTTAAAAGCTGTATGATAAAGTAAAAGAGAAGCTATTTTTTAAAAATCTTTATTTATTTATAGAGGTTTTTATAAAAAGGATAATGCCACCTTCGAAGCACTATTTACATTTTAAACATAAATATTTTACACTATGCTTAATTCCTAGTTTAACTATTTTGTATTGTACCCTGGCTTGTCATGACGATGGATCGGTCAAAATACTGTTATGCAGCCCTAGGCTGTGGACATCTAAATCGTATTCGATTAGAAATAAATCCTTCTCAGGTTCATTTTGGACATACTCTGCCAGTATGTGGGTGATATCTTCAACCATCATACACTCTGAAAAAGAGAAGCTTATGGACCAGTTAAGTAGTGCATGATGAGAACTGATAAGAAAAATCATGACTGGAGTCATCATCATTAGCAGTAGTTTGCCTGTGATTAATTGGATTCGATCATTTTTAAATTAACACTATGTGTGATTGGACAATTTGAATAAATTGAAATCCAATGGATATTGTTCACCATAAACATGTACTGCCATATGCCCAATCACCCTTTGTTGAATTATATAAATATGGATATTATATACTGTGAAGGTAATATATCAACAGTGATGTTTGTCGCTGGCTGACAATGATGGTTTGTGAGAAAGAGGTAAACTCCACAAAGCCAAGCAAAGCCATAACCAACTGATTATCTCTTAACAAAGGCAGATTTCCAGATATCTCTAACATATAATTGATTTGATTTCAAATTTTGTTCTTTAAATTTTTCAAAAAAAACTTTAATTTTGTCAATCTAAATTAATCATTTATATTTTTTTTTGCGATGATGTATATACTCAAAGCAAGCTGTCTTTGCCTGTAATTGCTGTGTCACTTGGTTCTTGTTTGTTTTAGTCTATCGTGTGTCGTATCGTTGGTGTGCACAGTGTTGGTGAAGTTTATCAATAAATTAAATCAAATCAAATAACTGTACACATAATATGCATTATTCGCATAAGGATTGATTGAGACCATTGTTACGAATCAAAAACAGCTGTCCTATACAAAATCAAAACTCAGAATGTACAAATTGTATGAAACAGCTTTTGTTTTATCTTCTATACCTCTGGCATGGGACTCGTCAATTCAGACTCTCGGCAGATTGCTGTCATGAAATTGCAGCCTTGCACAGCACACGTACTCGTAATATCTACAAAGAGAAAAGGAAGAGATCTCTCTTGGCGATAAGACCATTTCTTGTACCTCTTCTTGTTTCTTTTTTGTTTCCCCTGTTACTTTTGTTCTGTTGTTGTTAATAAAGTGTTGTATTATACTAATCATATTGTATTGTAGGTCAAAGAACATGTGATGGACTATACACTCTGCGAGAAAGAAAATACAAACATATCATGTGCTGATTTTATAAAGCAGTACCCAAATGACAGTTGCACGTGTCGCATCGACTTCAATCTTACGGATGATTTTAAAAAAGATGTATATTTTTACTACGGCTTGAGCAACTATTACCAGAATCATCGCCGTTACGTTAAGTCTAGGTAAGACATTTTCTCTAAAAGTTTTAATATTATAAGTAATAATGATAAAAAATTATTGCTCGAAATCCTTAAGACCAGTGTGAGGCGCCAACTTGTCCATACGAAAACAAGCTGTATACCTCTAAATATCCAATTTGAATGATTTTTTTTCATTCAATCAACACTTAAATAGCTAGGTTTATACGTCTTAGTTTTCAAAGTCTTTTAATTCTGACTGAAGCTCTTCGTCTTAATAGAATCCTGACTGAAGTTCAAACATAACCCCGCGTGGATTCGATATTGCGCAGTTTGTAGCTAACTTCATATCCGCCCAGTTGTGTGACGCGGCCTATACAAAGAATAAAATAGAGCAAAATCAATGTTGGACAGACAAAAGCAAAATCGTTGTGTCGAAGCACAGACCTAGCTTCGCTCGGTCAGTTATAAATTGAAAACCTTTCGTGAGTACATAAAATAAAATACATCAAGTACAGATTATGCTTTCTGAAGGTGCTTTCGTTTGTCCACATGTTGGTTGCATTGTATATGTATACAGGTTGCACTTTTCAACGAATCTCGGCGATAATTAATTCCCTCAAAAAAAGGGAAATTACCTGTCGCGCTATTTATCAGGCGATTCCGATAATATTTAGCAACATTGTTTAGTATTTAAATCGTAACAAAATTTTCGAGTTTGGACCAAATCGGTCAAGAGCAAATCGAGATAATAAATATAAATAAGTATTAAATATTAGGGGACATCTTACACACTGCCTCTGACCCCAAACTAAGCAAAGCTTGTGCTATGGCTGCCAGAGACTGATATACTACATATACATATTTTTAAATACATACATATATATAGATAGTAACTAAATAACACCCATATATAGACTCAGAGATGTGTTGCGAGGTCTACTGTTCGAAAATCTACTAGTAAATATGTAAATACACATAAATGAGATGTTTTATAGGGATGACAGTCAGCTGCTAGGACGATTGAACAACCCACCCAGTACGGACTGCTCTCCGTTCCACGAAGCATGGTCAACGGAGAACGGGAAATTGATGGATGTGGCGCCTTGCGGAGCCATCGCCAACTCTCTATTCAACGGTAACAAACACTGTTTAGGCGAGATGCTGATGCGAGGGCATCGGCATGCCCAATTCTAATAATGGCATATGAATAAATAATATTAAAATAAATATTAGGGGACATCTTACATATCACAAGCTTTGCTTAGTTTGGTGTCTGAGACAGTTCTCAGAAACCAAACTAAGCAAAGCTTGTGATATGGCTGCCATATACATACATATTTTTAAATATGTTGTCAGCGTCACTAACCACTGAGCCACCGAGGCAGTCTATGGTAGTATATGGTTCTGAGAATACCTAGTTCTACGAATGGCTATTTCTAAGAATGCCCTATTCTCAAAATGGCAAAAAAAATATTAGGAATCTTATAAAAAAAAACCATATGTTTTATTTAAAAGATCTCTGGGAAGTAACGTCGAAACTCTCAAAGGCCAGTTTAATACATACAAGATTATTTTTTGCAAAAATTAGCATGACCGACTTCACCCGTGTACAGAATTCGCGAATTTTTCGCACGGAGCGATGTAGTATTTTTCACATTATTGTTGATTGATCAAAAATGGCTCAGCCGATTTCGATAAAATTTAAATGGGACCAATTTCGAAGTATACTCTTTCCAATAAAAAAAGAATTATTGAAATCGGACCACTACGAAAAAAGTTATGCGTGGTTATACATAAAAATATATATACGCGTCGAATTGTATACCTCCTCCGGTGGTTTGTCGGTCAAAAATGAACAAATTCTACTATAGAGCCAACCAGTCCAGATCGCGAAAAAAAATCGCCTGTCCCATACGTTTTGTTGATTATCCATGGCCTTTTTTTATTGCGAAATTTTTTTTGCGAATTTGGCTTCCGTAGGTCCATATTTATTCTTCTGAATGTACATACCGGTGTTTTTATTTTAAATTCTTCATTAATTATGCCATTTTGAGAACTAGGCATTCCTAAAATTAGCCTTTGTCAGATTTGGGCATTTTTAGAATTGGGCATTCCCGGACTACTCAAAAGCTTGTATATAAAAAGTTATACATATATTAATAATTATATATTGAATCATTAGAATGGCTGAGTGTATGCGTAAATGGTCACGAGGCTGAGTATGAGCACAACTTTTCAATGCTTGCTAGGAGCAAGCATTGAAAAGTTGTGCTTTTGTGAACGAGAGAGCATAAGCACGCGGCTGGAGTCCATTTTCTGAAATGTTAGAATCATTTCTGATGTTCGCAAAGGATCGCATTCCTTTGCGAACATCAGAAATGATTCTAACATTTCAGAAAATGGACTCCAGCCGGGCTAGCATACGGAACACGAAATAATTCTATCGACGCGACGACGTGTCAAAACGAGACAGAGTTTTTGCGAAAAAGTGACAGATGTATATACATCTGACACTTTTTCGCATGTCTACAAAACTTTTCGTGGTCGTATGCTAAGCTAACAGGATCTCTTTACATAGAAAGGCACCTGCCTTCTAGCATATAATTTGACATTCTAGAGAATAATTAAAATAATTGTTTTCAATTAGTACTAAAATATTTTAATTATCAAATAAGTTAAACATTGTGGCCAATTATGAAGGTGCCATCGTAAATTTAATAGCAATTTAGAATACTGTTCTCTCTTTCAAATGCATATAGTGACAATGAAACAGCAATATTTAAAATTGCTATTACTTTTAGAATGGCGCCTTCATAATTTATAGTAAATTTTTTGTACATTTTACATTGTGGCCCATATCTCTTTTCACCACCACATTGCTTGTTACAGATACTCTGGAAGTGGAGTCCCAAGACCTAAAAAAGAAAGTGCCAGTCTTCAAAACTGGGATCGCGTGGACATCCGATAAGGAGATTAAATTCCGTAACCCGACATTAAAACCGGGAGAGACACTTAAGGCAGGTTAGTAAGAAAGTCTAGGCCAAGTGGCTAGCCCTGGTGTCAGAGTGAATTTATTAAATCCCATGAAATGTACACCCCATGGGGTTAAGAACTACTAGATTTTTCTTCTCTACTTAACATTGTAACTACTCATTTATAAAACAGTTATTTTTCGCTTACAGTAATGCAACCAACTTCAATTGTGTACAAAACTCGAATAGTTTCCTCGAATAGATGTATAAGTACATCATTTTTTATAATTGTCAATTTTTCAAAAACAGCACAGCCGCTTTTGATAAAATTTAAATGGGACCACCTCTGAAATATGATCTACCAAAAAAACAAGAATTGTCAAAATCAGTTCTTAATTGGCGGAGTAATCGCGTAATATTTATACGCTATCTATCCTCTCTATCCTAAGGTTGCCTGGCAGAGATCGCTATTAGCGATAAGGCCGCCCTTTGTTACACTGTTTTTGTATCTTTATTTCTTCTTATTATGGTTATTTCTTGGTGTGCATAAAGCGTTTATCTATCTATCTTTTTGAAGAAAAATACTGTGCAATCATAAGACAATGTCTTTATTTTCAGCGTTTGTGAACTATACAAAACCAGTCAACTGGCGCAAACACGTGTGGGAATTGGACCCCAATGATACATCTAACAATGGTTTTGAGGTCAGTAAATATTTAAGCAATGTGCAAAATGTTACAATTACTTACTTTACATGGTTTAGTGAGAAATGCCCAATTCTGACAATGGCTAATTCTAGGAATGCCTAATTCTCAAATTGTCAAATTAAGAATTTTATAGAATAACATAAATTTTGTCACAGGGTGACTGGTAGCTAATGGTTACAAAAATAACTTTTACTATGGGACCAACCGAAACCAAAGCACATGTCCACAAAATGTATGGAGGCTGTATAATAATAATCAAAAATTCTAACCACAACACTAGTTACATTTCGAGAAAGTTCATATTTTTCTGTGTTGATTACACCAGTTAAATCCAAAATAGGCCTCTGTTTTTTTTAAAAATTAATTTTGAATCTATTAGGATAAATAAATATATTTGGCGCAATAGGTAGTTTATCTCTAGCAACCCTGATTAAGTAACCTCCAAATTGTTAAATATCAGCTATTTTACCAATTAGACACAGTTTTTTAGTGTTTTTTGTCACATCATACCTACTAACTGGTCACACTGGTAGGTTATAATTATTAATTTAAGCAAATTAAGAGATTTATGTGAAAGGATCAGCTACGAATGCAAGTAAAATAGTACTTTTTATTGCTAAACTAGAAAAAATACAAAGCTATATTATTATTTTTCATACAATTTATTTTACACATTTAAAAAAAATGTAGGGATAAAAAAATCAGAATTAAATATTTTTGAGAAGCCCATAAATCAAGCATTCAAATGATGTATATATCATCTTGGTTCGGTTTTTCTCTGAATAATATACCACTTGTGGACGTCACCTTTGCGTAAAAGTTAGCAATTCTAAAGAAAAAGTTCAAGTCCACAAAATGTGTGGGATGATTAGTTGGCCTCCTAATAAAATTTGTTCACTTTGATGTACTAAACTTGCCTTTGAGAGGTTCGACGTTACTTACCGGAGACTGTGTATATTTTTTTTTATAAAATTAAGGTATCAGTGTCATAGGCTACTCTTTATCCTGGAATAATTAAAGATGGGAAACCCCGAGTTAAGCTAGTGATACAGGTCGAATCATACAAGTCGATAGAAGTAAGCTACAAGCTGCGCAGTATCCAATCCTGACTGAAACTCACTGCGCGTTGATTGGGTTTCGCGCAGTTTGTACCTAACTTCACTTGCGCCGACTTGTATGATTCGGCCTATAATAAAGTAATCATTATCGCCAACAGAACGAAGACCTAATAGTATGGATGCGCACGGCAGCTTTACCCACGTTCCGTAAGCTGTACCGCCGCGTCGACCACTCGCAGACTGGCTTCACCTCTGGCCTCGTGCAGGGAACCTACACCCTCATCGTAGAATACAGTGAGTACTAGTGTGGATGCGCACGGCAGCTCTACCCACGTTCCGTAAGCTGTACCGCCGCGTCGACCACTCGCAGACTGGCTTCACCTCTGGCCTCGTGCAGGGAACCTACACCCTCATCGTAGAATACAGTGAGTACTAGTGTGGATGCGCACGGCAGCTCTACCCACGTTCCGTAAGCTGTACCGCCGCGTCGACCACTCGCAGACTGGCTTCACCTCTGGCCTCGTGCAGGGAACCTACACCCTCATCGTAGAATACAGTGAGTATAGTGTGGATGCGCACGGCAGCTCTACCCACGTTCCGTAAGCTGTACCGCCGCGTCGACCACTCGCAGACTGGCTTCACCTCTGGCCTCGTGCAGGGAACCTACACCCTCATCGTAGAATACAGTGAGTAATAGTGTGGATGCGCACGGCAGCTCTACCCACGTTCCGTAAGCTGTACCGCCGCGTCGACCACTCGCAGACTGGCTTCACCTCTGGCCTCGTGCAGGGAACCTACACCCTCATCGTAGAATACAGTGAGTAATAGTGTGGATGCGCACGGCAGCTCTACCCACGTTCCGTAAGCTGTACCGCCGCGTCGACCACTCGCAGACTGGCTTCACCTCTGGCCTCGTGCGGGGAACCTACACCCTCATCGTAGAATACAGTGAGTACTAGTGTGGATGCGCACGGCAGCTCTACCCACGTTCCGTAAGCTGTACCGCCGCGTCGACCACTCGCAGACTGGCTTCACCTCTGGCCTCGTGCGGGGAACCTACACCCTCATCGTAGAATACAGTGAGTACTAGTGTGGATGCGCACGGCAGCTCTACCCACGTTCCGTAAGCTGTACCGCCGCGTCGACCACTCGCAGACTGGCTTCACCTCTGGCCTCGTGCAGGGAACCTACACCCTCATCGTAGAATACAGTGAGTACTAGTGTGGATGCGCACGGCAGCTCTACCCACGTTCCGTAAGCTGTACCGCCGCGTCGACCACTCGCAGACTGGCTTCACCTCTGGCCTCGTGCAGGGAACCTACACCCTCATCGTAGAATACAGTGAGTATAGTGTGGATGCGCACGGCAGCTCTACCCACGTTCCGTAAGCTGTACCGCCGCGTCGACCACTCGCAGACTGGCTTCACCTCTGGCCTCGTGCAGGGAACCTACACCCTCATCGTAGAATACAGTGAGTAATAGTGTGGATGCGCACGGCAGCTCTACCCACGTTCCGTAAGCTGTACCGCCGCGTCGACCACTCGCAGACTGGCTTCACCTCTGGCCTCGTGCAGGGAACCTACACCCTCATCGTAGAATACAGTGAGTAATAGTGTGGATGCGCACGGCAGCTCTACCCACGTTCCGTAAGCTGTACCGCCGCGTCGACCACTCGCAGACTGGCTTCACCTCTGGCCTCGTGCGGGGAACCTACACCCTCATCGTAGAATACAGTGAGTACTAGTGTGGATGCGCACGGCAGCTCTACCCACGTTCCGTAAGCTGTACCGCCGCGTCGACCACTCGCAGACTGGCTTCACCTCTGGCCTCGTGCGGGGAACCTACACCCTCATCGTAGAATACAGTGAGTACTAGTGTGGATGCGCACGGCAGCTCTACCCACGTTCCGTAAGCTGTACCGCCGCGTCGACCACTCGCAGACTGGCTTCACCTCTGGCCTCGTGCAGGGAACCTACACCCTCATCGTAGAATACAGTGAGTAATAGTGTGGATGCGCACGGCAGCTCTACCCACGTTCAAATCCCGAGTAAATAGGTATCTTCTAGGTAAGCGTGCTACACCCTAGACCGCACATCTGCTTAACATCAGGCAGTGTGTAGTCAAACGCGAACCTTTTCGAAATAAAAAAAAAAACTTGCAATGGATGTATGCAAGTTCGGGTGGAATCTTGCAAGTTAAATTTGACAAACTTCTCGGTTTCCGATTGAGCTGAAATTTTGCACGCATATGTATAACGCGTGACAGCGCAATAATATGGTACCATGGAGTTGATCTAATGATGGAGTCGGAAGGTGACCATAGGAACTCCTGTACTAAACATGATAGACCTGTCGAGTTTGGGCTCGTTTTACTTGTTTTGCTAGCACTCTGCTGCTACATGATATCCAGAAAAGCTTATATTTAAAAAAATATTTTTCTCTTATAATTTCAGTCTAACATATACAGGGTATATGTAGTTTTGACAAAAATCTCAGAACTAAAGTTGTTAGTTTTAATGTACAGAATAAGTCCCTAAAAGGATGCTAATTGATTAGAAATAAACAAAAATGACATGCAGTAATGAAATATTTCCAGACTACCCGGTAATAGAATTCGACGCCAACAAGACGTTCATAATCTCGACGACGTCGCTGCTCGGCGGCAAGAACCCTTTCCTCGGCGTGGCCTACGTCGTGGTCGGCACGCTGTGCCTGCTGCTCGGCATCGTGCTCCTCGTCATACATGTCAGATGCTCTAAGAGGTACGTACTCATTTTAATGTGCTTTCATGTTGGACTCGATGGCGTTTTTGACATTTCCAAAATTAGCGTTAATGTAAACCTTTCGGTTTGGGAATTTCGCCCATTTCGCCAATAATGCAACTTTTGCTCACTACCCAAAACGAACGCTAAACGTCAAATTCTATATGTCAGAAAACGATCACAAAGAACCCACCTCCGCAGGTGGGTCAAAAGTAGCAACTCACGATGGCATTTTTAGCGAACGCTGAATGAAAACAGTTGAAAATGCATCTTTTGCTCACACATTCCCAAAACGAACGCTGAATAATATGTGATCGCTATTTGCGTTTTTAACTTCGACTAAATTTCTACAGAGTCACAGTCTCTAAGTGAAAGTAGTAAAAAAATGTCCGAGCGCCGTCATACGACATACCGACTTAGATATTTACATTAAATAGTTCACAATGGCCCGTTTTCTCGAATCTCGACGTTATGTCACCTAATTAGAGCTTGTAACCAAACACTTTAGTATCGCGCGGCGTTGTAGTCGGGTTGCAATCGCCTTACGATAAACAAAAAAGCCTGCCCGCTACGTAGCTTGGGCAGAGAGATTGTGACTCTGGAGATATTTGCTCAAAGGTTTTTAACTGTTAATTTTTCCATCAGTAGGCTATCCGAATGCACCTTTTGTTAACTCGCTTCTTACCTACCCTTATATTCCTGACTCCTCGGTGGCTCAGTGGTTAGTGAACCTGAATTCTGGATCAAAGAGGCGTGGGTTCGATCCCCACCCAGGGCAATTGAGTGATGAACATATGTGTATGCTCTGTGTCCGGGAATTATTTAGGTACTATCTATATAAGAATGTACTTAATATGTATAATAATATGTAGTATATCAGTCTCTGGCAGCCATATCACAAGCTTTGCTTAGTTTGGGGTCAGAGACCATATGTAAAATGTTCCCCAATATTTATTTATTTTATTCCTTACTACTCTTTTCTCTTTTCCTCTTAATGATTCCGATAAAGATAATAAGCTAAAACGTTACTGTACTGTACCAACCTTTTTTTAATAGTCCACTGCAGGAAGGGCGGTTGGACCATCCACCAAGCCGGCCCAGTGCGGGTTGGTGGATTCCCATACGTCATAGAATTTCTTCTACGGACGTATGCAGGTTTCCTCACTATGTTTTCCTTCACAAAATCCAGTAGTGTAAAAATCCGTACATAGCTTCCAAAGAACTCATTAGTGCGGGACTACGGGACCGTCATTTGAATCCACGATCTCACGATTGTAAGGCGGGTGATCACTACCACTAGACCACCAAGACCTACTGAAACGTAACATCATTGCTTGGTTCGTGGTATCTATTTTATGGCAGAAGTTGGGCTTATTTTACCTTAACCTAATGTATAACCGATGAGTGAAAATAAACTGAAATACCTAACGAATGTGCTAAATAAACTGAATAGCAGGTTATTTTGTTTATTTTTTTCCATATTTTCTTGGAATCATGATTTTCCATGAAGATGTTATGAATGCGTGGACTGAAAGGGACATTAGATTTGAAGCATTTGTCTTTGCACCTTTATTCTATATCATGTACCTTCTTTCCTGATTTCTATCCTTCAAGCAACCAATCATCACTTCGAATTCAGTTCTGCTTGGCCGTTGAATTACAAAGAAATACTCGTATGTGGTAAAGTAAATTTGTATAGGCTGAGTGGCTAGTCCTGGTGTCAAGAGTTTATAAGCCGCCTGAAGAAAGTCTGACATGGCTAAACGCTTAATACAACCGGGGCCTACCTACAGTTTAAAATATGTGGTATTTCACCGAAATAAGCAATATATTGCCTCGCCGCCCCCGTTACTAACCAGTACCTTTACTCCCGCATCCTAACCCAGAAATCCTCCGCATATAGCGACCGTGGTGTGGGTGGAGGGGGGCAGCTCTCACCGTCGCACCACCAATTTGTACGTCCATTATCCTCCCTCTGCTATCCTACTTAGTACTAGTCCTGTATCTTGATCGCTAATAGTAGTAGTAGTAGCATAATGAGGAATTTTCACGGGTCGATTTTCGCCGTATGGCTAGTCGCTTCATAAATCGCCTCACCCTAATGGTGATCTTTCCTTCCGTGACCCCTCACATCCGCCGACTTCTATAATGGGCTATTTGACAACATTGAAAATATACTATTGATTGGTGTAATCCTTTAAGATAATAGCTTGAAAAAGACATATTTCACTATATTTAAACTAAAATATGTCTAATTTTTGCAAATCACACGAAATAAAATACGATATTTTTTTTGATATTTTATCTATGACGTGAACGCTGTAAGAAGGGCGGTAACTCTGGTGACGTCACATGATAGTAAACAAGAATTTCTCGATTGACTGTTGTTTGTATAATTTTTGTTTTGTGATTTCGCAGTAATATTATTGCGTCTGTACTTTTAAAGTATTTTAGTCAATTTTTAGATGTGAAGTAGCGTATTAACTAACATTATTTACTAGTGTGTGACGTCAAATACCAGCGCCATTACAGAATGTCATTTTTGGCGAGATCTTGAATATCTATTCTTTAACACTGGTTTTCATTGTTAATACAATATATCTCTCGGAAATATAAATGTAGTATGGTTATTATGTACTAACGAATAATTTAAAACGATTTCCAAAAAGTAGTCAAATAGCCTATTATGATTGGTATACAAGTCGGCGGATGTGAAGTTCAGCTACAAGCTGCACTGCTCGTGTCGCCTCGCGAGAGTGTGGATGCACCATAAGTAGTCCTAGTCACCTAGTCGAGTTGCCATACAGACGGTCGATTTTCGCCGCGCGGCAAAAATCGTGCGTGTAAGTCACCCGTGTAAATCCCCCTTAAATTAGATTTTGCAAAACACAAGCGTTGAGCAAATATCTATAGAGTCACAATCGTGCAAAAAAAGTGTCCGATCCAAAACCCTGCCCAAGCTTCGTAGTGGCAAGTTTTTAGTTAGTCGTAAGGCGATTGCCGAGCCGACCACAACGCCGTGCGATGCCAAAGTGCTCGGTTACAAGCACTAATTAGGTGACGTAACGTCGAGATTCGAGAAAACGGGTCATTGTGAATTATTTTAATGTAAATATCTAAGTCGGGTATGTATGACTGCGCTAGAACATTTTTTTACTACTTTCACTTAGGGACTGTGGCTCTGTAGATATTTGCTCGAAGAGCACAAGACTATTTTTATAGACTTCGGACTCGCACGGGTACAGAATTCGCGAATATTTCGCACGGATCGATGTAGCATTTTTCACATTATTGTTGATTTATCAAAAATGGCTCAGCCTATTTCGATAAAATTTAAATGGGACCAATTTCGAAGTATACTCTTTCCAATAAAAAAATAATTATTGAAATCGGACTACTATGAAAAAACTTACGGGTGGTTCGTCGGTCAAAAATAGTCCCGCGATTGTAAACATATCTGAGGGAACGTATCCATACTATGTGGCCCATTTTCTATAACTTTTGACCCTCCTCTCCCCCGCGGTGTCCTCCCGTGGTATGGTTTAGACGCCAACAATATTTTGAAGAGCATCTTACTCCCTGAACGGTTCACTTAGTATGGATACGTTTCCTATAGGCCAATTCGTACAACTCGGCAACTGTGAAGTTAGCTCCAAGCTGCGCAACATCCAATCCTGACTGAAGCTCTCATAAAAGCTGCGCAATGATTGGGTTTCGCGCAGCTTGTAGCTAACTTCACAGCCGCCGACTTGTATGATTCGGCCTATATCTGATAGTAACACAGTATTTTGACCGAATAATTTGTATATTAAATAGTGTGAGTTTAGTCTGTACCGTATAGTAATTTTATGTGTAACTTGACCGTTCGTTCGATGTTACAAAGCAGCCATCACAATTTTGATGTATATTTTGAGTCTGTTGATTGTTAACTTTGTAGGAAATCTAAACTATTATAAATCATTAAAGCTCGAAACATACTATCGGACGCGGCTTACGGACGCGACTGACAGCCGCGACCTAGACTATGAAAGTACACTGAGCCGTGCACACTATCGGACATAAGTCGCGGACGTCACCTTCGGACGTCCGAGAGCGTTCGGACGTCTGAGAGCGATCTGGCACACCGTATGTCTTAAGATTGTGCACATTGCTACGTCGCGGTTGTCAGTCGCATCCGTAAGCTGCGTCCGATAGTATGTTTCCGGCTTTAAGCTCGAAACATACTATCTGACGCGGCTTACGGACGCGACTGACAGCCGCGACCTAGACTATGAAAGTACACTGAGCCGTGCACACTATCGGACATAAGTCGCGAACGTCACCTTCGGACGTCCGAGAGCGTTCGGACGTCCGAGAGCGATCTGGCACACCGGATGTCTTAAGACTGTGCACATTGCTAAGTCGCGTCTGTCAGTCGCGTCCGTAAGCCGCGTCCGATAGTATGTTTCCGGCTTTAATGTTGTATTTTTCATCGATTAGGACAGAAAATGTAGCAAAAATTTATGATGTATTCTTAGTATTATTTGATTGTTAATTAATTGTGTTCATTCATTCATTCAATGATTTTTTTTCCAGCACGACCGAGATGATCAACGTGAATCCTCGCACACCGTACTCGTAGACGATCCAAGCTTATAAAAACAACGTAAAAGTGTACGCGCACGAATTTGTTATATATTTGGCGAGTAGTTTGCCCCTCTCGCTCTAACTTGCTTAGATTTTCTTTTCGTTGCTTTCACTCTTTGCAAATATTTTATAATAGCCTTGCTGACTTAATTTACTTACTGGTAAAACCCTGTCTACGCTTGGGATTTAACTGCAGAGTCTGTCGCTGTGCTCGGGGCCCAATATGCCACCCGTGACACACGACACGACTTCGTTCCCTAGATGCATAATCTACTATTATTGTAACAGGGGAGTAGACGGTAAAGTAGTGTAGCAGTAGCTTTGGAATTTTCGCCGCGAGTATTGCAATAGGCATGTTTACTAAAAATATAATTAGTCCATCTATCATTATTAGATATATAATTAGATTATCAAAAAATATTAAACACGTATTTTTTCTTTTGTCATTTTAACAAAAAATTATGACGATTTAGCCCGTTAAAGTTCCGCGTGACGTCACTAGTCTGCTACAATTTAATGTACCGCACTAGTGACGTCACGAGCCCCCACTCTCAAACTTTGACAATTTTCATCTTTGTCATTTATTGTTTGATTGACGAAAAAATATGTGTCCAATATTTATGAATAATTTAACTAACGAAGTAATTTATTATAATAATGATTTTTATTCCCAGTAAACATGCCTACTCTTATTTTACTGGTATTGTCTTAGACTACTTTTTTATTTTGCAAGTTAATATATTAATAAAATTGTAATAGGATAAAAAATAGATATATTTTAAATACCTTGACCTCGAACAAGGAACACTTGACATTTTAAATAATTTAGTTTTGTTATACGAATGTTGAATGTGATAGTATTTGATTAACTATGTTGTTGTTACTTTTTAATAATTAAGTAATTTTAAATTGTCTTTGCTGTCTTCTTTCCATTAATTTTACGTTTTTTTTAAATTTTCGTTATATAATTCTTATGAACCAAATACTTCTTTTTTTATACGCGTAATTTATTATTAATAAAATTATATGAATTGGAAATCGTGTCAAATAGCTATACGTGAATGAAATCAGCCCCGAAAACTGGCACCTTTCGCTTCTCTTTTAAAAAGTTTATTTTTTACGATTTAAATTTACAAATGTGCAGTTATTTGACGCGTAATGTACTTCATATTTTCAATGCTCCTAGCATAGCTTCTATCAAATAAAAAACAATGCCATTCAGTAGCATAATAATGGCTAAAATAAATAAATAAAAAAGTACGGGAAATCGGTCATGTTGCCCTTTTTTTCTTTTTTTACCGGGGAAAATCTTTTAAAGATACCACCTCACCTCGAAGGCCAGCGGGTGGTTATGTGGGAATCCCCGCACTGCGATATGCCCACCAAAAACCCTGGTTGCCCTGTACAATTTTTGAGATCTTCTATTTTTAATATAAGTTATGTTAGTGGTATAGATCTCTCGTATAATGTATTAATACTATATAACTATAAATTAAATCTTTGTTAGATTTTATAGAATCAATGTTTAGATTCTGAATGTACTTAGATCTATGTGCGTGGATAAATTATTTGGAAGTATGCTGGCCTGATATGATAATTTTAATAGTTTTATATGATTATAGGAAACAAAGACTTCTTTAATAAGCTGATACCGAAAAAACCTTATTGTATCAGTTTTTAAGAAACATCTTTAAATCTGAAATTGAAAAGCTGCGTTTACCAAAACCTGCCTCGGTTTGGTTTACCTATTAACATTACATTTACAAACAAATATTGACAATGACAAAAATGGTTTAATTATTTCAGTAATATTTTTTTATTTATAGTTGCATCATTTAATTGCGATTTTAACTACTTTCATAGCACGGATGTTAGGTATATTCGTGCAAAAATTTTCGAGTTTAAAAACTTTTTCGACCAAAAATTACATTTAATAGCCTCATATTTCCAGATAAATACGTCGGTTCTTATTACCAATTTCTGTTTTCACAGCTCTAAAATAATACCCAAACCGTTCATCTCTTTTTACTCACGTCGAAAACAAAAGAGACGGACATAAGTTTGTGCTGTCAGATAAAAAATGGTATATCTGAATCAATGTTATCCTTAACGGATTTAAAATAAAAGTGCCTTTATAATATAGTGACACGCTTTTGTATCATGTTGTAATAGTGTAATCTATGAAGTAACACGTTTATATAAATTAATTATTATACTTACTACTTTTAATCCTTGTATTAATACCTACTTGTTGTCTTTTAATAGATATTTATGCCATGCGTAAGCTAGAAAACAGTTATATTTAACCTGGTTTTGATCGCCACTTACGTTGGTCGGCCATATCGATATAAAAACGATTCGAACAGATTTCCATGAATATGACATATTTAGCGGTCAAGCTATATATTATAGCATGCCAAAAGGTATTATTCTGTATAACTGGCCCATTTAAGCAATAAATAAATATGACTAGGATTCAGTACTGATTTCTAGCTTACGAACGGCAGATTGTAGATTTAGATTCCTAGATATAGTAGTCACAAATAGATCAAACTAGCTGATATTATGGAGGCTGTCGATAACTTTATTAAGTTTGATATCTATTTATTTAATTATCATTATGAACAAGTTTTTCTGTTAGGATTAACTTTCATTTCATTAGAATTTTCAAAAGAAGGAGCTCGTTTGATGAAGTCGTGTACCCTTTTTAAGCTTAGTCCCGAAGTGAAAGTTGTTCATAATGATAATTCCAAGACCTAAATGGAATAAAGTTTTTGGTCAGCCAGTTCACTTTATACTTCAATGTATTTCAATGCGTAGACAAAGTCGAAGTCAAGAATTTATAGATACAGAGATTACCATCATAGTATCAAAATATATTTTACGATCTGTACCTTTGTAGAGCGAATTGAGTTTTAGTTGAGACTTAAGTTCAGAACCCTGTACTAATTCAATACGTAGACAAAGTCGAAGTCAAGAATTTATAGATACATAGATTTTTCAGTCACGCAGTATAGATACGTTCCCTAATCTCTAAACCTAAGATAGAGCCTAATTTGAGTCTATTATACAGAGATAAGAGTCAAAAATCCACATAAATCCACTCAACGAGCCACATAAATATGGCATTAATAGGGTATTTTACTATGAACGAGATAAAATCTGTAAATGTATTTTTGAGTTAGCTTAGGCAAAAAGCAATCGGAAAATGTTCGTTTTAGATCATAAAATAACAAAATACATTTTAAAAATCAATACTAAATATTCCGTTTTTAAATCTGTGCATAAAATAGGCGCCGCTATGTTATGACGTCATCCGGCTATGTAAACATTGAATAGTTTGTCTGGTGATTGTGCACTAGTATTCCAGGAACAGCACACCGTCGATAACTCATTAATTATCATTTATAAGAACTCTTTTTCAACTTAAATCTCAAACTTACAAACAAAGACACCATTGTGAAAAATATTTACACGCATTGTTTACATAGCCTAGTGACGTCATTCATGACCATAGAGTAAAATAATGACATCCATCGTTTTCGTAAATTACGCGCGAAATTTTAAAACTGTAAAATTGAAATGCATTTTTAAAGCACTTAACGATAGAATATTTTTTTTGTAATTTTTTAGTGGTTTATTAGACCAACAGAATCTAACTGGGTTACTTTTCAAAAATAACTGTAATACCCTATTATGAAAAATTCGGCTATTCTGATCTGCTTTGAATTTTCTGGATCTGTTTTATTTTGGTACAAAATGCAAAGTATGATTAAATCGGAATTTTTAAGATTTCAATTTAAAGGAAATAAGACTAATGGTTACATTGAATATCTGTATTTTACTTGAAAAATCTTATTATCAACTAACTTTTGCCCGCGGCTCCGCCCGCGTGGAATTTGACTTTTGTGCTATCCCACAGGAACCTTTTATTTTTTCGGGGTAAAAAGTAGCCTATGTCACTTTCTGGCCCTTGAACTATATCCATGTCAAAAATCAAGTAAACCGTTGCTCCGTTGCTGCGTGAAAGAGGAACAAACCAAAAAACTTTTTGGGATTTATAATATTAGTATGATACTACGTAGTTTATGAGTTGAATATTGATAAGCACTTTAATTTGGCGTAAGCTTGACAGCGAGTCAGTTGTTAGTTTGTTAGTCTGTGGTTATGACTAGCGTTGTTGCGATAGGCGATAGTTCAATACTTGATAGTTAATGTCAAAATTCAGTATTGATAGTAATATAGATAATATTACTATCAATACTATCGTATTTAACAAAAAAATCATGCAATAGTTTTGAATATTGGCGATACTATCGATAGTATCGAACAATGATCCTATATAATACCATCGATAGTGTCGATACTATCAATAGTATCGATACCATCGAAACTTGTGCTATCTATAGTATCGATAGTATTTTTACTAATACTATCGATACTATTGACATTTGATAATAGTATTATTTGCTTTTAACAATCGATACTACTGTCAAATGTCAATAGTTTCGATAGCACTATCGATAGTACCTATAACTGATTTTCAAGGCCACGATAGTATTACGATACTATCGATAGACTATCACTATCGAAAAACTCTAGTTATACACATTTTTAAATTGTTTATCACAACAAGATTATTTTTTGCAAAAATTAGCATGACCGACTTCACCCGTGTACAGAATTCGCGAATGTTTCGCACGGATCGGACGGATGTAGCATTTTTCACATTATTGTTGATTTATCAAAAATAACTCAGCCGATTTCGATAAAATTTAAATGGGACCCATTTCGAAGTATACTCTTTTCAAAAAAAAAAAGAATTTTTGAAATCGGACCACTATGAAAAAAGTTATGCGTGGTTATACATAAAAATAATGTACGCGTCGAATTGACAACATTTCAAATTTTTAACATAGTTATATTTATTTATTATCTGAAAGAATATTGCAAAATAACTTATACGTATTTTTTATTTTTCCAATTTGACTTATATTTTCTGTAAAATTAAGTTTTGAAAAGTAGCTTATTCTAAAAGGACGTAACTGCAAAATTTAGGACTCATAAACAATTTTACTGAAGCCACATTAGAAAAAAATAGGTGCTAGCGTTGCTGTCACTGTCAATGCCAAACAATCCGTCACAATTCATAACAAATAGGCCAGGAGGTCAGCGCAAAAAGTCCACTATGTACCGCGGTATACCATGGGAAGAAAAATATAAAAAATGTTTAACAACTGCCAATCACCTGAAATATGTAACAGGGTCTGCCATACAGGCTTTAAATTAGCACCACTTAAAAGAAGAAGAATAAGTAGTACTAGTTCCAAGATACTTTTAAAATTCAAACGGATTCTTCCACCAAATGCTATGGAACCCAGCTGACTGACTCCAGGGTATTGATGTACATCATTTTGATAACTATGTAACAATAATTCAGCTTTTGGAAAGTATTTGCATTTTTTGCGTTTACCTCTCGGGCTAAAGCAAAATAAGTAATTTGAAAATGACACTGACATTTTATTTTTAAATTACATTTTATGTGTCAACACTGTCAGTGTTAACTGTCATTTTATATTGCTAGTATTTTTTTATCATTGGCAACTGCACTTTCAGTATAAATCCCGAAACGGCTTGGGTGAGAGTTTTTATCTAATATCTTAGCAGTTACTGCACTAAAAATTTTGGAAAAATAAACATAATGATCAGCATCCCGATATCTCGAAATGGTTTTGGAATTTCATAGCCTTGTGAAATATGAAAACTTGTCAATTGTATACCTCCTACGGTGGTTCGTCGGTCGAAAATAATTCTATTTTTATTGCTACCTACTTAGATTTCTATATGACACGAAACAACTGTTATGTTAAAATGTTGGCAGTTACTTTGTTATGCTGTCACGAAGAATGGCAAATTGATTCTGTCATGGCTCACGGCTGACGACTAAGTACAGGGTGTTATAAAACACCATCCAATTAGAGCTAAAAAATAAAAATAATAAAATGTGTTTGTACAAGTTGATATTTTACAGACATATTAATTCTGCTCTGGCATCGTTAGCACTAAATTTGATAGCTCTAAAATTATTGTCATTCTTTTCTCGTTTCCTAAAACTAAAAGAGATATATACGATGCTAGAGACCTAGCAAATTGGTTATGGTCTCGTATGTAAAATATGTAGTAATTTATAATATTTTTCTAAGACTACTTGTTTTGATATTTATTTTTTAAATGCATCTAGTGCAAGTGGCGCTGCTTCATGTAAAATACTCGGTATATCGATAAGTATCGATAGTAATTTTGATCATCAAGCTTATTCAGGTTCATATAGTATGTAAGGCTTGAAAACCCGGTTAATTTTCGAACCGGTTGAGGCCCAAAGTACATGATAACTTTATTTTTCAGTTTCGTTCTAATTGAGGTTAATTTTTTCAATAAAGTTCGCATCGGTTGAACGGAATAAACCGGTTTAGAACAGTTCTTTCCACCGGCGCGCCTCCGCCTTCACACCTTTAACGGGCCACGTGACGCGAGGCCAAGGAGCAAGTTAGCGCACATACCGCGACGCGGGCCTTTCGCCGAATAATCCGGGTAATAAAGAAAGTATTTTTTAAAACACTCTTTACGGTTACGCTCCAAACCAGAAAATCAGAGAAACCGGTTTTTACCGTTTTAATTCTGGTTAATTTTAAACCGATTTCACGCCTTGATAGTATGACAATCGAGTGCAGCGCTATTTTAAAAATATAAACAAATTACATTTATTGGTATCCCAAATTTCATAACACCCTGTACAAATATGTACTATTGTAAAGCAGATACACCTAATTTAAACCGTATCTAACATGCTGTAGAAATCTAGCGTGTTATTTATTTCTTTATTTAACAGCTACAGAAATGTAATAGAAAATAGTTTAAAATGTTGGTTTGATAGTAATCATACACATTAAATGTAATTATTTTATGAACAAAATCAGACCGTCTTGATCATTGTCAGTTCAGTAACGGTGTAACCTAAATCTTATACTTTTTATTGTTAGATTCTTATTTTATTCAGGTAAGTTTTAAATAAACGTACTAAATTATTCAATGCTGAATTTTTACTGTAGTAACCTTTCTGGTATTGATAAGATTATGTAATGTGTTATAGGTCGAATCAAACTTTGTGGCGGTTGTGCAATTAGCTACGATCGGCGCAAAACCCAATCCTCGCTCAGTTGTTACCTATGTGCGCTTCAGTCGGGATTGGGTTTTGCGCAGCTTGTAGCTCACTTCACAGCCGCCAACAAGCTTGATTCGGTCTATACTTGATTTTATCAAAAAGAAATGAAATGAAAGCGTATTCGAGCTAATTTTATGACAAAGTTTTTTTTTTTTTTGTTTCCTCGACTATCCAGTTTCCTAACCCCGGTTTCCTAAACGGCCGAAGCGGAGTTCATTTATTTTATGTGGAGAAATGGAATAAAAATCCAAAAATGCCTTATTTTTGTGTAGATTTATTCAAAATAAGAAATCATAAATCATAAAAAATAGCTGTCAAAAATATAGAATCAGCTTACGTTGTGTCACTTAGATTTTTTTTTATTATGTTTGGGAGATACATCTATAATTACGCCACGCACAAGTAGATTTAACTCCTATGCAATAGGAGTTACGAGTATATCGCCTTGTGCGTATCTTCAATTCTAGCGATCTTTTTACATGACGCGTCTATCGTAATTAGTTATGTATCTTCCAAAACTACTATTTAATTATGAAAATCACTTTGTGAAAATTTAAATTAGTAAATGAACTTTTTGTGTAATGTAACATCTAATTTATCAAGTTTCCTTTATATTATTAAAGAATATATTATTCAAATTAGTTTTTGCATTAACTTTGTCGCTAAGAATCTTAGCTTATCGAGTTATTATCATATCAAAAAATAAGTTTAATCATAGCAGAAAAGATAACCATTAGCAACAGTTAAAACGTTCCGATTAGATTAGTATAATCTTTATGACGGTTGAAACACCCAATTAATTACCTATTTAATGCCACTAATACGAAAAACCTCTATGGGATATAGTCGGATCACAGAATGCTGATAATATCGGCCTTTTTACCAGTCCTCTGCTGAACGTAGGCCTAAGGTAGGGTACAAAAATGCAGGTTATAGGCCTAATCAAACATCTTGCCGACTGTGAAATTAGTAACTAGCTGCGCGTGAGCTTTAGTCAGGGTTGGGTTATCCGCAGTTCGTAACAAACATCACAGGCGCCGGGAAGTTTTATTCGGCCTACCTCGCAGTGTTACAACCTTCAAGTAGTCACCATGTAACCTCTTTTACTATTTCCTACTCTGTCAATATAAAATTGTGTCATGTCATGTTTTAAAAAGTTTTGATTAGATTAAAATCATCTTCCACAAGAAAATGTATTTTATTTCATTTGGCGACGAGATTAAAGTGTTAAAATGAATGAAGAACAATTTGCACAATTCTTAAAGGTACAACAGGCCCAACAAGATCAGATCAATGCTCTGTTATCAATTCTAATACGACAAAATAATGAAAGCCACTCAACGAGTGTGGGTGTGACGAGCACTCCTTCAAATTCTTCACACGACAGGATGACGATCCTGAAACATTTTTCAACGGACAAATTCAACCCTGAGAAAGACAGAATCGAAGATTTTATTGAATTCTTTGAAAACAAATGCCAGACAATACAAATTACAGATAAGTCACTACAAAAAGATATAATTCTTAACACAATTACCCCAGACACGTTCCGACAACTTACAGTAGCCTTAACACCAAATTTTGAAACCAGTAGTTACTTGGATATACGTGGCAAATTATTGGATCTGTACCGTATAAAGAAAACAAGATACCGTGCCTTATCCGAGTTCTGGAATTGTACTAGAGATTGCAACGAAACAATGGAGAAATACGCCAACAGGCTAAAAGAGTTAAGCAAAGACTGCGGGTACAAAGGAGAAATGTTAGAAAGACAACTACGCGATCGTTTTGCAACGGGATTAAACCATGCTGAATTAGAAACTGACCTGAAACAGAAATGGCCAGATTTACTCGAGTCAGGCAACGAGGTTACATTTCAAGAAGTTTTTGCAGTTGCGCTATCACGAGAGCAAGCCGAACATGACACACAAATTCCATGCACAAGTCCCAATGTAAATAAGGTAGGAAAACACCGCAATCTGAAACCCAAACAAAAACATCAAAGGCAAAGGAAATTACATCCCAACCAATGTCTTCGATGTGGGAATAACAGCAAACACGATCTTTCAAGATGTGGTGCAAGAGAACACGTGTGCCAAGAGTGCAATATAAAGGGTCATTTTGAAAGCACCTGTATCAAAACAGGACGTGCATATATAGTACCGTCGAGTCGAGTTTCAAAAAAAACAAACAAAATTAGGAGCACAAGAGATTCGATAGAATCCACGTCTTCAACAGATAGCTATAGTGACGACGAAGGATCAGTATATAACGTCACCAAAACACGACAATCACAGAGAGACTGTAAACAAATGGATGTCAAAATTAATGGTCATAAACGCACAATGGATTGGGATCCGGGATCTTCGTACTCTATAATAAGCACTGAATTTTGGAAGAAAATAGGATCACCTATACTGAGAAAAGGACCAAAACTCAAAGGATATGGTAACAAAAAACTTAAAAATGAAGGGCTTGCTGATGTAGCAGTTGATGTTGATGGCAAACAACTAACATTACCTGTTGTCGTCATGAACAATGCAAATCCAATGCTATTTGGTCTTGATTGGAGCAGAGATTTTGGAATGGATTTTCCAAAACCAGTATACTCAATCAAATCGGATATGACAACTACACTTAAACAAGTATTGAAACAACACAGTGAACTTTTTGACATAAAACTTGGCAGAGTTAACAACTACCAAGTACATATACATGTTAAACCTGGCTCAGAACCAGTTCACCTACCTGCTCGACCAATCAAGTTTGGCGTAAAGAAAAATGTGGAACGAGAATTAGACCGCCTTGTAGAAGAAGGAATTATAAACAAAGTAGATCCAAATATAACGCCATTAGAGTGGGCCACTCCAACTGTTAATGTTTTAAAACCAACAGGCGATGTCAGAATTTGTGGAGACTATAGTACCACACTGAATCCAGTTCTAACCAAACACCTACATCCAGTTCCTGTTTTTGACCACTTACGACAGAAATTAGCTAACGGTATAATATATTCAAAAATTGATTTAAAAGACGCGTATTTGCAATTTGAAATAGCTCCAGAATCAAAAAAATACTTAACAATATCGACCCACAAGGGCTATTACCAGTACAATAGAATGCCGTTCGGAATTTCAACAGCCCCGTCAATTTTCCAAAATTTTCTCGACCAATTACTTGGAGACATACCTGACGTTGCGGTATATTTTGATGACATTGCACTGACAGGACCAAATTTAAAGCAACATTTACACACCTTAAACATGGTGTTGAGTCGATTAAAACAAGCTGGACTTAAAGTCAACTTGAAGAAATGTAACTTCTTAACAGAAGAAATCGAATATTTAGGCCACATTATTGACAAAAATGGAATACGCCCAACAAATGGGAAAATAGACGCAATAACCAAGGCATCTGAACCAACCAATTCGAAAGAATTACGATCTTTCCTTGGACTGATCAACTATTATGAACGTTTTATACCACACCTACACGGACTATGTGCAGATCTCTATGATCTAACTAGCGACAAACGAAAATGGCGTTGGACAGAACATGAAAAACAAATTTTCGGAAATGCTAAAACAAGCATTGCAAATTCAAAACCACTCATTGCATACGATGGAAGTCGTCCTCTATTCTTGGCTTGTGATGCATCAGAAAAAGGAGTTGGAGCTGTACTTTATCACAAACACCAAGAACTTGAACAACCAATAGCATTTGCTTCCAGGAAACTTCGACCAGCTGAGCGGAAATATTCGGTCATTGATCGTGAAGCCTTAGCCATATTATTTGGAATAAAAAAATTCGATCAATATTTGAGAGGAACAAAATTTACCTTGGTTACGGACCATAAACCACTGATCCATATTTTGGGACCTCAACGCAACCTCCCAAAATTAGTAAACAACAGACTAGTAAGATGGGCTCTCTTGATCGGAAGCTACCAATACAATATTAACTACAGAAAAGGAGAAAACAATATTTTGGCTGACTGCCTGTCCAGATTGCCTAACCCTGACATAGAACCTTCCCCAATTGAAAGCTATGTACATAAGATAACTAAACGCCTTTTTGGTAACAGTATTACAGATCTGCATCTAACAGAAGATAATTTGAGCAAGGAAACGCATAAAGATACGATATTGTCTCAAATCTATAAATTCTTAAAAACTGGATGGAGAGAACTCAATTATACGCAGGACATAAAACATTATTTCAGAAAAAGAAATGAGTTATCAACAGAAAACAAAATTATTATGTGGCAAGGAAGAATGATCATACCTGAAACACTAAGAAAGAAGGTACTAGAGTGCCTACACAAAGGTCACCCAGGTATATCATCCATGAAGGCATTATCACGTTTTTATGTATGGTGGCCTACATTAGACGAAGACATAGAAAATTTTGTAAAAAAATGCCATAGATGTCAAGAAAATAGACCATCAAATCCTGAATTACCAATTTTTTCCTGGTCAATACCCGAACAAGTATGGGAAAGAGTTCATATAGATTTTGCGGGTCCATTCGAAGGAAACTATTGGCTGGTTTTGTGCGACGCATTATCTAAGTGGTGCGAATTAAGACCAATGAAAAATATAACAGCTAAAAGCTTGTGTTTAGTTTTGGATGACATCTTTAGCACCTTTGGACTCCCGCAGATGATAGTCTCAGATAATGGACCTCAGCTTGTGTCACAAGAGTTCAAAGATTACTGTAAAAGACAAGGAATATTACATGTCACCTCAACTCCCTATCATCCTCGCACAAACGGACTAGCCGAGCGCTTTGTGAGAACTTTTAAAAATAGGATGACATCAACTGATGGAACTCCACTTAAGAGCCGTTTACAAGAGTTCTTACTCAGCTATAGGAATACTCCACATACCACTACAGGGAAATCACCGGCACAAATGATGTTCGGAAGACAATTGAACTGTGTATTGTCCAACATTAGACCAAATAAGAGGAGGACACTACAATACAAACAAGTGATGTCAAATGTCATGTCATCTGCACCTGGATATCAACCCGGTGATAAAGTGTATATTAAGACAAAGGAGGAAAAGAAGTGGCAACCTGCAACTGTTGCAGCGAGGAAGCATATGTACTCTTATGTTGTCTCCACGTCTAGTGGAGCACCCAAAAGGAAACATGCTGACCAAATGAGACCTCGACTTAGTTCGTCAGAACCAGCAACTATTACTACAGATACAACTCATGATACAACTGCTGCTTCTAACTATTCAGCTCGCATTTCACCCTCACACGCCACTTCCTCACCCGTCTCATGCTCCCAAGCACCGTCTTTACCACCCACTTCATATTCTTCTACTTCTACTTCTGGACCAGGCCCATGTAATCTTGCATCTCCTTCATCTTCAATACCTCTACCATCCCCCGCAATTTCACCATCTACATCATCATCCACCTCATCTCCTGCATCTCCAGCTTTCTCTACACCAGTAACGGAACCACAGCATCCGCCACTCCGACGTAGTGAACGTCAAGGGCGTCCTCCTCGGCGTCTGATAGACGAAATCTAAATGGGGAGGAATGTTACAACCTTCAAGTAGTCACCATGTAACCTCTTTTACTATTTCCTACTCTGTCAATATAAAATTGTGTCATGTCATGTTTTAAAAAGTTTTGATTAGATTAAAATCATCTTCCACAAGAAAATGTATTTTATTTCAGCCTACCTCGCAGGTAAAGGTAGCGTTACTTCCTCTATGGGCCTTTCTTCTGACTCAGTCAGTAAAAATAAAATTTAACTTTGCACTAAATTTCCGAGTTTTTTTATAAGGTTTAGGATCACTTACTGAGCATTATAAATCACAAATGCTGACACATTCGGGCATCTTGACAAAACGTTTTTGGCCGATATCTCTGAAACTATGCACTTTAGGGCAAAAGTCATGGACACCATTATTGTAGAAAATAAAATTTTGCATCTTTTGTTTCTTGTGAACATTTATGTAAAACTTACAATTTATTTAATGAACCGGTTTTTCTATCGCGGCCGGTAACTTTTGAAATATTAGAGTACCTAATCAATAAAACGCATCAATCACCAAAGTTTCTACTGAATCTAAAAAGTACTATATGCATAGAGTGGTCACTTTCCTTTCTTTCCTTTGTTCTTTCATTTCCAAACTAGAAAGATTAAAGTAGAGTTGTTTCTTCGAAAACTTCTTCAGCATCAAATGATCAATACTAGGAACCTGTGCTATTTGGCAGATCAAACAACATATTTACAAAAATTCCCCTTTTCAAACGTTTTCCGCATAAACTTTAAATATACGATTAATTAGTTGATTGCTTATTGATTTTTAGCAAGATTACGATATAACCTTACCAGCCGACCTTATCTTTGTATACTTATCACATGTTGGGTGGCAATACAACGCATGTTTGATTCGTGATAATCAATATTGAACATCTATTAACCTACGTTGGTCTGTCTGTGAAGGCGTAGGCACCTACATATACAGGGTAATTTGTACTCAATTCGCATCCTTCTAAGGGCATATTCTGTTACATCGACAAACAAACAACTTTTATTCAACAAATTTCCCAAAAAAAATATTTTAAAAGTGGAATCAGGAACAAATAATAAGTAGTCTTTTTACATAAAATACCTAGGTATATATAAATATTAACACATGTCTGCATATTTACACAGTATCTCATCTGAGGTCCAAGTCTCGATCCAAGTCTTTATAAATAAATTTAAATAAAAATTAAAATAAATATAAATTAAATATATATTTTTTTAATTTTAGAAGTGTAGAACAAAAAATGCTTGTTTTGATGTACAGAAAGTGCCCTTAACAGGATGCTAATTGATTACCAGTAACCCTATACTTGCAGCCCTCAAACAGAGATAGAAGAAATTGCCCTCTAGCTCCGTCTCGCTTGCACATCTTCGTGATTCATACACGTGCTTCCTCTGAAAAAGAATTTACTTGTATGAAAGACTTTGCGAGTTATAGGTCGCGCTACATACCTAAGTCGGCGGATGTGAAATTGACTACAAGCTGCGCAATATCCAATCCTGACTGAAGCTCACATAACGCAATACCTACGTTGATTGGCTATTGCGCAGCTTGTAGCTAACTTCACATCCGCCAACTTAGCGCGCCCTCTCGCGTTGGAAGGCAAATTATAGGCAGAATTAAACTTTTTGGCCGCTGTGAAATTAGTTACAAGCTGCGCAAATCCAATCCTCGCGCAACTGTCATGTGAGTTTCAGTCAGGGTGAAGGTTTTCGCAGCTCGTAGTTAACTTAGCCACAAAACACAGCCGCCAGGAAGTTTCATTCGGCCTATACTCATGATGACCCAATCAGAGACGTTAAATCTCGAATACCTACCAAGATAACTCCTCTGGCTCCCTCCACTTGAATCCACAGCTAGGCTCCACTTGTGGATCCGCGGATACCTTTTTCTCCTCTTAAATCCACCGTGGATTCATGGATACTTTTTTTCCCACTTAAATCTACAAGTGGATTCATGGATACTTCTTTTTCCATCTAAATCCACAGGTGGATTCACGGGTTTTTTTTCTTCTGCGATATCCACCAGATGGATCCCAGATTCACCCGCGACAAGACTTTCTCAAGTGCTCAGGTTGAGGATTTTTACTCAAGTGCTTCTCAAAGAAAAGGAATAAAACTGTCCACGGATCCTCCTGGTGGATATCGCAGCAGAAAAAAAATCCATGAATCCACCTGTGGATTTAGATGGAAAAAGAAGTATCCATGAATCCACTTGTAGATTTAGGTGGAAAAAAAAGTATCCATAAATCCACGATGGATTTAAGAGGAGAAAAAGGTATCCATGAATCCACGGTGGATTTAAGAGGAGAAAAAGGTATCCATGAATCCACGGTGGATTCAAGAGGAGAAAAAGGTATCCGCGGATCCACAAGTGGAGCCTAGCTGTGGATCCAAGTGGAGGGTGCTACTCCTCTTAGCATCCTTTATAAACTGCACCGAGTAAACGAAGTCGCATACAACAACTAGTTATAAAACATAAGCGGCAACAACGAAGAGGCAACAGCAATTTATAATTAATGTAGGCACGCACATTAAGTATGCATATCTTCGGTTCTTAACGGTACATCGTTTATCGTTGGATTTATACAATAATCTATAAGCTATTGGCTTTATCACGCTGATTACAGTAATTGTGCTTCTCTGGCGTTATTCGGCCGAGCGGAGGCGTGTCGAGCCCTCTCACGGAGACTTGGAGATGTTGCGCGTAGTGGTGTGTGTTTTGGCGATCCTGGGAGCATCCGTGTCCCAGAATGACGATGGACTGTTCGAGCTCAACATCATACATTACAATGATTTTCACGCACAGTGAGTAGATACCTAAGTTTTGAAATATTTTGCAAATAGGTGTAAGTACATATACTAAACAGATAAAGGTACTTAGTAGTACCTGTCTACGTGTTACCTACTTTTGTGCAAGCTTGAACTGTATTAAAAAAACACAAAAATACTAATCTATAGACCCTTGCGTCTAATTTATATGAAAAAATCCGGTGTTGACGGAGGAATGTTGTTATTGCACATCGCTCATATATCAGCTAGCTCCGTTAAAAACGCCATGGCCCATTATATTATTGATACAGGTGAAAATCTGTTGCCATGCGCGATTTAGCAAAGCATAATAGTGAAAATTCAGTACGTACCGTACGGCAATAAGTTCTGTTTATCTACAATTTTCGATTCTTGGTGGTGCAATATTAAGCACCTAACTCATCATCATCTCATTTTATAATGGTCACTGCCTAAGACATATATACCTATACATATAGAGCCATAGGTATAGAGCCCCCCTTGTATTTGAAAGCGTTTGGAAGTCGCTTTCATCCAGTGCGTCCCATTGGTGTAAAATATCGAAAGCACCTAATTGATCATGAACAAACTGGCAAACGTAGCGTAGAGTGCATGATATAACCGTTATAATCCAATTTTAGGGATTTCTCGTTCTCCCTGGTTATAACTAGATATCACGGAATGCCTTTGGGACAACCCGAAACGAGTCAGTCACAAATCATTTGGGTTCGAAATGAGCCACAGATCCAAATCGGGGCACCCCAACCCCACGTAATCTTGTTGGCTACTACTCAAGTGTTTTTAAAAAAAAGCGGGAGGCCGAAGCTCAAAGGAGGTCCTGAGTGGAGCAAGTAGTCCGTAGCGTAATGAAGGCCGAGGCTGGCGCAGCGACACTCGGGGCCGACTGCAGAGTTTCTGGTGGGAGCCCACTTGGAGTCTCAAACACACAAATACGACACGGATCATTTACAGACATGCCACACGGGCGTTGACGCCGCGTAATTGCACCGCGGCGTCACCGCCGCGGTGCAGCGGCGGTGCTGAGCGTCGTCGCGGCGTCACCGCGGCGACCAGTGTTGCCGGTAGCGATTTAAACATTAAATCTAGAGTATTCTATGAATATTTAGCAGGAAAAAAAGGTTTTGACGACAACCGTTAAATCTTAAACTGAAGATGAGAAAAATCCCTCGTACACATTAGAAATCGGATCGTGTAATTTGTCACGACGAATGCCACAGTAACAGCTTTCCAAGTGACAGCTGTCAAATTTCAAAGTGATTTATCTCGGTCATTATCAATTCTAGACTAGTGTTGTCTTCACAAAAGTGATAGAACTCAACAAGATCTACATTTCGGATGACAGCTGTCAAACTTAAAAGTGATTTATCTCGGTTATTATTGATTCTAGACCATTGATGTCTTCACAAAAGTGATAGAGCTCAACGAGATCTACATTTCGGATGACAGCTGTCAAACTTCAACGTGATTTATTTTGGTTATTATTGATTCTAGACCATTGATGACTTCACGAAAGTGATAGAGCTTAACGAGATCTACATTTCAGATGACAGCTGTCAAACGAAAAAGTGATTTATCTCTGTTAATATCGATTCTAGACTACTGCTCTCTTCACAAAAGTAATAGAGCTCGACGAAATCTACATTTCGGATGACAGCTGTCAAACTTAAAAGTGATTTATCTCGGTAATTATTGATTCTAGACTACTGCTCTCTTCACAAAAGTAATAAAGCTCGATGAGATCTACATTCCGGATCACTTTGAAGTTTGACAGCTGTCATCTGAAATGTAGATCTCATTGAGCTCTATCACTTTTGTGAAGACAGCAGTAGTCTAGAATCGATAATAACCGAGATAAATCACGTTGAAGTTTGACAGCTGTCATCCGAAATGTAGATTTCGTCGAGCTCTATTACTTTTGTGAAGAGAGCAGTAGTCTAGAATCGATATTAACAGAGATAAATCACTTTTCCGTTTGACAGCTGTCATCTGAAATGTAGATCTCGTTAAGCTCTATCACTTTCGTGAAGTCATCAATGGTCTAGAATCAATAATAACCAAAATAAATCACGTTGAAGTTTGACAGCTGTCATCCGAAATGTAGATCTCGTTGAGCTCTATCACTTTTGTGAAGACATCAATGGTCTAGAATCAATAATAACCGAGATAAATCACTTTTAAGTTTGACAGCTGTCATCCGAAATGTAGATCTTGTTGAGTTCTATCACTTTTGTGAAGACAGCAGTAGTGTAGAATCGATAATGACAAAGATAAATTACTTTGAAAATTGACAGCTGTCACTTGAACAGCTGTTACTGTGACACTCGTGAAAAATCACATTATTCCTCTAGTATATCTGTGATCAAACGAAAAACAAAAAATATACTTTCTGATTTATAATATTAGAAAGAGTTAGCGAGGACAAAGTTGGACCGCTGACGCTACACACGATCCGATTTCGCGGTTGGCTCACACAAAATCAGAATGTATATGAGAGATTTTACTTATCTTCAGCTTAAGGTTGAACGGTTATCCCTAAAACCTTTTTTTCGCTAACTGTCTAGATGTCATCAGTGTCTAAGGCAACACTGGGCGCCGCGGTGTCGCCGCGACGACGCTCAGCACCGCCGCTGCACCGCGGCGGTGCAGCGGCGGTGACGCCGCGGTGCAATTACGCGGCGTCAACGCCCGTGTGGCATGTGCCTTAGGTTTTAACTGATTTGTTTTGGGATATAAATCGGGACAACGTGTTGTTCCAAAGGCATTTCGTAATATCTAGGTCTAACTAGGGAAAACGCGTAATCCCTAAAATCGGATTATATTGGTAACACATAAAATATACTTACAAGGAGCAAAGGCTACCTAGCCTACGCTGAATAAATGATGATGAAAAGATAGTTGCAGTTGTTAAATACGTAGAATGCAAGCCAAATTTATGATCTCTTGTAAACTTAAAAAGATATTCCTGATAGATAAATATTTATGTAGATAATTTGATTATATTAGTTAAACAAAACAAAGTAGATATAGGGGGAGAGACGCGGAACAACGACCTTCTGACCATCTGATAACCGGGTGAGACATACTTTTTATGAAATGTTATATACACATAAATAGGCCTACGATAGCTTGCCTATCGAAAAGTGTTCATGACTATTTTTAATTCGATAATTTTATTCTGGGAATATTTTTTTGTACGTTCAATCTTTTGATAGCCAGTATTTTTTATTCCGACTAATAGTCTTTAATGTTGAGAATATACCTTGGTAGGTTTGCTTAATTCATTTTGTTCATACTATCTGGCAAGCAACTATGTACAAAAATGGCAATATAAGTACGAAATCGATCTTATAACCAGTCAAAATTGGTATCTATCTAAATATGGTATAAACAGATAATTTAATTAGAAAATTAATCAGATAGGTTTGCCTAAGAAATCGTTCATGACATATTTTCAATATAATAAATAATAGCCATGAACACTTTTCGATAGGCAAGCTATTATAGGCGTGTTATAAATAAATAATAATTTATTAAAAATACCTCTCATATGGTTATCACGTCGGTGAAGGTTGATCTTCGGCGGCTCTTAGTCCAATAGATAATTTTGTACATTATGCAAAAACTCTCTAATTGCCTCACCGCTAAAAGGCGAGTGAAAGATCACGAAAATAATTTATTAATTTTTACTTGTCATCGTCAATTAATAGCAGTACATGATGCAATATGTTCGTGAAGCAATTATTTTTTATATAAATTATTGTATCCAACTAGGTATCTGCCTATTTGCTGTCGTCGAGACAAATAGGTATAACAAGCCTAAACACGAGAGCGTTTTATGTCTTTCTTTTTATCGCGAAAGTCATGCAACCACTTTCCAACTCCATAATTAGAATAGCTCACAAAAAAATTATTGGCATGATGACTGGGTAAAAAAATCAATAATATAATTAGTCCGTAAGTTAAATTATCAAATAATATTGGACACGTATTTTTTCTTTCGTCAATCAAACAACAAATGACAAAGATAAACCTTGTCAAAGTTTGGGATTGGGGTTCGTGACGTCACTTCTCTTACAGAAGTCTATAGAATACTTCCTCTATGGTCTATACATTTATATGGCACTTGTGACGTCACGCGGAACGACGGGTTAATTATATTTTCATCAATGTTTGTTTAATTGACCAAAGAAAAGATACGTGTCTAATATTTTTTGTTGGTCTATCTGAGGGACTAATCAACTACATTTTTTAGTCATCATGCCTAGGTATTATCTATTGAAATCGGACTACTCTCTGTAATTATTAGGTAGATAATGCGCGATCACACTTAGTAATACCATAGCTTTTGTCTATGGTAATACTCTTAACTCAAATAAACTTAAATATACGAGTCGACTTGAGAACCTCCTCCGTTTCGTCGGTTAAAAATAGTAGGTACCTAAGATTTAGGCCGAAACAAACTTTTTGATGGCTGTGAATCTACAAGCTGCGTGAAATCTATAATCTTCGCAGGTTAGCTTTAGTTTAAGATCGGGTTTAGTGTAGCATGTAGCTAACTTCACGATACCCAAGAAGTTTAATTCCAATTTTATTTTTTTTTTAATTTATATCAACACATATTACAATTTGATTTAAATCAGCTCAGCACCTAAAAATCACAGTAGGTTTGTCTAGGTACTTCGAGACTCACTTCCGCACTAACATCTTTGTATACCTACAAATGTAAAACTACAAACTAGAATACAATATTATAACTTGAAAAACGAAACCTATACACATGTACAGTAAGGTAGTGGAAACTAGATACAATTTTGTAACATCGGTCGCAATTTCCAGTTTCGACGAGGTGAGCCCTCAAGGGAGCGCCTGCAACCCGGAGCAGGACCCTTGCGTGGGCGGCTTCGCCCGGCTGGTGACCGCCATAAAGCAGGCGCGGGAGGCCGAGCCCGACTCCTTGCTGCTGAACGGAGGGGACACCTTCCAGGGCACCATCTGGTACAACTTCCTGCGATGGAACGTCAGCCAGCACTTCATGAGTATGTTGCCGCATGACGCTCATGTGAGTAGTGTGTTTTTTGCTTGACAACCCTAGCTGTGGTGACACTAGTGACTCAGCCTGGAGCAGGGTCCTTCAGGACTTATGCGTGAGCAGTTTCGCTCGTCACCGTCGTGAAGAAAGCGCGGGAAGCCGAGCCTGACTTCTTACTGCTGATCGGAAGGGACTAGCCATAAGCCGAATCATGCAATATGGCGGCGATCCTGATTGAAGCTCACTTCACAGCTGCGCGAGGATTGGGTATTCCGCATCTTGTTGCTAACATCGCCGCCGCCAAGTTGCATGGTTCGGCTTATACTGAAGAGAATAAGAATTTTGAACCCAATTCGAAAAAAAAACCCGTGACGTCACTGGGTTGTTTTTAGGATTTATTTATAGGTGTGCCTGTTTTTCAACAGTTTTTTCTAATCTCTTGGCCAAATAATTTGGATCATTAGTGTTTAAGCTGTTACTGAGCTGCATGAAATGAAAGGCATAGCCGCGATGGTCATATATTCAGTTGTGATATGTGAATTATGATTGATCTTATTATTATTATAAGCTTAGTTATCGATTGCTACGCGATTAAAGTAAGTAATTATTGTGCGATCACTAATCGATCGCTCGCTACTCAATGCGATTATGGAAATAATTATCTACTACCTATCTAGATAACTAAACATGCGCTCTTTGGCCGCGGCCTCAAAACTTTGTTTTAGTGTATAAACAAGGAAAATTAATTTTTAAATAATGTGTTAGGTAGGTATGTATATTTTCAGCCCTGTCTAGTGACCACTGGAGGACCTAAACTTTCTCTATAATTTTCCGAAGCGACATGCGTCGATATAATTTCTCAAGGGCTTTATCATGCTGTCTGTCGATCCCATAGTAGAGCCTTTTAGTATGGTGTATCGCAATAAAACACGAAACACTCAGAGTGGCAGCAGCTTGTTTATTCAGGAACGTTTCAGTAGCGAATAGGGCGCAAAAATGGTCGAACCTGGCTTAAATAACTTTCCTCTTCTTTGTCTCTTGGGTTTCGACATCCGGCCGGCAACAGCATGCCGCGAAAGGGCGTGGCGACTGCAGGTGACGCCAGTTCCGTTTCAATGGTCTCCTAAAACCTTACAAGTAAAAATAATCAGCTAATAAATAATTGCTAATCAGCATTACCATGATGTTAGTATCAGTTGTTCTATCTATTCGAAGAAAGGATGTAGTAGGTACCTAAAGGTAAATTCGCGCTTAAGTTTCGCGCACAATTCTCCAGTTCTAATTCTTATACTTACTATATAATTTTATTAGCACGGCAAGTTACTTAGGTAGGTACCTAATTGAAGAGTCGTAATGATTACTTTTCGTTTCGACCGCAGTCGGCGGTCTGTTTCAAGTTGATGAGTGCTAGAGTGCGGACCCGTCTTGCGCTGTAAATAAGGCTATAAAAAGTTTCTCGTTTTTTTTTGTTTTTCATCAAACTCGTTTTTTCTTTCAAATTGCAACCTCGATTTTTAAGCTGCTGCAACAGAGAAACCGCCGAAATAGCGTCTATTCAAAATCACTTTTTGGCTACATTAATTGATTAATCAATAAGATTTTTTTTACGATATATGAGATATTTAGTGTTAGTCATCATTTAAAACAGCAAAAATGACAAGTCGATGGTGTTAGTGTTAGATATTTCGTGTTAATTAGTGATTTCATGAGTTCGTATTCTCTTATTTTTTGTAAAAGCACAAAAACATCTTCAAAACACCTCTAAATTTAATAGGTGCAACCATATTAATTCATCAATTTGTACAATATTAGAACAATGTTGTTTTTAAACTTTCGCGATTTGAACACATTATGTGTTCATTACGTGTAGTCACGTTTACCCGTGACCACGGTCCATGCAGCTCGGCCGAAACGTCGGGATGAGGAGGTACTTATTTATCTCGTAATTTTGGTGCGCGATTAGTCCCGTAGTATATAATAATAATTAGAAAACTATTTGTCAAAGTGTAGTTTTGTTATTTTTTGTAAAGCAATAAAATGCATATATTTATAAATGGAAACAGCAACATCCCCCGCATTCGCCCTAAATATCGTGTAAATCATGTCACTAGACTTTTGTAATTAAGTAAGTAATCTTGGTTGTGATTGGTACACAGGTACTAGGAAACCATGAGTTCGACCACGGTGTGGAGGGCCTCGTCCCGTACTTGGAGGGCTTATCAGGCAGCGGCCAGCCCATGTTGGGTGCCAATGTCAACACCACTTTCGAGCCAACGATGACGCCCTACATAAAGAACCACGTTATCGTCGAAAGGCGCGGCCGCAGGATTGGCATCATTGGTGTTCTGTTGGAAACTGTGAGTGATTTGATATAAATAACATATTTGGGAGAGGGAAACTGTTACTTGAATACTTACTCCCAAGTTGGGCGCCAACTTTATCGTATGCTTTGATTATGTATCTGTCTAAATACCGAATTAGCTGAGCAAAACGGCCCAAAAAATATTGTTTATAATTATATGGTGCCTATTCATACAAATTTTGACAGGTTTGACATATTAAGTACGCGCGCATTGTCAAAAATCTGGACCGTTTTCTTTGTGATTAATGTTAATGTTTGTCCATCTAGACAGATGTATAATTAATCAAAAATCGTATGCGAATAACTACGTCATTATTGAGAGACACGGCCGCAGGATCGGCATCATTGGTGTTCTATTGGAGACTTATGCCGGTTGCAGACCAAGAGCTAAGCTACGTTAGTTTAGCTTAGCCCGCATGGCTGACGCAGTTTTTCATAGATTGTGCATAGCTCGCAGTCTGCACGGATCTATGGAAAACTGTTTCAGCTATGCCAGCTAACCCCGAACTAACTTAGCTTAGCTCTTGGTCTGCAACTTGCATTAAGCAATTTGATGTATAGTAGGTGCCTCGGTTGTGACCACTGACCCGATTGTGGCCATTTTGGTGTCAAAATTATTATATACTATGTAAATACATAAATATTGTTTATGTGAGTCTCAAATTATAGTTATTTTTTAAAATTTTATTTGATCATTAAATTGTCTAATTAATCGTTAAAATTCAAAGTGGCCACAAATGATACTAAGATGGCCACAACCGTTGCACCTGCTAAATGACGTTTTTGAGACAAATCGTTACTTGAATACTTCAACTTAATATTTCCACGTTGGATGCCAACGTTCGAGCCAACTATGACGCCAAATAAAATTGTAGTTAGTGTGTGAAGAATTACGTCATCGTCGAGAGGCATAGCCACAAGATTGCCGCCCATTGGCATTCTGTTGAAAACTGTGAGTTGCTTAGTACCTACTTATAACTAACTAGCTGATCCGGCGAACTTCGTTTCACGCAATATCTTTATAAATAATAGCCTATGTGTTATTCTGATGTATAAGCATAAGTTAAAGCTTATGCTCTCAATCCGTTCAGTAGTTTTTGCGTGAACGAGTAACAAACATCCATAAATACTCGTACTCCCAAACTTTCGCGTTTATAATATTAGTAGGATTAGCGTTTTCTTAGAACTCTTATTCGAAGATTTCCCTTGTTTTTTTGGCGCCAAATTCAATGGCACAGTCAATCTTACTCGTAGATGCTCAATAGTAAATAATAATAGAAGTTGAACCCATTCGTGTTACCTTTATCGTGTTAGATTAGCCCTTATCTTTAACCTTTTAGCACTAAATCTGACTTGAAAATTAAACGCACACCTTGTTCAGCGTTATGACGACCATGGCCATTATTTTTGAGTTCCGAACACTTCGAACGTATACAGAACTTTGATTGATTGTATAGAGAATCCGTAAAGTGCCGTATACAACCGAGACTTACTGAAGTCAAAAATAATGCCCCATAAGACGTTTTCTTCCCTACCCACAGTTCTCAGCTCCAATCGGTCAAGTGATAATGGAGAACGATGAGGAAGCCATCAACAGAGAGGCGGCCATTTTGACCGCGCAGGGTGTCGACATCATCATACTGCTCACCCACGTCGGATTCAACAGAGACATGTAAGATGTTTTTTTCGGACCCTGTGCTAAAAATAATTGTTAGCAAAAGTGAAGCATACAGCTGAGCTGAGTTAAAAAAAATTATACAGCTGTATGTATTGAAAATTGTTTTGTTTTAACCATAGACACCAGAGTCCATGCCTGCCCCGTTGTTAGTGAAGTACTATTTATTGAATTCGAACGCTCAACGAGAGAGTTAGTTTAAATCTTAGGCAGTGACTAAGCTAACTTTTGAATTGAAACTGTCTTTAGTTGCTCTAGTGTTGATTGGGCCAGCACTTTAGCTCAGTTGCGAATTTGTGACTCTAGATGATAAGACAATTACGCTATCGAATCTTTTACATGCTTTTAAGTGTTCGTACCTAGGTGTATTCTCTCTCTGCACACACTTTATTAATTTTAGGACGCTTTCAGGAGTTTAAAAGTTTTGTATTTTATCTAAATTGTTGGGCCGATCTAACTCAGACCAAAATCAAACTATAAATGTATGTTCAGGGCTTTAGCAGCACGAGTCAGCTCAGACATAGATATCATAGTGGGGGCACATTCTCACACTCTGCTGTACACGGGAGAAACGCCCAACGGAGACACCGCTGCCAGCGAGTACCCCACCGTCGTCACACAGGCTAATGGACATAGGGTGAGTTAACTACCCTAATAAATCATAGTGGGAGCACATTCCCATACTCTATTCCACGTGGGAAAAACGCCCAAAGGAGATACGGCCAGCGAATACTCCACCGTCTTCACACAGGTTAATGGACATAGGCTAACTACCCCAAAAGATATCATAGTGGAATACTCTACAGTGCACGGGAGAGACGCCCAACGGAGGCACGGCTGCGAAGAGGGTCAAGAGTTGTAATAAATGGTTCTCATAGTATGATTACGGACAATACACCCCAAGCGGGATGTCAGTGCAGGTCACATCACTCTCGTATTGAATTAGAATTAGATGGTCACGTTCTTTGTCGGTCACTGGAACTACTGCGTTATCTTAGTCCTTAGTCCAGGTTTTGCGTAGTTTACTTAAACTTTCGCGGTCGCGTGTGGCCCCCATACATTTTGTTTAGTTCTTCCTCGTTTCCACCACGAGCGCTGTACAAAAATGTATAGAGCTATACAGAAACAGCTGTAGTTTCATTTTACGTGTAAACCTGGACATGGACAATTGGACATCTGCTGTTTGATCATGAATCAATGTTAATGATATTGGAGGTTCCGGGCTTACTCTAGTAAGATCTACTAGAGTAGGAACTTGACGAAGGCTATGAAAGAGAAGCATTCGTGTACAAGGACACAGCTTACTTCTGAGAGAAACAGTAGGTACCTACTCTGATATACCTGAATTTATTAACTTCATGGTTATTTCTAGATCCCTATCGTGCAAGCGTCGTGCTACACGCGGTATATGGGCAACATAAAGTTCTACATCGACGACCAGGGAATAGTGCAGCGCTGGGAAGGGCAGCCTGTCTTCTTGGGCACCTCCATCATACCCGGTAAGGAGTCGTCCATTAATTACATGATGTTTTTAGGGTTCCGTACCTCAAAAGGAAAAAACGGAACCCTTATAGGATCACTTTGTTGTAAGTCTGTCCGTCTGTGTGTATGTCGAGACTCTATATCTCGGGAACGCGTAAAGATATCGAGCTGAAATTTAAACTGTATACGTATATCTATGATCTCTTACAGTTGTGTAAAGGAAAAACTTCTCAGTTATCATATACCTGAAGAAGTTAGAGGCGTCTATGTCGTAAAAATCGCATATTTCGACACTCACAAAAATCAAAACCTACAGGGTACTTCCCGTTGACATAGAACTATGAAATTTGGCGAGAAGCATTGTATCAGAGTACACATATAGGAATAAATCTGAAAACTGTACATTTTTATTTAAATCACAATAAATAGGGCTTCAAAATTCACAAAATATGGGTTTAAAATTCAAAGTGTGTAAATCGTATCATGTAAGGTCTCATATAAAAGAGCATCATTAGCACATGCTAAAACAGGTTTTTAATTATTTTAACAATTTTCGATGAATGACGAGAAAAGTAAAAAAAAAACTTTTTTCGATGATGATGATGAGTATAGGGATTTTAACAACGTACTTCCCAATTTTGTGAAATTTTGTGGATTTGTACGGAACCCTCGGTGTGCGAGCTTGACTTGCACTTGACCGGTTTTTTTTGCAACTTTTTAAGTTAATAGTGATAAAAATTTCAAAAATTTGCCGCGAACGCAGCTAGGATTTGATCCTGCATCATCGAAATACCGTTCCAGACGCTTTATTCAAGCAAGCTAGATCGCTTTGGTAAAATCAACAATAATGTAAAAATTACTACATCGTTTAAAAATTACTAATTCGATTTAGTAATAAAGTTCGTATAGGCCGGGTGGCTAGCCCTGGTGTCAGAGTTTTTAAGCCGCCTGAGGGTCTCTGACATGGCTAAACGGTTAAGGACCACGGGCAATAAACGTATACTTATACTACCTTTTGGTAGGCCTTTACAATTTTACGTGTCATCCGAGCCACGTTAGCGCTCAGTTGTAAATGCTACCCGCGGTCATCCATCCGAAGACTGACCGTGCTGAACGTTGCTTAACTTTGGTAATTGCTGACAAGCACCTAGTCCGACATACCTCAGTGCCTCAAGTCGAAAGTTTTCGACCAGTGTGTGTTGCCAGTGATGACTTATGGCACAGAAACGTAGTCTCTCACTATGGGCCTTATTAGTAAGCTCCAAGTAGCCCAACGAGCCATGGAGAGGGCTATGCTCGGAGTTTCTCTGCGAGATCGAATCAGGAATGAGGAGATCCGTAGAAGAACTAAGGTTACCGACATAGCCCAGCGGATTGGCAAGTTGAAGTGGCAATGGGCATGGCACTGATAACCGATGGGGTCGAAAAGTTCTCGAGTGGAGACCACGTACCGGCAAGCGCAGCGTAGGACGTCCACCCACAAGGTGGACGGATGACCTTATTAGGACCGCAGGATCGCGCTGGATGCAAACCGCTATCAACCGGTCTTATTGGAAATCATTAGGGGAGGCCTATGTCCAGCAGTGGACGTACTATGGCTGAAATGATGATGATGATGATGACCTAGTCAAACTACGCTATGAGAACTACATTATTTCCATTACAGATCCTGAAATGGTGGAGCTCCTGGATCCCTGGCGTGAGGAAGTAGACGCAGTAGGCAAGGAGGTCTTGGGCAGTTCTCTCATCACGCTCAACCGCTCGTGGTGCTACCGGCAGGAGTGCAACATGGGCAGCTGGGCTTGCGACGGCTTCCTTGAAGAGGTGAGACAAAAGGAATTGATCCTTACTGCCTTGGCAATAATGGAGTAGAGCTATTGGCAGGAGTGCAACATGGGCAGTAGGCGTGAGACGGCTTCCTTAAAGAGATGAGGCAAAGGGACTTGATCCTTACTGCCTTGGCAATAAGGGAGTACAGCGATCGACAGGAGTGCTGCATAGGAAGCTGGGCCTGCGATGGCTTCCTTGAAAAGGTAAGACAAAGGGAACTGATCCTTACTGCCTTGGCAATAAGGGAGTACAGCGATCGGCAGGAGTGCAACATAGGCAGCTGGGCATGCGACCACTTCCTGGAAGAGGTGAGACGAAGGGAGACCCTTACAGCTGTAGCAACTAACATCGCTACATGCAGCGCCACCATATATGCGCGCCCGCACACCTAAAAACCCGCCAGCAAATAACAAGCCAAGTCCTGCATTGCGCAAACGAAATTTATAGCGACGGCTGAACCATATCAAGACCTAATGATACACTGTTGGATAGCAATCCCGGGCACAACACTTCGACAGAAGAGTATTCCTTTGTGAGAAGTTATTCTTCCATTATCATCATATAGACGACAACCTAGTCCATAGGTACTGCACTGCCATAGTAATATGGGAATAGAGCGATTGGCAGGAGTACAACTTGGACAGGTAAGAGAGAAACAGGGGGGTTGACCCGTGCTGCCTTGACATTAAGGATCATTATCCTGCCCACAACCTCTCGTGGTGCTTCCGATAGGACTGTTATATGGGCAGCTGGGTTTGCGTCGGATTTCTTGAAGAGTTGAGATAACGAGAACTGACCCTTGCTACCTTAGGAATAAGGAACATTCCCATTACACTTTTTCCTAACTTTGCCGTAATATGTATGTTAAAAATAAGTACCGATTTGCAGACGCAGAGAATCACCAATCCACTTAATGTAACAACAGATTTGCATATAAACGCGACAATGGAAAGCGTTAAAAAAGGGGATGTTAATGCAACGGACACCTTGCAGGTGAAATATCTCGTGAACTAAACTAATTGCACTTACTAACTTGTTACTAACAATATTTTTACGACTACTGTGATTAAAATCGATTTATAACAATTTAAAACATTTCAAAATAATTTTGTTTCTAACTGTTTTCGTCCATCATCATTGTTAAACATAATCAAATCATCTTTTTCTTTTCTCCCAAATAACAAATTATTCCAAGTTTCGTACAAACCAATATACAACGTGTAACGGAAAGGCTGTATACATAAAAAGTGGGTTGATACTATACGTTATATAGATGCTGTATTCGAAATTCCGAGCCAAAATAACAACATTCACTTTTAAAAAAAAATTAAATAAGTCTGACTAGAAAAATCTTTTACACGTAAACAAACATGTCACAACAAGGAGGTGTGGTCTGATTTTGATGGGCAAGGTCGTGTTATTGACCTCACAGCTGTTTAGTGTGATAGTGCTGTGCAAATGTGAATTACATAGTCATAAAAATGACTAGTTTTTCAAAAAAAGATTAAAAATCAGCAAACGAACTTACATGGCTAAACATGCCCCCATCTAGTATGTTACCGTTATCTGATTTGGTACTTTCAGTATGTATACAGTCTTTCCGTTACACGTTGTATATACAAATAACTAACATATACCTATAGGTACAAGAACTTCTCGTTGAAACTGTAAAACTCTTAGTGAATTGTCGTACCTAAATAGAAGACTGGTTCCCGTAGCACAGTCTAGCTATAGTCTGACCGTTTAACCAAAGAAGATATAATAATACTACGAACCAGAGGTCGTTGTTTTTACCGACTTCCAAAAAGGAGGAGGGACTATGTTCATCTGTATGTATTTTTTTGTGTATGTTCATCTTTCATCGCTATTTTCGCCAATTGTGAACCGATTTAAAAAAATATTTTTTAGTTCGCAAGGGTCCCAACTAGCACACAAGCGTAAAATGCTGCTTATTTTATTACTTTGAGTTTTATAATGGTGGTTTAAAAGTTCAAAAAGCAGTTTTGGGTTGCCTAATAGCTTCCAAAATGTTTATAGCTACAAAATTCACTACAAGTTTCAGCAGGACAAGTCATACCACCTTTATCTTTATAATAGTGCATATTGCGTCTTAATTACAACTAAAGGCGATTGCAGAAAGTTGCCGAAGAACATTAAACCACTGATAGCTTTATATGAACTGATTTTATTACTGTAGTATGCCTTGAAGCCGCTTTAAAGAGTTAAAAGTGAATCATTTAAAGCAGCTGCGTAAGAGCTCTAAATATTTACAATATGCCACTTCAGACTACAATAAAGACGCAATATTAGCTCTATTAAAGGTTCAAGCAGCTGAAGAGAAACAAAAATCCCTTCATATATCTCTAAAGCGCTATAAAAGATCAAATTAGCGCTTAACCTCTCATAATGGATATATTCCGGTGAAAAATACAACTTTATTTATTTATTTAACTTAAATATATCATAAGATCGCCATGTTTTTCTAAACAACTGTGATGTTTACTTGCAGAATTAGAGGTTATAAATGACGTATTTGGAGAAATAAGCTCATTTTTACTGATATTATTCAAGCCCTTTGCATATATTATTCTATTATTACATAATGAAATGTGAAACAAGCTTATTTCAAGTCATCGAAAATAATATATTGCAAATCTTCATATTATGTTAAGCGCATTTAGATGTTTTTTCGAAAGCGCGTTTAAAATTACTTACGAAACATTATACATTTGCACAGTAAACCTAAAAGCGTTTGTAGTTTAAACTTAATAAAGGCACATAAACATTATATATTCCATGATAGAAATGAAATATTTACGCCATGAATTCGTTCACTTTGTTTGACAGACGCATCTTATCCAAGAGGATTGAAATACCATCCAGAGAATGAAGATGGAAACAGTAAAAATATAGATTGTTAAAAATCATTCATTCGTTCTTTGTTCACAAAAATAGACCGTATAAGAGCTTTAGAGCGGCGGTAGTACATTTTTGCAGCCTTTGAGGCACCTTTTTGCCTCTGCTATGAAGTGGCTATAGAGCTATAGCCTGCAAAAAGTTGTGCCCAAAGTGTCTCTAAGTCTGTTGCATAACGGTTGCAGAGCATGCACTAGCACTTAATCCTATTACCTTAGGAAATTATTGGATTGGCTCTATAGCTATTATAGAACTTATTGTGTTAGTTGGGGTATACTCCCGAGGCGGTCCCATTTAAATTTTACAGAAATCGCATGAGCCATTTTTGAAAAATCAACCATAATGTAAACAATTCGAGCGAAATATTCAAATTTTGTACACGGTGGAAGGCGGTTTTGCCATTTTTTTTGCGAATAATGAATATAATATAACGAATAATTCATGTATGAGGAACAATTATTAAGGATTCTGCCCCTTTCTTCTATCGTACGGCTAGACAGACGCGACCAAAGCGCCACCCTTTTATGGTGGACATTCCGCGCGTTAGAACCAAGCGTTTCGAATCCTCATTCCTCATACGAACAGCCGGAATGTGGAACGCTTTGCCTGGGTCTGTCTTCCCGTTAAAGTACAACGTGGGTGTCTTCAAATCCCGAGTAAATAGGTATCTTCTAGGTAAGCGTACTAAGCGTGCTACACCCTAGACCGCACATCTGCTTAACATCAGGCAGTGTGTAGTCAAACGCGAACCTATTCGAAAAAAAAATGAGGCCGAATCAAACTTCTTGGCGGCTGTGAACTCAGCTACAAGCTGCGCGAAAGCCAATCGTCGCGCAACTTTTAAGTGAGCTTTAGTCAGGATTGGATTTTGGGCAGCAGTAGTACCTCAGCTGCCAAATAGTTTGAATCGGCCTATGCCTATTTTATTCTTGAACTTTTGATATATATTTATAAGAATATTGATTTACTAGATGATCCCTCGCGCCACCGGCACCAACTGGAACGACGCTCACGTGTGCATGATCAACGCTGGCGGCCTGCGAGTGCAGATCAACCCGGGAGGTAACTATACAGCCACGGTAATGATATCTAACAGTATTGTAACTCGGCCCTGTCCTTGAAATAGTCCTGTGTCGGTCGGAACGAGTCCCAATGACCGAAACATAATCAGCGCATGATCGAATCGTTCATTACTTGTTCAAGGTCTCGATCATTTGTACCATGCGTCGCATGTTCCGAGTAAAGCCCGAAACATATTATCGCTCTCGGACGTCCGAACGCTCAAGGTCGTCCGAAGGTGACGTCCGCGACTTATGTCCGATAGCGTGCACGGCTCAGTGTACTTTTATAGTCTAGGTCGCGGCTGTCAGTCGCGTCCGTAAGCCGCGTCCGATAGTATGTTTCGAGCTTACGGTTCCGAGTCGCGCAATTCGCGCCAAAATGAGGCGTGAAACACTGCTGGCACATCAACAAACGGAACGTGTCTAGCTTACAATGATACTTCGCGATTAAAATTCTAAATTAGACTTTACGTTTTAAGTAATATGATAGTTATTTCTACAATGCATGCAATTAATGTTCCATTTATTTGATGATTTCATTTTTTTATTTCCAAAATAAACTTTCTTCTCTCGTAATAACAATTAATTTTGTTAACTTTTCTAATGAGAGGTCAAAGATTGTAAATGTACGTAGGATCTTATGGCCATCGTATGGTTCGGTCACGTGACCGATGAACGACCGATACATTTGATTCGGTTATTTCGCTGGTCGGTCATGAACGATCCGGAACATGAAGAATGTACGACCGACACAGGACTACCTTGAAATATGTATCTACAGCGCCACGTGGCCACGCAGAACGTATCACGCGCTAGGGCTGCCCGCCTTCAGTACTAGCTCTGCTTACTCTTTAGGTACCTTTCTAGTTTAAATCTACATTTATTATGATGTAAAATTATTATGTTTATTACAAAACAGAGAAAGAAAATTCGAACGAACGAAGTGAACGAAAAAGGAAGCGTTCAATAAAAATACAGATTGTGTTTTATTTGATATTTTTAGTGTTCCGTAGTAAAACGAGGAACCCTAAAAACGTTAATCGCACGCTAACTAGTTACAAATCCATACTTTCGTTCGTCACTACGGCGCGCCGCGACTGACTAGCATACCGAGAGCATACCGAATTCCGAGGCGCGTAGGTATGATTCGCGTCCCGACCGTTTGTATGAAGACGGAATACTGTTGGATATTATTATAGATATTTAAATACAGGGCTCGTCAGAAAGAGTGTACTAAGCTGATAAGGGTAAGTAAGTACGTTCGTATAGGCTAGCCTAGGTCACAGTAAATACATAACAGTAGGTTATCTAAGGCCGCCCGCCGAGTTATTAGCCTACTCTTGCGTTGATCCCCAGGGTTGTCACTTTTACTTTTAGTTAATATTTTATAACAAGCAGCACTTGATCTAAATTTATGCAATAAAAAGCATATTATGATTGAATATTTTACCAATTTATAAATTTAGTAAAAATAAAAAGCCTTTATTTACACATAAGACAATAGAAAAAAAATTCAATAGTAATTTGCAATATTAATTATTGTGAAATTGCCCTTACACTATACGCGACAAATATGTACGTTTACCTAAACGATGTTTCGTACTCAATCCTCTGTTTTATAGTAAAACTAGACTTCTTAAAATAAACTTTAGCTCTAAACATAGTATTCAGGAAGTAAATTTGGGAATACATTTATTTGGAAAAATGCGACTCGGCTACGCTCTTAATGAAGCAAAAACTGTGAAATAAACAATACAATACCACATTTTCTAATAAGATTTAAGTATAAGTAGGTACTTACATTTCTGGTTCAGTAGGAAGTATGAAAAATGATAAGTCCGGGTTTGCGAAATCGTTATTGAGGCATCCGAAAACACTACAATATTTTTTTCCCCTTTTTGAAGTCATGATACTCGTTAAAATTAATACTATGGTTAGTGGCCGGCGAGAGTTGACGAACGCGAGCGGTCATGTAACGTACGCACGTGCTCACAGTTGCGCTGCACAGCCTATACTGCCGCCAGCTTATTCCCGCATATATTATACTAGCGTGTGCGTGAAATCGCGTGCCGACACAGCGCGCGGCGTGCACGCACACATTCAAACCGAGAGCGGCACTTTTGTATGAATGTTTTGTATGAAGATATTGTACTGTATGTTATACTGTGCCTAGGTACTGAAAGGGGTAGGTAATTCAGACTATCATTATGAACAACTTATACTTTGGGGTCAAACCAGAATCCAGCATTATATCACCCTTCGTAGGTAGGCCTACGTTCTGAAGTGGACTATTAAAAAAGGCTGGTACAGTACAGAATCCGAGAAAAAAATCTACCGTTTCATACATTTTATCGATTTAGAGGTGCAATCATTGTATGATTGCTAGGAGCAAGTTAATGATTATTTTTCTCGAATTCTGATTTGGTCTCATAGTAAATATTTTTTCAAATGATTGATTGTTTAAATGAGCTATTTCGTATCAGCCTTTGATAGCTGAACATAGGATTACCCTCGAAGGGCGATTAGGACATGTCCACTACACTAAACCCTTAAAATAAATATTTTAAGGGTCCCATGCAACAAATTTGTTTTTGACGTTTTTTCCTAGATATTAATAACGGCATGAGGTAGGCGGTTGAAACACGGTACGGAACCCTTTGTACGCAAGTCCGATTCGCACTTGGCCGATTTTTTTTCTAGAAGTGACAACGGAAGCGCTGCTGATGGCCATGCCGTTCGAGAACTACGTGCAGGTGTACGACCTGAAGGGCGAGTACCTTCAGGAAGCTCTCGAGTTCAGCGTCGGCGTCACGCAGACCACTCCTGGAGACTTCTACAGCGGACGCATGCTGCAGATCGGCGGTACTTATTTCTTTACTTTTTTAATTCACATTTTTGGTCTACAGGAACTAACTAATGATTAAATTGCTTCTTTTCTCTCTCTTCTCTTTTTACTTGTCTGTTTTATATCCTTTGTTTGCTACTTCCATTTTTTTAGCCTTTGTCTCTCTTTTCCTTCTCAATATTATTATTATGTATTATATTATATTATTATGTATGTATGTTTATTTATATGTGTGTAGTATTTATTTATATATTATTTACATTTATATTATTATTAGATCGGTACCTCCCATTTATACTCTTGTTTGTGATCTCTTCCCGTTCAGTGGTTGCCTGGTAGAGATCGCTATCAGCGATAAGGCCGCCATTTGTAGCACTAATTTAATTTAAGATAAGTTAAGTAAGTATCTACTCTGTACTTAGTGCACACAATAAAAAGAAAATCTATATATCTAATTTGTGATTAGTAGATAACTAGATCACAGACGCGCCTGAAGCTGTCTGAAGACCGCCTCACTCGTTAAATTTCAAGTCATGGTTGTTTTATCCGTCCAAGCGTTGGCAAACGAAGATACAGCTTAAAAACTTTGACACCATTGGCATTGGCTAACACAACCCACACAACAAAATTATGTTTATTACCAGTGTCAATACCAATCTCACTACAACCAATACAGTAAGAAGAAGAACGGTAAATGAATTACCGTTGATACTACTGCAGTTGAAAGTTGTTAGAACAGCAATAATAACTTACCCGTGTTACTACCGTAAAACTAAAATAACAAAAAGAAACAAAATATGACCTGTCATGCACAGGTGTCAAAATGTCAGCTGTCGAACTAAAATATGGTTTTACACGTCATAGTTCAAATATGACAGGTATCAAAGTGACACCTGTCATTTTGGAATTCATAATAGAGTTGCATTACAGGTGTAAAAGTGAAAGATGTCAAAGTTACAGAGGTCATATAGAATTCATACTGGAGTTGTATGACAGGTGTTAAAGTAACAGCTGTCAAACTTAAAAATGATTTATCTCCATCCGTCGATTCTTGAGCATTACTATCTCTTCACGAGAGTGACAGGAATTGACGAGATCTGCTCTTTTGTGAAGTTTGACATCTGTCATCTGAAATATAGATTTTGTTGAATTCTCTCACTTTTACAGAGACAACAAAAGTCTAAAATTGACAGTTACCATTTTTAAGTTTGACAGATGTCAAAGTGACATAATAATAACGTAATGCAACACTATTATGAATTCCAGAATGACGCTGTCACTTTGATATTAGTCATATTGGACTTGAACTATGAAACTACCTGAAAAAAACATGTTTTAGTTTTGCATCTATCACTTTGACACCTATTATCATATTTTGTTCTTTTTGTTATTTCAGTTTTATGGTAGTAACACAGAATAGGCCCTATTACACAGGGTAGTAATAACACGGGTAACTTTTTATTGCTGTTCTAACAACTTTCAACTGAAGTATTTTTTACTACTGGCAGTAAGATTGGTAGTAACACTGGTAATAAACCCAAAAGTTATTTGTCTTAAACAAATTTAACAAAAGCAGGAGGCTTTTAAAGCTTTTTGTAGCGGGGAAAAATTTATACTGCGGGACTTTCTCAAATAGATGCAGTGTGGATTTTCTCAAATAGTGGAACTACTTAGTTATTATTTGAGCAATCAAAATCTGTCTTTAATAATTTAATTAAGTAAAAAATAGATAAGTGCGCCACTACAAGGGACTTTATTTCCCTAGGTATGCGAAACACATACAACGGCTCCGCGCCCGTTGGGTCCCGCGTGTCAGCCACGATCCGTTGCATCGAGTGCGACGTTCCCGTCTACCTCCCGCTCGATCCGGAGAAGACCTACCGAGTCGTCACGCAGAACTACATCGGCGACGGAGGCGGCGGATACACGGTATCTCTCTCACTCCTACACTAGGCCCGTCTATCTCCCGTACGAAGAGAATACCTACCGAGTCGTCGCGCAGAACTACATCGGCGACGGAGGCGGCGGATACACGGTATCTCTCTCACTCTTACACTAGGCCCGTCTATCTCCCGTACGAAGAGAATACCTACCGAGTCGTCGCGCAGAACTACATCGGCGACGGAGGCGGCGGATACACGGTATCTCTCTCACTCCTACACTAGGCCCGTCTATCTCCCGTACGAAGAGAATACCTACCGAGTCGTCGCGCAGAACTACATCGGCGACGGAGGCGGCGGATACACGGTATCTCTCTCACTCCTACACTAGGCCCGTCTATCTCCCGTACGAAGAGAATACCTACCGAGTCGTCGCGCAGAACTACATCGGCGACGGAGGCGGCGGATACACGGTATCTCTCTCACTCCTACACTAGGCCCGTCTATCTCCCGTACGAAGAGAATACCTACCGAGTCGTCGCGCAGAACTACATCGGCGACGGAGGCGGCGGATACGACTTTCGCTAATGATGTTCAGCGATTTCATTTCACACGCAGAAGGCCGCCAGTTCGACCCTGGTCGGATAATATTTTTTGATAGATATCAGATAACATTAATTTGATTTTTATTATCTTCGTCTCATTCATTTTGCGATATTTTATAAATTAAAATAATTAAAAGGTAGATAATAAATTAAATCTTTACATACTTACACGTAATTTGGCATAATTAACTCCTAGGTACGTATTGTACGAACGTTTCCTACAATCCTATGGTACCCTCAAATAATCAACTGTGCCAATATTCGTCATAATTCTAATTCTTATTGCCCAGATGCTGTCAGAAAACCGCGAGAACATGATAAACCTGGATGTAGACTACGTGATGCTGCAGCGCTACATGCGGCGCCAGGGAAACGTCATCCAAGAGATCGACGGACGGATCAAGACCGTTTGGTGATACTACACAAGTCTTGCAACTTTTTTTAACCTTTTCAACGCCAATGACGGGTTCATACACTTTTTGCTCTAAAATTTTAGAACCACTAGAAAAGATTTTACTTTAAAACATTTTAGGTTGACGTTATCGATAAAGATATTATGAAATCAAACTCTTGGAATCCCTATTATTCGAGCCTGTCACTAATAACATTACGGCGATCAAAAGATTAGAACTCAAAACTGGTAACGCTACGCTAGTGATTTTGTACCAAAATCTGTGTAATGATGATTCTGTTAAGATGTGGTCCCACCTCGGTTGCGAACTGTGGCCCATTGTATTGCACACTGTTGAGCACAAATATGTTTCTCTCGGTGGAGACTCATAAGAAGAATAAACATACACACTACATTAACTATACTATTACTAGATTTACTATTAAGAGTGAATAGGTATCTTCGGCAACAACTTCGCTTTCCATCAAGCGAGTTGGTGGCCAAATGTAGCTCTATTCTACATAAAAATGTATTAAAATTCGACCGCTGTTGGAATTTCTACAAATATGTTGTCACATAAAAGTACCGAACGTTATCCGGTGGAACCGCGCCTATATGAACCTTATTGACATAGCTATTATAATTTAATATTGTATAAAATATATATTAGAGCTAGCCTAGTCTTTAATATTTGTTGATATGCCTATTGTAAATAGATACACCTATGATTTTAACACGTTTTCTTTTATTGAATTATTACTTATAGCTTAAGCTTCAAAAGGCAATAGGCGGTGTTGAAGTAAAAATGCATTATTACAGTCATATAATTATGTATTCGATCACTTAAAACATCGTCAATTTAACATAAAACCTAAGAAACACTGACAGCTGCAATAACTTTAGTAATTATTTGAAAAAATTATATTTTTTCAAATCCATGATAAATCCACGAATTCAAATCCAATTGGTAAAATTGTATTGGTAATGGTAAGTATAATTTAGTATAAAACGTCACACAAGTCGGCAGATGAGAAGTTAGCCTCAGACACTTCGCCGTGATTCGCTAATTATTGCGCATTTGTGCACAATTCCGACGCCGCGTGGCTTAGTGATGAGCACGGGCGTAGGGAGCGCGCAGGGGTGCGGGAGGCATGAGGTTGGCGGGCGGGTGTGCCTCGGCGTGTCGTCTCTCTGGCTCCCGCGCATATACAATTGTGTACATTGTGCGCGCTATATTTCGGCGTTTGCGCAGCGTTCTGCGCATAACTTCCCATCCGCCGACTTGTGTGGCGCTTAGTATACATGGCTGAATGTTGGGATCTTTAATCAAAGGTTGGATCGGTTGTCAATTAATTTTGAACAACCATTTCAATTTCATTTGTTGAAGCCTATTGTATTCCACTTTAGGGCTAAGTCTTCTTCAAACCCCACTATCTCAATAATGAAATCCAGATATTGTGCATAGATTAATGATTGGTCTCGCTGTGCTGAGCCAAACTGACAACCAATATCATACTACTATATATAAACGCGAAAGTTTGTGAGTAAGTATGGCTGTTTGTCACTCTTTCACGCACAAACGGATGAACAGATTTGGATGAAATTCGGTATGAATCATGTCCACCACGCGGTTTTCTGACAGCATCTGGATAGTAAGTTTTAAAATGATAAAGAATAGGTATTGCCACAGTTGATTCTTCAAAAGCACGAAATAGTTTTTGCCCTGAAAAAGCCCTGGTGCTCTAGTGGTAGTGACACCCGCCTTTCAACCGCGAGGCCGTAAGTTCAAGTCCCGGTCTCGTACCAATGAGTTATTTGGAATATGTATATTGTATGTATCTACGGAATTTTACACCACTGGCTTTTCGGTGAAGGATAACATCGTGAGGCACCCTGCATACGTCCTTAGAAGAAATTCGATGGCGAGTGTGAATCCGTCAAGCCGCACTGGGTCAGCGTGGTGGAAATGGCCCAATCACCCTTCGTGGGTAGGTCTGTTCTGCAGTGGACTATTAAAAAGGGCTGGTACAGTACAGTACAATAAGCCACGTTAACTCTTCACAAATGATAATTAATCACATAAGGGCCTTCACTAAGTTAAGCGTGCGCACGCGGCGGGTACCCGCCTCGTGAATGTTTTGAAAGATTAGTTGGAGCAGCACTAACTGGCGCGGACACGTGCGGTGGCGCGGGAGTATGCGGCGGGTGTACATTGTTCTAGCACCACTATATGCAGCGTCGGGAGCCCGCCGCGCTGCGAAACCAAGGCCCGCGTCGGCATTCCCGCTCCGTGCACCCGCCGCGAGCGCACGCTTAACTTAGCGAAGGCCCTTATAGGTATTATCGGCAACGTAATCATCATCTAGGCCATAGCGCTTACCTTCCGTGGCCACTGAAGTTAATGTACTTAATGTATTATTAGCATTGTTACGGGTTATAACCCTCGTTTCCTGTTTAAAAATTATATTTTCTTACATTTTGGGAGTTGTTGAAATGTTTTGGAATGTTGGCACCATAATCATCCATAAAGCCATAAAACCTTAACTTGATGTACATAAAATGAATTTTAAAACAAAGTTATATTCGAGGATCTCTTTCCATTCCATCTTACATTTTATGATCCTACAGTAAGCTTCCTAATCTTTGGTCTGCATCTGAGACCTTGACGTCCTTTAATTCGGCTGGTACATTAAGCCCAATTTTAGAGGCGCCATCGTGACTATAATAGCTAATTAGACTATTTCTGTTTCTTTTTCACTTTAGGCATTAGATGGAGAGAAAACTTTTTACTTTGCGAAATTAGGCTTATTGTACCCGTAACAAAGCTAAAAAAGATATTAAATACACCTTCAGCTTCAGTGACCACTGAAAGTAAGCGTCATGGGTTAGATGATGATGTTGCCGATAATACTTATATGTCTATTGTAAATAAAAGCTATGATTTTAACGTTTTCTTTTATTCATGAATATCTGTAACAAATTCAGCATCCAATCATGGCAACATTTTATTGCGGTTTTGAAATAAAAAAACAATGTAACAGTCACATAATTATTTATTCGTCCACTTCTAAAACATCGTCAATTTAACATAAAACCTAAGCTAGCAAAGACCTAATCGTGCTGAGAAACACTGAGAGCTACTTTTATTTGTAAAAATCATATTTTTTTAACTCCATATAATTAATTATCTATTACATATACCCATTGGTAAATTAGTACAAAAAAAATCATACCTATAGCAATATTAGTCTGAATTATGTACGAATGATTAGGTACATAAATACCTATGTTTAATTTGTAGATAAAACCCAATCATTTTGTTTTACCATAAGTTTTCGTCAACTACTGTAAAAAAATCATTAAATAATGTAGCTGGCAGCAATTTTTAGCACGACTTCGGGGTAAGTACTGTCATTATTTACACACATCACAATTTTTAACAATATATATTGCTGTAATGGGCTCAATTTTAAAGGCTTATCCACTTGATAGGTGCAACTTACAAAAATTTTGCTATCTCTTTCATTTCACATTTTATGTGTTGTCTATTAGACAAGAACAACATTTTAAAATTATGTTCAGAGCTGTCAGAGAGCCTCCAAAATTGAGCGTTATGTCTATTTATTGCTTTTAAATAACATTCGTAAACACGAATTAAAATATTAGTTACATTTACATTCGTTTTAACAAATGTTACATTGAAATGCAGAAGTAATATTATTACATAAGTAAGAAATATACTTAAATTTAAATTTAAGTAATACTCGTACCATCAAAAATAAACCAAGAAATACAAATGTAAAAAAAAACATTGCTACAGGCAGAGCTGCTCAATCGCAGTTAATAATAACCAAATATAATAAAAACAAAACACTTAATTATATTTATTTTTATGCCATAGTTACAATATTTAACAGGTGGTACAATTTGCAAAGAGCACCAAAATTTTTATAACTACATTCACTAGTCTACAGTCCTGTAATACCGTTGAACAGTTGTTTGGCCTAAATATTTTTTTATGCTAAATGTGTTGTCAACATTCGTCCAAGCGGACTGTAGGAACTTCGAAAATTGGAAGGTCTTTCTTAAAGTTGTCTGGATCTTTGATGAAATCCGCATTCGATTCTTGGTTATCTCCAACTAAATGAAATAACGAAAAAATTTAGTTAAAAAATAAGAAATATACACTAACACGGATATAAAATAATCGGCCAAGTGCGAGTCGGACTCGCGCGGCAAGGGCTCCGTACCGTATGGTAGCCCCCCTTAATATATTTTATTTTTAATTGTTTATTTTTGAAGGGAATATAAACCTCATATTCTGTAAATATTTCAAGCCTCTTCCTGTTGCCATTATTAATATGAAGCAAAAAACACTTGTATGGGAATCCCCCTTAAATATTTATTTTATAATAATTTAACTACATATTATTGAAGTTAATATTTTACCAAATATTTAGTGAATATTTCAAGCATCTACTCGAGCGCAAACGGCAAAAAAATTAGGTTCGTTGTATAGAACGGTGCTCCCCCCTTAAATATTTTTTTATTTTTTTCTGTTTTTAGTATTTGTTGTTATAGTGGCATCAGAAATAGGCCATCTGAAAAAAATTCAACGTTCTAGCTATAACCATTCATGAGTTAGAGCCTGGTGACAGACGGACAGCGGAGTCTTAGTAATAGCACAGCCCGGACACTCCGCGTTTCTTCATACAAAATCTGCTGTCTTACGCACACAACACTATATTTATTCACAGACACTACACATACGCACGAACGCTACACGGGTATATGCAGCGGCCTGTGCAGCCCGCGCGCAGAGTAGTCAATCGTGTCCTGACGCGGGGTGGAAGTGAGGAAGACTCAAACGGGTGGGGGGTAACGAGTGGCCGTTCTATACGTAGTATTATTATATCTTCTTTGGTAATAGGGTCCCGCTTTTATCCTTTGAGCACGGAACCTTAAAAATACACTTTCACGTTACATTACGTTGAAGATTGTACGTTTACGTTACTGAAGGTATCATCATAAAGATTTAGTAAAAAGTAGCTGGTAAAGTCCACGATCTAACTAATTAAAACAGCAGTAATTACACTAGCTAGATGGGAGCTGGCCAAATTTATAAAGGTCTGACAGTGAAAGTCTAGTATAAATACATGTGATAATAAAATAGACTAGTTTTAGCCCACGGCTCCGCTCGTGAATATTTAGATTTTTGTGATATTCCATAAGAAACTTTTATTTTTTCAGGATAAAAAGAATATGTTACAATCCGATTTATTGAACTATATTAATGACAGAGAAATCATGTCAATCCGTTGTTTTGTTGCTGTGTAAAAGAGTAACAAACATCCATACACACTCACAAACTTTCGAGTTTATAATATTACTAGTTTTTACCCGCGGCTTCGCCCGCATGATATTTTGATTTTTGACGCTATATCAATATAATTTATAGCCTATGTGTTATTCTGATATATAAGCTATATTATTGCAAAGTTTCATCTCAATCCGTTCAGTAGTTTTTGCGTGAAAGAGTAACAAACATCCATCCATCTCACAAACTTTCGCGTTTATAATATTAGTAGGATAGGATTAATGATGTACCTACTTAATATATGGATGGACCAGCTTCCATCTAGCTAGCTTTTGCGTATATTATATTAGTAGGACAAATCTTGTTCAGAACCGAGGAGATTAATAGGCGAACCAAAGTTATCAACATAGCCCAGCCCACTAATAAGTTAAGACAACCCGCTTCAAACAGCCATTGACGGAACTAGATATTTTCTGCGAGGAGAGTTTCAAAGATTTTCTGAATTAGGCGAGGGCTAAGAGCGGTAGGATTATACCATGACATGACCCGTCCCTCCAAGATTCAAAACGTTTGAATTTTGGAACGTATTAGTGAAAGTATTTACAACGCACCACCACGCATGTGTGCGTACAACAACGAAACAACTAGTCGAGCTAGCAAATCCACGGATTTGTTGCTCGTTGCACATTAAAACAATAATTTGGAGGGGCGGGCCATGTTATCGAAGAAGATCTCTACTTTTGTTCACCCCAGAAAAAAAAAACTGACTTAAGTTTTCTTGAAGATCCATGCTAACAGGTCTCATTGGAACTATATAGCGGAGGCCTTTGTCTATCGGAAGACGTCCTACGGTTGATGTGATGTCGTGGGATAATTACCGTGATCTGATGTGCTCGCATCGAGATAGGTGAGGTTGAAGTCTTTGAAGTCGTTCGTCTCAACTTTCTGGCCCTCCTCGGCTTTGTCAGTCTTGAATCCCTGCACCTGTGGAATATAACGGGTTTCAATTTCACGTTATTTATTCTTAAAATTACAATTCCTGATATTGGGCGGAGAGTAAGGGATAGAAGAGGTGACTCCCGCTCTGGGTGGTCTTGGCGCAAAAGATGTCTATCGCTATTCAGCGTGGTAAAGCTGCTAGCATTATGGGCACCTGTTTCACCGGGAACCATCAGGGGTGGGTTATTTGATTTGTTACGTTAGTTTTATTTGAATTCGATATTTTGTTGCATTATTTTTGACATGTACTATTTGATTTAACTGAAATAAATCTAACTCTCCGTGAGTTATCTCCTAAAAAATACAATATATTTTTGTTCTTTGTGATAATCATTACAAAAATTTATTTGGTATTGAGCCGGTATCCTTTTTAAAATGTTTATCACAAAGAATATTTTTTTTGTGATAAACCTAGTGTGCGAAGCACTATAAAATTGAATCATTTCAATATCTTTTTTATGACTTCGAAGTAATCCTAAAATGAGTGGAGTAGTGTACCGATACAGGGTCTCGCCATAACCACATATAAAGATCTATCTCATATGTAAAAGTCTCCCACAAAATAGATCAAATTTATATTTAATTAATTATTAAAAACAAGGTCAAGTAAGAAATTTGCATAATAGCTTGGTCATTGGAATGTTAGATAATAAATTCCAATTATTTTAGTAATATTCGCTGAAACATACTGTGTAAAAGATTACCTAGATATCATTTGTATTACAAAACTAATGTTCCTGTCCGCCACTTCACCCGTTGAGGAAGGATGAACACACTAAGTTGGAGCGGAGAAGTTGGTATTTGAAACACTCGCAGCTCTCTCTCGTAGGCATCAATGCGAAGACACATCCTGGAATAGATCAGAAGTACAATTAAGTATGATGATACTGATTTCAGACTTGATAATCTAGAATTGAAAGATTTTTGGAACAGAAATACACACAACACAACTTGGAGACAACACAATTTGTCTACAGATTGCTGAATACTTATTTAACAAGCTGAGGAGATTAACAAGCTACATTCTAGTAAAGATCCGTTGAATTGTTACGAATATTCATGAATGTATTGAAAACCTTACTTGCTTTACTGTTCTGCAATGATAAGATACTTTAAAAGACATGCCTTTGCCTGCCATTGCAAACTAATAATAATAATAAGATTTTGGGCTCAGAAACTACAGACAATGACAGTAAGTTGAGAAAAGAAACAAATACTTGAACTTACCTGTTCAACCGTCGGAGGAGTTGTCGGAGTGTTTTGATCTCCGTGCGGCATTGCAATAAACTGGAGATTATCCTGTTACATTTATTCCAGAAAAGTTTTCACGAATCCTTCTAGATACTTTGAGAAGTTTTGAGTTATGTTCCAATAAAGGAAGCTGAGATTCTGCTTGACTTTGAGACAGCGAACCCGAAAAATAAACAACCAATTTAGTTGACAATTTTAGGTTGTTCTTTAATGTATTTACATCATCTAACGTATTGCACTGACTTGAAGCACTGTCTAATCTCACAAAGACTGTGAACGAATTTAGTTTTATTAGAAACTTCCTTGTTTTCCAAGAAAAAAGAAACTCATTTTAAATTCAAAAAAAATATGAATTGTTTACAGAAAATAATGACGGAAGAGATTCCATACTTAGTATTACCAGTACAGGATGAACAATACGTATCGTGGTGTGAAAAATTATAGAACGAAATGATTATTTCCTCAAAGACTAAGGAAAAAAAAAAACAATCAAGGAAATACAAAGGATAATTTTAAATAAGTCATGAGCTAGTTGAACAGAAGTTTATTATTCTAGTTTAAAGTACGCAAAAAAAAAAGAGGATTTTTACTCCTATCTTTTCTAAAAATCCGTAGAAATACTTGTTAACAAATATGATTATACGACTGGTAACTTCGGATATGCGATCACATAGATTTGAGAGATTTGATTGGCTGGCATAAACACGAGATTCTACACATGGAACCTAGATCGCTGATTGGACGAAAACTGTAACTGACGTACCAAGAAATAGGAGGCAAAAGCGCGAATAGGAGACTAAATCGCGAATAGGAGGCTAAATCGCGAACAGGAGGCTAAATCGCGAACAGGAGGCTAAATCACAAACAGGAGGCAATTTCGCAAATAGAGCGCAAAATCACAAATAGCGCGTACCTGGTAAATAGTATAAAAAGGATGAGGACGGGAGAAGTGAGACAGTCGAATTCGGAACGTTGGGATGAGCAGTGCTAATCCCTGACAGTTTACATATAAATTCGGTGCACTTGTAGTTTTTAGAGATAAGTGTTGTAATTATTTATGTGAATATTTTAAGGGTTTTAAAAGTGGGTGTTTAGTGTGAGTGCAGAAATATCCGGTGAGTCCTTTCCAATTTATCCTGGTGATTGTTGATTTGTGAAATAATACTCTGAAACTTAAATAATTAAAAATTAAATGTACTTTTAATTAAAAGGTTATTTCAATTCTTGGCGGGACTTGGCCTTCCGACATCTAGTTATTTTGGGTAAATAATATTTCCTTTCTTTTTAGAATGAAACCTGGAAACTATTGTTTGTCTAATTCTTTTTCTAGGTTATTTGTACAGGACTATATTACAAATTTTACGAAAATAGTACCTCGCCTAACTTTAAATATCTTCTGTAAGTTATTGAACAACAGAGATATACAGTTTAAATTTAGAATAATTATTGTAATTTGGAAAAGGGTGGTATCAGAGTATTGTATTACATAAAGCAAAGCCGTCCTTACCGCTGATCATTAATTGTTTCAACTTTATTTAGGTTTCGTGTGATTACATATTATTTCGAAAATTAATTAATTATTATATGTTTTACCTTTTATTACTTGATTACTATTTCGTGTATTGTTGATTATTTATTTGTGTTTTACTTGCTTCTATATTTAACTGTGTGTGTTTTCTAACTGTTTATATTATGTTTTTGTGATTTCGTATTTCCATCGTGTCATATCTTGTAAATTACCTGTGTACTTTTCTTGGTTTCTGTGAATTGTAGGTATAATGACTACGACACTTATTTACTTAGTACTTTTATTTCTAAATGCTTATGTGTATAGTCCATGTATGTACTTGTGTTTTGATGCTTACTACTTGTGTGTTTTGATTTTTACTGAATATTTCTCGTTCCTGCTTTTAACTCTTTTAATTAACTTTTACCGTTTCTTTTAACCGTCTGACTAGTGCCGTATCCATAATGTGTTTACATCCTGGTTTATTAACTTGCGTCAAGCTCGCAAGTTCTTGTTATCTGTTTGCGTATATTATTTTCAGAATTACTCTAGACTGTTTAGTGTTTACGATTAATATTTTACTCGGTTCATTTTATGTCTAAAATGGGAAATGTTAGTGATTAGGTTTATACTTTCTAATCTGAAATTTAGGGAATATCTACTTATGTATGTAGGAAACCTGGATGTTCCTCAAGGGTTGAATATTTTTCAGATCTTTCTATCCAGAAGGTTTAGAATTGACTTCGCTTATCCAAATATTTTGTAACATAGTTATATCGGGTTTTGCTCACTGAAGCTGAGTGAATTAAGCCGAGGTTTCTAGTTGTAAGGATTTGGCCCCTTATCTCGAACTGACGTTTCGAATGTGTTAAATTAACCTATGATCCTTGGAAAATAGGTGGGTGAAACAACACTATACACAAGGAGTGCTATTACTTGCCGTCGAAACACTGGCTTGTTCTGGTCAAAATCAAAATCTAATTCATTATTAAGTAAAGTCTTTCTATACCTAAACCAATTAATAACGAATGTAATCAAAATTTAATTAGAACGCCTTTGATAAACGTTCAGGCAACTACTTGCAATAGGTTTAGCGTGGGAGACTTTGGGTAGAATCTAGATTGTCTTAAGATTTAGGATTAATAAAAAAATACATGTTGTAGTTTTAATTAGAACTTATGTTCATTTTAATGGTTGTGAATGTACCTAGTCGTATATGTTGTTATATGACATACTTGACAGACATTAAGATTCCAGAAGAGTCCAGTAAATAACTTTGACCCTTAAGGTCCAGTTCATTAAAAAGTTCATAAACCTTGAATCTAGTAATCAGGCTTGGTGTATAATTCCTGAATGACATCAACTGACTGTCTGATAATAGTCAAATCAAATATTGTTATTCGATTCTTTCATATTCAGTCCAATTGTATTAAAAGACTAAGTAAATAGTTTTTCTTAATATAATATTATCTTATGAATAACCTGAATGGCATTGTTATTGTCCAATTATAATCGATTTGTTGATTGAATTTTGAATTATCTAGTATAATTGATACTGAGAGTTATCAAAGTAAAAATATAGCTTTGTTTAACTATTAGATATAACTTTAAGAAAAAAAAAAAAAAGGAAATGCCACTGTTGGAGAAGAGGGTGGTTGTATGGGGATGGAACGGAGACCACTACCAAAAAAATAAATAATATTTTATTCTTAGTCATTGCCACTACCAAAAAAATAAATAATATTTTATTCTTGGCCATTGCCACTACCAAGTAAAATAAACAATTGTTTTATTTAAAGAATATAAATTATTTTTAACTTGTATTTGCATCTATCGTCAGACAGTCATGAAAAATAAATATAAATTCAAATATAGTTTTATTTTAGACTATGTGCATTCACTATTATCTCTGTCTAGTTATCATTGCGTATAGAAACCTCCGAAAAGCCTGTACAAAAATAGCTACTACAATTACTAAGACTAACTTAACAGTAACCTAAATATATTTTCTTGCTTCTACCTATTCTTGTATTATATTTTAATCAATTCTATAACTTTGACATATAGTTACGTAAGTATAGTCTCCAAAACCATTAGGGTTCTACGGTACATAATGTAGGGTTCACACTATTCGATCATTGGCCAAACCTAGCTTTAAGTACTTTAATTATAACGGAATTAAATATAATCTTATGATTATTTCTTTCAGAATAATTAGGTTCATGGTTACTAATTTAGGGTTAAGCGGTATGGGAGAAGCGTCATTAGTTGAGGGTTAACAATTAGCCCCTTAATAGTATTTAATATTTAAAAAAAAAAAAAAAAAAAAAAAATCTGAGTATAACTAAGGGTAAATGGGTTAGGGTTAGTATAAGGGTAGGTTTATATACAATTAGGTAGGGGTTTAGTACAGTAGGTAATAAAAAATTAAATGGGTGATATACGTAAGTAAGGTATGTAGCTCAGTCTGTCATGGTGTGGATATGTCTAATAACGCGGGAGACAGCTCACTCGGCAAATATTTGTAAAAACGTGGCGACCTAGCCATGTTTGGGGTCCGCTATTTTTGACGTGAGTTTAAATTTTTACTTATGAACGAGTCTTGCTGGCTAGTCTCTCGATCAATCTACGATTTAATTAAAAAAAATAATTAATTTACGGAAAGAGATCTTGTCGATACCTGTATAGACAGTTTTCTGTACTGTGACTTGGTGCTCGGGAAGTATGTGCTGACCCATCGCTTCACGTCCGACAGCTTCACTTTTTCAATGGCATCCGCCTGCGAAACATTTGTACTGTACTGTACCAGCCTTTTTAATAGCAGGACATAGGCCTACCCACGAAGGGTGATTAGGCCATATCCACCACGCTGGCCCAGTGCGGGTTGGTGGATTCACATACGCCATCGAATTTCTTCTACGGACGCATGCAGGTTGCCTCACGATGTTTTCCTTCACCGAAAAGCCCATGGTGTGAAATTCCGTACATAAATTCCAAGGAATTCGTACGGGACCGGGATTTGATCCCACGACCTCACGATTGTAAGGCGGCTGTCATTACCACTAGACCACCACGGCATTTTTCGAAACATTTACTCTTGCTTAATATTTGACTTTTGTACATCAAAATAAATATTAGTATGTTTTTGATAAATTTCTTCCACCTTTGAGTGCTTTTCACTTTTTTTTTTGGCTTTTACAAGTGATTTAAACTGTCAATGAAAAACAAATGACCAAATATAGACTAACATTTCCGAAGTACCTAAATCTGAGTTTATTAATAATGCGGTTTATATCTAAATAATAATACAATATTACCTCTTGGAATAATCTATCGAACTGGTATTCGCCCGTGACGATTTCTTTCCAATTTCTATCGACCTGAAAATGAAAAAAGACATCGAAAATACGTTCGAAAAACATACTTTAAAGGATTGCGAAGTTAAATAATAATGTAATGAGAGTTACGTAACTAAATTTTTATAGTCAGGGGAGCAGTAGTTTTATAATCCGACAGTTTAACTCAGTCCTCGCCTACGCGGGTACAGGGGCGCGGGGGTAGACGACAAAGGGGGACTGAGAGCGGTGCGGGCGGCGGGTCCCCGCCGGCATTGAGCGGTAGCGCAGCTAATTATATGGAGTGAATTAGGGGAACATAGGTGTGCTCTGTAGCACACTTTAGTGAATTTCAGAAATAGAGATAGAAATAGATAAATGCAACTTGGCGACTTTTTAGTTAAAAAGTAAATAACAGTGTTATTTATTTCCCATCACTAGGCACGGCCTTGACTTCAGGAATGCATTTTCTCGCTATTCGGTGTTTTAATCATCATATAATTTGTTATCATTACGCGACGATAACGGAGTACCGTTAAAACCCTGCTGAACGCTGATTCTGCAGCCTCCAGTATCTATATCTCGGTTATAAAACACCTTCGTCGATCTTGGCCGGTCACACTTGGAAAGTATCCTCCAGGACCTTATTACTGCCCAAAGGATCTGAGAAGTCATGATGACTAAAAATATAAGTAGTCCGTCAGATAGACTAACAAAAGAAAAAATACGTGTCTAACATTTGTTAGACACGTATTTTTTCTTTTGCCAAATAAACAAAAAATGATGAAGATATAGCCCGTCAAAGTTCCGCGTGACGTCACAAGTGCCATACAAATGTTTAGACTTCTGTAAGAAAGGTGACGTCACGACTCCCACTCCCGAACTTTGACAAGGTTTATCTGTCATTTGTTGTTTGATTGAAAAAAGAGAAAATACGTGTTCAATATTATTTGATTATCTAAATCACGAACTACTTATAATAATGTTTTTTTTTTTTACCCAGTCATCATGCATACTCTAAGTGAATCTCGCGCGCGGTTTTCTAGTCGTCTCCAAACGTCGTCGTATGTCATGGGCCAAAAAAGGCCCAAGTGTGCTAAAAATAATTAGTATTTTTTTAAAGAAAACTAATGATCTTAATTTAACAGTACATATTTGGATAACATACCTCTTCTTTGAGCTCGTAATCCGTGGTATGTTTAAGCTGCACGAGCGAGTGCTTGGTGTTGGCGAGAGTTTTCTCAGTAAGCCGCTTCATCTCACGGGAGAACTTCTTCAGGTACGCCTCTATGCGGCTGTTTACGTGCGCCACACTGTAATACAAATGTATTAGTTGAAGGAAACAATAATTTTTCGCCAAAAATAACAAGACCGACTTCAAGCATTGCAATCTACGTAAGTACAAAATTCGAATAGTTCGATTGATGTATGGCATTTTTCGATTATTGTTAATTTTTTCAAACCAATTTCGGTAAAATTACTATAGGAAAAATTTCGTCGGTTAATAAGAGATAAGAGTGATAGAAAAAAAGATCAATTAGTACAACACAAAGTGGCCGATCGCGTTATGTCTGGGAGATGTTGTAGAAGCAAATCCGGAGGAAATAGACACTAGACAAGCATGGTGGAAATGGCTCATTCTGCCTTTGAGGAAAGATATAGACCATATACAGGGGTAGTACTAGTAACCAGTAACCATAAAAGCAATAAAAAAATTAAATTTAAAAAACAATAATTTCAAACAAACTAAACAATAAATTAAAGGAAGTAAATAGGCATTATTTAGTTAGGCTTTATTTGGAATTTATTCATGCTATTTTGAATTAAGACTAATCAAAATAGTTAATATTCAATCGCTGTTCAGATTCAGGTTGCTCCAAAATGTTGTTTTAGAAAATTGTAGATAATTGAACTCTAAAAATATCGACGGATTTTTTAAAACAGAAGGCCAAATATGTGATTTCATTTAATATCGGCGCCATCTCTCCAGCCTGTTTATTCAACAATAGATAATTGGCTGGTATGGTATGGTGGTTAGAGGACGTAAATATTGCAGGATGGCCGTGGATGCAGAATGGATGATGTGAGTAGCGGAAAGAAGAAAATCCTTTCGGAAAGCTGTCAAAGTATCATCACCTGAACTTGTCAACCTGACAGTTGACAGTGACAGAGTATCCGAGCACCCCGAAGGTGTACCGCATCATACCAAACACACTGTATCCGAGTTGCTCCTTAGTTCTTAGAAAGTCAAACAGTGGCTCTTCCATCAGCATCTGATAACAATATTACCAGTTAATACACCTATGAATGAATGAAATTGAATTTACCTACTATGCGCTGGCGAAAACTAAAAAAACTCTTGACTGATAACAATCGAATAATTTACCTAGGTGTCTGCCCACTATAAACGTACGTAACCATACTTTTTAAGGTTCCGTACGGGTAAAAACGGGACCCTATCCCACTATCACTAAGCCTCTGCTGTCCGTCTGTCTGTCTCCAGGCTGTATCTCATGGACCGTGATAACTAGAACGTTGACATTTTCACAGATGACGTATTTTTGTTGCCGCTATAACAACACATACTAAAAAAAGAAAAAAATATTTAAGGGGGGCTCCCATACAACAAAATATCTTAATTTTTTGTAATTTCTCGCACGATATTAATAACGGCGACAGGTAGATACTTGAAATATTCGCATAACAAAATATGTACTCTAAAAATAAATAGTTTAATTAAAATAAAATATAAATTTAAGGGGGGGCTCCCATACAAGTAACGTGATTGTTTTTGCCCGATAATAATAACGGCAACAGGAAGAAGCTTGAAATGGTTACAAAATATTTACTTGTTTATTATTTTCAAAAATAAATAGTTAAATTAAAATAATAGTTATTTGTTATACAAGAGTGCAAAGTTGCTTTTTAACCGCGTGCTTAATTTTGATGACCGAGTAAGCGAAGGATTCTAAAATCCTGAGCGTTAGCGAGAGAATCAAAAGAGCACAAGGTGAAAAATGTTTGCACTCGAGTGCAACACGTAACTATTCATCCCGATTTATTCCCGATCCGAGGATATGACAAAAGTGCGCACATTTGCGCACTATTATCAGATTCAGTCAATTCTGTTGGCATCAAATAAACTTCCTCGTCGCCAGAACTCACTCATTTTAGGTTTTTCACTTGTTTTCAAGTTTCTTATTTTAACATAAGATTTTAACAATACGACATACCTACTTGTAAAGAACATTTTCTTTACAAGTAGGTATGTCGTATATAATATTTTCTTTACAAGTAGCGCGCGCAAAGCAAGTTAAAAAAAGCAAGAAGAATACTAAAACAGCAAGAAGGTTCGGAGTCTAAGTTTTGAACAAATTAAAAATACTTTATCCCCTAGCGGATAAAAACGGCTTTTGCACTCAGATTTTAAATAACAAAATATTCTTTCCGAGATGGGGGGATGAAATAGTTATTTATGCTACACCTGCTCGGAAAGTACCTTGGTACTTTATCAAATTTACGGTAGAAAGTACGTCATTGCATATCGAACAAATATGCGGCGAGAAAACGCATCTGAGCGGGAGAGAAAAGTGTATGAAAATCCATTTCTTACGTGTTTTTTTTTTTTTAATTTTGGGTAAGACTATGCGCTGGTAACCTAAATATCAAAAGCCAAAAAGTTTTTACAGTGAGTTTTTATCTCCAAGTTCGCAAAATGACACTGGCCACTAGCTGTGTGTTGGATGGTGTGAAACAATTTGAAAAAAGAACATGTGAAAATTGCAGACGCCATTGGCGCCATTTTCAATTTGTGTGTTGTTTGAGGATTCAGTTTTCGTAGAATTTATTTTCCTCGTAGGTGTAGTATAAAGCACTATGTATCACTCGAGAGAAAGTGCGATTCCCGATCTCGGGTGTTTCAAACGACACCCTCGACGGTAATCGGTCACTTTCTCCTCTCGGTGAACAATGTACTATTGTTATACAAGAGTGCAAAGTTGCTTTTTAACCGCGTGCTCAATGTTGATGACTGAGCGAGCGAAGGATTCTAAAATTTAAAATCAAACAATAAGAATCCTGAGCGTTAGCGAGGGAATCAAAAGAGCACAAGGTAAAAAATCTTTGCACTCGAGTGCAACACGTATCTTTTCATCCCACCCCAAGCGAGGAAATGACAAAAGTGCGCACAGGTGTGGAGGTTGGGACTTCCCTCAAAAAGGGGGGCTCCCCTCAAATTTGCTGTGGCGCTATTTACTAGCCAATTTCGATACTATATTAAGCTTATAAAGATTCAGTGAAAGAGATGTGTCGCGAGGTGTACTACTCGTAGAACTACTAGTTACATACCATGAGCACTTCGAGCGTGGCGGCGTCGAGCGGCGCGGTGGGCCCGGCCTGGTAGTAGTTCACTACGATGCTGTTTGTCGACAGTTTGTTCAAACTGTTCACGCGGAGTTTACGCTCGCCCTCTGGCAGTTGGTGCACTTTGATCTGAAACACACGATCGTTTCATTACATTTCAAAAGGTTCGTTCGAGAACACAGAGATATTACAACCAGAGGGATAATGTGTTCGATCGAGAAATAGTAAACGAGATGCATTGATTTTATATGCCGTGAGTTAGAAAGAGGCATGAAAAATATCTCGATCGTTATTGCCATATTTTTAACATGCTTTTATTAGTTTCAGCTGTATGTTTGCTTGCTTGCTTATAACTAACCTCTTTGAGCTCGATTTTGACCTAATTTGAGCGATCAGATTTTCTTTAAACTTTGCACACCTATCAAAGAGAGTTGACAATGCATTTATAAAAAAAAATTGGTCTCCAGAGCGTATTTTCTAGTTTTTTTTTTAAACTATATTTATATTATTTCCTGATAGTGTCAAACTTCAATTTATATTGATAGTTTTAACATACATTTTTGTGGTTGAGAATTACCTCAAGTGAGAACAGCGCTATTTCTGTGGTTGTATTAGCTGTGTTCGAGAAAGTGGAGTGTTGGTTAAAATGAGTTAGGGAAATGTCAATATAAATAGAACCACGTAATGCAAGAAAAAGTAGTCATTCTATTCTTAGATTATGATTCAGTAAGTTCGTATACAACGAGTATCCAATCTTGAATCAGTTTTGAAGCAACTTGAAGGCCTGTGTTTTTATTTTGTTATTAGCATCATTTAACATTATCAGGAGTAATGGACCATATAATATTGTTTTACTTATCAAAATACATACCACAGGCAGATCAGTTTCAACCGGTCCGTGCCATTTGACGTTCTTCATCACGTTGTCAGTTATTCGAATGGCGTCGTACCACTGGATGTTACCTTGCACTAGAGCCTGAAGAAAAAACAAATATTTGCACTGATTTTTTTCCTGGGATTTGTACAAAGCGGTTTGTCTCAACCACCACTAAACGGTTCGATCTCAGTAGCTCGATCGTCAAACTAATGAGATTTTCTTTCCTCAATCCACTACTTTTACTGCATTTAATACGCTTTGTGGAAATTTGCTGTAGTACTATTTATCAACCTCATTTTTTTTTTCATCAAAATATTATTATCCACCAACAGAACTGAACGCAACCCAACGAGACTTATCCAGACCATGTTCGAATATCAGTGTTTAAAAAATCAAAATATAATCTCGCGATGCAATGGACTCTGCCTGTAGTAGGTCGCAGAGACCATTGCCAACTTTTTGTACCTGTTATAAAATGAAAGACGACAAGCAAAATTACCAATATGTCAAAAACTTCATTTGAACGGTACGTATACTGAGCGCCACACAAATTGAAATATGGGAAGTTATCCGCAGAGAGCTGCGTAAACGCTAAAATATAGACGTTAGCGGGAGCCAGAGAGACGAGACGCCGGCGCACACCCGCCCGCCAACCTCGTGCCCCCCGCGCTCCCTACGCCCGAGCTCGCTACTTCGCCATTTGTATAGGCATTGTGCACACATGCGCAATAATTAGCGAATCACGGCGAAGTGTCATCTGCGGCTAACTTCCCATCTTTCAATTTGTGTGGCGCTCACTATATTTAACGTTTTCAAAGATTTAAATATGAATGGGATTGTAGTACAGAAATCGAGATTCAATAGAGATGTGGTACCTGCATATAGAGCGTAGAGAGGAATCTCTCGTTGAACTCCCGCAGGTCGGCGAGCGTTATGTGCGATATCTCGGCAGACTTGTCGCGCGTCGACACGTACGGCTCCAGGAGTACTTGCATGCGTAGGTCTCTACACAAAAATAAATAGCGTCAAAATCTATGGCGACTCTGAAGTGCGCAGTACCCCACTCTTTCCCCCGCTGAATATCAATTAATTAATAATATGTATTTCCAATTAAGGTGACGCATTGACGAACTATTGTTTCTCAACAATCGAGTACCGCGCCCCTTCGCTCGGACAAATTTTCCGCGGTCGCGCTCGACAGGATGGCGCCAGAGCGGCGGGCGGCAGTGAGTTTTTAATTAATTACTCATAATGTACACATTAAAAAAAAAATAACTTCTCGGTCTGTTAAATAGAAAAGTGATCTGGCTATTTTATTCGTAAAAAAATAATGGAGTGTTGTCGCTGATAATTCTGAGCATTCGAATTATTAAACTTGTTTTTGGTGAGAAATTTGTAAATTTCTTTTTAAATAAAGCCGGACACTTCAAAATTTTGTCCGGTTCATTAAATTTTTCAAGTTTTTCTCTTATCTATGATATTTTTTAAATTTGAATCAATATCATTCGTCCTCTCACATCGCGCATTCAGATGTACACGTTTTCGTGTTTCTCGGCCCGATGCCTCGTCTTAAGTTACTTCGCGGCAACTCGCTTCCAAGCCGGTATTAAGTATGATCATACCATACAACCTGTAGGAGCGAAATGGTAGTTTATTACAAGCTTTTTTTTAACTTGCAATGGATGTACCTATGTAGGTACGTACTCGTAAGTTCGGAATCTTGCAAGTTCAATTTGAACAACTTCTCGGTTTCAGTTTGAGCTGAAATTTTGCACGCATAATAGGCTCGATTATGGTGTCACCATCTAACTAGCTAACCGACTTAAAACCCTCTAATTTTCTAAAAATCCTAACGCTATTATGGGGAGACCAAATTAGAACTGTCAAAATCAAATTTTAAATCGAATGAACGAAAACCAACTAAATCTAACTACATTTAGAAAATTAGGCGATTTTGGTATTATGGTAGCACAATTTTAGAGCTGTCATACGTCATCTTTAGGATTTTTAATGAATTGAGGTTATGTTTTTAACCAGTACCGAATTAGATGGTGTTTAAAAATAATTAAGCTCAAAAGTAAGTTATAAAGAAGAAATGCTGCGTTTTTCTCCAATTAAATGTACTTAGTTACATTTAACATAGCTGATGGTGTTCCTATAAATATTGATTAGTTAGATTTTATGTGAGTCGCGATCACAAAAAATGTTGAAACTGTCTTATAATTATTTTCAGCACAAACTAGAATGATGCTGGACTTGACGATTCAAATTAATCCACCGCATCTTACCGACCACATTTTTGTTGAAACAAAGAAAGGACTGACATTTGTGGTAAGCAAAGGTAATATACAGTTACATTTCTGTCCATACAATTTAATAATCCGTAGGATTACACTGGATGCAAGCCGCTTCCAATCGATCTTATTGGAGATCCATAGGGGAGACTTATGTCCAGCAGTGGACGTTATAATGGCTGATGGATGGATGGAATGTATTAATAGGTAGTAGTTATTTAATTCTAATAAGCTATCCATGAAATCCAATTAGAAATGAGGATCTGCGAACCAAAGTAATATAGCTCCGTAGATTGACAAGTTGAATTAGCTGTGGGCAGGGCCGATAGTTGAGCAACTGACGGAGTCAAGAAGTTCTCAAATGAACATCACAATGCAGCAAGAGCATTAGTGCAGAGTAGGATGTCAAAGTGGACAGATGTTATCAAGACCGCATGATTGTACTAGATGTAAGCCACTTCCATCTAGTATTAGGATATCTCTAGGGGAGGCCTATGTCAATAATATTTTTTCTGTGGACTTGCCTATGACAGTAGAAATGTGCTTTAGACAAACTAAAAACCCTATTTGCTAAAACATACCTAGGACCCTAGAACTTCTTGGCTGCTGTGAAATATGCTACAAGAAGCCCAAAACCCAATCCTGACCTCAGTCAGCCTAAAAGCAGCATGAGGATTGGGTTTCACATAGCTTTCAGCTAAATCCACAGCCGCTAAGAAGTTTCATTCAGCCTTTATCAGTGAGAATAGTGAAATATTGCACTAGGGTAATAACTGTATTATGATCATTATTTATTGCTTGCATTTTATAAGTTGTTATTCGGTACCCATGTTCTAGTAACTTGTTTGTTCTACATATAGAGAACCCTATCAAGGTTTTGTAAATTTATTTGTACACTCTATGTTTCAAATAATTATGTAGTAGTTATACACATTTTATTTTATTTATTTGGGATAACAAACAATAGCACAACTTACATTACAAGAAAACAATTAACCAAATACATTAATAAATGTGCCACCAACTACATTATCCACCATTTACTAAATAGCAAGTGTCTTTGCTGGCGTGGTTTTCTAAGTACATACATAAATATATTTCAGTAATAATTTTGAAAGTAATTATACCATATTTTAACAAATATAAACCAAGTATTTTATTTTAGTAAAGCTACCTCTCACAGCTTTTTTAAATCTAGTTTCAGACAAAGCAAAAATATCTATATCTATGAAATGTCTATTTTGATCTATTAATTTAATTTTCAGATACCTTTGATGACTAACAAGACTTGGAAATAGTTGGCCCCAAATATTATGTAATCATCACCCTAATTTGATCATCGTGTCATGACTTCAACCAGGAGCCATAATGAGAAGAGGAAGATACAGATTGTTATATCGGCTAAATTACCTAGTTGATATCAAATTGCCACCAAGTGCATGTATGATACATATTACAACCGAGGTGAAATATATGATAGACTATTGATTATATTGTGGTTTGCATTTTTCCTTGGCAGGGCAGAGCAAAACAACAGAAAGAAATAAGAAAAGATTTAATTCAATACAAAAATAAAGTCATTCAATTACCATCAGCTTTATTTTACCTATCACTTGACAAAGGTAGTTATTTTAATATTCAGGTACAAAGATATTTGAGTATTTTTAGTAAGCTTAACAAATAACAGTCGAGTAAGAGATTTAAGAACCTATCTTAATACTAGATATCACAAGAAGGCCACGTAAATTATAAAATGTTTTCTTCAGTAATATTCAAATTCATTTATTTTGTGTCTTATTTACAAGTCAGGTTACAATATTATATATTTATATCAATTAGTAGAATGTAACAAAACAACCACTTATTTACAATTAATAATAAAATGTAAAGTATAGCATCATATATGTTGAATCACAAAACTTGGCACCTGTGATGTTAACTACAGGCTCCCAATCCTGAAGCTCACATAGCATCTGTGTGAGGATTTAGGTTATCCATAACTCTAACATAGCTTGGTAGGGATAAGTGTACCAGCCGAACATAACAGCTACCTAGTTGTATGACTCGGTCTATTTATACAATAATTAAGGACTTTTTTAGGCTAAATCAAACTTCTTAGCTGCTGTGAAGTTAGCTAGGAGCTGGGCAAAACTCAATCCTGACAAGCTCACATAACAGCTGCGTGAGGGTTAGGTTGTCTGAAGTTTTAACACATATTCTGCAATTTCACATATACAGGGAGTTTGCCTTCTCATGGTTTGTCCGAGTACTGTTGTTGGTGTTTTCAATGCTTCACGATCGATTACGATTAATTCGTATAAATATATTCCTTGTCCGCCACAGCAATATGTGTGATAAAGCCTTAAGCTCCTCTTTATTCATGTTTTACGCTGGCAGGTCTATTATTTACCGTAAGCTGAGTAGCAAAACGAAATATTAAATAAAACAAAACCATTGTTTTGTAAAATAATAGTGCGAGTGTTGCCACAATATGAATTAAAAAAAAGACACGGCTTTACTTTTGTACCGGTATTTTACGTTGTTGTTTTGTTTTGAATGTGATGAAATACGTTATACAAACGATCTTCGTAAAGTTTTATATCGCGGAAATGAATATTTTTTGAAATTACGCATTTCATACGTTTTTGATTAACAACAACATTAAGTTACCCAGAGCTAAAATCCTATTGACGGATAGTTGTTCTACTAAAAAAACCATTTGCGCCGCATTTGTGCGCTTACGCTGAACGCTTTCAGTGGCTCTATTTCTGATTTTCAAACGTATAAGGATTAACTTTGACAGATAGTATGAAAAATCGGCAATATTGCGTAGGTATTATGACCTAGCCTTCTCCATACAAGTTTCATATACTTACGTCAAAAATAATGTCCCTGAGACTCTATATCTGTTCTTTGAACGGCTTGTACGTATACGAAACTTCAACAGCTGATCGTATAAAAAATCTGTAAAGTTACGTTTACGTCATTGCCTTCTCCATACAAATTTCGTAAGCCAAAATGGTAAGCCAATACGAAAGTCAAAAACGATGCCCCTGGGGTATGATTTTTGAGTTGAGAACGCTTCGCACGTATACGGAATTTTGACCATATTGTATGGAGAATCCGTAAAGTTGCGTATACTTCCTAGCCGTTTTCATACAAGTTCCGTGTACGGTCGTGTACGAAACTCGAAAATTATACTTTCGTACGACTCGGACGTGACTTCGTCGTTCTTCGTACGACGGAAGAATTAACTTTACGGATTCTTCATAAAATCTGTGTAAGTTCCGTATACCTACGATTAATACGTTCGAAGTTAAAAATAGAGCCCTAATAAATACTATTATAAAAATTGTTTAAGCAATAATACATTTGTGGAAGTGGTAATTAACTTGTAACACTGACTACCTCTTTCTTTCTTTTTAAATCGACGTAGCCACAGATAACATCAAAAAAATGAACAAAATCATCGTCAAACCGGTCGCTTGATGGTGTGTTTCCATTATATTTTTAAGTACATTTTTTTATCTATGAACTTCCTTTAGGTGAACTAAACAGAGTTAGCCATCGTTCAATTTTTAACTAGGTAGTGTTTTCATAATAGCAGTTTCTCACTAATTAACTTAAATTTAAACAGTCACTAAAATTTTAGAACTTTTAAGTGGTGCAACCATAATCGAGCCTAATATGTACATCGCGTGACTATGCAATAATATGGTACTTCTGGTGGAGCTGATCTGATGATGGAGTCGGAAAGTTGCCATAGGAACTCCTGTACTAAACAAGATAGACCCGCCATGTTTGGGCTCGTTTTACTTGTCTTGGCTAGCACTCTGCTGCTACATGATATCCAGGATCATAAAATGCTTGTATTTTAAAAAAATATTTTTTATAATAATTCACAATTCCTGTCATTAATTAGATGCATAGAATAAAGGTGTGACACTGCGAATAAATAAATAATCATCATCCTTTAAAAAGGTATAATCGACTAGTTACAGTTTTGCTCGACTTAAAGCGTTATTTTTGTCACTCGAATCACAATTAGACAAACCACATCGTCAATTGTCGAGTTCCTTATATACGAGCATAAATAACGGTCTGCCTACTTTTTCAAAAAGAAAAAAGGTAGATCGTTTTGTAGAGCGTTCTTTCGAACATTTATACACCCGTAGTTTTTCCAGTTTACCCATGAACACGGCTCATGCAGCTGTGCCGAAATATCGAGAACTTTACACGAAGGAAAAAACGCTCGGATTTGCCGAAACTTACGAACGACAGGTCTCGGTCTGCTAAGCCGTTTCCACTGGAGATGCTCTGAACGAGGCTGGGTAAAATCAAATGATATCAGCTCAAATACACTAAACACATCCCTCACGACTAATCTTCACACATATGACATAAGCTGTGGCTATGGCTTTGTTAGCGTGTAATGTATTTTTTGTATTGAAGAACAATAGGGTTTACTGGAACTTTCATTTGTTTACTTTGTCAATAACAATGGCATCGATGATTCTAGAGATTTTTAGACAACTTTTATTCAGATACAAATAGAGCGATGGTTGTCGTTCGACTCAGTTATCGTGTTTTCTATCGGAGCGAAAGCATCTCTTGTTCAAGTGCAGTGACTAGTTTGTGTGAATATCAGTGTTTGTGCGAACCAGTTGTGTCTCGTGTTTTGTGATTTTGTGAATTGATTGTGTGCCAAGTGAATAATTGGCGTTTTGACTGATTTTATCCAAGAACCAATTTCGTAATTAGAGGAAACAACCCTTAGAGAGATGCCACACGGGCGGTGTCGTTGCGACGTCGCGACCATTGTTGCCTTACAGACATGCCACACAGGCGTTGCCGTCGCTGGACCGCCGCGGTGCAGCGGCGGAGCAGCCGCGTCGACACCGCGGCGACCAGTGTTGCCGTTAGCGTCTTAGACAGTAGATATAGAGATTCTATGAATAGTTAGCGAAAAAAAGAGGTTTTAGCGATAACCGTTGAATAGTAAGCTGAAGATGAGTAAAATTCCTCATACACATTCTGGTTTTGTTAGTGCCAACCGCGATCTCGGATTGTGTGTAGCGTGGTTGGTCCAATTTTTTCCTCATTAACCCTTATTATAAACCCAAAAGTGTATTGTTTGGTTTATTTATCTTTCACACTTTATTTATCTTTAAAAGGTTCCTATGGGATCTCGTCAAGCTCAAACTTTTGTGAAGAGCGCAGTAGTCTAGAATCGATAATAACCGAGATAAATCACTTTTTAGTTTGACAGCTGTCATCCAAAATGTAGATCTCGTAGAGCTCACTTTTGTGAAAACATCAATGGTCTATAACCAATAATAACCGAGATAAATCACGTTACTGTTTGACAGCTGTCATCTGAAAAGTAGATCTCATAGAGCTCACTTTTGTGAAAACATCAATGGTCTATAACCAATAATAACCGAGATAAATCACGTTACTGTTTGACAGCTGTCATCTGAAAAGTAGATCTTGTCGAGCTCTATCACTTTTGTGAAGACAGCAGTAGTCTAGAATCGATAATAACCGAGATAAATCACTTTTTAGTTTGACAGCTGTCATCCAAAATGTAGATCTCGTAGAGCTCACTTTTGTGAAAACATCAATGGTCTATAACCAATAATAACCGAGATAAATCACGTTACTGTTTGACAGCTGTCATCTGAAAAGTAGATCTCGTAGAGCTCACTTTTGTGAAAACATCAATGGTCTATAACCAATAATAACCGAGATAAATCACGTTACTGTTTGACAGCTGTCATCTGAAAAGTAGATCTTGTCGAGCTCTATCACTTTTGTGAAGACAGCAGTAGTCTAGAATCGATAATAACCGAGATAAATCACTTTTTAGTTTGACAGCTGTCATCCAAAATGTAGATCTCGTAGAGCTCACTTTTGTGAAAACATCAATGGTCTATAACCAATAATAACCGAGATAAATCACGTTACTGTTTGACAGCTGTCATCTGAAAAGTAGATCTCATAGAGCTCACTTTTGTGAAAACATCAATGGTCTATAACCAATAATAACCGAGATAAATCACGTTACTGTTTGACAGCTGTCATCTGAAAAGTAGATCTTGTCGAGCTCTATCACTTTTGTGAAGACAGCAGTAGTCTAGAATCGATAATAACCGAGATAAATCACTTTTTAGTTTGACAGCTGTCATCCAAAATGTAGATCTCGTAGAGCTCACTTTTGTGAAAACATCAATGGTCTATAACCAATAATAACCGAGATAAATCACGTTACTGTTTGACAGCTGTCATCTGAAAAGTAGATCTCGTAGAGCTCACTTTTGTGAAAACATCAATGGTCTATAACCAATAATAACCGAGATAAATCACGTTACTGTTTGACAGCTGTCATCTGAAAAGTAGATCTTGTCGAGCTCTATCACTTTTGTGAAGACAGCAGTAGTCTAGAATCGATAATAACCGAGATAAATCACTTTTTAGTTTGACAGCTGTCATCCAAAATGTAGATCTCGTAGAGCTCACTTTTGTGAAGACATCAATGGTCTAGAATCAATAATAACCGAGATAAATCACGTTACTGTTTGACAGCTGTCATCTGAAAAGTAGATCTTGTCGAGCTCTCTATCACTTTTGTGTAGACAGCAGTAGTCTAGAATCGATAATAACCGAGATAAATCACTTTGAAGTTTGACAGCTGTCATCCGAAATGTAGATCTTGTTGAGCTCTATCACTTTTGTTAAGACATCAATGGTCTAGAATCGATAATAACCGAGATAAATCACTTTGAAGTTTGACAGCTGTCATCCGAAATGTAGATCTTGTTGAGCTCTATCACTTTTGTTAAGACATCAATGGTCTAGAATCGATAATAACAGAGACAAATCACATTGAAGTTTGACAGCTGTCACTTGGACCGCTGTTACTGTGACACTCGTCGTGACAAATCACACGATCCGATTTCGAATGTGTACGAGGGATTTTACTCATCTTCAGCTTAAGACTGGACGGTTGTCGTCAAAACCTTTTTTTCCCGCTAACTATTCATGGAATACTCGAATACTCTAGATTTAATGTCTCAGACGCTACCGGCAACACTAGTCGCCACGTTGTCACTAGTCGCCACGTTGCCGCTGCACCGGCGGTGCCGCCGCGGTGTCGCCGCGGCATCGCGTCGCGGCGACAACGCCCGTGTGGCACCAGTCTAAGTCGTAATTTGAAAAATGGATGATAATGTGTTCGAGAGTACTCACTTGGACAGCTTATGCGGCTTGAGCAGCGCGTTGTGGTAGGCCCTGGTGCGGACCTCGCGGATCGCCTCGAACATGTCTTCAGTGAGGTTGTCGGTCGACTTGCGCATCTCGCACGTTATCAGCTCCACTAGCAGCTGAAATTGGTATTTCAGAAGATCTTGCAAAGTAGGACACAGTCTGTGTACAGTACTCTTCGAGCAAATATCTACAGAGCCACAGTCCCTAAGTGAAAGTAGTAAAAAAATGTCCGAGAGTCGTCATAAATACCCACTTAGATATTTACATTAAATAATTCACAATGACCCGTTTTCTCTAAACTCGACGTTTTGTCACCTAATTAGAGCACTGTAACTGAGCACTTTGGCATCGTGCGGCGTTGTGTTCGGCTGGCATTCGCCTTACGACTGAATAAAAAGCCTGCCCACTACGTAGCTTAGGCAGAGTTTTGGCTTGGACTTTTTTTTGCACGATTGTGACTCTATAGATATTTGCTCGAAGACAGTACTTCAAAAAAACCATTAAAACATGGTAAATAAATGCGCAGAGTAAAACAACCGCATTGAATGCTTAATTTGAATGGAAATTCATTTTTTCTAATATGATTTTTGTTCAAGGCCGCCATCACCCCGCCATATTTTACAAGCAATGTCAAAAATAATAAGATCCGAAAGTATGGAATTCCCTTCAATGAAGTTCGTTATGAAAGAAAATATAGGAAAGTCATTTTATAAAACAAATTAAGCAAATAATTGAATTCTGTACAAGTACATTTGCATTATTTCTTTTATTGCTTTAGCTTTTATGGAATGGAAGATGTTTCACAAAAACATGTTTTTCTTACAAAAATCTTGATTCTTTTCAGGCGTTTTAGGGTTGGCGCCCCCTTAATTATACCTTTTAAGAAGTCAGGAGAAAGCACTCACATGTAAGTTTTGACTGTAGCCCGTGACTTTGACCGTGAGCCCCTTGTCCCCGACGTATATACTGTGATGTAGGTCGGCCATGTTGGCTGGATATACTTCCTCCTTCAGGTTTTGTTGCAGGGAATCCGTCCACACGTCCAGGAGACATGATCTGGAGACAACATGAAAGTTTATAACTGAAACCTAACCACGAGAAATATACGGGGTATAATTCTCGACCAGTGTATTATAGAATATTAGCTGAACCTGCGAACTCCGTTTCACACAATATCTTTAAAAATTATAGTCTATGAGTTATTCTGATGTATGTTTGCATTACTATTGCAAAGTTTCATCTCAATCCGTTCAGTAGTTTTTGCGTGAAAGAGGAGTCAATTGAACATTTTGTATGGAACATCAGTATGGTTCCTTTTTTTTTTAAATAACCACGGTAGGTTTGGTATAGGCTGAGTCATACAAGGGCTGCAAAGTTTCTGCTGGGGCGGATGTGAGGTTAGGCCGAGCTGCGCGAAACCCAACCCTCGCACAGCTTCAGGTTAGGTGAGCTCCAATCAGGATTGCGTTTTGCGCAACTTGTAGCTCAACACTTTGAAGTTCACAGCCGCCAAGAAGTTTCAATCGGCCTATACTAGATATGATATGATATGATGATATTCCACAGGAACCTTTTGTTTTTTCGGGATAAAAAGTAGCCTATGTGACTTTTCGTCTTTCAAACTATGACCATGCCAAAAATCAAGTCAATCCGTTGCTCCGCTGCTGCGTGAAAGAGGAACAAACCAACAAAATTTACACTTTCGGATTTATAAAAGTTATACTAAATAGAAATCTTGATATGTCAGAAAATTACTTCAAAATGGCGGCGCTTCCCCCTCCACCCCGCGCGATGTATGACAGTCTTTATATAGCGTAATAAATTCTTTGATTCTTTAGCTATCAAGTGGTGTAATTGAATTTGTATAGTAATGATAGATATGAAGCTGCAACACCAAACTGTATCCCCCGATTGTGTTATCATTCGATTTATTGAATTGCCTACCTATGTAGGCAATTTTAAAGACGTATCCGCGTATTCGTATGGAAGGATTTGTGTCACAGTGTGTATACTCACTCTCTGGGAGATTTGAGGCTGAGCGGCGTGATGAAGTAGAAGTAGAGCAGAGCGGTGGGGAAGCGGAACTTGAAGTCTGGCTTGTACCATACTTCCATGTTACGGTTCTTGCGGAGCAGGTTGGGCTGGTCTAGTCTGCAACAACATACAAATGTTCAAGGATTTTCAACAAACAGTCAAGTTTCGACCAAATGCGTATAGTAATAAAGTCGAAAAGTTAACGGGTGTCATCAACATGACTGGTTTATAGAGCAGAGCGAGCGTGACCAGTGCAGCATATATATACTCAGATAATTTTATGAATATATTTTAAGTGGTAACATTTATAAAGGACATGTCCACAAAATGTATGGAGGCTGGTAAAATAATAATCAAAAATTCTAACCACAACACTCGTTACATTTCGAGAGAGTTCATATTTTTCTGAGTCTATTACAATAGTTAAAAAGAAAAAGAGCCCTCCGATTTTTTAAAAATTATTTTCTAATTTATTAGGATAAATAAATATATTTGGCTCAATAGATAGTTTATCTCTGGTAACCCTGGTTAAGTAACCTCCATTATTGTTAAATAGAAGCATGTTTACCAATTAGACACAGTTTTTAAGTGTTTTTTGTCACATTGTACCTACTAACTGGTCACACTGGTAGGTTATAATTTCTAATTTTAGCGAATTAAGAGATGAATGTGGATGAATCAGCTACGAATGCAAGTAAAATAACGATAGAAGCACTTTATCATTGCTAAACTAGAAAGTATAATAAGCTGTATTGTTATTTTCTATACAATTTATTTTTCGCTTTTAAAAAAAAATGGAGGGGTGAAAAAATCTAAATTAAATATTTTTGGGAAGCCCATAGAACAAGATTTCAAATGATGTATATATCATCTTGGTTCGATTTTTCTCTGAAAAATATACCACTTGTGGAAGTCACCTTTGCAAAAATGTAAAACTAAAACAATATTTGTCTAGTTGTAATATCTCTTGAATATATCATCATCTGTACATTAATAAGCTTCACTCTAAGGAAGGCTATCCATCAAAACACAGGTGTGAACTCACCTAGTTTGCATGGCTATGGCTGCACTATCCATGTTTGTACAAAATTTTGAAATAAATTGGTTTTTGATTTTTTTGATACTACGGGTGCCCAAAAGAACTGATGTTGTTGTGGGCAAAGTCTTTGTAGTACCGCGTTCTGCCACTACGGGTGTATAGTCATCATTATCGAGTCAGTAAGCCAAACGTCGTCGCTAAAGAAGGTTCCGTTCGGTTTGTGCGATTTTTTAGTCACAGTTATTTTGTGGGTTCGTCGTTTTTGCAATGAACAGCGCGGTTCCATAAAGATTTGATTTTTGCTTGGAAAAACTAGCACTCTTGAAATGTTAAAAACGGCCTAAAAGGATGATGCTATTGGTAAAACTCAAGTTTTTGAGTGGTTTTCACGTTTTAACAAGGTTATTTTTAGCAAAAAATAGCATGACCGACTTCACCCGTGTACAGAATTCGCGAATATTTCGCACTGTAGCATTTTTCACATTATTGTTGATTTATTCATTTAATGGCTCAGCCAATTTCGATAAAATTTAAATGGTACCAATTTCGAAGTATGCTCATTCCAATAACATAGAATGATTGAAATTGTTCTATGAAAAAAATTATGCGTGGTTATACATAAAAAAATATTTATATATATAGACGCATCGAATTGTATTCTCCGGAGGTTCGTCGGTCAATAAAGTCTAAAAGCTTTGTCTAAAAGTTAACGGGTGTCATCAACAAGACTGGTTTATAGAGCGGAGCGAGCATGACCGGTGCAGCATACAGATATAAGCTGTTTCACAAGTAAATTTTGTCGTTTCCGGCTTGCAATTATGTATGGAACAGCTGAATTTTACCATCGAATTTTCTGGTATCAGTTTTTAATCCACCCGAAAACTTCTGGCATAGTTATGGTTAAACAACCGCCAAACAAAAAGCCACGCAGTGCGCAGTTGTAAATTAACGATCACCCATCCTAGGACTGGCCGAGCCGACCGTAGCTCCACTTTAGTGATCGCTCGGGAACACCTAATCAAACTACGAAATAGGATATACACAATAATACACATACATATTATATTACCTGAATTTATTGACAGTGGTGATCAGATCCTTATGCTTCAACTCTTGCGGCCGCAGCGTCAGAAGTTCAGTCTTTTTTCTGATTTCCTTTGCCGTGGTCTCATGGAGATTGATCCCCAGTTCATGGGCCATGGCTAAGTAGGGCTCAGGGGGTGCCATGAGGGAGAAGTCGGTGGTGAGGTAGATGTTCTTCTCTGGTAAATGGAACTGAGGGTACGGAGACGCGTTCAGCCACCGGTCCAGCCAGTCTGATGGGATCTCTGAGGTGAAACAAATACGTACAAGTTAATAGCAAGGCTTGAAACCGGTTTAAAATTAACCAGAATGGTAAAAACCGGTTTCTCTGTTATTTTTTTCGTTCGGAGCGTAACCGTAAAATGAGTGTTTTAATAACTTTTAGGGTGACGCATTGATAAACTATTTTTTCAAAAATCTAGTACCGTGCCCCTTTACTCGGACAAATTTTACGCGGTCGCGCTAAACAGGAATGCGCCAGAGCGGCGGGCGGCAGTGAGTTTTTAATTAATTACTCATAATGCACCCATTAAAAAAAATAACTTCTCGGTCTGTAAAATAGAAAAGTGATCTGGCTATTTCATTCGTAAAAAATAACGGGGCGTTGTCGCTGATAAATCTGAACATTCGAATTATTAACCTTTTTTTTTGGTGAGACCTTTTTTTTTTTAATAAAGCCGGTTACTTTTCAAAATTTTGTCCGGTTCATAAAATTTTTCAAGATTTTCCCCTATTTTAAGTATTATTTAAATTTGAATCAATATCATTCGTCCTCTCACATAGCGCATTCAAAAGTACTCGTTTTCGTGTTTCTCGGCCCGATGCCTCGTCTTAAGGATTTTTCACACCGGACGCGTCCTGCGGTCACCGGTCCGGGCAAACTGAACGCAGCCTGCATTATGTATTAACAGCAGTGACGGTTTCTTTAAATTTTGTATAGATATGCGATCTGACCGTCTATTCACGCGACGCACAGTGTGCGCTGTAGAACAAGCCAGGTGGACAAAAGCCGTTATCAAATTCCCGGAAATGAGTACTATGTACCTGTAAACAAAACCCCCAAACCCCCAATTCCAAGAACTATTTATGTCTAACATTCCATACTAATGAGTCATTGTTTATCAAAGTGAGCTAATGAGGTAAATGCAATTTAAAATATAGGTCAGTTGCATTTTAGCGACACTTTCACTAACACCTCATTGTGGCAGTTTTTAATTTTGTGGAAAGTTTAGTGATGGATTTCAATTCTGAAGGTATGTATATTAATATTTTATTATTGGAATCTTTTAATGTGCCTTAAAAATTATTAGAGTAGATTATCAACGAAAACACAAAAAAAAAACATATTTTTTCTTTGATTTCAAACTTATCGAGTATGGGAAAATCATGTATCCTCTTGTATCCAGGCTAATTTTTTTATATGTTTTAGCTGCATGACTATAGATTATTGTGACATATATTTTACGTAGCACAAATGAGTACAACTATTTTTTTTCTCTTTTTTGCAGAAAAGCTTCACTCTATTAATAAAATAGAGTTTTTCGAAGAATGGCTTAATTTTTGTAAATAATGTAATAGTCTAAGGTTGTAAATATAATTAGCGGTAATATTTGTAGAGAATAAGGTAATTGTATTATTATTTTAGTATTTTTTTCTGTTTTATAATATTGTAAATATAAAATATTTTTTTCTTATACATAAAACTATGCATTTTTTATTTTTTTTATTTTATATTATTATAATATATTTTCATGGTTCCGAAACAATGATAATATATTTTTGTCCACCTAGCTTGTTTTACAGCGCATATTTTCATGGTTCCGAAACAATGAAAATATATTTTTGTCCACCTGGCTTGTTCTACAGCGCACACTGTGCGACGGTGGGATTGGCGGCCGCTGTTTGCCCTGCCCGTACCGCCTGACCGAACAGCCGACCGATTGCCCTGACCGACAACGTTGTTCATACATAATTCGGGCTGCGTTCAGTTTGAGAACGCATCCGGTGTGTCAAATCCTATACTAACCGGTTTATACCGCGAGAGGCCAAGCCAGTCATCGATAGGTCCCGAGTTTCCCCAATGAAGTTGATTTCCTCGCATTATTTGAGAAAAGTACTATACAAGCTTTGAGCGATGTAGATCAATGTGGCAGGAACATTTTGACAAGCGATCCAAAGAGAAAGGAATCTGGTACAAGACTATACAACCGGAAATTTTAAAGTACCCCTGGATTAGTCATAGCCTTCTCAATCGCAGCGAGCTCGTGACAGCCCTCAGACTCCGTTCTGCACATATTCTAACGAATAAGTTTAGATATCTGATGAAAAAAACGCCAACCCCCAATTGTAATGAGTGTGGCGTTTATGAAGATACTCTCCACATATTGTTGGAATGTGTGCGGAATCAGTCATTTAGAAGACTATGTTCTATACAAAATATTAAAGACGTTGGCTTTTACAACTCTATTTTGTCTTTGCCAGACTCTGAACGCAAAAATGTTGTACAAACTCGTAGATATAGGTTTAAAAAGATAGGTTTAGTTTTAAGTTATGTATCTTGAACAGGGCGATGTGGTTGCTAAGCGACAAAGCTCTTTAAATAAATAAAAAAAAAACACAAAAAAGCGTTGAGCAAATATCTATACAAGCCTTGGCCAAAACTAGGAACATTGATGAACTCACGTATGTGTGCCTCGGCTCGCTTCGGGACCAACTCACGCACATCCTTCAATGCCTCTGTTGCTGGCCGCTACAGTAATGTGCTATATTATATTAGTGTGTATGTAAGACGGCGAACCGAGCGTTTACCTCTCTGTTTGTATTCAGTGCCGAACCACTTCTCCTTGGCGTCGTATTGTATGGGCGTATCGTGTTTGTTGGACAGAATCATGATGTTCACAGCGTCGGCGCGCAGACAATCCAGCAGCTCCGAAATGGCCTACAAAAACACATTACATATATAGTATTATAGGTCAAATCATAAAAGTCGGCGGATGTGAAGTTACCTACAAGCTGCGCAATATCCAATTACCGCGCAGCTTGATGTGAGCTTCAGCCAGGATTGGATATTGCCCAGCTTGTAGCTAACTTCACGTCCGCCGACTAGTAGGATTCGACCTATAAGTAAGTACAATTTTTATTTCCTTTACAACATTTTATCTCAGTTTTCAGTGAAATGTTTTAACCAACTTTAACAATAGAAAATGGCTTTCGATGCGACTAGTTTTCCTGTAAGTTTATTTCGCGGCGAACCGATTCTTAGTCGTTATTCGTCTGGACTTATGTTTTTTTTAGTGTACGATATTTTAGCCAATAGTAAATCGATTCAAAAAAAAAACTTTTTGATCGAACGGGTGTATATATCGAGGTCACATTAAATTTTTCGACTAAGGCGTTTTTTTAAATATCAAACATAACTTAAAAAAGCCATACATCGATTCGAGCGAACTACTTAACTAAATAATTTGACGACTCTATTTTTTTAATTTAAATTCATTAATTTGGCCCTATTTAAAGATCAAATAAAACCTGTAGTTCTATTTTTTTCCAAACAATATACCTATAGGTCTTGACAGACGAACGACAAGTAATTCTAAGGGTTCCGATTTTTCTTTTCACGGTACAGAACCGTAATAATTAACTATTTTTAAAAAGATGTTTTCGAATTAAATAAAATAAATATTAGGGGACATCATACACACGATCTCTGACAGCAAAACTTGTGGTATGGCTGCTAGAGACTGATATACTACATATACATATTTTTAAATGCATATTGAAATATGTGGTACCTAAATAAGATTCAGACACAGAGCAAACTTTCGTCATATAAATGCTTGCCCTGGATGGGGATCGAACCCACGCCTCTTTGATCCAGAAGTCAGGGCCACGAACCACTGATCCGCCGAGGCAGTAATTCATTACCTTGGGGTCGTATTTATAGTATAATCTGTCGCCGGTGATGTAATGCTCGGGCGGGTAGAAGTGCATGTTTTCCGACAAACTCTCCACGAACTCCGCCGGCTGCGTCTCCTCGTCGAAACGGAAACTCGTCTCTTCTATTGTCTGAAACGAAAAAGAACCTAAAGTATACGAAGTAAAGTTTCGTTATCGCACTAGACCTGGACAAGTATTTTAAAAAAAGTTGCAAGGTTATTCTGCTACTTTGAGATCTTCTCGTGCCTTGAAATTCAAAATCCAGTCCCCTTCTCATGCCCATCATTCCTACACGAAATCCTTCACTATGCAGTCTGTCTTGCTTTGAAATGTGCTGCCTGTGGCTCAGGCAGGCTAAATCTCTGCATAGGTATATTCAATAACCTAGTTTTCAAACAATTTTTTTATTTTATTTCGAATAGGTTCGCGTTTGACTACACACTGCCTGATGTTAAGCAGATATGCGGTCTAGGGTGTAGCACGCTTACCTAGAAGATACCTATTTACTCGGGATTTGAAGACACCCACGTTGTACTTTAACGGGAAGACAGACCCAGGAAAAGCGTTCCACATTCCGGCTGTTCGTATGGAAAGAGGATTCGAAACGCTTGGTTCTAACGCGCGGAGTATCCACCATAAAAGGGTGGCGCTTTGGTCGCGTCTGTCTAGCCGTACGATAGAAGAAAGGGGCAGGGGGGACCAGATTGTGGACACTATTCTCATTATGTTAAATAACAACTGCACATGATATTTATTGTCTACTTATGTATTTTTACATGTAGTACATTAATTATTATGGTAGGTATATAATTATAGTATTTAGTTTGTAACATAAATTTTTCCTACACTTGTTTATATGACACACCGCCAACCACATTTTTGTACTTTGATTTCTGTCAATCCAAAGGTAGCCTGGCAGAAATCGTTCAAGGCAATAAGGCCGCCCTTGTAGCACCTAATTTTAAGTCCATTCTTTGTTACTGTTCTTTTTGGGGTGCAATAAAGTTGTATTGTAATACAAACAGATTCTGTTATAAAATGTTATAGACCGAATAAAACTTCCTAGCAGCTGTTAAATTGTCTAAAAGTAAATCCCCGCGCAGCTGCTAAGAGAGTTTCAGTCAGGATTGGGTTTTACGTAGCTTGGAGCTAACTTCACATCCGCCGAGAAATTTGATCCAGCTTACTCGTATACATAAGTTTACGAGTATTACTTTTATCTCAGCAAGAACTATAAAACACATTCAAAAATAGACTAGACCTTTGGATAAAGAAGGAAAAAAATTCCTTGACAGATAAATACTAATTTTATTCGACACTGCTTGATATAGGCACATCAGTATACACTGCTCGCCTATAAACAAATAAATAAAGTTTTATACCACTGACCCAACAACGCTTCAGTGTGACGTGGCGTGGGTTAAGCGGGCGAGGAGATAAATTGCGACGTCACGAACAATCAGTTTATTTCACAGAAGATTACGTATGACTACAATTATAGAGAAAACTTTAAGCGAAGGACATGGCGTTCCGCAGCGTAACGCACGCTGCCACCTTTATCAAGAATCACCACTCGAGCCGTTCTAATCACAGTTCGCCATAACCTCTCCGAACCAGCTCTTCTTACAACTAACAAGTGACATCTGACAAGTCATCATCGCATTTTCCCGCCCATCGGCCGATCATGCGATGCACTTGAAACCTCCTTGTAACCAATCAGCAGCGTTCGTCACAAGCGTTACCCCAGGAATGTTGCCACTACCTTTCCTATTCCTTCGAAATTATACTAAGTGGCACTATTTAAAAATAAGCTTAAAGCTATTATATATAAAAAAAATGTGTTGTACCAATATTTCCTTCAAAGGGAAAATTAGCTCAAAAATAGTTAAAATTTAAGTTTTGAAGAATGAAATTGATGTTATGGAAAAACGTTAAATGTTTTAAATGAATTTACCTTAATTTCTTCGTATATTCTCTCGGACGGTCCTATGTGTTTCAACATGTTAATATATGAAAATATCGCTTCTAAAACCTGCAACAAAATATAATATTAATTAGTATCACACTAGTCACCATCTTGTAAACTACATAATCTTGTTCCATCTCCTTTCTTTGCATGTAGATTTTTTTAGCAATACAGTCTACTCTCGCTAATTCGAAACTCGAGGGACTCTTAAAATATTACGAATTATCGAGTGTTTGAAATTTCAAATGGTTCAAAATTTGTGAGAGTTCAGCAATCGTCAAACATTTATACTCTCTAGGGCTCATAACTACCACAAACTTTTAATCTGTTTACCAATAAAAGACTTATAGTAACTGAAACATAACTAAACAAACCAATTCGTGCGGAAGTGTGGGTCTAATAAGTCAAACTAATCATAGCAAAAACAAAGGCTCAACAAACAAACGTTGATACAAGTTTAAACTTGCCGCAAAATGTATGTACATTACAATCTTTTCGCCTCTTTCTCTCTGCAACTTTGAATTGTCGAGTGTTGGACGCCGATGAGTTCGAATAAACGCGTCGGTTTGTTAGATAGCAATGATTTTTTTCGTACGAATTACAAAGTGCATAAAAATGTATTGACTTAGTTCGAAATATAGAGATTTTGTAGGGAACTCGTGATAACTTGGAATTATAGAGAGATTCGAATTATCGCAGGTTTGAATTAACAAGAGTCGAGTGTATTTCTTTGTTCATCGTTCATTTTTGATTTATTAATACACAAAACAAATCACAATCGTTACAAAAGTATAACTTAAATATAAATTATAATACGATCTAGATTGTAATTCAAATACATGTGTATATAGAAAAAGTAATTCAATGAGAAAACATAGAGGCTGTTGGTTTCTTAAGAAAATGTTAACTGCAAATAAGTAAATGGAAAAAGGAAGATGTTTCACTGATAAAATATTTTTATACAGGGTTATCCAGAACTGGTGTACTAAGGCGAAAGTAAAAATTGTCATTGACAATTGACAGATGGTGAGATAAAGTTCACCGGTAGCTAGTAATAAATAATTATACAGGGTTATTTCTAATCATTTAGCATCCTTCTAGGGGCTTATTCTGTACATAAAAACTAACAACTTTTGTTCTACGACTTTCGTCAAAACTAAAAAAATAAATCAGCTGTTCCATACATTTTGTCGCGGGTGAACTAAATTTTTCTATGGAACAACAAAATTTTTTTTTGAGTTTTGACGAAAGTCGTAGAACGGAAGTTGTTAGTTTTGATGTACAGAATAAGCCCCTAGAAGGATGCTAATTGATTAGAAATAACCCTGTAGAACACATAGCTCGGAGGACTGATGACCGGTAGGGTCGAAAGTTCTCGAGCGGAGCACACGTATCGGCAAGCGCAGCGTAACACCATCAAGACCGCAGAATCTTGCTAGAAGCAAGCCGGTTCCAACCGGTCTTATTGGAGATTCATAGGGGAGGCCTATGTCCAGCAGTAGACGTATGGCTAATGGATGGAATAAATAATTCAAAAATCACCTCGTCAATATGCGTGAGTCCTTCCTTAGTTAGCACCACTTGGGTAGAAAACAAACTGTACATAGATGTATAGTCTATGCCGCTCTCAGAATTACCCGTGTAAATGCTGAGCGCCCATACTCTGTAAAAAAATAGGTTTATAATAAAAAAGCAGCTATTGAAATAAATAAATAAAATAAAATTCATTTATTTCAGGCATGTATGGCCCATATTAGCATAATTACGAAAAAATTTCACAGATCAATAAATCAAAATAATAAGACATTAATATACGAAAATAAAAATAAACTAATTCATAAGTCAATGTCGGCATAGATATTAACCGGTCTTATTGGAAATCATTAGGGGAGGCCTATGTCCAGCAGTGGACGACCTATGGCTGAAATGATGATGATGATGATGATGAAAAAAAAGGTAAATTCGTATAGGCAGGGTGGCTAGCCCTGGTGTCAGAGCTTTTGATCCGCCTGAAGGCCTCTGACTAGGTTTTATAATGATTACAAAGAGATGGAAGAGCTGTTTAGCAAGACTAGTAATTAAAAAAAACAACGTGTTGCACTCCGGGAGTGCCGGCGGAAGTGAAAACTTGAGCATACAAAGTATATAGTACAATATAACACAAACTCGCGCAAGCGCCCTGCTCTGTCTTACGAATTTTCGATCAGGTCACGTGTCCTGACGCGAGTTTAACATTTTTACCCATCCCAAAAAGTGCACAACGAAGCTTAAGAAGTTTTCATTTCAAAAAAGTCAGTAAATTCGAACAGGCCGAGTGGCTAGCCCTGGTGTCAGACTTTTTAGTCCGCCTGAAGGCCTCTGACTAAACGGTTAGTTTTATAATGATGAAATATCTAAGAATAATCGAAATAAAACCTGACGTCGAACTTGCTCACATGTTTAATTTAGTTTTTATGCAAATTTATAAGTACCTATACAGGGTTATTTCTAATCAATTAGCATCCTTCTAGATTCATGATGAAATTTCTAGATTTTTAGATTATTCTGTTGTACAGCTGATTTTTTTTCGAGTTTTGACGAAAGTCGTAGAACAAAAGTTGTTAGTTTTGATGTACAGAATAAGCCCCTAGAAGGATGCTAATTGATTAGAAATAACCCTGTATAAGCGCCCAGAAAAAAATAGAATCTACTCAAATATTATCAGTCAATTCATACTCACTTTTTCCTAAGGTAGGATAAAAGGCTGCCTTTGCCTTCGTGTCCGAGGAGGTACGATATGTACTGGTGGGGCTTCGATTCATATTCCGATATTAGCGACCTCATGCACCACGTTAGATGTACCTGAAAGGAATAGTGATTTTTATTGTGAATATTCACAAACTATGACATGTCTGACACTCATTAATTCAACGACTAAAATACATTTGGCGTAATTTTGCGCTATGTTATTATTTGTGATAGAAAAAATAAAATAAAGAAAAAAACATGATGATTTTTTCCAGGTCGCTTTCGGCCACAGCGACTGCGTAGTTTCTTCTCAGGTTACTTGATGGGTCCTCACATGACAAAAGTACCCAATTATAGCGGTGAAAGTCCGAGAATAAGTGCTACAAGTGAGGACACCATCAACGTAATTGTAAAGTGTGTTTGCAGGCGGTCTGTTTTTAAGTTGTTCTCTTTTTGCATCTAGATCGCGCCTTCGTTGGTCTTCAAATGCGTGAATCTTTTTGTGAAGCGACTGTCTGCACTTAGAACGATTACTGGCTTGATCTTCAAAATGTTGAGGGCTCGATCCCGAACTCTTTGTGGCGTCTCAGCATCTTTAAAAAACTGGCTTCCACGTTTCCGCTTACCATTCTGAAGTTCCGAGTAAAAGATGATGAAAAACAATTGTGTGAAATACACGACTTTGCAATAGTGTATTGTATCATATGGGAGCAAAATAATATTTTTATGGCGAAGGCGCTTTTTTGAATCCAGAGCGAAGTAAGAGATTCTACAGTAGAATCCCGAGCGTAGCGAGGGATTCAAAGTACGTCGCCCGAGCCAAAAATATATTTTGCGCCCGAGTGGTACACTCTACTTTTCATCACCTCTATGAGAAAAAAAAAGGCGCCTCATATTTTACTATCATATTATTATTTAATAAAACGTAGAGTAACAACTAAATTGAAATTAAATGGTATCTAATAATAAAGCAAATGAAAACTTATTCATTCATTTTCTTGGCGCTGAACACTAATTACAAATACTTCCAAATTCAAAAAGTGCGCGGCAAAGATCATTCCGTCGCACTTATTTGTTCCAAATTCAAAAAGTGCGAGGCAAAGATATTTCCGTCGCACTTATAAAGTTCCTTATAGAAAACACCTCCTTTGGGCGCATTTAAAGGCAAACCAAGTAGTCCTTTTCGAATTGATGTGATGAAAAATTAGTTTTTTGGCTTACATTTTAAAATTATTTACGAAAATATATCCTATACACGAAAATTATTCATAAGTAGTTATGTCCATTTCAAAGCAGAGCACAGAAATGTCTATTTCCAGCTGTCCAGTTTACCTTTTGGCATAAGTAGGTAACAATCCATTTAGTTCATAGCTGTAAGTATAACTTACGCTAAAGCCAATTTTTAGATCTCCTTTGAAGTTAGAAGACTGAAGCATTATGCGACAGGGACCGCGCACGCCTCCCGTTTTTCGATTTGTGTAGGTGCGCAAATTCATGCGGGCAGTGATCCCGGTTTTAGTTATTTGATGAAAGCAGACGATAACTTCAGTGTTATTAGCGACGGGTTTGACGTAGTATATGTTTCGAAATTCGGGCGTGATGGCGTCGGGACGGGGCGTGTGCTTGTAAAGTCGTCGGGAGGCTTTTTTCCACATTTAATGTAGATGTAGGGCAGTTACTCGCTAGATTGAAATTGATCGCTAGATAGAAGTTGGTCGCTATATAGAAGTTGGTCGCTAGATAGAAATTGATCCCTAGATAGAAGTTGGTCGTTAAGTAGAAGTTGGTCGCTAGATAAAAGTTGGTCGCTAGATATAAGTTGGTTGCTAGATACAGCTTGGTCGCTAGATAGACATTGGTAGCTAGATAGAAGTTGGTCGCTATTTAGAAGTTGATCGCTAGATAGAAGTTGGTCGTTAAGTAGAAGTTGGTCGCTAGATAAAAGTTGGTCGCTAGATATAAGTTGGTTGCTAGATACAACTTGGTCGCTAGATAGACATTGGTAGCTAGATAGAAGTTGGTCGCTATTTAGAAGTTGATCGCTAGATAGAAGTTGGTCGTTAAGTAGAAGTTGGTCGCTAGATAAAAGTTGTTCGCTAGATATAAGTTGGTTGCTAGATACAACTTGGTCGCTAGATAGACATTAGTAGCTAGATAGAAGTTGGTCGCTATTTAGAAGTTGATCGCTAGATAGAAGTTGGTCACTACATAGAAGTTGGTCGCTAGATAAAAGTTGGCCGCTAGATATCAGCATATCTCACCTCGGTATTATCAGCGACGGGTTTGACGTAGTATATGCTCCTGAATTCAGGCGTGACGGCGTCGGGACGGAACATGTGTTGGCTGAAGTCGTCGGGCGGCAACTTGTTGGTTGGTACCCGACCGAATGTGTTCACCACGTACTGCTCCAAATCTGGCAGGTCCATACGAGCCTAACGACAAAAGAGGGAGGTATAAACATTAAAAAAAAATATTTACAGTACAGACGCCTACACGGCCGATTTTCCTTCGATTCGGACTGCTAGGGAATTGAACAGTTTGCCAGCTTACCTGTTTCCTGAGAGATAATAATCTAAAGCTTTTCAAAGTCAATGTGTATAAGTATCTTCTAAGCCTGCGTGCTTCATCTTCGACCACAATGCCGCGTACCATTAGACGAGTTGGTGGTCAAGCGCATTCGTAACATTTGAAAATGTTACGAATACGACGCTCCTACATTAAGCATTAAGGAGGAACCTTGTTCGTTAGGTGACATAATTATTCACCAGTATCGATATCATCCTTAGGGCTCTTGAGGTTTTTCCAGGTAAAGGTCCACACCTACATGAAACGTCTTGACGTTGTCTTGTCGTTGAGGCTCGTGAGGTTGCCTCAGATTGCCTAGCATTGTAAACAACTTACTTGCACGGCCACCGTCATCCTATTCGCACTATAGTGCCGTTTTCTAAATTCATGTGCAGCTTGATACAGCTTGTCATCATTATTGATGTCATCTTTGAGGCTCTTGAGGTTGCCCCAGGTGAAGGTCCGCGCAGGGTGGCCCTCAGGGAACAGGCTGCAGAGCAGCTGGTCCCGCCGGTTGGAGTCAGAGGGCGCTGCGATCGCGAACTCTGCACATCGAAACACATTATTCATAAGGTGAAAGTAGTTGACGGCACGAACTCATATTTGGCGTAGCATAAACCAAATCTCAGATTCATAAGAGATAAATCCATTCAACAGTTTTTGAAAAAACTGTTGAACGGATTTATTTAAATAACAGTTATTTGAACTGACATAAAAATATATGTATCCTAATTCCTATCCTACTAATATTATAAACGCGAAAGTTTGTGAGGATGGATGGATGGATGGATGTATGGATGTTTGTTACTCTTTCACGCAAAAACTACTGAACGGATTGAGATGAAACTTTGCAATAATATAGCTTATATATCAGAATAACACATAGGCTATAAATTATAATGATATATTGCGTATGCGGGCGAAGCCGCGGGTAAAAACTAGATATATATAAAATATATGCCCGCTCCCGCTGTTTTGTTTAAGCGGTGCAGGGCGCTTGCGCGAGTGTGCGTGTGTGATATTGTACTTTACCAAATAAATGATAGTACTTTACATGTTCAAGATTTCACTTCTGCCGGCACTCCCGGAGTGCAAACCGTTGTTTTTTTTTACTGCATTTATTGGGCACTCAAAACAGACAAAAGAAAATACATGACATAATTTATAGCTTACAAGCAATAGCCGACAACCGATTTTATGTTCTTCAACAATGAGCAACATACGGCATTCCATCAACAGTTATTCAAATGTAAAAATATATATTATTATAAAATTTAAATTTATTACATATTAGCTATCTAGCAAATAATAAGGTATGATTTATTGTCATACATGCGGACGTGACTTACTTCAAGGTTCAAAGCATAACAATACTCTAAAACTTCAAGCTTCACCGATTCAAAAATGTATGTAAACGTGTACATAATGGGTGTTCTCACAATTGTAGCATTATTGTGCAAATCACATGCATTTTTATGTACGCAGGGAGAATTTATGTCGATATGACAACTACACAGCCTAATTTGCAAAAAGAGACATTTTCGACAACATTCTCGACAATAATAATTATTTTTCAGCAAAAATGGCATAACTGACTACAGAATTCATATAGTTTGCACGAATCGATGTGTCATCCTTGTAGTCATTTTTACATTATTTTTGATTTTTGAAAATCGGCTGAGAGATCACATCGAGAGTATACCCTTTCGAAATAAAAAAGTTTTTTTAAATCGGTTAAAAAATTTGCGAAAATATCGAATTAAAAAAAATACGTACAGAGGCACATAGTACCCACTCCATTTGTAAGTCGGTAAATTAAAAAAAAAACAACGGGTTGCACTCCGGGAGTGCCGGCAGAAGTGAAAACTTGAACGTCTTACGAATTTTCGATTAGGTCACGTGATCTAACGGGAGTTAACATTTTTTACCGATCGCAAATAGTGCACAACGCCGCTAAAGTAGTTTTCACTTCAAAAAATGGCACAACTGACTTCAATTGCAACCTACGTACAAAATGGCACAACTGACTTCAATTGCAACCTACGTACAAAATGGCACAACTGACTTCAATTGCAACCTACGTACAAAATGGCACAACTGACTTCAATTGCAACCTACGTACAAAATGGCTCAACTGACTTCAATTGCAACCTACGTACAAAATGGCACAACTGACTTCAATTGCAACCTACGTACAAAATGGCACAACTGACTTCAATTGCAACCTACGTACAAAATTAGAATAGCTCAATCAGTGTATGCCATTTTTATATTATTGTTGATTTAAAATTTCAAAAACCACTCGACCGTTTTCGATAAAATATGGTTCCACAAAAAAGAATTATCAAATCGGTTCATAGTTGGCGGATTAATCGCGTAACAAACATACATAGATACATCCAGTCGAATGAGATGTTTTCTAAAAAAAAAAAAAATTGTGATAAAAGTATCCAATAGATGGCGAAATTGTTTGAAATCGTCGATCCTTTGACTATGGAAATCGTACTGTCATTGTCAAGGTGTCTGTACCTCAGTAAAGTATTGGAGACTTTAATATAGGTTTCTCTCTCACACCCTATTCCAGTTGATAATGACAGATCAATTTATATGACTATTACGCCATCTAGTAAGTTTTGTGAAACTATCTTTTTTTTTTTGGAAAACGCCTCATTGAGAACCTCAAATTGAAATAGGTCTCGTACCGTACCTGAATATTTATTAGCTTTATTCGATATGTAATATGATTTTTGAATTGTTTATCGCAAAAAGAATTCTTTTATCTTCTTTGGTAGTTTATTATGTAGAGGACCGATTCGTTTTCGTCCGAGTGGAACAATATTACTGTGTGGTCGAACAAGATAAATTAAATAACTTGATATCACAAATTAAAATCAACTGTTCTATACGTTTTGTCAAGAGAAGTTTTGTATGGAAGAGTTTATTCTTTTTTGGCGATATCAGAGTCGATCTCATAGTAAATTTTACCAAAAGAGATAATGCAAAAATATATCGAGCTTAGTCCTTGTTATCATTGTACAGATTTGCTTATTTTCTTTCATAACAATCTTCATTTAAAGGTATATCATATTTTCGGATCTTTTTATCTTTTGACATTACTACGGCAATATGGCGGCGTGATGGCGGTCTCGAACAAAAATCAAATTAGAAAATAACAAATTCCATTCAAATTAAGCATTTAACGCGGTTGTTTTACTCTGCGCATTTATTTGTCATATTGTACTGTACACATTCCAGACTGTGTAAAGTAGCTCAAAAGCCCATATTTCAAGATCTCCTTTTAACAAATAAAATGATATCCTAGAACATGTCTTCATGGATAAAAATACTGTTGGACATACATATCCGTCATCTAATTAATACTAATTTATGCGGTACTAAACGGTCATGCAAGTTACATGGCTTAGCTAAGTAATATTATTCTATTGGTTCACGTGACAAAAATAACAAATACCTCGGAGCGCTCATGGTTGCTAATATTTTGAGGCTTTGAATTGTTATATGTGACAGTTTTTGAACCGGAACGAATAGGTCCTTGGCAGTGTGCTATTCATGTAAAATTAGATTCGCGGATCTAGTGCCCCAAAAACAGCACATTACAGATATACAGGGTGTCCCTGAACTCAACGTCAAGCTGGAAATGCTGGAACAACCTGTATATGGGCTCTAAAACAGCAAAAGATTGGAAACCCCACCCTCTTGGTTTTTGTGATATGGTATATTTTAGAAATGAGACCAAAAATGACACCTTGTTGGCACTCCAGTTCTGGCTGTGCCTTGAGTTTTCCACATCATTTAATTTTTATGTTTAAATTTTAAAGCTAGATAAATGTGCTATCAGTCACAATAAAAAATACAACCGGAAGTTTCATACTTTTTCCTCAGAGCAAATAAAAAATCTAGAAAGAACGTCGTTGAACAGTCAAGTGAGGCCGGTTTTTTAAACATGTATGAGTGCGTCGCTGTTGCGCCGCCATAGTTTGACTGACGTAGTTACGTGGATGTGTGTGTAATTGTCTGTACACGGCGAGGCGTGGTTTTGGTCGGCCTCACTTGTTTGTTCACAACAATCTGTCTTTATTTTTTTATTTGGTCTGAGACTTTTTCTAAAAATATTGGTTATTTTCAGATTTACAAAGATAATATTTTTTAAATTCCAAGTTTGAGCCGTCACACTGTAAAAAAATTATTAAAGTACTGATGGCGAGTTATTACAAAAGTTGGCCCAATTTATGTAGATTATAAAATGCTATCACACTTAGTACCTTTGATAAATTAGTTCTTTTATAATCTTTCTTTGAAAACGACCGCATTTCAAAAAATTCGAAGGTTTTAGAGCCCATATATACAGAACGTTCCAGCTTTTTCGTCTTGACGTTGAGTTCAAGGACATCCTGTACATTGAATAAAATAAATAAATTGTGCCTTATATTATTTGATTGCTATAATCACGACCAAACTTACCAGACTCGATAGCCTCTCGCTCCCTCTGCATAGCTTCTTTGTTCATGAGTGGGCTGACGAAGAACTGGCTGAATATATCCATGGCCTGTGGCAGATATTTCTCTTGGATCTCGAAGTAAAACGTGGTCACTTCACAGTCTGTGGACGCATTGTCTGAACCGCCCTTTTTCTGTAAATCAAAAACATATACTTTAGAAGTTTAATTCCATTGTTTTTGAGAGCATGAAAAATTTGAATTATTTTTTACTTTAAACTAAATGAGACACAATTAAGCTGAATCTTACTCAACAAGCTTCACTAGTTGTGGCTAAGTGTCTTTGCTGAAGTAATTGAACTTATTAGAAATGCACCATCTCGTATCTATGTCTAGGTCGAGTCACTAAAGCTAAGGAACAGAAAAGGCCAACAGTTGCTGCCAAATCTCCCCTCAACGAAAGAATCAAACTCATTCTACATTGCGGAAAAGAATGAGATCGGTGAAGTATGCCAAGTGTTATAGGTATATGGGTCGGATCGCCAAAGCAGCTCACGAACACTAAAAGAAATCGGAGTACCTACTACGATTTTCATATCTTACCTTGATAAATGAATCAAACTCGTTCTCTTTTGGATACTTTTCACTGCCCATGAAAACCATGTGTTCCACGAAGTGTGCCAAGCCCTGTATGTCGGCAGGGTCGCTAAAGCTGCCCGCTCGAACGCTGAGTGAACACGCTGCCTGTAAAATAAAACAAAACACTTTAGTTAAAAAATATTCAATGATGATACAAACAACAAATGGAGTACGTAGTATCGGCTAGGGTTGCTATCTCTAAAATTTGCTAACTAGGACAAGCCGCGTGAAAACCCCGGATTTTAGAGCCCAGAACATGTCAACAGCCTTTTAATAGGCCACTGCAGGACGTAGGCCTACCCGCGAAGGGTGATTGGGCCATATCCACCACGCTGGCCCAGTGCGGGTTGGTGGATTCACATACGACATCGAATTTCTTCTACGGTCGCACGCAGGTGGCCTCACGATGTTTTCCTTCACCGAAAAGCCAGTGGTCTGAAATCCCGTACATAAATTTCAAAGAACTCATTGGCACGGGACCGGGATTTGAACCCACGACCTCACGATTGTAAGACAGGTGTCTGACTACCTTTAGACCACCACGGCATTTGAGTCACGGCAATAGATGTTTGTATTTGATTTTATTAACCGTGGAAACTGCGACGGGAGGTGTATTTAGCGAGTCGCAACCCGGAATACAAATGAAACCCCGCCTGGACGGTCCCCGGTCGCCCTCTAAACGAGGAATCCGAGGAAACCTGGACGGATGGCAACCCTAGTATAGGCTGAATCAAACTTCTTGGCGGCAGTGATGCCCACTTGTCATCTCCGCGAGGATTGTGTTTCGCGCAGCTTGTAGCGGCGAAGTTTGATTCGGCCTACACTTTCGTGCGGTATTTGTGTGGTCATCTGTTCACCTTGTGGTTTGAGTCTACTATGCGCGTTTGTGATGAAACCTGTGATGTACCTACCAGTAAAATATTTGATTTGTCCTAGAAAAGATTCACGATTTATTATGTAAGGTTTCACAATTAAAATATTATCATAAAAACAATGTATTCGAAAGTAAATACGTTTTTTATAGTTCGGCGTAAATAATAACTGATCATCATTATCGGCAACTTGTTTCATCCGGCACTTGTCAAATACATAATATTTATATTGGTTTGTCGCCGAACCACAAACAAAATAAAAATAAACAATAACTTGTCTCCTGACCATGAGATCACATTGAAATATTGTTGAAAAAGAACAATGAAACATTGCGAGGGCTTCTACACAAAAAACCGCATACGATGATCGTGTACGTACTCGTAGGTACATATTATGCGGTTTGTCACACGTGAGTGATTTACGTAAACTATAGTCATTTTGACGATCACTAAAGAATCATAATATAATGTACCTAACATATGAAAAGATAAGATGTGCTACACTAAATTATGTGAATTACTTTGTTTTAACTTAAATGATGTATTTTTGTCACACGGCTCTCCAGCCGTGTTTATAATAAATTATGACTCCATACAAATATATTTTCGTTTATAACTTTATACATAAAAGAGATAATGCAAAAATATATCGAGCTTAGGCTATTACCTGGTACAGTATTTAATTATTTAATTTATGTTAGAAAATGATTTTTCTATTATTTTCTTTGATGAAGAGAGGAGTTTCATATTTTCGGAGCTTATTATTTTTTGACGTTGCTTGTTAAATATGGCGGCGTGATGGCGGCCATGAACAAAAATCAAATAAGAAAATACAAAAATCCACTGCAATTAAGCATTAAATACCGTTGTTTTTTCTGTGACTTAGTTTACCATATTTTAAAGCTTTTTTGGGCTACTGCACAAAGTCTGAGCCCACTTTGCAATATCTTCTTTAGTCGTAATTTTATTGGAGGATCATCTTTCAATCACTAATCATTATGTTCAACTTTTACTGTGGGATCAACTCCAAAGTCGCGAAAAAACAGCTGTTGTATACAATACCAGACCGAAAAATTGAATTTTGTAATGCATTTTTTCTTTTTGTTACTTTACTTCAATAGCATAAAGAATCAAGTTCAACCGGAGTCTCTTACTGAATTGAAACTCGTACCTATTTCACAGTTTGAACTAGCAAAGAACTAAGTACCTTGTCACAATTAGCGCTATCCATATCTCCCGCTATTTACAGGCATATACTTAATACTAACTTCGACTAGGTTCTACAGCTGAGGCCGCAGTTTCATAACAGAGTTACATAAAGTGCTGCAGCGGTATAAACGCCGCTTCGACTAATGTGCAGTTAGGCAGAGGAAATTACAACAAACATGAGTAAATACCTATTACATGTAATGGTCTGTTACGAGGTTTACCGCAAAATTCAATAGAACACAAATATTCGTACCTAGCTAGTAGAGCGAGCTTGCAAAAATTTGTTTTGATTGGTTTCAAACATCACCTATGTTTATAAACGGTTTTATTTAAAAAATCGTTTTATGTGTAAAATCTAGTAATTGAAACTTGACCCCCTTCCCGTAGACAAATTGATATGATATTTGACACACAGCTTTAGTTTCGATGGCAACACAATTTTTTGTATTCAATATTGACGTAAATACAAGATGGCCACCGCCACATCATGGCGGATTAATGAAAGGGCATTTCATGAGGAACACAGTTTTTAGTAACAAAATAAAAACTAAAAACACATAAATAAAATTAGTAATTTTTATTTTTAAATAAAACGGTTTTATGTACTAAAAGCTAAAAAATAATTACTCAAATATAAAATCGTGGGGTGCAATGTAAATAATGAAATCTTCCAGGTGAAGGCTCCACGATTTTATTTTCGAGTAATTATTGTTTAGCTTCTAGTACATAAAACCGATTAATTTTAAAAAGTTTTTTGCCATTTTTTTTAAATTTATATATGTTTGCGTTTGACTACACACTGCAGGATGTTAAGCAGATACGCGGTCTAGAGTGTAACACGCTTACATAGAAAATACCTATTTACTCGGGATTTGAAGACACCTACTTTAACGGGAAAACAGACTCAGGCAAATCGTTCCGTATTCAGGCATTTACACACATGTAATAAGTGTTATACATAGGCCGAGTCAAACTTTTTGGCGGATGTAAAGTTAGCTACAAGTTGTGCGAAACCCAATCATGGCGCAGCTGTTAAGTGAGCGTCAGTCAGAATTGTGTTTTGCGAAGTTTGTTTCGACCTGTATCTATGTAAGAGATTGATTTAAGCCAGAAAAGATCAGATAGGTACTCATCATTATCAACAACTTATACTATGGTGCCAAACTCGAATTCGAGAAAAAAAACCAGCTGCCCCGTTCAAAATCGCTAAAATGTATGAAACAGCTTGTTTTTCTCGAATTCCGTGTTGGCCCCATGGTGAATTTTGTTCATAATAATGGTCTAACTATTTTGCGGCTGAAATGATTATTACAAACAATAGAACCTAAGAAAAAGATATAACATCGCAAACAAGTTTTAAAGATATTTTTAGATTCTATTTTTTCGTGTTTATTATTGACCTGCAGAAACAGGTCGATGGCACAATTTAAGTTGAACATTTTGTAACTTGAAAAACCGGACTTGTAATTGTGAATATTTTTATGTAATACTAACTGCCCGCGTCGACTTCGTCCATGTATATTGCTCACCAATTTTTGACCGACGAAACGGAGGAGGCACTCAATTCGACACGTATTTTTTACGCATAACTTTTTACGTAGTAGTCCGATTTCAATTTTTATTGGAAAGAGTATACTTCGAAAATGGTCCCATTTAAATTATCCCATAAAAGCTGGTCATACAGCCTCAACCCTGAAATCACCGAAAAATTGCCCACAAAGGGAAAAGGGACAAATTGTCTTTCCACCAATTAATCCTCTCGAAGTGGAAACGAAGCATGAACGGATATAAAAAGTGGATAAAATGCTTTTATCTCTTTGCCATGCTAGGGGTACAAAAACTTGAAAGTCGATGCATTCTTTTTTTCTGAGTTGGGCAAAAATAGGCAGCAGCTTCGCCAGGAAAATATCTCTCGGTACGTCAGTAGATAATTACTAGTGCCTAACAGGAAAAGACTGGTACTTTCTTCTGTGATATAAATAAACAAACAACATCGAGATATAAACTCGATAATTTGACCTCTACGCAGTGGCAGTTCTACGTATTTGCCACCAGTTGTCTGATCAATTTTAGCATACTCGGCAATCATCTATGTGGTAAAATACAATATTACACACGCACACTCGCGCCAAGACCCTAAACAGCAGGAGCAGGCATATATTTTCGCCGCGCGGTAAAATGAGAGAGGGATAATAAGTGTCCTGACGCGAGTTTGACATTTTTTTCATCACATCTATTCGAAAAGGACTACTTGGTTCGCCTTTAAGTGAGCCCAAAGGTGGTGTTTTCTATAAGAAACTTTATAAGTGCGCCGGAATTATCTTTGCCGCGCAGTTTTTGAATTTGGAAGTATTTGTAGTGTTAGTGTTCAGCGCCAAGAAAATTAATGAAAAGAATGTAAATATAAGTTTTCATTTCTTTTATTATTAGATACCATTTAATTTCAATTTAGTTGTTACTTTAGTTTTCTCATAGAGGTGATGAAAAATAGAGTGTACCACTCGGGCGCAAAATATATTTTTGGCTCGGGCGAAGTACTTTGAATCCCTCGCTACGTTCAGGATTCTACTCTAGAATCCCTCACTTTGCTCTGGATTTAAAAAAGCGCCCTCGCCGTAAAAATATTATTTTTCTCGCATATGATACAATCTACTATTACCTATCACAAAAAGTGCACAGCGCCGCTAAAGAAATTTTCACTTCAAGATAACCGCCACTGCTTCTGCATGCGACATTACAATATACGAGTACCTACCTAGCGATCGTGACCCCGAGTCCGTCAACACGTGGCAAGACGATTCAAAGGCGGTAGGAGGACAAAGAAGAGGACGACTAGTTTTAGAGGAATCATTATACAAATTATGTAAAACTAGCGACCCGCCCCGGCTTCGCACAGGTGTATTATACATATAAACTTTCCTCTTGAATAACTCTATCTATTAAAAAAACAGCATCAAAATCCGTTGCGTTGTTTTAAAGATATAAGCATACATAGGGACAGACAGACAGACAGGGAAGCGACTTTGTTTTTACTATGTAGTGATAGTGATAATTATGATTCGCTAAAAATAGCATAACCAATTTCAACCGTATACAGAATTCGCTTAGTTCGCCCGGATCAATGTATCATCGATGTAGTAATTTCCAAAAACGACAGTCGATTTCGATAAAACTTAAATGGGACCTCTGATGTAAATGATCTACCAAACAAAAAATAATCAATACAACAAGATTATTTTTTGCAAAAATTAGCATGACCGACTTCACCCGTGTACAGAATTCGCGAATATTTCGCACGGATCGATGTAGCATTTTCACATTATTGTTGATTTATCAAAAATGGCTCAGCCGATTTCGATAAAATTTAAATGGGACCCATTTCGAAGTATACTATTTCCAATAAAAAAAGAATTATTGAAATCGGACTACTACGAAAAAAGTTATGCAGTCATACATAAAAAAAATATATATACGCGTCGAATTGTATACCTCCTCCGGTGGTTAGTCGGTCAAAAAAAAAACATACAGTTGAATTAAGTACCTCCTTTTTGAAGTCGGTTAAACACCAGGGTGGCTGTGTTGAAGCGGCCGTTAATTGAGTCACTTCAGTATTGATTGCAAGTTGAACATATAAAGTATTATCATTTATGTGGTAAAATACAATACCACACACGCACACTCGGGCAAGCGCCCTGCGCCGTCTTACGAATTTTCGATCAGGTCACGTGTCCGCAAGTTTAACAATGTTTACCCATCCCAAAGGCCTTTGGCGGGCTTAAAAGTAGCCACCCGGCCTATACGAACTTACTTGTACTGTACTGTATCAGCATTTTTAATAGTCCACTGCAGGACGTAGGCCTACCCACGAAGGGTGTTTGGGCCATATCCACCACGCTGGCCCAGTGCGGGTTGGTGGATTTACATACGCCATCGAATTTCTTCTACTGACATATGCAGGTTGCCTCACGATGTTTTCCTTCACCGAAAAGCCAGCGGTGTTAAATTCCGTACATAAATTCCAAAGAACTCATTGGTACGGGACCGGGATTTGAACTCACGACCTCACGACTGTAAGGCGGGTGTCACTACCACTAGACCACCACGACTTCGAACTTACTTACCCATCCCAAAAAGTGCACAACGACGCTAAAGATTTCACTTAAAAAAAAAACTAGAAAATCACGACTAAAACTAGAACCTACTCGACCACCTTGTAAAAGTGTGCGAAAAAAGAAAGTGCGCTGATCAACGAGCATAGGTAATATAATATATTACTAGCTGATCGGCGACGCAGTTTTGCCATAATATAAATCCCTTATCACATATAGCTATAAAAATAGCCTACGACCTATTCTCAAAACTACCAAATAAACACGAAAAAATCATAAAACTCGTTCAAGTTATTTCGGAGGAGCTCGATAATAAAATCTGTGACATGAGAATTGAGAATTTACAAACTAAAATCTCTCAAAGTATCATTTATCATGCATTTATACCAATACCTTGTATACAGCAATAGCAAATTAAGAATGGACATAGGTTTGGGAAGAGATAATCGGTTGATTACGTTTTTGTTCGGCTTCCTTCACGTATACTCTCTACGACATCGAAACATTTCATTTCATTAATTATTGTTTGCGCATATTGTACCAGTGCATTAGGCTATCAGAATACCTACCTAAGACATATCTCTAAGCATTCCTATGCGGCAACACCTAATTACAAAGTTGTTCAGAAAGGGTGCACTAGTCAAAAGGTCATGATTCATACTGTCACTTAATTGAACTTTAAACCAAATTTCGAAAAAAATAGATATCATATACAAAATCGCAACTAGGAATCGACAAAATGTTTAAAAAGGCTGATTTTTAAATAAATGAACGCCGGCTGCACGCACGATAAAACATGACTCATTGTCACGTTCCGCCTGAGCCGAGCTTGCAAGCGAGAGCACGGATCAATAGAGATTAGAGAGGCACGATAGACGTAAGCGTTCAGCTTGTTTCCTTTGCTGATTCAGCAATGTTTTCTCGATTGTTATATTATTTTTTGACCGACGAACCGGAGATGGTGCTCAATTCGACGCGTATATATATATATATATTTATGTATAACCACGCATATCTTTTTTCATAGTAGTCCGATATCGATAATTCTATTTTGATTGGAAAGAGTATACTTGGAAATTGGTCCCATTTAAATTTTATCGAAATCGGCAGAGCCATTTTTGATAAATCAACAATAATGTGAAAAATGTTACATCGATCCGTGCGAAATATTCGCGGATTCTGTACACGGGTGAAGTCGGTCATGCTATTTTTTGCAAAAAATAATCTTGTGTGATGTTATTTTTATCGAATTTTGCATTGGCTCTACACTAAAAGTTGTTCACATCGATGATCTAAATCACCTCTTTAGTACGACCTATCTGAATAAACCTGTGTAACTACCTAGGCTATCTAAAAATGATTATGATTACCTACAGTACATCTAAACCTAGCTACCTACCTACGCGTAGCCACACACAGCCAACCCTGTCTACAACTATCTAGGTGCCAATTACGAGTCTAGTTTACTTCAAGAACTTTCCAACATGTAATAAGAAATCAATAAGTGATGGTGGCGCGTACCGTATCGAGAGAAAGTGTGTTAAACAGGATCTTGCAGCGTTTTCTAGAGACCCTTCGGATCGTTCTCCTCACGAATCTGAACAGTTTTCGCTTGGGGTAGGACCACTGTTGGACACAATTATTATATTTATTACTTCAAGTGGCAGAATTATGTAAATAAATAAGCATAGGCCGGGTGGCTAGCAAGTGTCAGTTTTTAAGCCGCCTGAAGGCTTTTGACATGGCTAAACGGTTAATCTGGGACCTACAATTGAACGTCTCATTCGAGTCACGATAGCGCTTTGTTGGAAATGCCACCCGCGGTCACCCATCCGAAGACTGGCCGCGCCGAACGTAGCTTAATTTCAGTGAACGCTGGTAGACACCAAGTCAAACTACGCTATTTTTTTTTAATTTCAAATAGGTTTGCGTTTGGCCACACACTGCCTGATGTTAAGCAGATAAGCGGTCTAGGATGTAGCACGCTTACCTAGAAGACACCTATTTACTCGGGATTTGAAGACACCTACTTTGTACTTTAGCGGAAAGACAGACTCAGGCAAAGCGTTCCACATTTTGGCTGTTCGTATTCGTTCGTAAGCGTTCATGTTGGCTATGAACGCTTAGTACATGATAAAAGATTATTTATTCCAAAAAATAGCATGACCGACTTCACCCGTGTACAGAATTCGCGAATATTTCGCACGGATTGATGTAACATTGTTTACATTATTGTTGATTTATCAAAAATGGCTCAGCCGATTTCGATGAATGGGACCAATTTCGAAGTATACTTTTTCCAATAAAAAAAGAATTATTGAAATCGGACTACTATGAAAAAAGTTATGCGTGGTAATACATAAAAAAAAAAATTAAAAAATGACGCGTCGAATTGAGTACCTTCTCCGGTTCGTCGGTCAAAAAGGGGTAGGGAAGTCTTAAATATTCAGTATTGGATTGCAAAGGGTTTGCTACAATACGCTCATTGGCTACTTAATCTACAGCAATATTGGTTTCTCTGCCCACACACTGCTCTTTACGACAATGACGACTAATGTTGGTCTAAAACGTTTCTACACCCTTTGTGGAGTGTGGCAAGCCTACAAGATTCGCCATAGTTAGTATCCGCTACAATTTATGGGTCTCCCTTGCTATGCCTGCCTGCCTGCTAATTCTGCTATTCTATTTACGTTGGCGTTCTGACCAAATAGCGAATGCTCGTTGGATTGAGATCTATTATTCCTTTTACAAATGGAATAAGAATCTCAATTTAATAGCAAAATCAGCAGATTATATGAACGCTTAGAGACCAAAGTCAAACAACACTTTCTATAGACCACGAAAATCTAGTTTTACCTTAAAGAAATTAACCCGAAGATCTAGTACGAGATATGGTCCGATATCTTTCGTGCTAAACTGGTCTTCTGAAATGATTGATGTTACTTATACGATAGACTTAATTAAACCGTGGCTACAAGAGATATGTGGCCGAAGTAGCCTTTCCATAATATGTGAATGATATTAAATATTTCAAAAATATTCTTATAATCTAGAGCACGTAATAGAAGATTCCGTGGTCGTTTCAACCATAGGACATCCATTGATGGACTTAGGCCTAGATATATCTCCAATAGGACTTTTTGAAAGCGGCTTATATCCAGAGCGTTCTTGCAGACTTAGTGACGTCCTAGGATGCACTTCACAGATGTAAGATGTAAGATTAAATCATTATTTTTCTCAAAAAATAAGTTAACCGACTTCAACCGTGTACAGAATTCGCGAATAGTTCACACGGATCTATATAGCAATTTTCACATTATTGTTGATTTATCAAAAATGGCTCAGCCGATTTCGATAAAATTTAAATGGGACCAACTATGAAGTATACTCTTTCCAATAAAAAAATAATTATTGAAATCGTACAGTACAGTAAAATGTTATGCGTGGTTAAACACAAAAAAAGCGTCTGCTTGAGTGCATTCTTTTTCGTCGGTCAAAAATATAGATACGAGTACCAAGTAGAGCACATCCTTTTCATAATATAGTCTTACTTAAGATAGCAGCGCTCATAGCGTAGGTTTATTTTCTTATAGGTTTGCGTTTGACTACACACTGCCTGTCGTTAAGCATATAATATGCGGTCTAGGGTGTAACACGCTTATCTAGCAAGAAGATACCTATTTACTAGGTAGTTTGTAAGCTAGTAACATTCACCACAGTCAATCTTCGGATGGGTGACCGCGGCATTTACCTACAACTGGCCGCTGCCGTGACTAGGATGACACATTAAACTCTGTGTCCCGGTTGTTTCAACCGCTTACCCATGTCAGAGACCCGATACCAGCGGGCTTAGCATACGGACCATAAAATAATACTAAGCCCGATTACAGAGGCGCCATCGTAATTATAATAGCTAAATAACATAGTTCTGTTTCTTTTTTACTTTAGGCATTCGATAGAGAGAACGCTTTTTACGTTGCTGTTAAATATACGCTGGCGCCTCTATAATCGGGGCTATTATCGACGTGTCAGAACGTGACAGAGTTATGATGAAGCATATATCTGTCACCTTTGCACACGTCGATAAACTCTTGTCGTGGTCTTGTATGCTAAGCTAGCAGGGCTAGTCATCTCATACGGCCTATAATAAGCTTACCTACTTACATACGAAGTTATCAGTAAACCATATCAGACTGCCATGAAATAATTTCTCGTAGTATTATTCAAGCACCTGCATCACGAGGGTTTTTCCATTCTACGTCAGGAATTAATTTTGCAAATTATACGAACAACTGAGCTCTGATATAAGCACTATTTCTCGCTTTGTTAATCGTACAAAAAATCGAAGAATGTTGTGGATTAACACGTTTTAATTGCTACGTTCTTATACAGGGTCATAGGTATTAAACGCAAAACCTTTTAAGGGCGGGTCTAGTACCGTCTAGTAGTACTACATTTAAACAAACAACTTTTGTTGCAGGACTTGTGGAAAATCACGAAGAAAAATCAGCTTTTTCATACAAAAAGTTCGTCAACGGTAAAATGTACGGAGAAGCGTCTTTTTTTGGGCGAATTTTCAAAAGTCGTTTTACAAAAGGTTTTTGCCTAGATGTACTAGACCCGCCCTTAAAAGGTTTTGCGTTTAATACCTATGACCCTGTAGACGGCTCTACAACTTCTCGTGACGAAATACAATCTTTATATGACATCAGATAGAATTTAGGTGCAGCAGAGCACCCCCGGTTTATGTGGAATATTCAATCATTTATTGCACCAAAAACACATACATCTCTCAGTCTAATTTATAAACTTAGAGTTACATATTTAATTTTATGGACCCTGTTTTAGGGTATTGCAATTGACTTAAACACTAAGGTAAATATAGATAAATAATAGGAACAGTTATCGATTACGGTCAGGGTCTAATTTACTTTGTCTGATTCGCGGTATCGAAACATTTATCTTCTAAGAAGTCCTGTATTGTGTAGTAGCTTTTGGCTATGAGAATCTCTTTTATCTCTCTTTTAAAAACGTTCTCGCTTGTTTCGTTAATAGTCCTAGGTATAGGTAATTTTTCTCTCATCAGTGGTTTAAAAATTACTAGCGACCCACCCCGGCTTCGTACAGGTCTATATACTTATAAACCTTCCTCTTAAATAGTTCTACCTATTAAAAAAGCGTATCAAAATCCGTTGCGTAGTTTTTTAAAAATATAAGCATAGGTACATGGGGACAGAAGGCGGGAAGCGACTTTGTTTTATACTATGTAGTGATGGTGATATTTATACGTAGAGTTTATCCCTTTCGACTACTATATTATTCGACTTATAGGTACATACTCGTGGTGCCGTCCGTGACACGAGTATATTTTTATTTAAAACCAAATAAAAAATATTTATTTAGAATCCGTTATTTAGAAATTCGAATTTCTATAATTTCACTCTCACGAAGTCACAAACAACTTTCTTCTCAATCGATGATAAATTATACTCATTTGCAGCTACAGCGCATAGCGGTATAAACTAGAGTTGCCGGAAAATAGCGGGTTAGACGAATGCAGCAGTCCTGGGAGGTCGAGCATTGATCCTATTTGATCAATGCTTTGGATCAGAGCTGCCAACTGCAACTGTCTTCAATACAAACTAGTAAGGTACTGTGGCTGCTAACATTTGTTTAGGCCACAGTTGCACTACTAGTTTGTATGAGCGTCTGCACGTGCTGTCGGTAGTTGCAGTCAGCAGCTTGGTTCCAAATGGCACCTTTACTTGACGACAGACATGTTTTTTGATTGTATTTATACTAAAAAATCCTAGAATAATTATTTTACGCAAAAAATGGCGAAACCGACTTTCATGGTGTACAAAATTTGAATAGTTCTTTCGAATTAATGTATATAATTTTCACATTATTTTTTTATATTTTATTTTTCAAAAACTGCTTAGTCGATTGCGATAAAATTTAAATGGGACCATCTAGGAAGTCTACCATATCGAACTAAAAAATATACTACATAATCTATATAAATATAATAATAAAATAATACCCTATCGAACTAAAAAATACTGATTCGGTTCATAATTGGCGAAAACATCGATGAACATACACAAAAAGGAGGAGGTTCTATTCTGTGGGTACACACAGACGAACATAGAACCTCCTCCTTTTTGGAAGTCGCTTAAAAAAGATGATCCATGCAAAAGCTTCATCGACTCTCGGCAAAATGTATGGAACAGCCGAATTTTTCGCGATTTCTGAGTTGGCTTCGTAGTAAAAGTTGGTCATCATTAATACTATGGTGAATAGAACATGTCCATTGTCCGTAGCCTAGAAAAACACACTGTAGAAATAAACTGGACAAGGACATCAAATAATTGAACTCATTTTATCCACCAGACAAAAAGCATGTTTGAAGCTGACCTAGCTGTAATTTCAATTTCTCTAATTCTATTATGAACAAAAACACACAATGGAAACTATTAGTACTTATATTTATAGTCTATTGATTATTCGTAATAGCAGCTATAGTCGTGCAAGGCCTAGGTTGAGGTCAGACAAATATAAATATTGCGCAATTTTACATGTGAAAGTTAGTACGATAGGTATAGGTTAGACTCAGACCAATTTTTTTATTTCGTCTGAAGATAGAAGCAAAGAAACGTACCTACGTTTCTTTGCTTCTATCTTATATCTCAGACGAAATAAAAAAATTGGTCTCAGTCTTATACACAAAAGTGAATCAACTGATTTTCACCTAGTTTTCAGTTGATACACTTTTCTGCATTCTGACCATTATTTTGGATTTTAGATATATCTATGTACCTACTTCTTATACCGTACCTATTCATAGTCGCTAAATGAGTTTTTGTAAACTGACAATGAGCAGTTTCTCTATAAATGACAAAAAAAATGAATTTCGCGCGCTGACCTAGTGAAATCCCCTTAACTTTGAAATTGAGCTTGGTAAAGCGTAAAACTGCTTGAAGAGGTCACGAATGTTACGATCACTATACAAAGATCTTGCAAAATGGGATTAGAGATCAGACTGTGTACAGTGGCTCAAAAAATCATTAAAATATGGTAAATAAATGCGCAGAGTAAAACAACCGCATTTAATGCTTAATTTGAATGGAATTTCATATTTTCTAATTTAATTTTTGCTTAAGGCCGCCATCATGCGGCTATATTTTAAAAGCAATGTCAAATACCTAAGATAAAAAGATCCGAGAGCACGAAAATCTTTTAAATGAAGATTGTTATGAAAAAAAAAGTAAGAGAATCAGTTTTTAAAACAAATAGAGCTAATAATTGAATACTGTACAAGGTAATGACCTAAGCTCGATATATTTTTGCATCATTTCGTTTCACAAATTAGGGAGCTTACACAGGCGAAAATTGGCGCCTGAGGGGCTCATTGTCCTCTGGCGCAATACCCACCACTAGGAGGTGATCGGGAACACTTCTTTACTTTTCAATTATAATCTAACAGAATAGATGTTTGTTGCCAAACAATTAGATTGTGTACACATGTACAGTTTTTTATGATACATTTGGTCATAAAGTATTTTTAGATATAACTTGAGTAAAAAATTAATTGCTTCTGCTAATCGGTACATGTTTTATCTGTTTTGGTGGGTTACAGAAAGAGTTATTTTTGTGATACACATTTCAAAAATTCGTCGCGAATGCAGGACCCGAACCTTGCGTCTTCGGATCACTAGTCCGACGCTCGCAGATTTTTGATATGTGTATCCCAAATTAACTCTTTGAGATAAACCTAGTGACGGATGCACTATAAAATTAAAATCATTTCATGGCATTTTCAGATTTGTAAATACCTAATTTTATTTTGTTAAAGGTGTTTAGCAAGTACTTTTGTGACTTATGAGTGACTTATCACAGAATAAATAAAACTAGTGCAGAAGAATCACTCTGAGACAACAATAGGGTATTTGACTAGTTTTTGGAAATCGTTTTAAATTATTCGTTAGTACATACTAAGCACACTACTTTTATATTTCCGAGAGATCAACTGTATTAACAATGAAAATCAGTGTTAAAGAATAGATATTCAAGATCCTACCAAAAACGACGTTCTGTAATGGCGCTGGTCTTTGACGTCACTCACGAGTAAACAACGTTAGTTAATACTGGTAAATACGCTAGTTCACATCTAAAAATAAACAAGAAATACTTTAAAAGTAAATTACAGATCCAATAATATTACTCCGAAATCACAAAACACAAATTTCACAAACAACAGTCAATCGAGAAATTCTTGTTTACCAGCACGTGACGTCACCAGAGTTGCCGCCCTTCTTAGAGCGTTTCCGTCACAGATAAAATATCAAAAAAAAATCGTATTTTATTTCGTTCGATTTGCGAAAATTAGACATATTTTAGTTTAAATAAAGTGAAATATGTCTTTTTCAGGCTATTATCTGTATGGATTACCAAAATTAATTGAATATTTCAATGTTGTCAAATAGCCTATTATACAAATAGCGACCTTTGCGCCGACGTAATAAAGTGTAATTCAATTCGCATAATATCCGAAATTCATCATTAAAAAATTAAAAAGTTTCAAAATTCCGTTCTAACTTACATACTCAAATTTTCTCTCACTAACATAATTCTGTTAATGTCTAGCATGAAAAATATAATGTCAGTGCCCTGAAATAATGTAGGTGTCGCGCCCGAACGCACCTAAACTGAGGAGTGACAAATTCCTGCTTATATGTAAGAAAACTAAATTTTTGCAAGGTTAACTGGCTCAGAATGTATGGAATCCGAAAAACACTATGCCTATAAAATTTACTAAAACACATTCGTCATAAAAACCCTCAAATATGTTTGTACAGATTTTAATGTTTAAGTTTGTTTAGCACTTATTACAATTGGAATGAGGAATGATTTCAATTACATCATGTGTAGGTATGGATAAGTTTTGTGATCAATATAGTGGAAACTCTTTAAAATGAAGGTCATTACTCTTTGTATTGTATTAGTGTATTAGTGAATAAAAATAATATAGAGCTTTAAGCATTGAGTAAATTAACCAAATTGGACTACATTATAGTGAGGGCACCATTACATTATTTGAGGTCTGTTATAAAGTTTTCTCTGTACAGTACCATTCCAGCCTTTTTGATAGTCCACTGCAGGACGTAGGCCTGCCCATGAAGGTTTTCTCTGTAGTTAAAAATAAAAAAATAAAACTTACCAGTTTCTCCTCATCAAAATCAGCCTTCCTGTTGGTTGAATGGTGATCACTGGCAGCTGAGGCACCAGATGCTTCACTTTCCGCTTCTGATGAACTGGTCTCTTCAGGGCTGCTCTCCTCACTAGAGTTGTCTTCTTCAAGCATTGCAGGACGACTGGGGTCCGATATTAGAAGTGCAGTCAAACCATTTTCAAGTCTGATAGTCCTGGAGAAACATATTTGCATATAAATTTAAAAAAAAATTGTAAGAACAAATTGTTTTGTGAAAAAATTATTTGTACAAAATCAAATTGTTTTTATATTTTTCGTATTTTGTTTACAATATGCATAATGGTTCTGATTTTTTTGCACTATCATTTCAAATGTTATTTACCTCTTGACCCACTGTTGGGCTATGTCCGAATCCTAGTTTTGGCAGTTTTATCTCAGAAATAAAATAATTTTTAAATAAAATTAAAAAAAACAAAACGTTGCGCAACTAATTAAAGTTCGGACTGTAAAGCAGGAAATTTAGGTAAGTAAATATTTGAAATAATGAGAGACCTAAGGATGGTAATATAGTTATTATATGTAATTATCGTTTTATTTTGTGAAACACTAAGGTATTTCAAAAGATTCATTCATAAATAAAATAATATTATTGAAGTTACTCACTTATAAATTTTCTTATCAGCTTCGGATTTTATAGGAGAAGACAAAACCTCAACTTTCTCCTTCCTCGGAGACATTGTTTTATCAGGTTGTTTTCCACGATTATTCACTACCTTCACCTCAGGCCTAAATCGAGGGGTTGAACGAAAATTGCTTCTTTTGGACATTGCACACAACGTGAGATTTGTTTGCAGATAACCAGATGTTTTTTGAATGAAATTCAACAAGAATTTTGACATTTATTTATTGGCGCATGGCGCAGAATTGCCATTGCTAACAAAAAAGTTTACATTATCTATTTAGCTGGTAAATTCCAGTACTTGCAACACTAAAAAAATCCCATTCACGGTCCGGTCTTACGTTCCGGACTACATCGAAGAAAATCCAAATAGAAAACAAATATTTACAAAAAATATTACAAAAATGAACAATAATAAATTAATAAGCAACTAAAATTACGGATTTTTGTCTGGCCGCTGTGATGGCCGCATCATTTTAATCTTCTAAGTGATGTGTCAACTACGGGTCTGTGTATGGAAGGCTTAAATCTATTTTTTTAATAAACGTGTTTTACCCAATGGTTTTACCACAGGTTGTAATCTTCGAGCATATACCAAAGGAAATGTTAACGTAAGGCGTACCCCTCTGCTGGCCATTTGCCGCTCCTCGGCCATACACGTTAAGGCTCCTTTACACACAGGCGGTACGAGCGGTATAGCAGACGGGCGGGCATCTGTATTGTACTGGTTATATAAGAAGGGCTCACACAGGTCCGGTCGCGGTACTGCCGTACCGCCCTTTACCGCTCGTACCGCTCTACCGCTCGTACCGCCTGTGTTTGATGGAGCCTTTATATAAAACTATTTCACTCGCGACCGCGGCCATTGGGTGTCGTTTCGTGTCGCGAAGAAGTGCTCCGTGAAAATGTTGTGTTTTACAGCCATGTTATACTTATCTTATATTCTGGATGGCAACACTGGACCAAAATTTAAAATGGAAAGCGGTGAAGTTTTGTTTTGGTTGATTTATTTTTGTTGATTTTGCATTAACTTCGAAATACTGTTGATTTACTTAAATAACCACTTTAAGTTCTGTATGTCGACAAGAAATTCAATATGGACCAATCGCTTTCCGGGAGTGATATTTCACTGTCTCCGTCACAAATATTGGAACGACTGCAAATTCTGCGACAGCTTCAGTTAATGCAGCGCGGGAAACTACAGAAACAACGTTTGCAATACCAGGAGACCACTGAAAGCTCGTCATGTATCACAGAAATGATAAGCCACTTCACCAACAGCACAAATTCGACGAGCTACAATACATTTCGGAGTTTATTACAGACTTCACAAAACGTGATAGATCAGGGGTCACCGAACACATCTCAGAAAGTCCAAGAAAAAGATTTGATTGAGGGAGTTGAAGTACTCAACTTATCACAAGAATCAGAGTTTATCATAAACACTCCAACATCAGGCAGAAGTAGAACCTCAGGTAATTCCAATTCTCATACAAAAGAATCATCCACTTGCAATGAAAATGCCATCAGTATGGAACCTATTAAAAAAAAGAATGAGATTACTCTTGACGAAATGCCTATACTTACTCCAAAGAAAAACTTTGAAAGTTTAATTATAGAAAAACTAGAAAGTGAAAAAACTGCTGCTACCAAAAAAAGTCCTAGAATAAGTAAAATACAGAAGAAACCATTTCTGCGGCGTGGTGAAGGTATGGCTAGGTTTGGGGTAAAGAAGAATGACCTAGTCATAATGAGTACCAAGTCTCTGCCTTGGAAAAAAAACAAGGTAGTATCAACAAAACCTGCTCAACCAAATCTAAAACAACTTGGAAATGAAAATATAGATATCAACATCATTATCCCTCATCTGAAATTAAATTCAAATCGAAAATCCCAAACAACTGTCACTGAGAAAAATAATGATATCCAAAGTGAAAGCAATATCTCCTTGGCTGTTACAAGTAGTTATAAGTCATCCAAAGATTACAACACCTCCAACAGTAGTAAACATACAGAAAACCAAGTCCCAGATGTGATCATACAGATGCCAAAAGGAAAGCATCCTGTGCTAGCCAACAAAGGTAAAACATGGGCATCGGTCTTAACAGCAGAGCAAAGTGATTTCCTCATGCAACTCAAGCAGAGTGAATATTACAAAAACTTTACATCACCAACAAAAAGCACAGTTTCTGATATGAGCTGTGATGAAAATGCTTCCAAACTGAGTCAAGAGAAAGAAGCTGCGGAGCAGAACCTCTTTGATCTTCTAGAAAATAAAGTATCCCATGACAGTTTTAGCATGAACACATCATTTTTCAACCGCCTTTTAAGGAGAAACCAACTGGAATGCTCTGGAGAAAGTACACCAATTGTAATGCAAAAATGTCTGGCTGACAATCCAAATCTCATGCACATCTTCCCCAACGGAAACAAGCATAAAAATGATTCTTACAATGGTGCAGACACATGTCAAAGTGATTACACAGAGTGCTGCAGCGATGCTTGCTCCTCAGTTTCCAGCTGTTGTTCCTGCAAAACCGTAGAACCGGCAACACCTCAACCCTGTAAAAAAGATGCTCAAAATAAGGTTGCAAACAAAAATATGAGAAAAGAAGTCCGAATAAAAATAAATGAAAGTGACAAAAACTGTCAACATGAAATTGACAATGAACACAAAGTCATGAAAGCCAATATGGAAGAAATGAACTCAAAATTGATAACAACAAGTGAAATTTTAAAAGACAGACTCCGGGAGCTTGAAGATGAAATCGAAACATTCAGAAAAGAAAACATGACCTTAAACAAAATGAAAGAAGAAGTTGATGCAGAAAGACAAAAGTTCTACGAAGAGAAGAATACTTTTGAACAGAAGTTTAATGAAGAAAAAATCCTGTCTGAATATTATTTAGCCGAGGAAAAAGAAAAGCTTAACAAACAGAAACAAATGTATGAAAGGTATGTTAGAGAAATGAGAGGAAGACTGAATAAAAAAGAAAAAGATGAAGTAGTAAATCTTAGACAAGAAATACATAATCTCAAAGAAGAAATTAGATTAAAAGATGCAAAGTCCACTTCCACAATAGCTAGACTGCGCAATCAATTGAAGATAATGGAGAAAGAAAAGACTGAATTACAAAGTGAAGTTGAGAAACTAAAGAAAGAAAACAGAAGAATACAGCATAGTAATGAAATAACTAGACGAATGACTAATATGAAATATTTAGAACAGATCAATAAAAAGCTATCTAATATGAATAAAGAATCTCTACCAGAAGTGGAGACAAGTAGTGACGTCAAGTACAAAGATTATGAAATTGAAAGACAAAGCAGAAGTAGAAAGGTCCAACAAACTAATAAAGGCGCTATTAGACCAAGAGCCAAAAGTGTCCCGAATCTAAAAGTTACATCCAGATATGCAAAGTATTTTAGTCAAAGAGATGCTATAACCCCCAAAGATGGACCACCAAATACAACATTGAATGACGAAAGATTTACTGCCACAGCATATAACTCTGACAATGATGCTACTACAGACACAGAAATAGATAATGAATTCCAATTTGACAATGCTGAATGCGACAGTGACAATAATTTGGAGAAAATATATATTGAGACATTCAAGTCTGGATCTCCGAAAAACAATAGATCAAAAGCTAGCAGCCATACTAACAGAGAAAAAGAAAGGAAAAATAGCAATAATTATTTATCCGATCATAATTCTGCACACAGTACAAATGGTTTCTTCTTGCGGAAGTCTAATTCAAGTTCTTCAACTAGAGATTCTAAATCGCCAGTAAATATATCAATTTCTTCCCAAGATAGTTCATTAAATAAAAGATCTGAAAACCACTTGAAATCCCCTGTCTCAATTTTAAGTAACAGGTCAAATCAAAGGTCTCCGATTGATTCTCAAGCCTCAACTAAACATTCTGGATCTAACCATACATATACATCAAAGTCTGCTATATCTGTGAGTAACCCGTCTTCTCAGAGGTCAGCAACTGTTATACACAAAGATATCTACCAAGATAAGTTGTTGACCATCAGTCCTGAACCTTCGAGCAGTAAAACTAGTTTGACAAAAACTACCCTCAATCCTACAGAGATCAGAAAACCTGATGGTTCCAGAGAATTAAGGTTCCCAAATGGTAATGTGAAGCACATTTCAGCAGACGGAAAGTACACCAAGTTTCTTTACTACAATGGAGATGTGAAGGAAAATTTTTACAATGAGGGTAGAATCAAATATTTTTATGCGGAGAACAAAACTTATCACACTACACATGCAGATGGGCTGGAGGTGTTGGAATTTCCTGAGTAAGTTCAAATGCTTTGTGTTATGAATGTAAGTAAAAAATGAAAAAAAAAATCACGTCCAGCCATTGACACGAAATGAATGAATAATTGAATGTAAGTTTTTTAGTTCTGACTTCTGTTTACAAAACCAGGCCGTCTGTAAACATTTAGTCAATTAGTATGAATTTATTATTTCTATGAGACTACTGTTTTATGTGATTTTCAGAATATGTCAAATTGACCGATGCAGTCTGCATCATGCGACGATTTTGCTTTTGCCAGTCAGGATGTACAGTTTTAATTACAGGTCGCATTTTTCGACAAATGACGAAACTTGGGATAGGCCGAATCATATAAGTCGGCGGATGTGAAGTTAACTACAAGCTGCGCAAATATCCAATCCTGACAGAAGCTCACATAACGCTGTGCGTTGATTGACTTTCGCGCAGCCTGTAGCTAACTTCAGATTCGCCGACTTATATGATTCGGCATATTATTACACATATCAGCATATAATTATGTATATCATATAAGATTTGTGTATACAAGAAGTTGTAGTTAAGTACTAATTTGATCTCTTATTTTTCTAGTGGCCAAGTCGAGAAGCGCTACAAAGATGGTTCCTCCGAAGTCCGGCTTCCAAACGGCTGCATCCGCTACCAAGATCCGAAGAACGAGCACGTGAGAGAGGAGTGGCGCTACCCGGACGGCTCGGCTCTCACTGTAGCGGCCAATGGGGAGAAACGGATTGTCTTTCCTAGCGGACAGATTGAAGTTCATGCCAATGATCATAAGGTAACTTTCTATGTGTGTCTTTCATGTAGTAAAGTGGCAGACATGCCTCCTAATTAATTAAATAATAATTATTAAGATTTACAGAACCTATATAAGGCCTCTGCTAGAGTATGGGTTCCAGGTGTGGAGTCCTTACTTTAAAAAGGATATTGAGCTTGAAAGTGCACAAAGAAAATCCACCAGGATTCCAAATGCTCTGCGCCGCAAAACCTATGAAGATAGGTTAAAAGCTCTTCGTCTCACGACCCTCGAAGAACGACGAATGCGTGGAGACCTAATTGAGACTTTCAAGATTCTCAATGGCTTCTATAATCTTCCGCATATTCACGACATGTACACCTTAAACGAAAATATGCGGGATAGGAGACGCCATAAATTTATCTTGCAGCCTACACCATCACAAACCAACACTGCACACCACATCCTCTGCAATAGAGTTGTCTACAACTGGAATAGGTTGCCTGAGAATGTAATCTCAGCAAGAACTATAAACACATTTAAGAATAGACTGGACCTTTGGATAAAGAAGGAAAAACATTCTTTAACAGATAAATACTAATTATATTTGATTCTGCTTGATATAGGCACATCAGTATACACTGCTCGCCTATAAACAAATAAATAAATAAATAATTCTAGCGTTCTCCAGACAGCTGTGGGCTAGTCATAAACCAGTCGCAGATCTTGATATACAAATATTTCGGCTACGTCATTAGTACACCTGTTGGAAATCACTGATATCTGTGGACAGAATACAACATCAGAGACATCTTGGAAGCATGTAGTTTTGTGCAAAAAAAGAAGCGTCGTAGGTGAGGTCGCCCGTGTGCCATTTTACTAATTTTATTGCATTGACAACACTGGTCTATTATTCCTAGTATAACTACACGGGTTTGATACTTGGTAGACACCAACTCGGTTTTCATCAGTAGACGCGCGTCTACCAAGTAGTCGGTATACTGAGCGCCACACAAATTGTAAGATGGGAAGCTAGCCGCAGAGAGCTGCGCAAACGCCAAAATATAGACGTTAGCGGGTGCCAGAGAGACGAGACGCCGGCGCACACCCGCCCGCCAACCTCGCGCCTCCCGCACTCCCTACGCCCGAGCTCTCTACTTCGCCTTTTGTATAGGCATTGTGCACACATGCGCAATAATTAGCGAATCACGGCGAAGTGTCATCTGCGGCTAACTTCCCATCTTTCAATTTGTGTGGCGCTCAGTATACCAAGGTACCGACTGCAGCTGATTATACTCCATAAAATTTAACTTGATCTCTGCGACAGCTGTCAGAAAAATCACGCCTATGAAGTCCTGACTTTCTTAATAGTGCAGACAGTACCTGTCGATGTCATACTTTATGGGCATGCCAATTAGTGATGGGCGACGAATGATCGTGACCACAGAGTTTTAGATAGAGTTTTATTTAAAATATCGATAGTTTATACTAACGATATTTTAAATAAAACTTAATTTATCATTAATTTTATTGTATATTTTAATATCATAACATTTTTTACATGTGTAATTAAATTAAACCCAATTATATGTTACATTAGCATCGATAATAGTGAAAAACGTTGATAAATGCTACCGTTACATTATTATGAGTATTTAATTAATATCATAAAATTATTTACATGTGTACATACTTGATCTTAAATAATAGTAAGTAAATAAAATCCAATTTGTCACCTTCAACTATTGATTCGATTTCATTACAACATTGTTTGAAAATTGATTTTTTCCAACACTATCTCAACTCTAAAAATGTCAATCTTCTATGTCAATGTCACTGTCGCAGAGATCAAGTTAAATTTTATAGAGTGAATCTTATGGTTAGTTCAACGTAACGCCACGCCGGTTCTCTTTTTGCACAAACTCTATGAGTATATCTATACATCCTCTCCTGGAAAGGTCAGCACAAAACCGACAAAACTGGAAACCTCGAAAAGAGACCTTTGCCCAACAATAGCACACCACAGGCTCATAAACAAACAAACATGTTTAAAGACAAAAGCAACAATATTAAGCTTCCCATTTTACTTATTTTCAGCGCCGCGAGTTCCCCGACGGTACAGTAAAGCTGGTGTACCACGACGGAACCTCGGAGACTCGGTACGCATCCGGCAGGGTTCGAATAAAGGATAAACACGGAAATCTCATTATGGACTCGGCGTCTAGGTGACACCTCATCTCGCAGACACACAAATGCCATTAACATATGTAATAGCAAAGGATGACCAAACGCCAGTGGCGGATTTACACATTTGCCGCCCCTAAAGTTCTACAATACGAGACGTTGGATGGATTTTCGACCACATTTCCAAGACAATTTTGTCACAAAATTGCCGCCCCCGAAAATCTGCCGCTCTTGGCTTCAGCCTACTCAGCCATAATATTATGTTCGGCCATAGCTAAGAAACTCCTCCATCGACGTTTTTCATAGCGACAGGACGCGGCATTTTGTAGCTAATATATGGTGATATTTGCGCACGACTATCTCATATATTCCCCTCCTATGATAAATAAGTGAGGAGCTGGCGAACAAAAGCGGATATGTCCCATTATTAATTTTTTACAGGAGGTAAAAAACTAAATTAGAAGCTAGAGTTCAATTTTTTTCACACATTTGCTTCTCCATCAATTTATAATCATATTCCCGTTTTTAGTTTGTATAAATTGGGGCCCATTAAAGTTATTTTTTATTTTTTTAGGACAAGTCTGTTTCTGCTTGAAAATGCAGTTTTTGATGTTTAATTTGTATGTTTTAGAACCGATTTTGATTACCAATGTCTACAAAAATTTATAGATGGGTACACTAAGAACCCGAAAATGATATAAAAAATAAAAATCCCACTGTGGACATCCGCCTTTCTTCACCAGCTCCTCAAGTGTATGAGCCATGTACGCGTTGTGCACGGTGTTATTCATAGAATTGACAATACACTTGCTAGGTTTAGATCTCGGACAGCCGATAATGTGTGAAATAGTTTTTTAAATACATTCACATTTATTCGAAGCGAATTTAATTTTGGTTCCATCTTTTGAAGAGTGGTGAGCACACGGACAAAAGCTCTATTATGGGCGAATATATGTGATTGATGTTTGTTACTTTCCAAATTATTTTTGAAGTTGTATACGATGTAAATATTATTCTTGTAACTATGATGAATATTTTGTGCCAATGTTGTTTGTAATGAATTTTATGTAAGTTGTAATTTAAATATTTTATAACTAGTATTTAAATTTTGTAAGGATAAGAACTTTATAAATTAAAATATGTTATTATGAACATTTCTCTTTTAATTAACCCCAAATGTGCCCTTAAAGATACTGGTATCTAAACTTCCTCAGAACCATTCAAATTCGGCTGGTACCCTTATCCCTATATATCGAGTTATCCCCCTGAAAGCAATGTGTGGTTCTTTAACCTGCCAATGCAATTTAATACATTCCTATTTTGCTAAAGTAGCTTAGTACATAATATAGATTATTTCTAAGTCGTTTGCGCATAGCAAGGTATAGGCGTATTTTTTAAGTGAGCGCTCAACTAAAGCGCCTTGTAGTTATGTATGTATTCGACCGTACAGCATTTGATGAAAATACTTACCATAAAAGTGGCCCTCGCTCGTGTCAGTTTCTAACTCACCTGAGCCTTAGTATAGGTTTTGTATAGTTTACTTATACTTGCGCATTAGTGTGAGCTGTATACGTTATTGTTAGTTCTTCCTCGTTTCCGCCAGGGGCGCTGTACTAAAATGTATGGAGGCATACGATAACCTACTGTAGTATATCAATTTACGTGTAAACCTGGAATAACTAACCCCTCTGCACGGGAGGCATGGCAAAGGGACAAATAGTCTTTCCACCATTTTATCCCCTCAAAGAGGAAATAAAGTATGGATTGACAATAACAGCTGACATTAAATGTGGATAATATTATTTTCTCTCCTTGCCGTGCTACCCGGGCAGGTTTTGCATAGTTTACTTATACTTGCGCGTGGCTCCATACATTTTTGTTAGTTCTTCCTCGTTTCCGCCAGGGGCGCTGTACTAAAATGTATGGAGGTATTCGATAACCTACTGTAGTTTCAATTTACGTGTAAACCTGGAATAACTAACCCCTCAAGTTTTGCATAGTTTACTTATACTTGCGCGTTTGCGTGAGGCTCCATACATTTTTGTTAGTTCTTCCTCGTTTCCGCCAGGGACGCTGCACTAAAATGTATGGAGACATGTGGAAACTACTGTAGTTTCAATTTACTTGTAAACTTGAAGGTACTAACCCCTCTGGCCTTTGACATGGCTAAACGGTTAAAACAGCCGGGACCTACAATTTAACGTGTCATCCGAGCTACGGTAGTGCTCAGTTCCAAATGCCACTCGCGGTCACCAATCCGAAGACTGACCGTTGCTTAACTTTGATGATCGCTAACGAATACCTGGTCAAACTACGCTATAAGCACTACAATACTTGTCATGTGGTGCGGATAGGTGCGCAGGACTTTGCATACGACCCATATAAAGATTGTTTGCGGCGCGTGTGGTTCCTGTGGCGCGTCTAGATGCGCATTACCATAAAAAAAACTGTGACCTGGTATCACCCGGTCTATACACTGTTAAAAAGAAAGAACAAGTCACAATCATTCTATTTTATTCCTTATTCTAAGCTACGTTACAGTGCACATTCAACTAGCAGTAATCTGGAACCTAGTTTGAGAGCTAGGCTTGGGGATGCCTTCTAGCTTGAAGTTGATAGGCTTCATGCTCTCTTCAGTTCCGAAGACCTTCTTGAGCGCTTCTCGTGCTGCCATGTCTTTGGCGACAGCCACTGTCTCTCCGAAACCTTAAATCATTATAGAAATTGAGATAATAGCTAATCTTTTAATTAAGGCTCGCTACCCGAGCACCCACTGGCTTCACCCACCGGTGGGTGTAAGTGGTATATTAATAGGTCTAAATAATATGTTACTTAGTTAGTTTTAATAAACAATTGACATATCATATTATTTTTCATTTTAAAATTATCATCAAAATAAATCGAAATTTTTATAATTAATTCCAACTATGACGCGGTGGGTACACGGGTAAACAGGATTTACCCCTACACCCACCGGTGGGTGAAGCCAGTGGGTGGACCCTTAATTAACATGAGATTAAAGTTTAATTTATATCAGTACTAATTACAATATAGTAATAACGTAATTGGTATAGGCCGAAATCAAACTTTTTGGCGGCTGTGAATTTGCTACTAGCTGCACACATCCCCTCTCTTGCGCCGTTAACATATGAGTATATTGCTACTGCGCAACCACTCGCGCCATGTCCACAGCCGCCAAGAAGTTTGATTCAGCCTATGCTCTTCTTATATTATAGTTACGAGCTGTACTTCTCACACATATTTTCTACCATACCTGAGGAGATCAACTGCTTGTCAACATATAAGCCAACTCTGAAACAAGCTAGCAGGGTGTGTTTTCCGGCCTCACCAATGAGCCTCGGTTCAATGGTAGTTCCATCCTTCTCCACAATACTTATCAGTACTGCCCATGGGTCTTCTATGTGATAGTACTCGTTTACATCTTGTCCTGGAATATAGGTTTTGATTATAAACTTACAATACTACCTCCCTGACTGAAGAGCATTCACGGTAATGTAACAGTTTGTATTCAACTTAGGCATTATGTAACAAATGTAAAATAATTCTCAGTTCTCCTCCTTCAGTGATGTAATATTAAAGTATGTAATGTTACAGCTGCGAATGCTCCACATGAGATGATTTTTGTGAAGCACCTGTCCATAGACAACTTTAATGTGCTTGTGACTCAATCAGTGCCGGATTATCCCTGAGGCAGATTAGGCTATTGCCTAGGGGCCCCGGATCGACTAGGGGCCCCTTGATCGCAAAAATAACTAGACAATTGCGAGTTAGGCTGGACTACCAAGGGCCGAACAGAGTGCTTCCACTCTGCCCCACCAAAGCGCCCCACTGGTGGGGCAGATTCCACTCCTTCATTTTTTGGTGTGGAATCTGCCCCACTCATCCCATCTTGGTGGGGCAGATTCCACTCACTTTTTAACCCACCAGGGGTGTCGCATGATTTTAAATTAAATTATTAGTGCCATGAAGTGCGAAATTCGACTTCAAAATTTTAATCATTACAACGCCCCACCAAAAGAAAAGATAAGTGAAGACATTAAATCCAAAATATTAAGAAGATTATAAACTGAAAGCACAATTATCTGAAGTCAAAAATTAGGGATTGTATGTAGTTATAGTATTTATGACGCAAATATTTTCGAAGTCATCGTAAAGTAAAAGAAAATTATAAACTTTAAGTTATCATTCAATTCAGCTACAAAAAACAGTGAGGCCAAAGAAGTCATCGTGTTCCCTGTTGACAGTGCTGCTACAATCTACGCACTTAAAAACTTCTAGAGTTGTTGCTGAATGTCATGAACGCTTCAAACTGTTTCAACTTAACACAGAACAATTGTGCGCTGGATAAAGAGTCACAGAACATGTTCAAGCAACAACAAAGCCGACACCCTGGCCAAAGAGGGCACGAAAAAACAGGTAGGGGACGAGGCAACTAAACACTTTAAGTCAATAGCGGCGGAAGAGCGCGTGTTGCTGTGTTGTCATACCAAAGAAGAATAACAGAATATGTGGAACAAAAGGGAAGATTGCAAACACTTTAAGGTTGCTTAGAGTGCTTCCACTCTGCCCCACCAAAGCGCCCCACTGGTGGGGCAGATTCCACTCCTTAATTTTTTTGGAGTGGAATCTGCCCCACTCATCCCATCTTGGTGGGGTAGATTCCACTCACTTTTTAACCCACCAGGGGTGTCGCATGATTTTAAATTAAATTATTAGTGCCATGAAGTGCAAAATTCAACTTCAAAATTTTAAACATTATAACGCCCCACCAAAAGTACAGATAAGTGACGACATTGAATCCAAAATATTAAGAAGATTGTAAACTAAAAGCACAATTATCTGAATTCAAAAATTTCAGATTGTATGTAGTTATAGTATTTATGTCGCAAATATTTTCGAAGTCATCGTAAAGTAAAAGAAAATTAAAAATTGCATATTATCCAATTATAATAATCTATTCATTGTAATGATCTTTAATAATATATTCGAGATTTTATCTCAGTTAGCAAGTTACTTGAATAGTATGTATAGCATCTATTATTATTTTAGACCAGATAAATATCACATAAACCTAATGCACACTAAAAATCTAACATTGCTTTAATTATAGTGTTGCAGAAATAAATCTTGTAGGATTTCTAGAAAGTCTCACCTATGTTACACTTAGGTCAAGGTCACAGCACTACCTCGTAACCTCTGTGTCTGGGTGTTATTTAGTTACTATCTATATAAGTACGTATTTAAAAATAAGTATATGTAGTATATCAGTCTCTGGCAGCCATATCACAAGCTTTGCTTATTTTGGGGTCAGAGGCCGTGTGTAAGATGTCCCAAAAAAAATATTAATTTATATTTCCTTCATATCTTATTCAGACGCAAGGCCAAGCCTTATTTACAAACCCATAAAGGTTACTAAGAAAGCAGACATTTTACTCTACCAAGTAATATGTGAATTGTATAAGCATAGGCCACAAGATTTTGAAAAAAGGTTTTTTTATAATTAGTAGTTTATGTAATTAAAATTTGCACCTATTACAAATGATAAACGTTTCCATCTTAATTGCAACCTTTATTATGTGAATTAACTATACAGGGTTATTTCTAATTAATTACCATGCTTTAAGGGGCTTATTCTGTAAATCAAATTCTGTATATTTGTTCAACGACTTTTGTCCAAATCTCAATAAAAAGTTATTGTTCCATAGAAAAATATCGTTCACTCTTGACAAAATGTATGGAACAGCTGTTTTTTTTTCAGTTTTCACAAATGTTGCAGAACAAAAGTTGTTAGTTTTGAAGTAGAGAAGGATGCTAATTGATTAGAAATAACCCTGAATTTTCTGCATTAATACGTTAATCACAACTTATGTATGTTAGTATACAGGTTGGAGAGATGACGCCGACATTAATTTGACCCACATGTAGTACTAGTAACTAGTAGTGGATTGTCAGGGCTTTTTAGTTTATACAAACGTCTATTTAAAATTCAGTGACCAGGTATGAGTCCTACCAGAAGTCGGAGGTACTTGCCACTGCAACTTCAATAGGTCGTTTGTGATGTTTCTATTTAATCTAAGCAACCTTAAAGTGTTTGCAATCAAAAAAAATATTAATTTATATTTCCTTCATATCTTATTCAGACGCAAGGCCAAGCCTTATTTACAAACCCATGAAGGTTACTAAGAAAGCAGACATTTTACTCTACCAAGTAATATGTGAATTGTATAAGCATAGGCCACAAGATTTTGAAAAAAGGTTTTTTTATAATTAGTAGTTTATGTAATTAAAATTTGCACCTATTACAAATGATAAACGTTTCCATCTTAATTGCAACCTTTATTATGTGAATTAACTATACAGGGTTATTTCTAATTAATTACCATGCTTTAAGGGGCTTATTCTGTAAATCAAATTCTGTATATTTGTTCAACGACTTTTGTCCAAATCTCAATAAAAAGTTATTGTTCCATAGAAAAATATCGTTCACTCTTGACAAAATGTATGGAACAGCTGTTTTTTTTTCAGTTTTCACAAATGTTGCAGAACAAAAGTTGTTAGTTTTGAAGTAGAGAAGGATGCTAATTGATTAGAAATAACCCTGAATTTTCTGCATTAATACGTTAATCACAACTTATGTATGTTAGTATACAGGTTGGAGAGATGACGCCGACATTAATTTGACCCACATGTAGTACTAGTAACTAGTAGTGGATTGTCAGGGCTTTTTAGTTTATACAAACGTCTATTTAAAATTCAGTGACCAGGTATGAGTCCTACCAGAAGTCGGAGGTACTTGCCACTGCAACTTCAATAGGTCGTTTGTGATGTTTCTATTTAATCTAAGCAACCTTAAAGTGTTTGCAATCTTCCCTTTTGTTCCACATATTCTGTTATTCTTCTTTGGTATGACAACACAGCAACACGCGCTCTTCCGCCGCTATTGAGTTAAAGTGTTTAGTTGCCTCGTCCCCTACCTGTTTTTTCGTGCCCTCTTTGGCCAGGGTGTCGGCTTTGTTGTTGCTTGAACATGTTCTGTGACTCTTTATCCAGCGCACAATTGTTCTGTGTTAAGTTGAAACAGTTTGAAGTGTTCATGACATTCAGCAACAACTCTAGAAGTTTTTAAGTGCGTAGATTGTAGCAGCACTGTCAACAGGGAACACGATGACTTCTTTGGCCTCACTGTTTTTTGTAGCTGAATTGAATGATAACTTAAAGTTTATAATTTTCTTTTACTTTACGATGACTTCGAAAATATTTGCGTCATAAATACTATAACTACATACAATCCGTAATTTTTGACTTCAGATAATTGTGCTTTCAGTTTATAATCTTCTTAATATTTTGGATTTAATGTCTTCACTTATCTTTTCTTTTGGTGGGGCGTTGTAATGATTAAAATTTTGAAGTCGAATTTCGCACTTCATGGCACTAATAATTTAATTTAAAATCATTCGACACCCCTGGTGGGGCAGATTCCACTGGTCTAAAAAGTGAGTGGAATCTGCCCCACCAAGATGGGATGTGTGGGGCAGATTCCACTCCAAAAAATGAAGGAGTGGAATCTGCCCCACCAGTGGGGCGCTTTGGTGGGGCAGAGTGGAAGCACTCGCCGAACAAATCTCTAAGATGCCTGGTACTGAAAAACTATTGAAACATAGAGCTGGTAAGTCTTATTCCATTTTGCTCCATGTTATATAAATTATTGTCATTATTGTGGGATAATTTCAGGCTTCTATGGGGTGCTACTAAGCAACATTCATGAAACACTATAGTTTGAAATATTGATATTTAGCTAGCAATTAGCACTTCTTGTTTTACTTACCTTGTAGTTGTGTGATGACAAAGTCTCTCACAAAGTGAGCTGCCTTTTCAGCCCCTGAAGACTGGAGTAGGGCACCCACCACAGCTTTGAATGCTGTTGCCAAGATAAAGTCTTCAACAGGGTACTCCTAGAAAAGAAAAATGAAGCGAATGTGCATGAAGTGTGGAATAATGAGGTTTAGGTACTATAATATAATTAGTTAACCTCTCATCTACTATAATTAGTAAACGAGGAAGATATAACAAAAATGTATGGAGCTACACGAAAACAATAATAGTTTTCATTTCTGTACTGTGCTGTACCAGCCTTTTTAATAGTCTACTGCAGGATAGTATGTGTACGTATAGATACGTAGTCCTACACGTTGGTGGATTCACATACTCGTCATTGAATTTTTTATATGGATGTATGCAGGTTGCCTGACAATGTTTTCTTTCACTGAAAAGCCAGTGGTGTCAAACTCCATACATAAATTCCAAGGAATTCGTTGGTATGGGGCCGGGACTTGAACCCACGACCTCGCGATTGTAAGGCGGGTGTCATTACCACTAGACGGCCTCCCCTTTTTTTCATTTACTATATTATAAACTCATTCTATTCTAAGGTATATGAACACTAATTATTTTTGATAATTAGCTCCTTTTAGTGAAGTAACATATCCAATTTATAATTGTTAGAACAGACCATAGTAAAATGAAGTGATGTCAACTTACCACTGCCAGTATGATGTCTTTAGTACCAAGATGTTTGGATATGTTTGCTAGGGTATCTATACTTATTAAATGTTCTCGGATCCTCTTTACTCCTTCAATTGGGAACCTCGGTAGTGTAGTCTCTAAATATGCTTGTATGTACTCATTTATAAATTTTTCACCTGAAATTGAGAAATTATGGCATAATATTGCTAGTATATTAGTTGTTATGTATTTATAATACACAAACATTAGGCCCAATAGGCTATTTGACAACATTGAAAATATACTAATGATTGTGGTAATCTATAGAGATATATAAAATATATAAAAAGCCTTTTATTTCTTACTACAAAAAATTACTTAAGCTAATTTAATCCTAGTTATCTATATTAGTAAGAACCCCTCCGCGGGTGAAGGCCTCTCTAAATCTCTCGAAATCTATAGAGATAATAGCCTGAAAAAGACATATTTCACTATATTTAAACAAAAATATGTCTAATTTTCGCAAAACATACGAAATGAAATATGATATTTTTTGATATTTTATTTGTGACTTGAACCCTCTAAGAAGGGCGGCAACTCTAGTGATGTCACATACTTAGTAAGGGAGAATTTATGGATTGACTGTTGTTTGTGTAATTTGTGTTTTCTGAGTAATATTATTGGATCTGTAAGTTACTTTTTAAGTATTTTTTGTCTATTTTTAGATGTGTACTTGTTTAATTACTAGTATTAACTAACATAATTTACTAGTGTGTGACATTACAGACCAGCGCCATTACAGAATGTAGTTTTGGTGGGATCTTGAATATCTATTCTTTAACACTTTATTTTCATTGTTAATACAGTAGATCTCTCGGAAATATAAATGTAGTGAGCTTATTATGTACTAATGAATAATTTAATATGATTTCCAAAAACTAGTCAAATAGCCTATTATGAAGGCGCCATCGTAATTATAATAGCTATTTTGAATATTACTGTTTCATTTTTACTTTAGGCATTCCATTGAGAGAACACTTTTTACGTTGCTATTTATGTTATATATATAATGTATGTATTTATGTTATATTATAACTAACCTTCCTCGGCTAATTCTCTGTTGTCTTTCATTTTGATTTCAAATTCCATCTCTTTCTGTTTCATTTCTTCTTTTATTATATAAGACCGGTCTGTGAAGGCTTGTAGTAACAAATCTGAATCAATATCTTCGTTTAAGCGCTTGCCAAATGCATAAAGCTCAGCTTCTAAGTTCCATTCTAAAAAAGTATTTCTGGGGTTGATTTTCTTCCCTCCCAATTTGTCTTCGCGACGTTTGAGCTCCTTCAACGTTGGTGCTACCCATCGGTGTATTTTTTGGCCTATAAATTGGAATAATAAGAGATTTTGCTAAAATAATGATCAACAAATAGGTACCCTAGGTGATGTTTTACTTGACATTAAACATCATTGTTTTACTTACTCTGACTAGATGGTACTGTCTTTATAGTCCTCGCGAAGAGGGGCACGCATCGTCGAAATAGAGCCATTTTTATGAATATCTCTAGTTTTCAATTCTACGGTTTTCTCAAAATGAAAACATTTCAGGTTAAGAATAATTAATAATTTTATAATACAAACAGTGAATGACAGCTTTATTTGAGGTTAGATTCTTGTTTATGCTGCTTTTTTTTTAATTTCAGCCTTATAATGCTTGCGCTACACGCTTTGCTATACTCACGAAATTGCTGCGGCCTACGGCCTGCAGTATTGCGATCTTGGTTTGGGGCAATTTTCAAGATCTTCAGAAACGTTGCAACATTTTAAGTAATTAAAATCCATTTATTACATTGCACTAACAATTTTATTTATTTTTGTATCGTTGCAAACCTCTCTTGTTTGTATTTTATTTATATTTTTTTAAAGGTATCATTGTGGTTTTATCGTGTGACTTTAGCGATTGGTTCTGACTCTATGGTTTTTTTACGTAGTCTGTGGATGTTTCAAAACTTCCGGAAAATCTTATTTCCTGTTCCGGTTTTGAGTTGCGCGGTAAATCCAAAACGTAAATAAATATTTTATGAAGTTATCGTAAAATATTATGGGTATCTGATTAGATCTATTTGAATAGGTCATATACGTAGAACCATAATACTATCCTACGTCCATGGAATATATTTGTATCTGACAAAATCCAATTTGATCGAGACAGATTACGTCAAATACTACACACACCATTGAGGAAGGAATCAAGACACACACTCAACAACAACGTCATTTTAGAAAATGCCGAGCCGTAGCAACTGAACAATGTTATTTTAGATTTTTTTTGTAAATAAATAACCATGGACGTCGATTATCATACCAAGGATTCGAAAATTAGAGGTCAAGATAATTTTTTAATATTTTTGTGATATTTATTTTATTTTATTGCTCATATAAATATTTTTTATAGAAGTCCTTGAAATCCTGAAACCACCAGGACAGAGAACTCGTAGACCCTCGTACCAAGACCGTTTCGGCTACGTTGTGAGCGATACTAGTGTTGAGAAAGATAACACAAATTTTGCTCAAAACAGATTTAGCAAACACAATTCGCGGACTGTGAGATCTTCACTGTCATTGGTTTTACAGAAAACAAGTAAGAAACAGGTAAATAATATTAATAAAATACCTATGCATTAATTCATCTTAAATTAAGAAGGTACTTAGTCATTTTTCTAGTCTAGGTATCTTCTAAGTCTGCGTGCTTCATCTTCGATCACAACATCAGAAGGCGAGTTGATAGTCAAACGTGGACTTGCCCTAAAAAGAAACATGATAGGCTGTTTTTTAATCAACCGATTTCCAAGGAACAGGACTAAGGGTCTCCTTAATCCCCCTATTTTTTACATATTTTTGGTTTCGATGACCTAATTTCATTTTTTGCGGTTGTTAGTTGGCTGATTTGTAATATATTCCATTATTGACATCATGAGGTCCCATAAACATTTTATTTAAGTACTTTAGTTCCGTAGTTTGAAGTATTGTACAATATTAGTAGGTATAATTTCAGAACATTGATGAAAGTTGTAGCGCGTACAGAAATCGAATAGCAAAATCGTTACTATTGACTATGGATGTTTGTTACGTGCGTAAAAGATTACGCAAATACTACTGAACCAATACAGATGAAACTTTGCAATAATATAGCTTGTATCGTTATAATTGTTTTTCTTTTTAGAATAAGGAAACAATTAATTAATTTATAATTGTTTTTCTTTTTCGTGTCGATAATTCTAGTAGGTCTATAAATCTTATAGTTGAGTGCAGACTAGGATTATACACAAGTTTTTTTCAGTCCTTAAACATGGGTGCCCCAACTTATTGTTAGTAGGTTAATGTACCTATAGCTGTTCTACGATAACATGACCCGCTCCTCCAAGATTTAAAACGTTTGAAAATATTTACAACGCGCCACCACGCATAAGTATGTGCAAACTGACACCGCCGTCAAACAACCAGTTGAGATAGCAAATCCAAGAACTTGTTGCTCGTTACCATTAAAACACTATACACATTAAAACAATAATGAAGAGGGGCAGGCCATGTTATCGTAGAAAATCTCTACGTACCTATCTGATTTCAAACATATTTCTCATCAGATTTTTGAAGATTACAGCAAAAACTCGCTTCTGGATAACCAAGCTGATAATACAAATATCAAACCAACTATAAAAGTCACAGTCATACCAAAAGGAGATGCCAATAGCTTGTCTGAATTTCCAGACAAGAAAAATCAGACTTCCAGTAAATATAAGCAAGAGCATTGCAACGATAAAAATTCCTTCGCAACCAAAAACATATATCTTATAGTAGCTGGAAGTAAGAAAGACAAAGTTTATGAAGTCAAAGCTACTGATAATAATAATTTTATCGACAAAAGTAAAGATGTAAGGATAGAGAACAAAATATTTCCATCGAAAATGGAAAATAAGAGAAAGAAATCGTTAAATTTTGAAAGAAAAGATGAACCGAAATGCCGTGATGCCAATTGTATTTGTCAGTGTCCAAAAGATGAGGAGCTTTCGTTGGAGGATGAATATCCTACAGGAACTAGTAGAGTCAGGATAGTTGGTCGTATAGGACGCAATGAAAACGACAAATATGTCATGAAATGTGCAGCAACTGTTAATGGCCAGCCAGGTATTGTAACAGAAATAAAATCAGAAAAATAATTGCACTGTTTGTATTTGAGTAATGAGACCGTATCAGAATGTTAAACAGCAGTAAAAGTAAGTTCGTATAACCTTGGTGTCGGAGTTTTCAAGCCGCCTGAAGGACTCTTACCAGGCTAAATAGTTAAAATAGTTACAGGTACTTAGTTCGTTAGTGTGATTTAGTGTGCCTTGCCGATCTAGCACTAAGACCTTGGTTTTTGCCTTATTTTTGATGAGGCCCACAAATGCACTTTATTTATCCACTCTAGAAAGCAGTTCTGCCATCTCTTTTTCGGACGCTGCGAATAGAGTTGTATTGTCTGCGTATCTTAGATTACTGATTCGCCTCCCACCAACTAAAATTCCACCTTTCCAACCATCTAAGGCTTTCTTCATTATGAGCCGGGGAGCTCACGGGGGTATATGTTAAAGAGAACCGGAGATGCAATGCATCCTTGCCGTACACCTTTTTGTGGCTTTAAGGGTCTGGAAATGATGTCGTTCACCTTAACAACGGTAAACGGTAGCTATTGTGTATGCGTACCTAAATGCTAACAAGAACGGGTAGATACCTTCCTAAAATTAAACTTTTCAAAAGTTGAATTAAACTTTTGAATAGTTGAATACTAAATCCCAGGTAGCAAAGTGACGTCAGTGACGCATAAACGACGTCACTCTTAGGTCATAATAGGGTCGGTCGTTAATGCGTCGTCGATGACGTCTTAATGTACGTCAATTAAAAGTCATTATTTCGACGTCTCATATTCACCATAAAATTGACGTTTTATTGACGTCCATTTAGGGTCAATATCTTCTTCTTAATCGGTATCTTCATTGCTGAAGGTCGTGTCTACTATGGAATGTTCGCCACTTGCTGCACCATGCTCTTCCATGTGGTTCTGTCCTCGGCGATCTTAATGGCTTTAGTTATAGGCAGGCCAGTAAGTGTTTTTATTTGGTCAGACCAACGGGTAGGAGAACGCCCGCGTGGTCTTTTCCCGTCGACCTGCCCAACCACCATTAGTTTTTCCAGACAATCCGGGTTTCTGCGTGCGACGTGTCCGAAATACGTGAGAATCCGCTGGAAACATGTAGTGGATAATCTAGCGGTTATTCCGAGCTCCTTGAGTATCGACACGTTCGTTCGACGTGCGGTCCATGGGATTCGCAACATACGCCTCCAGCACCACATTTCAAAAGCGTCGATTTTCGTTCTTTCTTTCTGTTTTATCGTCCAGGATTCGGCACCGTAAGAAAAGATTGAGAAAACCAATGAGCGCACTAACCTCACTTTAGTTTTTCGGGATATATTGCGGTCTTTCCATATCCTAGTGAGTTTTGTCATTGCTGCCTTAGACATTTGGACTCTCCTAGTGATCTCTTTTCCACTGTCCCCCTCACTGTTTAAAAGAGCGCCGAGGTAAACAAACTGATCCACAAATTCTATGTCCTGGAGTTCATTGGAGCGAATTAGCGTACCCTGCCTGTCTACTACCATCACTTTAGTCTTTGCTTTGTTGATATTAAGGCCAACCAATAAAAAAATAAGGGTCAGGACGTACTATATTCGCCACAAAGTAGACGTTTTACTGACGTCCATGTAGGGTTAATATCAGGACGTACCATATTCGCCACAAAGTGTACGTTTTACTGACGTCCATCTAGGGTCAATATCAGGACGTACCATATTCGTCACAAAGTGGACGTTTTACTGACGTCAATTTAGAGTCAAAGTCAGGACGTACCATATTCACCACAAAGTGGACGATTTACTGACGTCTATTCAGGGTCATTATGATATAACTATATTATGATATAACCTACTTGTGATAGTTACATAAATACCATTATAGTTTATATACAGTTTAGAATAATAGAATATTTGACAGTGTATAATAATACCTACATTGTTACACTTAGTATAAATATTAATAAGTAATTAAGAGTACTTATTGTTCTCTTGCAGCGCCCTAACGGGGTCTATGTTTTGTACTACAATTAGTTTTAAGATTGTTATGTACACTACATTGTGCAAATAAAGAAATAAAATAAAAATAAATAAATAAATAAATAAATTATTAGGACGTATCATATTCGTCTCTGGTGGACGTTTTACTGACGTCCATTTAGGGTCAATATCAGGACGTACCATATTCGCCACGAAGTGGACGTTTTATTGACCTCTATTTAGGGTCAATATTAGAACGTACCATATTCCCCACAAAGTGGATGATTTACTGACGTCTATTCAGGGTCATTATTAGGACGTATCATATTCGTCTCTGGTGGACGTTTTACTGACGTCCATTTTGGGTCAATATCAGGACGTACCATATTCGCCACAAAGGGGACGTTTTATTGACCTCTATTTAGGGTCAATATTAGGACGTACCATATTCGCCACAAAGTGGATGATTTACTGACGTCTATTTAGGGTCATTATTAGGACGTATCATATTCGTCTCTAGTGGACGTTTTGCTGACGTCCATTTAGGGTCCATATCAGGACGTGCCATATGCGCCACAAAGGGGACGTTTTATTAACCTCTATTTAGGGTCAATATTAGGACGTACCATATTCGCCACAAAGTGGAAGATTTACTGACGTCTCTTCAGGGTCATTATTAGGACGTAGGATTATTCGTCTCTGCTGGACGTTTTACTGACGTCCATTTAGGGTCAATATCAGGACGTACCATATTCGCCACAAAGTGGACGTTTTATTGACTTCTATTTAGGGTCAATATTAGAACGTACCATATTCGCCACAAAGTGGATGATTTACTGACGTCTATTCAGGGTCATTATTAGAACGTATCATATTCGTCTCTAGTGGACGTTTTACTGACGTCCATTTAGGGTCAATATCAGGACGTACCATATTCGCCACAAAGGGGATGTTTTATTGACCTCTATTTAGGGTCAATATTAGGACGTACCATATTCGCCACAAAGTGGATGATTTACTGACGTCTATTTGGGGTCATTATTAAGACGTATCATATTCGTCTCTAGTGGACGTTTTACTGACGTCCATTTAGGGTCAATATCAGGACGTACCATATTCGCCACAAAGGGGACGTTTTATTGACCTCTATTTAGGGTCAATATTAGGACGTACCATATTGTACCATATTGTTTGCACGCGCGCTCGCATCGGTGCGGACGTGTTTACTTTTTGTCGCAGCAATTATTTCTATTTAGTTCGATCGCAATGTTTACGTTTTGCCGGGCTTGTAAAAAAGACGTTACCGGTGAACTTATAATGAAGTGTACACTATCAAACTGAAAAAGTGTATCGTATATTGTGTCTCGGTATTAAAAGACGAGATTTCGAGTCTTTTTCTACGGACTATGTGCGCCAATGGATTTGCCCGATGTGTGACAGCACAAAAAGAAAACGTGCTGGGAATGACACGCCAGTTCGCACTCCAGAACATAGGAAGTTACCAACAATAGCGAGCCCTAATTATGTCAATAACCAACGGGGTAGCAAGTGCAGTCAAATGGAAGTTTCCGTGCTGGAGAATGACGGCGGTTTGTTATCAGAATTCCAAGAATTTCGTCGGGAACTTAGAAAAAGATTACATACGCAAGACCAACATATTTTACAAATTCAAAATGTATGTTCAGCTACTAATGACGAAATTCAGGTACTAAAGACCGTTATAAAAGATAGGCGATGTTCGTGCGATTTGACCTCAATAGATACCTACTTAAAATGCTTTGCGACCGCAACCAGCGCATCGAGTCATTGTAATGTAATGCACAAACAAATCAAATAATTTCAAGTGTCAGCAAAAGTCCGATGCAGATGCAGAAACAAGTTAACACCAACCTGATTAGTGATATAGTAATTTCTCCAAGAGAGAATAAATAGTTAATCTAAATGTGCCATGGTCATAAAATTGCTATGGGATCGACATTGTAATTTTAAGACTATGGATTCATAACAATTATTGATTATATATAACAGTCTATGTATGTATATACTTCTTGAATATAAATCTATTATGCTACTTACATTGTTTTGTTTGGTTTCATCCATAGTCCTAAGAGTCTGTTCAGGGTACGTGTATAATATAGGATGCCTGCTATCGCAAACTAAATTCTAAATTCTTTTCGTCATTTACTTTGTTCACAGGAAAGTGACTGGGCTGTACATATTAGGGCAGCCATCGTCGTTGGAGTATCGTCATTTACTTAGTTCACAGGGACTGGGCCATACATACAAAGGCAGCCGCCGAAATAGTAGTGACGTCATACACAGGATTCACAGTAACGTCACTATGAATACTGTATATGACGTCACTCCAACGTTAGTGTCTACCTTAATATGTACGGCCCAGTAACGTCCCTATGAGTACAGTAAATGACGTCTCTCCAACGTAAGTGGCTGCCCTAATATGTGCGGCTTAGTGACGTCTTTATGAATACAGTAAATGACGTCGCTCCAACGTCAGTGGCTGCTCTAATATGTACGGCCTAGTGACGTCCTTATGAATACAGTGAATAACGTCGCTCCAACGTCAGTGGCTGCTCTAATATGTACGGCCTAGTGACGTCCTTATGAATACAGTGAATAACGTCGCTCTAACGTCAGTGGCTGCCCTAATATTTACGGCCTAGTGACGTCCTTATGAATATAGTGAATGACGTCGCTCCAACGTCAGCATATGACGTCACTTCAACGTCAGTATATGACGTCACTCCAACGTCAGCATATGACGTCACTCCAACGTCAGTATATGGCGTCACTCCAACGTCAGCATATGACGTCACTCCAACGTCAGTATATGGCGTCACTCCAACGTCAGTATAAGGCGTCACTCCAACGTCAGCATATGACGTCACTCCAACGTCAGTATATGACGTCACTCCAACGTCAGTATATGACGTCACTCCAACGTCAGTATATGGCGTCACTCCAACGTCCTCCAACTTACGTCATTAGGCTGTGACAAATTGTCGTCATCTGAAGAAACTACCGACGTCATGATAATGACGTCTCTTACGTCGAGCAGTACCGTAAACGGACGTCATAATAACGTATAAATGCTACCTGGGATACCTTTCGAAAATATAAAATACCTAATGTTGAGTTAAACCCTGTCATTTAGTCTCATTTCATATAGCTATCCTATTTATACCATATAACCTTTATTATCCACAGTTGGGACAAATTACTTTCCGGCTCAAACTGAAATCCCATCAGCGCCTAATACCAAGATGGGTGTAAGGAGAGATAGGTTACACGAAAATATACCATTCCAGTTTTGTGTCACTGATGACTTTGTCAATCAAAGGTAGGTGCTTCACATGAGTTCGCTTTTACTGCTTTAATTGATTATTTTTTTACATAATATATACTTATTTACATGGATAAGAACAAATAGTTACGTATCATTAATAATGTAGACGATAAACTTGAGATTGCTCAACACGTCCCATTAATTAAAAGGCGTAAAATACATTCCTAACGAATTTAAAACTTCTAGCAATTGAAGATGAATCATACATCTATCTTATTTTGACAGCGATTCGACATCCTCTCAAGCTACTCACGTTGATGTCAGTATGCAAATGTCCCGAATATTTTCAACCACAGACCAAAACACTCAATGTAATCTTTGTGAGTTGTGTAATAATACAGAAAGCAACAGTGTAGTGGACGATACCAAACAAACACACCTAAACAGATCCACTAGTCCCTTAGTAATCATTTCTGTATATCCGAAACCAGAATTGAAGACGTTTGCAATAAATACTATTGATACTTCATATACTTCACCAGTACATAGATTTGATTCGCAAGCCTATCGACCAGCTCTTAAAAATGAAGCTGTCAGACACGGTAACATTGCAATGAATACTGAAATGTACAATGAACGAGAAAATGCTCCGAATACTGTGAGCATACCACGGTGTTGTCCGTGCGAAATAAATACTAAAAAAGAGGTTCTAAAAGATGACTCTAAGGCTACTAATGCAAATGCAAAAATAAACAAAAGAAATCGCTCACCTTCTCCTGTAAATAGGTCACCAAGCCCTAAAAGACCAGAGCGTAAAAGAGATTTCAATACTAATGCTCTCAAGCCTAAATTTCGCAGTCCGAGTCCAAGCCGACTTAACAAAGTTGATCAAAGAGATGCAAATGTAACGAAGCAAAATAAAAAAGTCAGCGTAGCTACAAAAAAAGTAGTTGGAAAACAACTCAATGAAACTCCTAGATCAAAGCCAAATGGCCATAACATGAGCGTTAACACTGTTAAAGAACACGGATATAAATTTACAAAGAAGATTATTAATAACCAAAGCAATGATCAACCAAAACAAACGTTAGCTAGAACTGAAAAGCCGGCACACTTTGAGTGTGCAGTGAAAAAATACGTGCCTAAAAGTAACATTTCCAAAGTATCGATAAACATTGACAGCGAAAGGGAATTCTACGATGTTGTGTTTGAAAAGGGAAACGTTAGTACAGATCTAATTGTAAAAAGGACAGCTAAAACTAATACCAATAACACCTCACAAAAATATTTCGAAGAGGCGTTTGAGAGGAAATATGAAAATGATACAGTTCATCCCTCCGATTCGTTGGAGAACTTTTTCCCTTTGCCAAATCAACACAGACGTTCTGCTTCACAAGCTTTCAACGTAAGTTATAATGATATATCCGTTAGTAAGTAAATAGCCCTTTAGTTTTTTGGCTTCTTGATACTTTAGTAAGTGTACGATGTACTTAATTTCCAGAACGAAAGCTCGGAACCTTTAACGCATATGTCAAGACTAAATGTCCGGGATAGCATAGAAATTGGCCACAGGTAGATTTTTTTATTTATTTTTATGAAAGATAGTGTCGCATGCTTTTTTTAAAATTGAGGAATGAGATCTGAGAGACCTTATAAAAAGTATTAAGAAAAATGCTTATAGCTATGGGTTGGTAATTGGTACTCAATACTTTGCAGTTATCACATAACTTAAATAATTGTGATCTCAATCAGCTTATTTATAACATTTGTGGTAAAAGCTTATATTTTATTTCAGGCGAGACCACGTAACTAAGCATCCATGTGGAAATGACGATGGCCTCTGTTCTGGTAAGAATTATTTGAAAATAATATATCAATACAATGTATTGTGCGGCGCCATTGAATTGAATCCAGAAATAGCCACTAAGTAAAAAGTCATTCTGATTGAAAATTTCAAACATGATGTCATTTTGTTTAAGACTATTTCTACAGAGTATAAATATCTTTCAGGTCCTGAAAAGCATTTCACGGGTGATAATTGCATCACAAACCCCGTGGAAAGAGACAAAGAGATAAGAGAGCTTCTTGGAATTGATAAGAAAAGAACTGACAAGAATCATGCTGATCACTTCAAGGTAATTGAGCAGACATTATGTTTGATGGAACTTTTTTCAAGGGATAGCACTAAATAAATATTAAATTACGCCGCACATTCATAGCCTTGCTTTTCTCATTGTTTTTTTGTTTTGGTTTGTAGCACAAAATGTATGGAAATAATGCAATTTCACATCGCTGCGTCATCCATGACACTATATGGTATTTATTTTTTGGTTTTATTTTTTCTGTTTTTGTCAAGTGTTTATTATGTTTTTTGCATTTTTCTTGATTAACTATAATAATAACTAATATTTTTTGAAAGTTAATACATTGTCAATGTTTACGAGAACAACTCTGTTACATGTGTCTTTATTTATATTGCAGTAAATCTTTAAATATGAAACCGATAATCGAATGGTCTTACTCTAAATCTCCTGAAAAATATCAAAAGGACAAAAAAATGGAATATTCAAATCCAAGAGAGGAAGAAAAAAGTATTACTGACGATGAAAAACAAAATTTAAAAAAACTTGGAGAATGTAAAAGGATAAATAAACGAAACGTAGATCTCGAACATAAAGTAAGATTAGCAGTCCATTACAATCAGCAGGAAACTCAATACTCAAGTCAGAGAATGTTACTTTTCCAAAAACCGAACATAGACATAAACCCGCAATCACATCATAAGCAGAAAGTTATTCTACTTTCCAGAAAACAATATAGGAAAGTAAAGAAATTGATGTATAAATTAAGAAGAGACAGGAACATAGGAAAACGTGCTTGGAACAGTAGTATTCTATCCATTGGCAGCGTAAAAGTCAAGCATAAAAATGAATGCGTAATACATTTCAATAAAGATGTACAAACTGATTTGCTGCCTAAAGATCTTGAGAGATCTAAATCAAAAATATTTCAAAAAGTGGAAGATAAAACCACTGTTGTATTGTTTAACAAAGAAGAAACTGACAATGCAAATGAAGGAATGAAACATGAAATGAAAAGAGTGGCATCATCTGTAGAAATCAGATATACCAGCATTGCGTATAGTAATTTAGGGAATTGTTCTGTGGAATATTCTCCTACTCACATCAAGAATATCAAATACGAAGCCAACTCAAAGTGGGAGAAGAGAGATTCTATCGAAACTATTTTTAGAGGTACATACTTTACTTTTTAGTGTTTAACATTTTCAACAGAACATTGTAATTGATTTAAACTAATTTTCATATCGCACCCTTAGAATATAAGTGGCACTATACAAAAAACGCTATTTTTTAGTTAAGTATACTGTCAAAATGCGCAAGCCGAAACGCGCCTAATGCAAAGACCCCTGTAGTTCTAATGCGCTTAATTTTTGCTAGATGACGCTAGTGTCACTTATGAATTTGTAACAATAAACCGGCACTACGCCAGTTCGCGACAAGTCACCGGAGGGATCTCTTGTCGAGGTGAGTAAAACAATGGCATTTTGTGTATAGTGTCACTTATTCAATAAGTTTGCTTTCGAATATTTACAGTGAGTAAGTGCATAAGTGGCAGTTTGACTGGCAATTTTCAATATTATTGAAAATTGCTTGAATTGCTTTTCTCGATTTACACGATTTACAACGTGCAAGATTCAGCGATTTTCTTAACTAAATGAAAACATGAACGTGATATTTATACACCACTAGCTGCCCGTCCCGGCTTCGCCCGGGTACGATTAGCTAAAGAAGACAAATAATAAGTATAAGGATCCCAAATTAAAAAAAAATCTAGCCAATCTTCACCGGGCATAGTGTAGCTTTCCCACAATGAAATAATTTTTCAAATCGGTTCAGTAGTTTCAGAGCCTATTCGATGCAAACAAACAAACAATCAAATCTTTTCTCATTATAATATAGGTATAAATATTGTAGCTGAATTTCCGGGGTGATGGAGCTGGTGAATCATCTCGTAGACTTGTCTGCGTAGCTGTGGAGTGATGAAAGGACGAGGCTGTCCGAGAGAGGTGTCACAGTAGACTGCAGTATTACTATCGAGCGTTTGCATCTTCTGAAGTTTCAAGCTGGAACCTCGAAGAAGCAAGTCTTGCAGTTCTTGATCCGATTCCTGAAGTCGTGCAAGCTCTTGATAGTCGATAGCTTTAGTAATTTCTTCTACGCGAGATAAGGCGTCTGCGACAATATTTTTCTTCCCAGGAAGGTATCGAAGGTCGGTGGTAAATTGTGAAATGTAATCCAAATGCCGATACTGTCTGGGAGAACATCTCTCTTTACTCATTGAAAAAGCAAACGTCAAAGGTTTGTGGTCGGTATAAACAACAAAGGTCCTAGCTTCCACCATATGTCGAAAGTACTTGATTGCTTCGTACACAGCAAGTAGTTCTCGGTCATAGGGACTGTACTTGGCCTGAGCACTTTAGAGCTTGTGCGAATAGAAGGCTAGTGGTTGCCAGTCTACACCTTTGCGTTGTTGAAGAACAGCACCAATAGCTGATTCAGATGCGTCTGTGACAATCGCCAAATTTGCTGAGGCATCAGGATGAGCGAGCAAGGCAGCTTGCGATAAGGAAGATTTGCAGTCCTCGAAGACGCGCAGGAGCTCGGGAGTCATCTCAACAGGGTGAGTGCTTTTAATATTAGGTCCGGATAACATTGCATTTAATGGCGCTTGAAGCTGAGCTGCGTTGGGGATGAAGCGACGGTAAAAATTCATCATCCCAAGGAAACGACGAAGCTCTTTGACGTTTTTAGGCACAGCGTAATTCTGTATTGCTTGAATTTTAGTTTCCAGGGGTCTAGTACCAGCAGCTGAGACGCGATATCCTAAGAAGTCTACTTCAGACTTGCCTAGAACACACTTCGAAGTGTTAATCAGTACTCCATACTGCCTAAGTCTGTCGAATAGCTGGCGTAGGTGACTCTTGTGTTCTTCTGGTGAAGAAGAGAAGATCAAGATATCATCGATGTACCCGTAGCAGAAATCAAGACCAAGAAGAACTTCATCTATAAATCTTTGGAACGTCTGAGCCGCATTCCTGAGTCCAAAGGTCATGAACTCAAACTCGAATAATCCAAAAGGAGTCGTAAGTGCAGTCTTAGGCACATCCTCTGGATTAACGCGGATCTGATTGTAGGCCTTGATGAGGTCGATCGTAGAGAAGATAGAACATCCGGAGAGTTGGTGGGAGAAATCCTGGATAGGAAAATATGGCGAATCGGGTATCTGTCGGGAATAGTGCGGGCATTGAGTGAACGGTAATCACCGCATGGTCTCCATCCATCGTCCTTCTTCCTTACCAAGTGAAGTGCGGACGACCAGGAACTTTCTGACCTTCTAGCTATGCCACTTGCAAGCATAGACTCAAACTCCTTCTTCGCTGCTTGCAAACGGACTGGATCGAGACGTCTTGGTTTGCTGGCGACTGGAGGACCTGGAGTAGTCCTGATGTGATGAAGTGTAGAATGTTTCGGAGCTGACGGAACTCCAGCAGGTCTAGTAATCTCAGGAAACTCACGTAAGATGTGGTGGAAGTCCGATTCTCCTGTGACAACTTTGACAGAGCTGATGTGGTCAGGTGAATTGGTGGAGATAGCGTTGACTGAAAGTGAAGTTATTCCATCTACAAGGCGATGATTTTTACAGTCCACAAGCAAGCCATAGTAACTGAGGAAGTCAATCCCTATGATAGGCTTTGAAACATCAGCGATTGTGAAGCTCCAAGTGAAGGCACGTCGAAGACCTAAATCCAACTGCAGCTGTGTGAAGCCGTAGGTATGAATTACCGAGTTATTTGCAGCGGTGAGGTTGTACTTTGACTTCGTGCAGGGCGTTCTTACAGCTGAACGCGGAAAAACACACAAGTCAGAACCAGTGTCGACCAGGAACTGCAATTTTGATACTCTGTCGGTGACGAATAGACGGCCTGAAGATGAGGGGCAGTCGTTGGCCGCTACTTGCGACCGCCCGGAAAGTTTTCCGCATTATAACTGCAGGGCTGCTTACATTTACGTGCTTCTTCTCCATACGTAAAATGATAAAAACAGTGCGGGTGGCCTGGTGGTGGCTGACGTGGGCGTGAGCGTGAGCGTGAACGTGTGCGAGGGTTAAATCTTGGCCTCGATGTCGAGCGCGAACGATTTCCATTGGCTACTTGTTCCGATAGCTTTGCTACTTGGCGAGTCAGTTCGCTCACTTGCCTGGCCAAATCATCGTACGGCTGTGCTGAGGTACTGGCCACTTGCACGTGAGGGTAAGAAGGGGCAATGTCATGGACTCGGTCAGCTAAATCTGCCAGTTTCTCCAAGGGGAGCTCCGACTGTGATGCTATTACTGTTTGGATCCCCTGTGGTAGACGGCTTGACCAAACAGTCCCTAAAAATTCATTTGGCACAGATGGACCGGCAAGACTCTGCAAGTGCCGCAAAAATGTAGATGGTTTTCTGTCTCCTAATTCCTCGTGCATGAGAAGCTGTTTTACTTTTTTTTTCTGTGACGCCGACAGACGTTTAATCAATTCAGACTTAAGTTTCTCGTACTTGTCGGTGGCAGGAGGGTTAGTTATAACATCTTTCACTTCGGCAGCGTATTGGTGATCCAGCTGAGCGACCAGGTAGCAAAATTTGGTTTCGTCAGTCGTTATTCTCGACAACACAAACTGACTTTCAACCTGGGCGAACCAAAGTGCTGGTTCCTCAGGCCAAAATTGCGGAACCCACACACCGACTCGCAGAACCTCCGGCACGTCAGCGGCACGGTTATCCAATGGGCGACCATCGACGGCGCGGTTGTCGAGTCTGTTGCCGTCAGTTGACATTTTTTAAATCGCTCACCTTTTGTAACTTGGACCACACAAGTTCGAGAACGTTCCACTGTGTCACAATTCCAACTTCTTATGGGCTTCTTTTTGTAAAGTAGGTACCTCGTTTTGATGGTGGTGGCTCTCAGCACTGATCCGTGGTATCCAACTTCACTGACTCCAAGGTTGCGTGTATATGGTATATTGTGTTATATTAAAATTGCAAACAACACTTAAAACTGGATACTGATTTAATTTAATTTAGAATATGTTATAATTTACAATAGTACAATAATTATTAGCCGAATGAGAATTAAGATCGAAAACAAAGTAAATAAAAGATACGGAAAACGGTCGTACGACGAGCGGTTGCGTCGAGCGTCTTGAGCGTCTGGCGACCGGGCCGGCGCGATGCGGTGCGCCACAGCGTACTACCAAGTTGTACACTGCATACAAAACCTGCTTGTTGGGAGCTGGCCCAAGCGCATAAGAATATTAGAGTAGTAAAAATGTTACTTTTTACGTGCAGGTTTTGCATGGGCGTAAGGTAGTACGCCACAGATATTTATTTTAATATTTGGAGAACAGCGAGACGTAGAAGATGCTCCACCGTTAAGATCCCTGCTCTTAAGTTTTAATGATGACGATTATAACATTCATAAACTAACCGCAACAGCCAATACAATTTTTTTTCCAAACCTTTCAAGGTCACAAAAGGACTTGCACCCCAAATCTGGGAACGTCATCTCTTTCTCTCCTATCAGAAGAAGTGAGATCAACGGAGTCTGTTCCCCTCGATTCGAAGCCACGCAAGCCTTTCCTCAGGCGACTGATGTCTTGCCTGGTGATGAGGTCGGAGTCAACTCCACTGAAGTTGCCTGTATCGAAGCCGAAGCCTCTGGAATCTTTGGAAAGTTCTGTTGATTCGTATCATATCAGCACGTCGCTTGGGGTGAGTTTACTTAGATAAGTATTTTTTCTAATGTAGCTGTAGGTACTTTCCTGTATTAGCTTTTAATTATTTACGGTTGAACTAGGTAGACTTATCCTCGAAGAAAGTAAATAGAAAATATCACCGGATAACGTTGTAGATCCCGGTTGTTTTAACTGTTTAGCAATGTTAGAGGTCTTCAGGTCATCATGTGGCTTAAAAACTGATACCAGGCCTAGCCTAAACGAACTTATATACTTACCAGTCCTTTAAGAAATCTACGAGTATATAATATTTTCAATAGCAGTATAATTATCTATCCTCGGGTCCTCGTTCCCAGTGAAAATGTGACTTCTTGTATTTCCTCTCTTATCGGAGGTTGGACAACATAAGGGCAATTAAAATTTTTGAAACTGATGCTTGCAGTGAAGTGGTACTGCAGCCAAACCAATGGTTATTTATTTAATCCGGAGTGTCGCCTTCTGCCTTCTCTTTGCGGCAATTTTTCTCCTGGATGACGAGCTACTCGTAGCATAGAGAACCTTGTATTTATTTATAATTTTACAATTTGACCAAATTTTGAAAAAAATGCACTTACACCCAATATCGAGAGATCTTTTATCGGTTTTTTCCATCAAACTATCACGGGATGGTCTGAAACTTAAATAGCTCTACTTATTGTCGTTTCTGAAGCCTCAATTACTTTTCAATAACTGCATAATCGTCACTCAAGGCCAATCAAATATCTACTCGCTCATGATACTTTGCCGACGCTGATCTAAATCACTAAGCCAGTCTATGCACTTCTAGCAGAGAACCATATAATGACACCATAAAATTAGTTTTAATCATCATCAGAAATCGAAGTGACAGCTGATATCTGTCATATTTAACTTGAACTATGATCTGGAAAAAATCATATTTTAGTTTGACAGCTGTCACTTTGACACCTGTCATGCAACTCTAGCATGACAGGTCCTATTACGTTTCTTTTCGTTGTTTTAGTTTTACGGTAGTAACAAAGGTATTTTTACTGTTCTAACAATTTTCAATTGCAGCAGTAACAACGGTAATTCATTTACCGTTCTTACTACTGGTAGTAAGATTGGTAGTAACACTGGGAATAAACCGTCATAAACTATTTTTGATCCCAGAATAATAACATTCCCAAGGGATAGCACGAAATCAAAATATCGCGAAGCCGCGGGCAAAAGCTAGTTTAATTAAAATAAAGACACGTAGATGTTATTCGTCAAAATGTCAATTCTTATAATTATAAACGTGATTCTAAGAAATATCTTGTTTTAAAACTAATAGTCACTATTTTATTATGGGTCACTACACCTGAATTTACTCATGACAATGGCGTAAGCTACTTTAACTCCAAACAAACAAAACTTTCGGTAAAAACCGCGTATTAGTTTTAAAACGTGATTGCATGGGCCTAGGAGGGCGACGAAAGAGTGGTGCCCACCCAAGAAACTTGTTAGCTCACTCCAAAATACTTGAACATCATTTCATCCTATTTTTCTGGAGTGCACAAAAGAAGGCAGCTGCTCTACCCAGAGCAAATATCTAGCTGAGTCAATGCATGGTTGTATTATATTTTCCAGGCCATGGACGTGAGTTCCTCAATATATGACACCTCGATGTCATTCTACAGCAACCACACAATCGGAGTCATCAATAACAAGACTAAAAGAGGATTCTTAAATTCAGTTCGAGGGTTCCTCTCCGTTAAGAAAGACTAGAAGTGTGTGTGACACACAACACACTTTTAACTAGTGTGCATCGTGGGTCGGGATGACAACGAATAAAATTGATTTTAAACTTCAGAATCACATTAGATATTATATTATTTATCGTGATAACACAATTTACTTCGTGATACAAATCCCGCAGAATGGCTATCTTTATCAAGAAGGGTGTAGGTACCTGTTTCTATGAAATAATTTTCATAACCAGCGACACGGCGAAGTCTGCTGCTTTATTGTACAGTCGTTGGCTACAGAATTTGTAAACGTTAGTTAGAAAAAGTTGCAATGCACCGCGTCTCCTTAGAAGTCTTGCCAACGAACTTAGGCGTAGCTAGCTAAAGAGGCATGGGTGGGCCTTATCCTCTCTAGACACTACTTCTTTTGTCCACCCCAGGGAACTTAAACGTAGTTTAGCAGAAAGGACTCAACCCGTTTTGGACAGCCGTATGTTCAAAATGGAACCGCAGCAGATGTCTTGGTATAGCAATACACTCATGCTAATGCTAAGTTTTGATTTTGGACATCGGTGTGGATCGAGTCCTGTGGTTGAGTTCTTTCTGCTGAACTACGTCCACTTGTCAAATATTCTATTTTTCTGGAGTGAGCAAAAGTATACAGCTGGTCCCCTAGAAAAAGTCTCTCCAGATACTTTTTAGAGGTATTTTCAAGGGAGTCTGGACACTAGTTATGCCGATGCTTACGAATAAAAATATATGTCTACTCCTTGTATAAAGACCTGTCATTATAGGTTTCCAATAAGCAAACTGACAAGAAGCAAGCCAATTAGTTAGCAAGATACGGTTAGGTCATTTTCTTTTGTACATATTTATTGTGTTTACAATGTTGTATTTACCTTTGTGGTTTTTGATATGACTTTATTAAAGAGTTTTCTCCTTATTGATTTGTTTCCTTCCGAAGTGTATCATAGATAGATAGATAGATAATTCTTTATTAGCTTAACCAAATACAATACAAACACATGAAAATAAAAACATTAAAAATTAGTTATACTAAATGGCGATCTTATCGCTTCAAGCGATTTCTTCCTGGCAACCATGGTAAGAGTTGGTATCCATGAGTAGTAAAAATTATACCTATTACTGTACTGTAGATACAGACTTTTTAACATTCCACTGCGGAAAATAGGCCTACACATGTACAGTGACTGGGTTATACTTATACCATGATCAGCCGTAGTTGCCTAAACTTAAGTTACTTACAACTTAATTAAGTCTATACTTAATAGGGAATTATGTTTTTGAGGTCTTCGTGCATCTTCTAAGACCTCGAAAACATCAAAAGTCAACTGTTATTAATGTTTTGCGCAGCCGCCTATTACCTCCTGCCCCCCTACCGCCTAAAGCAATAGCAATCGTAATAGCAATCGTTTATGACTTCATTTTAGTCATTTGGCACCGTCTATGTGACGTTAGCCATCAAAGTTGTTCATTCAACGATTGCTTTCGCAATCCGCGCAAAGAAATTGATGGCTAACGTCACATAGGCGGTGCCAAATGACTCAAATGAAGTCATAAACGATTGCTATTACGATTGCTATTGCTTAGGCGGTAGAGGGGCTGGTTATGTCGATGGATTCAACCTCATACATTCTCCCCCCTTCAGTGGGCTTATGTATGTTCCATCCACCAATCCATAAGCCATAGGATGTCCACTGCTGGACATGGGTAAATGGGTATCCCCTATTGATTTCCAATAAGACCTGTTGGTCAGTGCCGGATTGTCCCTAAGGCAGATTAGACTAGGGGGCCCAGGGGCCCCCTAGTCGATGCGGGGCCCCTGTCACTTGCCTGAAAGGGTCAATCCGGCACTGCTGTTGGTACCCTCTTGTATTCAGCGCCATTCTGCAGTTTTAATGTGGTCATACGTCCACCTTATACAGGATTATTTCTAATCAATTAGCATCCTTCTAGGGGCTTATTCTGTACATAAAAACCTCAGAGCAAATAAAAAATATCCAGAGGGAACGTCGTTGAACAGTCAAGTGAAGCCGGTTTTTATACATGTGTGAGTGTGTCGCTGTTGCGCCGCCATAGTTTGACTGTCAAGCCAAGGCGTAGGTTCATAGTTACCTGAATGTGTGTGTAATTGTCTGTACACGGCGAGGCGTAGTTTTGGTTGGCTTCACTTGTTTGTTCACAATATTCTCTCTTGATTTTTTTATTTGCTCTGAGATAAATATTAACAACTTTTGTTCTACGACTTTCGCCAAAACTAAAAAAAAAAATCAGCTGTTCCAAACATTTTGTCGCGGTTTTTTTTCTATGGAAAAACAAAAATTTTTTTTTGAGTTTTGACGAAAGTCGTAGAACAAAAGTTGTTAGTTTTGATGTACAGAATAAGCCCCTAGAAGGATGCTAATTGATTAGAAATAACCCTGTATATGGACACCCTGCGCAGCGCTTACTGGTTCTATTATAAGGCCGGTACAGTACAGTAGTCAGGGGCATACAATTTGATTTGAACCACGAGTAACGCCTCGTGAATAGCTAATGTAGGTATAATGTTGGCAAAATGGCTAAAGATGTTCGTTACAGCTCATGACTTGCATCTTTACAACGGCAACATTCAAGTACACGTGATTATATCATCACGTGCTTTCTTAACTGTTTCAATTGCACCAATGATGTATGAGTAGTAAATGTCACGGTTCTATCTATTTCAATGATCTATTTACGCCCGCCAGTCGTAAATTTATCCATATTACGATTTTAATGGGTAGGTATACTTAGTTAAGACACCTTATCTGTTTTGTTACCTTTAAGCTTTCGTACAGACTGTGACTTTGCAAAAAAATGATAAAAGCCGATATCAGTACGTACACCTCGCGTTACGTGATTAAAATTTGAGCTATATGTAATCTATTTTTTGCTTTTGTACTATTTTGAGGAGCGTAGGTTGTTTTACTGCGTAGTAACAACCGCGTACGCTTTCCGCTGTTCCGCATTGTTTATTGTAAGTACCTAACCACGACAAATGTGCAGCCACGCCTTATTTTTATTTGGTTATTCTGCACAAGCTGTTCCAAAAACACCTCATACAGAACGTGAGTGCAAGGCTTATCGCCCTCACACTGGATAATATGGGTATCATACTAGTTGAACATACGCTCACCGAAGGGTGGTTAGTTGCAGGGTGCTTTATGATTCACGTACGATATCGAAGTCCTTTTTCAAATCAAAGTCAAAGTCAAACCATTTATTGCAACATATGAAATTTACATGCGGGTCTTAGTTAACATATTTTGTATTGTAAATCTATCCCTATTTATTAATTATTTATTTAGTTATTTGGCCAAAATAAACGTGATCGTCTAGTTTTATAATGTGATCGTCTAGAAAATATTTAACTCAAATGGACCCTTATACGTTGTGTAAAGTTTACGTTGTGTTTAGATAATAAAATTTGGATAAATAGTGAACCTAAATTAGTTTCAACACTAGCCTATATAAATCTATAAATAACCAGAATATAATAGGTGTTGACAGTTCTTTGTATCATAAATAGATACAAAAGTTAAATTATAAAAAGGAGAACAAAACAAATTAAAAATAAGTTCAATACGATTCAAATAAGATGCAGTTTCAGAATAGCAAAAGAAATACATTCGCTCAGCACATAAAACACATAATAAAATGAAATCAATTAAATTTGAATACGACAAATTATTACGATGCCTGTGACAATATGAAATAAAGAAAGTAGAGTTAAATAAAAGCATGCAACTTAGCTTGATTCCGGCTATCTGCTACTCCTTACAGCTACAGCGATCGGTGATCCGCAGTCTGTCCTTCTTCTCTCTTCGTGGCCAACTTTATGCTAAAAGAAATACTGATTAATGACATTAGTGCAGTAGGAATAATATTATCTGCTCCTCTGATCTGCTCCAAACTGCATCGCTGCTAACACCCTCCTCTGGAAGGAAAACAGGTACGGGATTTGGAGTCTAGATCTTTAAGATCTGTAAATGGAAAGCCTAAGCGAAACAGAATGTGGGGCTCCCTGCCAGCCTTCACCCCACTCCAAAGCGTTGCCAACAAATCCGTCAGGTTTAGCCCTAACCACGCCACTAAAGACACTAAATATTCAAACCTTCTTATCTCCTACTGATCATCATTCATTCATCTCTTAATCCAGTCATTCATCCAAACACTCCTTTAATAAGGTTAGAACCTAAGGTTCTCAAAGTTTGTTATTATTTGGTTCCCTAAGCTAGTTTTGTGACCAAGAGATTCCTTATGACTCGAAAGATCCCTACAGGAATATCACGGTCGTGTGGTGTGTGTACCTAGTGCATGTTCGGACATCCAGTTGCGAGATAGCAGCCGCTAGCAGGCCACTATTTCGGCCGGATGTCCTGTGTAATTCCCCCCCCTCCTTGTGCGGCCGGCTTGACCCTGCTGAAAGGAGCGAGAGTTCATAGTGCCCGTCACGTAGATCCGGCGGCAAAAAACCTATGCCAGGCCCCTCATAAGTGTCAAATAGTGTGCAAGTGTGTAAGAAAATGATTTTTCATATTAAGTTTCCATTTGGGGAAAAGAGACCTAATTCCAATAAGATTTTGTCCGTTTTGTGTTAGTTTATGATGAAAACCTTCGATAGCCAGATACCTTTGTCAATACATATTATGTTGTATGTTTCACAATATGAAACAATATGATGGAGTGGAGGAAACGAGCTGTGCCGACCCCACCTAGTGGGATAAGGGCAAGATGATGATGATGATAATGTTTCGAATCTCGTACTGCATCCATGAAACATGAACTTGCAGTGAGAATGCATTAATATGTTGAGTCTCGTCCAATAGAGACGAGCTCGGAACTCCTTAGGTAGATGTCTGATCTCCTTGCATAAATGTTTGGCCTCCTTATGGAGGCCAAATGATGTACATGCTGTCATATTTTTATAACAGCACAATAATATATTATGTGCAGCACAATGTGTTTCACATATACAAATATCATGAGGATAAATCAGCTGATGTAGAAGGTCATTAGGTTATCAAAAGTTTTCATTCAAATATGTTATTATTTTGTTTGTACCGGAACTATAAAAAACACAACCTAGCTACATGAAAACTGATATTAAATGTTTAGTAGCACTCATCCACTCAGCCTTTCCACACATACATCATATGAGTCCTAACGTAAGGAAAACTAATAAATAGTCTACCCTTAGATGGCCCAAAAACAACGTAGTAGGCGCACTGCTTCTGAAAGAAAGGACATTACGCTACCACTATTGTAATCTATCTATCAATTAATCTGATAAGATGATGGAAAATAAACGGAGACTAAGGTATCGTACTTATAGTAAGTACCGCTATCTGAAAGTAAAACACTTTGGAAAATAAACCTGAAAATAAATACCTTGAAAGAATATTCATTAGTTCGAAATCCTTTTGAGACCTGAGGTAACGCAAAACTTTATCTTAGGTACGGAAGAACAGCAAGAAATAGCAATAAATTGATTACAATATTTATATGAAATACAACATCAACAAATATCTGATTTGTTCAAGCTAGCTATTAGGTACTGCAAAGATGAATCCTTGAAAGTCATCGCCAAAGGTCTCAAAGAGATTTATGATATATCACTTTCACAACACAAACACTATAGTATGCCTTAATCGACGAAGGCTTTCTGTTCACTTATACACTTGGGAAATGAGCAAAGCGAGCGAGCTCTAATTTCCAAATTTTCACCCGCGTCATAATTTAACACCTGAACTATTTTCAAAACGAGTATCGTTTACCGCGGTTTAACCCGGACTGCCCAAAATCCTAGCTTTTCCCATACAAAATAATTGTAATCTCGACGAATTCCACGCCTGTCAAATACTTGAGAAATCAATTATAAAAATATTTATGAGTTTGTACAAAACGGACGAAAAAATTGAAACACTCGAAATCACTTTAGTTTTTGTAAAATTTTCTAGCGCTATAAATTATTTCTATTTCCAGTAAGTCAACTTGCTACAAATATAGAGTCTTCGACAGAAACAAACCTAATATGTAATGACTATCTAGACATAGTACTCTATTTGTATTTCAGTACCTATATTATTAAGTGATTTGATTTTATATAGCTACAAGGTTATATTTACATAACAGTCCGCCGCCATACCTGTAAATACTTCATTTATTTCGTAAAACTATTTCAAACTACTATTAATCAGCACATAAGTAACCATAAATTATCATTATTTCATTAATTGAAAGTCATTTTCGCCATAAAATTTGATACCCTATTAACATACCTAGTTGTCTTACTGTCTAAGTTTATACTGTCTCTACGCGACAGTTGCCACTCAAGTTTTTTTTATGGCAGTCAATATGGATTGCATAAAGGACAACTAGGGTTAACACATTTATATTTTTGCCCAACTACCAAAAGAAGAGAGGTTCTCAATTTATACATACTTTCGCTTTCTTATAAATTTTCAAAATGTTATTAGAAAATAGTATAATTTACATACTCGTATTTAGAATAATACGTAAGATTGTAATTGTAGTGTCCGATGATTTTTACGTGACATTAAATAACATAACTAAGATTATACTGGTATAAAACGAATTAAACTATTTTGATTATCGTTATCATATAAAGTTCAGACATAAATATTAATATTTTTAATTACTTTAATACAAAAATAGTATAGGAATAAGTAAAATGACCAAATGTCGAATGTATGTAAAACAACAGAAAACAATGATGCCCGAATCGTAACTTTCTCATATTCAAAATTTACTTCTTTACTTATTTAATACATCTCATTGAAATTAAATATAATTAAGTACATCTGAGACAGTGACAACCCTGTCCTCAGTGTTCGATTTTTACTCAAAACAATATTTCTGTTAACGCAGGAAATAAAATGGGAAAAATATGACCTGCTAACATGTTCTAAAGAATTTTAGAGACCCCCGTACTTCAGGTACTTGAAAATGTAAGGTTTCCAATAATTTGCGATTGACCTGTGTCAGAGAATGGCAATTTTGAACTTTATTCTTTAGTGCTATAGATTTTCCAATAAATACTGAGCAGCAACCTGTCGTGGTATTCTTCCTAGAACTTCTCACGACTCAATTTTTTTTAAGAACAATAAATATTTCCAAACCCGCATTAGCATGAAAAGGACAGTGAATACAACAAATTTACAAAGTCTGAGAGAGACAGAAAATTTTAGTTAATAATCTATAAGGTGTATAGTCAAAATATAGCATAGGTACATGGAACAGACGTTATGTGTATATACATACATAACGACGGTTACAGTATAGTGATACATATGACCCTATAAGGGTATGGTAATTTTATTATTTGTGTTGGAACGATTTATCATTATGTTTTCTAGATTATCGTTAAAAAATTCGTCTAATGTGTAATAGCATTTCGATATAAGGATTATTTTAAGTTGTTTTATGAAACAGTTTTCTCTTTCGATATCTTTTAGATTGTTTGGCAGTTTATTGAATATTTTTATAGCCATAGAATTTGGGCTAGAACTGTGCATTGCTAAGTTAGACTTTGGTTCTAAGAGTTAATGTGTCTATATTGTGATCTAATTTTGTGCGATTTATCAGACGCTTTGTTGAAATAGTCAGGGTGCTTTTTTACAAATTTGCATATTTCAAATATATAAATATATACCAGGGACATAATTTCAAGTTTTATAAATTATGGTTTATGGAATTTTGGTTTGTTAATTTCGGGAGTTTTTATATTTGCGAGAATACGAATTCATTTTTTTTTGTATTATGAATACTTCATGCGCGTTTACACTATTCCCCCATTTCAGATGTATGATCTTGGCCAATTCCACTAGACCAGACCAATCTTTTAACTTCTATTTCCGCCCTGGAAATTATCAAAGCATCGCACGATTTTATGTAGTCAATTTCTTGACTGCTTTCAAGATGCATAAATACATGTATAACATTCACAAACATCCGTTTCTGGGAGCTGAATTAGGGCACTGGATAAATACCTATCTTCATGTATTTTGGATGTCCAACTAGTTGTGCGAAAGCAGTTGGTCCACGAAGAACTCCTCAGTGTATAGGCCGAATCAAACTTTTTGGGGGTTGTGAAGTGAAGTTAGCTACAAGCTGCGCTGAACGCAATCCTCGCGCATCTCGCGCATCGGTAAGAGGGCGCCTAATGCCATAATCAAGGTGTGTTTTTAAAGACGTGGTGTAAACAACGACATTAATAAATTTTATTAATGTCGTTGGGTGTAAAGACAAAGAACATAAATATCCATATTAAAAAAATACCATAGGAAAAGAAAAAACCTATAGTAACCTTAGCAGAGTAATCGCGTAGAATTTCGGAAAATAATATGGTTACTTTAGAAACCATTAGAAAACTTAGCATCATAAAAAAAAAAAACTTTTTTTGATATGCTCGAAATTATCAGCGATAACACCACATTATTTTTGACAAATTGCGTAGCCAGACTAATGTTCTAGTAGAGTAATCGATTAGTTTTTTTAATATATGCTTAATTTTTGAATAACTAAAAATGTAAGCTGGCGCTCGAAGCCAAAATCATCGTGAACTGTGTCATGCGATTTTCGACTCTAAACAAAGAATCATAGATGATAGCGGGCGATGCAAGAAGCGCGGGTGAAATCTGTTTTTTCATGGCATTAGGCGCACTCTTATGTGAGCTTCTGTCAGGATTGGGTTTTGCACAGCTTGAAGCTAACATCACAGCCGCAAAGAAGAAATATGATACTTAATATTTACTTAGTTTATTTTTTTGTTTGTAATATTTGGTTTAAAAGGATCTCAATTGATATAAATTAAAAAGTACAAATTTTATTTAATATTCAAACTAGTCTAACTTTATTATGGTAGGTATGTCCTAGCACCATAATGTTGTGTCGTTGCTAAAATATAAAACATAAGATCCTGTCACCACAGTTTATACGAATAAAGAATTTTGAATTTGAATTTTGTATTCAATTAGCATCCTTTTAGGGGCTTATTCTGTACATCAAAACTAAAAACTTTTGTTCTGCGACTTTTGTCAAAACTAAAAAAAACAGCTGTTCCATACATTTTGTCGCGGGCGAACGTAATTTTTCTAAGGAACAACTTATTTTTTTTTTACTTTTTTCAAAAGTCGCAAAACAACAGTTGTTAGTTTTGATGTACAGAATAAGCCTCTAAGAGGATGCTAATTGAATAAATGAAATGAAATGAAATGAAATAATTGATTAGAAATAACCCTGTATTTTATGTATTGATGTATAAGTTAGTGTATCTAAAAAAAAATTTCTTGAAATATTGGAACCGCAACTTGGAAAACACAAAAGGTGTGTTATTTTTGGCGATTTTAATTTGAATTTATTAGATAAAAATGATAAATCGGTACACGACTATAAAAGCACGTTGCAGGAATCAAATTACACTGTGCTGAATAAAATTGACAAAACATATTGCACCAGAGAAACATTAAACACACAAACAATCCTAGATCATGCTCTTACAAATATCGACAAAAATTACAATTATCATTTGGCAATTATTGACTCGTTTCTTTCTGACCACAAACAAATATTTCTGGAATTCAATAGGATTGACCCTACTTTCAAAAACAAGGTACACTATGAAGCTATAAATTATGATTAACTAGATGAATATATGAAAAACAGTAATTTTAGAAATACTTCACATAAATATGAAGAACTAGAAAAGTACATAAGAGATAGCATAGATAAATGTAAGATACAAAAATCAAAAATACTGAACCTACCAAAAGAGACTGGATATCCAAACATATATTAGAAGCAATTGAAAAAAGGAACCACGTGTGGAATAGATTAAAAAGGATACCGGATGATGAGAAACTAAGGCAAGATTTTATAAAAGAAAGGAACAAAGTATCAATGAAAATACGATATGCAAAAAACACTTACTACAAAAAAGAATTTGATAAATGTGCACGCAAACCCAAAAAAATGTGGAGTCTGATTAATAAACTGTCTCGAAATAAAGTACACACAAGCAGTGTTCCCCTAAAACTTTCCATACAATCCCGTACTATCACTGATACCAAAGAAATATGTGAATGTTTTAATGAATTTTTCACTACTATCGGATCTGTTCTAGCAAACAAAATTGTTCCAACGGATAATACCAAAAGACTTCAGATTGATCCGCCACCACGTGAGTTCGAACTATCAGACATTGAACCAACAACCCCTAAAGAGGTACTTGAAATAATTAGCAATCTGGACCCAAACAGTAGTTCTGGAATTGATGGAATATCAACAAAAAGTATTATTAGAATAAAACATTATATTGTGAGAGATCTGACTGACTGTATCAATAGCTGTTTAGCGGGCTATATCTTCATCAATTTTTTTTTAATTGACAAAAAAAAATTGATGAAGATATAGCCCGCTAAAGTTCCGCGTGATGTCACAAGTGCCATAGAAATATATGGACTTCTGTAAGAGAAGTGACGTCACGACCTTTACTCCCAAACTTTGACAAGGTTTATCTTTGTCATTTGTTGTTCGATTGACAAAAGAAAAAATACGTGTCCGATATGTTTTGATAATCTAACTCACTGACTAATTATAAAAAAAAATACCCAGTCATCATGCTATTTACTATAATAGTCTTAAATTATCACAAAATTAGTATTACCTACTAAAGAAGTAGGCAAGTACCGTCATTATAGTCTTCCTATTGGTACTTACATAATCATTTTAATGTATATATTAATTACAGATAATTTAACGTGGCAATTACCTGTATGGCAAGTAATAGTACCACATGCATTTATATTACTACTAAATAGATAGGTTCAAAGATCTTTATTGTTATATCACAAGAAACATATCGTCTCACTTATGTGATAATCTTAAATACTACATTATAGTAACATGCACATATAGGTCAGTGGGCTATTTAGATACGTGGGTTGTATGAACAATTTACAATCTTAACGTAAATAAACCAACAAAAAGTAGGTAAATCAATAACATCAACACAATATGCGAACAGAAAACACGATTAAAATAGTTAAGTAGGTAGGTAGCATAGACAATTCATGGGTACACACATATTATTCAGCGAATAGCCAACTAAAAACATTACACTCGTTGTACATTGTATGTAAATAAATAATTCTATATTAAATAATACAATAAATAACATAATAATAAAAAATCTACAAAGTGAAATCAACACAATAAAATAAATGTACTAAAAAGAAACTAATCATTGATACAAATTTACGTAAAAATACTAAGGGTAGTTGCAATAAACTATATTTATCTATCAACTAACAACACTGTGAAAACTTGTCAAAAATATATGTTTTCAATTTCTTTTTGAAAACCATAGCAGACTTCAATTCCCTAATACTATTCGGAAGTTTGTTATAATATTGCACTCCTTTAAACAATATTGTTCTCTGACCATAACCGGTTCTAGAACTCGGCATAGTAAGGTTGTTGGCACACCGGAGTCTTTTTACCAGATACGAGGCTTCTCCCTTTGTTTTAAAAGTTAGTTGTGTGTGTATTTGTTTGTTTAATATTTTTCTTATCAGGATGCACGTGTTATAAATATGTTGTTGTTTAATGTTCATAATGTTTAGTTCCTGATAAAGCTGTTTTGTTGGGGTGAAATAGTCATATGAAAAAAGTACTTTTAAAAGTTTGTTTTGCTTGGTTTGCAAGGCATCTAAGTTCGTCGGAGCTGCATTGCCCCAGACTTCTATTAAATAGTCAATATGCGGTTTAACTAGGGTATTGTATATTGTATATTTTATTGTGCGTGGAAGACACCCGACACATTTTCTTATGGCACCGGTGAGAGATTCTATCTTGGGTATAATATGAGAAATGTGTGTCTTCCATGTTAGTTTACTATCGAGATAAAGAACAAGTTATTTTTCGTAAGGTTTTCTATGAATAATTTCGTTGTTAATAGTTATGTTTTTATTAGTTGAGGTGTTTTTATTTTTGGCGGCAAATACCACATAGCATGTTTTGGACGTATTTATTGTAAGTAAATTGTCTGCAAACCACTTAGAAAGAATATCTAGATCCCGCTGTGCTTGACTCATAACATGTTCGATATTGTGTCCAAAATAGAAAAGACTCGTATCATCCGCATACAACGTCAATTTTCCAGACAAACCAAGATCGTTTATTCTATTTATATAAAAAAACAAACAGCAAGGGTCCGGCTATGGAGCCCTGAGGTACGCCAAAAGTTATGTGTTGGGGAGAACTCTGGGTATTACCTATTTTAACTATTTGTGTCCTATCAGTTAGATATGATTACGTACCATTACGTATTTATAAGTACCAATAGGAAGACTATAATGACGGTACTTGCCTACTTCTTTAGTAGGTAATACTAATTTTGTGATAATTTAAGACTATTATAGTAAATAGCATGATGACTGGGTATTTTTTTTTATAATTAGTCAGTGAGTTAGATTATCAAAACATATCGGACACGTATTTTTTCTTTTGTCAATCGAACAACAAATGACAAAGATAAACCTTGTCAAAGTTTGGGAGTAAAGGTCGTGACGTCACTTCTCTTACAGAAGTCCATATATTTCTATGGCACTTGTGACGTCACGCGGAACTTTAGCGGGCTATATCTTCATCAATTTTTTTTTAATTGACAAAAAAAAATACACGTCTAATATTTTTTGATAGTCTATCTGACGGACTAATTATATATTTTTAGTCATCATGACTATTGTCCAGAAATTAATTATAGTTTTCCGAACAGTAGACCCCGCACTGTTTAACCGATTTGATTCATACTCGTAATCTTTTTAGGATTTAGATATCAAACGAGCTTGCCAAATATTTTCGAAATCGGCTGACAAATAGCACTACAGCAAATTTTCCACCTTTTTGAGGGAAGTATTATTTTTAGGGTTTCCGAGCTAGAGTTAACAATTGGCTGGACCAGGATAGGTTCAAAAATACAGTGACTGCTAACTCGATACTAAAACGGCTCAAACTCAATGAGGACTCAAGACTGCTTAACACGTGCCCCAATTAACCCTCAAAACCTTGTCGACACTGAGAAAATAGAAGGCACAATGCCGGAAAAAGGGAGTTTAATGCGCTGGGCAGATTGGATCCACACTACGTTCATCCTCGACGTTACAAAAGGTAACGACCTGGGAGATCAGCTGATGCCCCGATAAGTCACGAGGTTACGTCCCCTTAGTGTGACAGTATCGATATGAGGGTGATTAAATAATAAGGAATAAAGTCGCTATTCGCGTTTGCCTCTGTGCATTTGCCTATTTCATCTGAACTACTTAGGTTTCGTAAAACTTGAGTTCACCCTTTATAGTCAAATTATTTATTCATTCGCCTGGGGTGCCTAGATATCTAAACCCAACGCTGATTAACTTTGAAACAGTTAAGCCAATTCAGTAATTAGGTGGGTATTTCCTGCATGGTCACACTTCTCATAGTCACTTTCGTGTGTTTTGATTGTAAAAAATATTTTAGTAGATCTAGCTGTAACGCTTTATATTCTCATTGAGTTAGTATGTAAATTAAAAAAAAAAACGTTACTCGTTTGATATTTTAAATAAAGAATTTTGGTTTTAATTTTACCTACTATAACATTGACCATGCAAGTGACGCTGACATTCGCGTCAAGGAAAGGAGGTACCCAGGTATCTATTCGAATCTATCTATCTATCAGCCGTAGGACGTCCACTACTAGACATATGTCTCCTCTATGGATTTCCAATAAGGCCGATTGGAAGCGGCCTACATCCGGCGCGCTCCTGCGTTTTTTTATATCGTCAGTGCACCTAGTCAGTGGACGTCCTACGCTGCGCTTGCTGATCCGTGGTCTCCTTTCGGATTTCTTTGGATTCGAGTACTTTACGGCCCCATCGGTTTGCTAATTCGCTGGGCTATGTCGGTAACTTAGGTTCGTCTGAGGATCTCCTCATTTCTGATTCGATTCGGCAGAGAAACACCGAGCATAGCCGTCTCCATAGCACGTTGGGATATCTTGAGCTTATTTAAAAGGCCCACATTAAAATATATTCGAATGCACTACTTCAAAAGATGGATCAATGATCATAAATAATATTATGAAAACACAAATAAGTAGTATAAAGAAGAATAAAACCAAGAATACAATTTAGCTACTCTTTAATTTAGCACCAGCGAATACATATTTTTTAACTAGACCAGTTACGTAATACAAAGCGATGCCTAGGGCTGCTACAGCGGTAATGAGGAATAAAGCTAAGGTTGCCATGAGTTGTACGTCGAGATACTCCGCCCAGGACATGTTGGCGACCTTGGCACGTAAGTGGGGGGCTCCTCTGTGCCGGATCACGTGCTCGGTCCACCAGATGGCTCTGTCCAGAGGTTGTTCTGGCTGGTCGCGCATCACGTTCCGGAGTTTCACTATGTTCTTCCGGAAGCTGTGAAAGATGCAGATTGTTAGGTTTGGTAATTATTGTCGTTAGTTTGAGTAAAGGAAAATATGATAAGTATAAATATAAATATTGGGAACATCTTACACACGATCTCTGACCCGCAAATCTTGTGATTTGGCTGCCACACACTGATAAACTACATATTTTAAATACATACTTATACAGGGTTATTCCTAACCAATTAGCATCCTTATTCTGTAAGTACATCAAAACTAACAACTTTTGTTTTGCGACTTTTGTCAAAACTGCAAAAATATAGTTAGTATAGTATAGATAGTACCTAAATAACACTCAGACACAAAGCAAACACCTATGTTCATCACATAAATACTTGGCCTGGGTTGGGATCGAACCCACGCCTCTTTGATCCAGAAGTCAGGTTCACTAACTACTGAGCCACCGAGGCCGTCGTGTCATGTGATGTCAATCAAGATTTCATGTTTTCAAGAACTCGTGGCGAGAAATTGGATAAAGTTGTAAATCGATTTGTGGTCGACAATACAGTAGATATTGTATCTATATTCATTGGTTTACGAATATAGTTCTTGGTACGAAAAAAATATTATATAGGTGATAAACATTGGCAATTACAATACCTATTTGAGTTTAAGTTTACAAACATGGCGTATGCAACTGCGCCGCAATATTGGGAACTCTACACAAACAAAAACCTCGAGGTGAAAACTTCGTAAGTTCTAATTGTTAAAAATCCTATAAAAGTCGTTAGTGTTAAAATTGATACAGTACAGTATTTCTTCACAATGGATAATAATATAGAAAAAAATCTTATACTGTTAGGTATGTAATGGCAAGATAAAAATGACAACGCTATTTGAGAGAGTTTGCTGAAAACTAGATTCCATAAACAAGAAGCTCATGAATCATGATCATGATGAGTGAACTCTCGAATGAGATGTTTATGTAGGTGTGATGTGTCTACTCTCATGAGCACAGTGATAAAAACGAGTCCAAAATCTGCTTGGTTATCGACCGCTTATCCCAGTTTAAGTTGTTACAGTTACGTGACCTATATACGAGTATCTAATCTGTTCACTGACCTGTCATCATTGACGATCGTGTTGATGCCGTCTAAGAGAGCTTCTTCTGTGAGCGACTCAAGGTCGCGTCTGAGGCCAATCTTGTGGTAGACATATTGCTCTACGTTGAACCACTGGTCTCCCAGCATGGGCATGCCTATGAGAGGCACACCAGCGGTGATAGCCTCATCGGTGGACTGGAGCCCTCCTTGCGTGATGAACAGCTTAACTTTTGGATGCTCTGTAAAATTAGGGAATATCAAGTGTGAAAAATAGCCAGTAAGGTGTCCAGGACACGCGGGAGCGAGCATTGGTGTAAATGTATAAAATCTGAATCAAACTACTGCTACATCCTAGACCGCACATCTGCTTAACATCAGGCAGTGTGTAGTCAAACGCAAACCTATTCGAAATTAAAAAAAAAAAAAAAAAAAAAACTTTTGTTATAGCCCAGCTGGTTTTAACTATTCGATGTAGGGACCATAGATCCTGCCTACACTGACGTTCTGCATGAGATGTTTTGTACATTTCCTCCCTCCAACGTCTAACCGTACTATCACAGCTTCAGCGTGGATCTACTACTGGCACAACTGATCCAGGGCAGTGATATAGCGACACGGATAGTATTTCAAAATTTTGAGATGGCGACTGTGTCGGTCTTAAAAAAAAACAGCTATCTAATAGGTACAAACAATAACACTTTATTAGACTGCCACATTACATAAAAAACATATTAAAGGGACAAAACAATACAATTTATAGCTAACTAGCGGCACATGTTGACTTCTAAAGTTTCAGAACATTTATTTCGATGTACCTACCTAACGAATTGATGCCTATGTAAAAAAGTTTTGTTTTAAATAGTTTCAAACAAACAGTAATTTATTTATGTTAAATCAAAATGTGGACTAATTATATCCATAAATAGTAAAAGTTTTTCATCTTGATTTACTAAATTCGGTTCGTCGCCACTAGTACCATTAACAGTTCTATGATGGAACTACTGTTAAAAATGTACAACGCTAATTCCATCCTAGTTCCTCCATTTAACTATATATGGATGGTACAGGTGTTAAAGTTAATTGTCAGTAGGTAGTTCCATCATGGAACTCTGAATGGTAATAATGTAGATAAACTTAAACACTAGTTCTATTATTTCGAGATCCATTTTGAATGGAACTAGAGTTGTAATTTTTTAACAGTAGTTCCATCATGGAACTGTTTATGGTACTAGTGGCGACGAACCCGAATTTGCCCCTAAGTGCGACTTGTGCGTAAGTGAACAGTGGGTTGGTACTTGACCCTTTATGGCAAAGAAAATATTTACTCCTAGCGGAGCGCTTTATGGCAACCGTCTTCCCTCTATATTATTATACTCTTTGCAACCGTCTTAGTTTATATTGTATCTAGTAAATCTAAAACGGGCTGTGTAATAAGGAAAGAGTTTCTACAATCTACACGTATCACTGAACATACTGTTTATGTGACCTGTAAGTTGCAATGAATACACTGTTTTAATGGTATACTACATCAAAATAAAAAAACGTTTATTACGGGCTCAGACCAAATAAAAAAAATAAAGATAGAATGTTGTGAACAAACAAATGACGCCGACCAAAACTACGTCTCGCCGTGTACAGACAATTACACACATATCCACGTACAAAGAAACTACGCCTTGGCTTGTCAGTCAAACTATGGCGGCGCATCACCACTCTCAATACGCACTCACACTTGTCTAAAAAACCGGCCTCACCTGACTGCTAAACGACGTTCTCTCTTGATTTTTAATTTGCTCTGAGATTACGGGCCTAACATTGAATAAACAAAAAATACAGCTGTTTCGTACAAAAAAAATAACTAGATACTCGTACCTAGTACTATCGAGAAAATGTATGGAACAGCTGATTTTTTAACAATCCTGATTATTTACTATGAAACTGTTATTATGAAAATAGTTGTTTGTTAAATGTTCATCTTCATGTACCCAAGTCGCCCGCGTAAGAAATATTATTAACTTTAAATGAGCCATTATTGTATCATTATCATCATTAATTACTTGTGTTGTGTACCTACTAAGATTGGAAACAGCTGTGTTGTTTTGGACCAAATTAAACTAGTTTTTCCTGTTCTGTGGAATTACTTATGTAAATAATAATAATGAATTGTTTGTCTAAGTCAAAGCTTTTAACCCTTTTTTATCTGATTTTGTATCGTTATTTATTGACAAAATTTAATAGGTACATAGGTTCCTACTTCCACTTGTATCGCAGAGTTATAGATCTGAATAGGTACAAAAATAGATACATTTTACCGGTTATGGCCAGGATGTTGAATGTCGACTAGGTACTTAGTTTACGGATAGACCATTAAATTATCCTGTGGTATAAGGCAGTGTTTTTCAAACTTTTATTTAGACGAAGCCTTACGCAGGAGATCTCGCGGAAACCAGTGGGGGTTTATATATGTCGCCAGCAGGATGATAAAATTTTGTCATAATAAGTAATAGTAGATGATGCGACATGGGGACAAAGTACTCTCTCGTGTTGCGGGCGATATATTGAACCCTGATCGTAGCGAAGGACTCTAGAGTTAAACGTATTTAACTCCAGAGTCCCTCGCTAGAGTTTAGAGTTTAAAGTTGATTAATTATGTTAGAGTCCCGAGTGAAGCGAGGGGTTCAAGCCACCCAAGACAAAGACAAACTTTGTTCCAGCGGTGCCTACTCTACTTTTCATACCACCTGCGAGAAAATAAAAGCCCAGGAATTTTAATAATGCTAAACACTGTCATAGCCTCACTAAGTGTAGGTACATTTTTTGTAATTGATAAAGTAGAGGATTAAAGTGTCAGCTCCTAGATGATTTCTACAGTCATGCAATTTAGTGAAAATGGCACAATAAGTAGGTAAATAGTTGCTGGCTCATTTGTGACAAAATTTGTGGCCTACTCAGGCTATTAGTTTTGCTACTGGGGCCGAAAAATAAATAATCGAACTCCTACACAACAATAAAAAAATATACTTAGGAAATGTCAGAAAACAGACATAGCTTTTAAATCATTAGCATTTATTTAAAAATATCGCTGAAATACCTTAGGTGCCTTGTAGAAGGATCGCGTGGCCAAAAAGATAGAGCAACACAGATCTAAGTAACAAGTAGGTGTCTATGCAGAGATACTATGAGATCATAATTATTATAACTATACATAATAAGTAGTCATTATCATCACGCTCTTATATATGTAATTAGGTACGTACTACACAATAATGTATCACCACTTACATATTTTTTATGATCAAAAAGAAGAGACAATAAATATTTATTTTTCGCAAAAAATGTCATGACCGACTTCAATCGTGTACAGAATTCGCGAATATTTCGCACGGATCTATGTAGGATTTTTCACATTATTGTTGATTTATCAAAAATGGCACAGCCGATTTCGATAAAATTTAAATGGTACCAATTTCAAAGTATACTCTTTCCAATAAAAACATAATTATTGAAATCAGACCACTATGTAAAAAGTTGTGCGTGGTTACACATAAAAAAAAACAAACATAAGCGTCGAATTGAGTGAGTTTTTCATTTTTACAATGATGTAATTTTAGTTGTATTTTATTTTATTTTTGAAGACTTGTTTTAGTGTATTTTTAAACCGTGACATAATTGACTTAATTTATTATTTATTTATTATAATTTGATAGTTGACATTTTTAAATTTAAATTATATATTAATGTCTTATTTCATAACACGGAATGTATTTCTTTTTTGTGTTAAAAACGTACATTGTTTGACGTGTAATATTTTTATTATGAACTAGCTTAAAACCCGCGGCTTCGCCCGCGTTGTCTTAGTACATAGGTACTTACTTAAAATGAAAAGAGCCCGCGGTTTGATCTACGTTGTCTTTGTACATGCTTATAATAATATCTAATAGTCCGCAATTTGGCCCGCGTTGTCTTAATACTTGCTTAAAATTACTTGCAAGGATAATGCTCACGGTTTGGTCAAAATTGTAACAGTATTTGCCTATAATGATAATAGATCACGGTTTGGCCCGCGTATTGTTAGTACTTGCTTAAGATGGTTATTTATAGCACGCAGCATGGACTGCAATGTCTTAATACTTGCTTAAAATTATAAAAGCTCGCCGTTTGGCCTGCATTGTCGTATTACTTACAATGATAATAGCCCATGGTCTGGCCCGTATTGTCTTAGTACTTGCTCAAAATGATAAAAGCCCGCGGTTTAGCTCGCGTTGTGTTAATAATTAGGTACTTACAAAGATAATACCCACAGTTTGGCCCACGTTGTTTTAATACTTACTTAATTAAAATAACAGCCCGCGGTTCAACCCGCGTTATCTTGGCATTTGCTTATAATAATATCTAATAGTTCGCGGTCTGGCCCGTGTTGTCTTAATAAATCCTTAAAATTATAATAGCATGCCGTTAGCCTGCGTTTTTGTATTGCTTGTAATGATAATAGCCCACGGTCTGGCCCGCGTTATTTTCGTAACTGCTTAAAATGATAAAAACCCACAGTTAGGCCCGCGTTTTCTTGGCACTTACTTAAAATAATAGTAGCTCGTGGTTAAGCCCGCATTAGGCTCTATTATGAAGGCGCCATCGTAATTATAATAGCTAATTATCATAATTATATCTGTTTCATTTTCACTTTAAGCATAGAGAGAACACTTTTTATGTTGTTATTATATTTACTATGGCGTCTTCATAACTGAGCCTATTATTGTATTACTTGCAAAACAATGCTTTAGCCTGAATTGTCTCAGTATTTGGTTATTTAATTTACTCGTATCTAAAGCTTATTACAGAGTACATACGTGAATTTTTGGATGATAAATTGCCGAATTTCTGAAATTAACTCAATAATAAATAAATATATAAAATAAATATTGGAGGACATCTCACACACGGTCTCTGATCCCAAACTAAGCAAAGTTTGTGATTTGGCTGGCAGAGACTGATATACTACATATACATGTATTTCAATGTATGTACTGTATTGTATACACCACCGACCATACTCCTATTTTTAGAATAATTCCAGTCCATCCAAAGGTTGCCTGGTAGAAATCGCCAAAGGCGATAAGGCCGCCATTGTACAGCATATTGTATAGTTTCTGTACTGTGTTTCTGTGTACAATAAAGATATATTTATTTATTTATTTATACATGTAGGTTGACTGGCAGATAATGCTGTTTAGCGTTAAGTCCTCCTTTTGTACAAATAGTGTGCAATAAAGTGTTAAATAAATAAATAAAAATACATTAATAACACTCAGACACAGAGCAAACACATATGAACATCACATAAATGTTTGCCCTGGGAATCAAACCCACGCCTCTTTGACCCAGGAGTCAGGGTCAACCACTGAGCCACCGAGGGAGCCAATAATAATAATTGTATGAGTAACTATGTAAGAAATTTCACTTTTCTTTGCTGGAAAACATTGAGGCAACCTGTACGTACTCGTACGTAGAAAAAATCAATGTCGTATGTGAATTCAGCAACCCATGCTTGGCCGGCGTGATGGATATGGCCCAATTACCCTTCGCGGATAGGCCTATTTTCACTCATCCATCAGCCGCAGGACGTCCACTGCTGGACATAGGCCTTCCCTATAGATCTCCAATAAGACCGGTTGGAAGCGGCTTGTATCCAGCGCGATGCTGCGGTCTTAATGAGGTCATCCGTCCACCTTGTGGGTGGACGTCCTACGCTGCGCTTGCCGGTACATGGTCTCCACTCGAGAACTTTTCGACCCCAACGGTCATCAGCCCTCTGCGCTATGTGCCCTACCCATTGCCATTTCAACTTGCCAATCCGTTGGGCTATGTCGGTAACTTTGGTTCTTCTACGGATCTCCTCATTAATGATTCGATCTCGCAGAGAGACTCCGAGCATAGCCCTCTCCATAGCTCGTTGGGCTACTTGGAGCTTACTAATATAAGGCCCATAGTGAGAGACCACGTTTCTGTGCCATAAGTCATCACTGGCAACACACACTGGTCGAAAACTTTCGACTTGAGGCACTGAGGTATGTCGGACGAGAAGACACTACGCACTTTTCCGAACTCTGCCCAGCCGAGTTGAATTCATCGATTGGCCTCTTTGTTGAAGTCGGACTCACCTAACTGGACTACTTGTCCTAGGTAGACGTACGAGTCAACGACTTCAAGAACCGAGTTTCCAACAGAAATCGGGGTAGGTAAAACATGGGAATTACACATGACTTTCGTCTTGTCCATGTTCATCTTAAGACCCACCTGTTTCTATTATCCGTAGTGCTATCCGTAGTACCTATTTTCAGTAGTGCACTATTAATTAAGGCCGGTACAGGTATTCGACATGTTTCATTAAGTCATTAGAAATTTAATTTTCCAGGCAAATGAAAAAATGGCACACAAGTCGTAATTCTAGTCAGGCATATTCTAGGATGCTATTATACTCATAATTTGATTAACTTTTACAATGGTACCAACCCCAAAAGCACGTGAATAAAATCAGCTGTTCAACACAAAAAGTTCATCGACCCGCGACAAAATGTATGGAAAATGTAGGTAATTTTCGCTTGTCAGGGTTGACCCCATAGTAAAATACCTATATTGATCCATATGTGCGCTAAGCTTAAGACTATTGGCTCACAAAATAAAAAAAAATCGTAAACTTTTGGGGACCCATTTTGCCCCATTCAAAGATAAACTATCATTATCATAATCCTAGATACTACATTATTTAAAAAAGCGCATTGAAGTTTTGGGACGTATCTGACCCCTAAGGATTTTTTAAAGGAAAATTTAGAAAACAGGTACAGCCATATTTTTTATTTAGTCTCAAAAGCATCTATACAAAGTTTCATGTCAATCAGTACAGGGAATAAGAAGTTACATGCAAACAAAAAGGACCCGTCTTACCCCGTAAGTTAGAGTTGGGTACGTTTTTCATCCTTAGTGCTTCATTATGTCGTACGATGTACGTATATTCCAAATTTCAAGCTCGTATCTACAGCGGTTTGGGCTGTAGCCTAAACTTATTAATTTTGCGTATCCCTAAGGAACCTTATAGATTTTCCTGGATTTTATTAGTTTCTGTATTAAAACATGCTGTGTGCTTCCTTCATACCAATTTTCAACCATAACCGTTCAGCTGGTTCGATGTAATTGACGCTTTTTTCACCAACTTTGGGACCTTGTTTGACCCCTTAGATGAAGAAAATTCGGAAAAACAGGAAAAAACGTGACTTTTATTTTGTTTGGAAAGCATGTATACAAAGTTTCAAGTCAATCGGTACAGAGAATAAAAAGTTACATACAAACGAAAAGGGCCCATTTTACCCTCTTAGAGGTTGAAAGTTCAAAATTTTCGTCATTAGTGCTCCATTACGTCGTTCAATGTACCTATATCCCAAATTTCAAGCTCATATCTTCAGCGGTTTGGGCTGTAGCCTAAACTTATTAATTTTGCGTATCCCTAAGGAACCTTATAGATTTTCCTGGATTTTATTAGTTCCTGTATTAAAACATGCTGAGTGCTTTCTTCATACCAATTTTCAACCATAACCGTTCAGCTGGTTCGATGTAATTGACGCTTTTTTCACCAACTTTGGGACCTTATTTGACCCCTTAGATGAGGAAAATTCGGAAAAACAGGAAAAAACGTAACTTTTATTTTGTGTTGGAAAGCATGTATACAAAGTTTCAAGTCAATCGGTAAAGGGAATAAAAAGTTACATACAAAGGAAAAGGGCCCATTTTACCCCCTTAGAGGTCGAAAGTTCAAAATTTTTGTCCTTAGTGCTCCATTACGTCGTTCAATGTACCTATATCCCAAATTTCAAGCTCATATCTTCAGCGGTTTGGGCTGTAGCCTAAACTTATTAATTTTGCGTATCCCTAAGGAACCTTATAGATTTTCCTGGATTTTATTAGTTCCTGTATTAAAACATGCTGAGTGCTTTCTTCATACCAATTTTCAACCATAACCGTTCAGCTGGTTCGATGTAATTGACGCTTTTTTCACCAACTTTGGGACCTTATTTGACCCCTTAGATGACGAAAATTCGGAAAAACAGGAAAAAACGTAACTTTTATTTTGTTTGAAAAGCATGTATACAAAGTTTTAAGTCAATCGGTACAGGGAATAAAAAGTTACATACAAACGAAAAGGGCCCGTTTTACCCCTTTAGAGGTCGAAAGTTCAAAATTTTCGTCCTTAGTGCTCCATTACGTCGTTCAATGTACCTATATCCCAAATTTCAAGCTCATAACTTAAGCGGTTTGGGCTGTAGGCTGTCTGTCAGTCAGTCACTCAGGGAAGCCTTTTATATAATAGATAAAATGAATATGAATATGAATATCAATACCTCCTCCGTTTCGTCGGTCAAAAATTAAAAAAAGAGAACAAATCTTTCTAAGTGTGTTGTTGATATATTTTAATAGTATACATAAACATTGAGGAGTTTCTATGATATTATACTTTTAGCTGTTTTTATTATATTATGTATGCTACTTCATTTAATTGGTGTTTAATTATTGTATTATTCATTTAATGTAGTTATTTTTGACGTGTATTGTTGTTTTGTTATCAATAAATGAGTATATCTGTGTAAATTTTAACTACCATAATTTCCGTTCGGCTCCGTTCATTTTTGTACAACGGCCCGGTAATGAGGAAAAACTAAACGAAATTGTGTGAAACTATAGAGCCACAGGAATAAGACAGTAATATTATACTAAAATCGGTTGATAAATAGTGCTACAGCAAATTTCCCCACTTTTTGAAGGGACACCCCATCCTAGACAAAAATCACTGACGACAAAAAATCAAAAATCTATCAAACTTGTGTACTTCAAGATTCGTTAACAACGTTATAATCAGTGATACGCAATTTTATGAGGGAATGAAAATACGAACAAAACTATTGTACAATCATGCAATTTAGTGAAAATGGCACAATAACCAACAAAGCTATTCTCAACTTCTGAAAAAGCGCATAAGGTACAACGCTGTGGTGTAATAGAGTGCACTAAAAACTCTTAGATTTATAATTATGAATGGATCCCATAGTTTTATAAGAATCATTACCGCGCGAAATGACTTTTTGTGACATTGATAAAAATGAGTTGATATAATGATAATAATTAATGAAAGAGTAGCGATAAAGCAAAAGACGTCAGCTTATACAGTAACATAATCCTACTAATATTATAAACGCGAAAGTTTGCGAGTTTGTGAGGATGGATGGATGGATGTTTGTTACTCTTTCACGCAAAAACTACTGAACGGATTGAGAAGAAACTTTGCAATAATATAGCTTATATATCAGAATAACACATATACTATAAATTAAAATAATATTGCGTAAATATTCCATAATATAACGTTAAGGATAAGTGTTAAGTAAGTAGGAAAAATTCTGCTGTCTGCGAGCAAGATGAAATTTCAAAAAAAACAAAGTAACTGTCGAATAGAACAACCGTCAAATCGTTTTTTTATTTCTTTTTATTTTCCACCTCCTTTATTGAGGGTGGTAAGGTAGGACTTTGGGTTTGAAAGACGGAAAGTGACATAGTCTACTTTTTATCCCGGATAAATAAAGGGTTTCCATGGGATAGCACAAAAATCAAAATATCATGCGGGCGAAGCCGCGGGTAAAAACTAGTACATGATATGTATGACACATTATATAATATGTATGAGTATTTATGTTTTGATTAGATAAATGAGCGCCAGACAATCAAGGAGACAGAAGGGTATCGCAATGACATCATCTATTTTTGATTGCACTTGTTGATATTTTTGAGGGTTCCGTAGTAAAACGAGGAACCCTTATAACTTCGTTGTGTCCGTCCATCCGTTGGTCCGTTTGTCCATCTGTCGTCCGTCTTAATATTACATACATAAGCTGATCGAAGCACATAATCATCTGAAACCGTTATAACGATCTTTTATCATACTAGTTTTTACCCGCGGCTTCGCCCGCATACGCAATATATCATTATTATTTATAATTAATCTATGTGTTATTCTGATATATAAGCTATATTATTGCAAAGTTTCATTTCAATCCGTTCAGTAGTTTTTGCGTGAAAGAGTAACAAACATCCATCCATCCATCCTCACAAACTTTCGAGTTTATGATATTAGTAGGATAGGATCAATACTTACTCAGGAGATCAGACTGAGGCAGCCACTTTGATATGCGAATGTTCTTCGTCCTGCCAGGCAACTCGTCCTGGTTCCACTTCCACAGCACGTCGTAGGGAAGCTTTGAGAACACTCTGATCAGCAACTGGATTCTTTCTGGCGGCAAACTGGCTGGATCCACGTTTGTCCCGAAGCTGATGTAGATAACTCCGTGCTTTGAGGAGTCTAGGTATGATTTCAGTTCCTGAAACGTATTGTCCTATGTAGTTATACCATGGATGTAGAGTATTCTGTTATAAATTGATTTGAGAGTGTCAAATCTTACTTCTATCTCTCGTCGAAAAACGAGGGGTGTTGCGTTATGGTGACACGTTTAGAATTTGATGAATCAAGTACTTGACGACCGCCTGCGTAATCTAAGTTTCACGTATATATTTACAAATCTATGACACAAAAGAACCTATTTTGATTTTGTTTTTATTTAGGTAATGCTGAAGTTATCGCGATGATTTTAAGCTATAGGTAGTTAATTTATGCCTATTTGTGGTCGTTTTTTTATTTCACATTTCTTTGAGAGCCATATCTGCCAACAGTTTATTTAAAGAATAGGCTTGAAACATGCTTGAAAAATTATTTTCTAAAAATTGAAATTGATTATATTACTAAATGACCTTGGGTAAAATATAAGGTTATTCCTGATCAATTAGCATCCTTTTAGGGGATTATTTTGTACATCAAAACTAACAACTTTTTTTCTGCGACTTTTGTCAAAACTCAACGCGACAAAATGTATGGCACAGCTATTTTTTTTTTTAGCTTTGACAAAAGTCACAGAACAAAAGTTGCTAGTTTTGATGTACAGAATAAGCCCCTAAAAGGATGCTAATTGATTAGTAATAACCTTGTATAAAGTCAAGAGTCACTGAGTCCGCCGTCAACCGATTAGATTATGAGGAAATATAGAAATGTTTGCGAATTCGCACCAAATTACTATTTTCTGAGAGATGTTTCACATTGTTTATCAAGCTGAGATGTTTCACATTGTTTATGAAGTTCAGTGACACGACACTTTAGATATTCTACCTTTAAGTACTTCAATAAACACGCTGAAGTTACGCAATAACTTACTCGGATAAAACCTATGGATAAAATAAAACAAACAATGGCAAGTCTTCGATACACATTTCAATATCCTATCTCAGAGTAAATTAAGAAGTGAAACATTATTTTATTGATTTACTTTTTAAGGTTTTTTTACAGAATCAGAATTTTTAATTTTTTAGCGACGATAAAACGGTGAACGTTCTCAAGTCGACGCGTATATTATATAATTTATTAAGCGTAGGTACCGGATTTGATTTATTTATGTTTTATTGGAAAGGGTAAGTAGATATATTTGAACATAGTCCCGTGTATTTTTTTTCGAAATAGTTACTATGTTGGTTTTTGAAAAATCAACAATGATCTAAAAATAATTATTTTTTCGCAAAAAATCGCAATACCGACTTCCACCGTTCGAATAGTTTACATGAACCGATGTGACATAAATACCTCGAGCACATTTTCGCTAAGTAAGTCTCTGTCTGTATTTAGGTATATTTTGTACTAGTTTTTACCCGCGGCTTCACCCGCATGATATTTTGATTTTTGACGCAATATCATTATAATTTATAGCCTATGTGTTATTCTGATATATAAGCTATATTATTGCAAAGTTTCATCTCAATCCGTTCAGTAGTTTTTGCGTGAAAGAGTAACAAACATCCATACATCCATCATACATACATACATCATACATTGCGCGCCCGATCTAAACGAGAGTGCGACACGGCTTAAGATGAAAGAATCAATGAAAAATAACTACTAAGTATACTCGTAAATATGCTGAATATTTAATTGTACCTACTTATACAGACATAAAACCTAATATAGCTAAGTTGTATTAGATCCAATTTAAACCTCCTTTACATAATAAGGTTTATGACGTAATTTCGAATACATTATTATGTACTTAGGTACTTAAAATAGTAACCGAACAGGTTTGAACAAGATGATAAACATCTAATACGTAGCTATGATAAAAATCTGTCAACAACGAACAATAAATTTTGAAAGTCATTCAAGGCGTCAAGGTAGTTTAAACTGTTCAAAGTTCTTATGAGCTATTTTTAAAGATCAAACAATTTAAATAGCTCTATGACAAAAACAGTTTCATCATACTCATATACTTTGTAGAAAAGTTTTTTTATAATTCTAGGGGTAGGTTACCTAACAGCTTCCATTTTGGATGGTAGGAACGACTTTGAACATCGTATCCAATTAAGTATCCATAGTTTGATGCAAATCACTTAATATACCTACACTGAAGTCTATTTCACGCAGTGTAATTTTCTAATGATCGAATATTTATGACTAATTTTAAGGCTATTTTTTTCTTAGAGATAACTTGGACCAAAGTGTTGGTATTGATGCCAATGCCTTGACGACAAAGTATTTATTTAGAGGAGGAAACGAAAAATATGTTTTACAAAGAGTCAAGATACAAAAAAAAACCTTGTTTAATTAAATATGACAAAATCCGATAAATACTTTTTGAAACTACCTAAGTTGATTTTATTTTAAAATTCCGCCTACACCTGATCTAGAATATCATTGCACCAAATATTTACAAACAGTATAAGTTCCATAATAGGTTTCAAATAGTTTTGAAGAACTTGAGGTTTGTTATATATTTAATTTAATAAAAACGCTTACAGTATTCTTACCTTAGGAAGCTCTTTCGAAGGCTTTTGATGCATTCCTCCCATGTACACTATACTAGGTGGAACTGGTCGATTCGAGTCCCAAATAGGGTGAGAATTCAGCAGCATCAGATGCACATTGTTCTCCAGCTCAGACATCGTCGGTGTATCAGGACCAAAAAGCCTCTTCACCAGCTTATTGTCATCTTCTCCGATACTCTCGAATATATGTTCAAACAAATAGTGTTGGTAGAGCTCCACCAACTTATCCCAAAGTGACATATCATAAATTTTCTGTCTCAAAACTGTAGGATAATGCAGCGGGGGACGCATAGGTGCTCCCAAAATATCATAATTTCTCATCACACCTAGAAAAGAACTTACTAAAATTACCGGTGCTTTAAAAACATAAGACACAGAAATCGATGGCCTCACACAGCCTTCTGCTAAAATCAGGTCGTAGTGGTTTGTGCTGTTGTTGATCACTTGTTGGACTTGGTCTGTGTTCATCTGGATTTCGAAGATTTTCGAGAGCAGAGGCAGCATCGTCTTCATTTGTGTGACTATGTCGTCGCTCTTCCCTGATGTGGTAGCGCTTGAAAAGACTTCGTCTCTCCATAGTTTGTATGATATGTCGTGGACGTCTATTTCAGTGAGATTTTCTGGAGCCTCTCCTTTAGGGAATGCTGGGTCAGTCGTGATGACGACCACTTCGTGACCGCGCTTGACAAGCTCCTGAGTCAAGGGACGGAACACCACTTGGTGACTTATAGAGGGTGTCGGGAACACTGCTAAAATTCTCGCAGCATCACAAAAGCTGACCACTACAGTTATTATTAAAATATAAATAGGATACATTTTCGATTCGTGCGCGCAGTGGTCAAGCCTCTAATACTCTGCCTTGACATTATAGGTGTACCGTATATAAGGAAATGCTTGAGCGCTGTTATCGTATGTCATTCATGTCATACATGATGTTACAATTTGTAATTGTAACGATGATAAGCGTTTCTTCTTAATCAAGGGATTCATGTTAGACCATTTGAATCGCGATAAAATAGTGTCATGTCATGGAGATATTTAATTGGGTAATTAAAATTTTAAATAAAGCAACTCCTAGTTATTAGTACCTATGTATATAAATGAGCTACTCAGAAAATAATGTCTAATTTAATTAGTTAGCTCGATTCTTTGATAGTACTATTGAATATCAAACAAAATGGTTTTTTTTGTCACTACACTTAATAACCGATGGCTGAAACAGGTAAGATGATTAAGTGACATTTCTTTATTAGATAAGCATTAGCAAGGTTGCCTGGATAAGATTTCCTTAAGCGAAAACCCACTAATTGTTTCACTAGTTTTTAAGTCTTTTATTTGTGTTTATTGTTATGTAAGTAATCATAGGTGTAAACAATAGAGAGTTTTATCTCTGGTCACGTGCAAAACTAATCAATTTTGCTTTTGCGTGGCTAGATGGCTGATTTATTTTTATAACATCCTTTATGCAAGACAAGAAGATGGTTTTTGCGTACTCACTCCAGCGGCTCGTGATCGCTGACTGCCCGAGTCATTATTTATTAGCTCATCATTCAAGGTTCGGTATACAAATTGTTATTTGAGTCTGTGTTTTTATTGTCTGTTATTAGTGTTTTTTTTTAAATTAGTTCTTATACTCAGGATAATAACTTAAGATGCATGAATGACATTGATTCTTTGAGTTATTTAGAATTTATTGTTGACACTAAAGTAAGTAAGAAGTAAGAAGCCGTGGTGGTCTAGTGTTATTGACATCCACCTTACAATCATGAGGTCGTGGGTTCAAATCCCGGCCCCGTACCAATGAATTTATGTACCTACGGAATTTCACACCACTGGCTTTTCGGTGAAGGAAAACATCGTGAGGCAACCTGCATACGTCCGTAGAAGAAATTCTATGGCGTATGTGAATCCACCAACATGCACTGGGCCAGCGTGCTGGATATGGCCCAATCACCCTTCGTGGGTAGGCCTACGTGCTGTATCTGTAGTAACTATCGGACATCAGTCGCGGACGTCACCTTGAGCGTTCGGACGTCCGAGAGCTATCTGGCGCGCCGGATGTTTTAAGACTATATGACACTATTAAGTCGCGGCTGTCAGTCGCGTCCGTCAGCCGCGTCCGTTAGTATGTTTTCAGCTTAAAAGAAAATGGTAGTTACCCAGTTTACAGTTATTAATTTACGAAACCCTAAATATCGTGCTTTTTATTATCATCTGCGTATACATATTTATTATCTACATACCTAATTTATTTTGATGAGTAATCGTTTGATGTAAATCACGAGAGCACGCCGCCTTTACATGTGTTTATGCCGTGTTTTACAGGTACATAATGCGTGTATGACTGCCTCGGTGGCTCAGTGATTAGTGAACCTAACTTCTGGATCAAAGAGGCATGGGTTCGATCCCCACCCAGAGCAAGAATTTATGTGATGACCATAGGTGTTTGCTCTGTGTCTGGGTGTTATTTAGGTACTATCTATATAATGATGTAGGTATTTAAAAATATGTATATGCAGTAGGTATATCAGTCTCTGGCAGCCATATCACAAGCTTTGCTTAGTTTGGGGTCAGAGACCGTGTGTAAGGTGACCCCTAATATTTATTTATTTATTTGTTTATTATTTGTTTGATTGTGTCTGTTCTGAACAGACAAATACAGAAACGCTATGTGCAAATGTCATCAATATGACATGTAAGTAGATAAATAAGTTCTAAAAGTACCTGCCACAGGGGAAGCCGCTACTAGTGGAAATCTCCACTAGTAAACGACGTAAGTACTCTCCACTAGTAAGTGACGTCACCAGCCTTCAATCAGTTTGAATTTGTCATTTGCTGATGGCGACCGTGGCCGAGAGTCAATTTATATCAAAAAAATTAAATATTTGAAGATGAAAATGAAAATAATATAAGCTATTCGATCGCGTAAAAATAACAAGATAATAAAAAAAAAACAGGACAAGTGCGAGTCAGGCTCGCACACTGATGGTTCCGTACAAATCCAGAAAATTTCACAAAATTGGGAAGTAAGTTGTTAAAATAATAAAAACCTGTTTTATCATGCGCTTATGAAGCCCTTTTATATGATGCCTACCTTACATGATACGGTTTATTCACTTTTAATTTTGAACCCATATTTTGTCTATCTAGGCCCTATTTTTTGCGATTTAAATAAATATGTATAGTTGTCAGAATTATTCCTATATGTGTACTCTGAGACAATGCTTCTGGCCAAATTTCATAGTTCTATTTCAACTCGATACCTTTACAGACATGCCACACGGGCGTTGACGCCGCGACATTGCACCGCGGCGTCACCGCCGCTGCACCGCCGCGGTGCAGCGGCGGTGCTGAGCGTCGTCGCGGCGTCACCGCGGCGACCAGTGTTGCCGGTAGCGATTTAAACATTAAATCTAGAGTATTCGAGTATGAATTTTTAGCGGGAAAAAAGGTTTTGACGACAACCGTTCAATCTTAAACTGAAGATGAGAAAAATCCCTCGTACACGTTAGAAATCAGATCGTGTAATTTGTCACGACGAATGTCACAGTAACAGCTTTCCAAGTGACAGTCAAACTTCAAAGTGATTTATCTCGGTCATTATCAATTCTAGACTACTGTTGTCTTCACAAAAGTAATAGAGCTCGACGAAATCTACATTTCAGATGACAGCTGTCAAACTTAAAAGTGATTTATCTCGGTAATTATCGATTATAGACTACGGCTGTATTTACAAAAGTGATAGAATTTGAAGAGATCTACATTATGGATGACAGCTGTCAAACTTAAAAGTGATTTATCTCGGTTATTATTGATTCTAGATCATTGATGAATTCACGAAAGTGATAGAGCTTAACGAGATCTACATTTCAGATGACAGCTGTCAAACGTAAAAGTGATTTATCTCGGTTATAATCGATTCTAGACTACTTGCTCTCTTCACAAAAGTAATAGAGCTCGACGAAATCTACATTTCGGATGACAGCTGTCAAACTTAAAAGTGATTTATCTCGGTTATTATTGATTCTAGACCATTGATGCCTTCACCAAAGTGAAAGAACTCAACGAGATCTACATTTTGGATGACAGCTGTCAAACTTCAAAGTGATTTATCTCGGTTATTATCGATTCTAGACTACTGCTCTCTTCACAAAAGTAATAGAGCTCGACGAAATCTACATTTCGGATGACAGCTGTCAAACTTCAAAGTGATTTATCTCGGTTATTATCGATTCTAGAATACTGCTTTCTTCACAAAAGTAATAGAGCTCGACGAGATCTACATTTCGGATGACAGCTGTCAAACTTCAAAGTGATTTATCTTTGGTTATTATTGATTCTAGACTACTTCTCTCTTCACAAAAGTGATAGAACTCGACAAGATCTACATTTCGGATGACAGCTGTCAAACTTAAAAGTGATTTATATGGGTAATTATCGATTCTAGGCTACTGCTTTCTTCACAAAAGTAATAAAGCTCCACGAGATCTACATTTTGGATGACAGCTGTCAAACTTAAAAGTGATTTATCTCGGTAATATCGATTCTAGGCTACTGCTCTCTTCACAAAAGTAATAAAGCTCCACGAGATCTACATTTCGGATAACTTTGAAGTTTGACAGCTGTCATCCGAAATGTAGATCTTGTTGAGCTTTATCACTTTTGTGAAGACATCAATGGTCTATAATCAATAATAACCGAGATAAATCACTTTGAAGTTTGACAGCTGTCATCCGAAATGTAGATTTCGTCGAGCTCTATTACTTTTGTGAAGAGAGCAGTAGTCTAGAATCAATAATTACCGAGATAAATCACTTTTAAGTTTTGACAGCTGTCATCTGAAATGTAGATCTCGTTAAGTTCTATCACTTTTGTGAAGACATTAATGGTCTAGAATCGATAATAACCGAGATAAATCACTTTTAAGTTTGACAGCTGTCATCTGAAATGTAGATCTCGTTGAGTTCTATCACTTTTGTGAAGACATTAATGGTCTAGAATCAATAATAACCGAGATAAACTCACTTTGAAGTTTGACAGCTGTCATCCGAAATGTAGATCTTGTCGAGTTCTATTACTTTTGTGAAGACAGCAGTAGTCTAGAATCGATAATGACCGAGATAAATCACTTTAAAGTTTGACAGCTGTCACTTGGACAGCTGTTACTGTGCCACTCGTCGTGACAAATCACACGAGTCCATACTCGATGGGCTTATGAGATATTTTTCATGTCACTTTGCACAAATCAATGCATCTATTTCAGATTTTATCGATCGGCCTCATTATTTCTCTAATATATCAAACGAAGAACAAAAACACTTTCTTTCTGCGGTTGGCTCACACAAAATCAGAATGTATATAAGAGATTTTACTTATCTTCAACCGGTTATCCCTAAAACCTTTTTTTCCGCTAACTGCCTAGATGTCATCAGTGTCTAAGGCAACACTGGGCGCCGCGGTGTCGCCGCGACGACGCTCAGCACCGCCGCTGCACCGCGGCGGTGCAGCGCGGTGACGCCGGTGACGCCGCGGTGCAATTACGCGGCGTCAACGCCCGTGTGGCATGTGCCTTACGCGTTCCTGAGATAACGAGTCTTGACATACGGACAGACGGACAACAAAGTGATCCTATAAGGGTTCCGATTTTTTCCTTTTGAGGTACGGAACCCTAAAAACGCCAAGTTATTGGCAAATGTGCATAAAATATGCACATAAAGGTACCTACTATTCATATGTAAAAGCCGCGGTGCGCTCGTGATTAGAAACAACTGAATCGGTTTATATAATCTTACTTGTACTATAACTCGTGTCAATAATAAAAATAATATGTAAGTATAAGGTCGTGTCCTCGCTTGCATAACATAATGAGTGCAACCGAGAGGAAACGAACATTTAAATAAATATTTTCTATATTGACGCATATTACAAATAAATAAGTGCCTTTTCATACCACCTGCTCAAAAATTACCATTTATAACAATGTCCGTAAAACACGACATTTATATCCTAACACAATCACGATGACTTTTTTTATTCACGATGACGTTTGACTACATACTGCCTGATGTTGAGCAGATGTGCGGTCTAGGGTGTAGCACGCTTACCTAGAAGATACCTATTTACTCGGGATTTGAAGACATGAATGACTTTTTTTTATTCCGAATAGGTATGCGTTTGACTACATACTGCCTGATGTTGAGCAGATATGCGGTCTAGGGTGAAGTAGGCTTACCTAGAAGATACCTATTACTTACTCGGGATTTGAAGACACCCACGTTGTACTTTAGCGGAAAGACAGACCCAGGCAGAGCGTTCCGCATTCTGGCTGTTCGTATGAGGAATGAGGCTTCGAAACGCTTGGTTCTAACGCGCGTATGACTATTGTTGGGTTTTGGGCAAAAATTGCATATATTTTAAATGTGTGGTTTTGAAACGGTCACAACAGTCCGAAGGCGGTAGTCAATCACAGACTTTTAAAAAAGTAAATGCAGCAAGAATCGAGCTGTTGTTGGCTATTACAGAGGAAGTCGTCAGGCATAAATAAAAAGCAAAGGAGTTGGTAAACTTTTTATATGGGAGGCGGTCCTTGAAAACCGGCAGCGATGCGAGCTGTATTACTGTTTAGTGCCATATTTAAGAATATTATTTCACGCAAAAACATATTTTTGTGTATCGCCGTTTTATAATAATATCACTTTTTTATTTCACTAAGTAGAAAATATTTAGACTGAACTGGTAATATTAAGAGGAGATGCCTGGCAGCCCCGTCCAAAACGCAATAGAGATGGGCGATTTCAATTTCAATCGATTCTTACGATCGATAGTTTTGTATTATTATGCGGAAAGAGACATTGTTGTAGTAATAATTACTAGGTACACTTGAATTCGTACACGAGTGTGGAAAAGTAAACTACATCGGTGAAACGTTATTAGATTTAGCACAACATAGCTACTTCCTTCAATATTTGTTTCATAGATTCTTCACTTCATAGATTATATTTTCTAAGACATTTTAGACACACATTATTATTAGTAAAAACTTCCCATCGATCCATCAGCTATAAAACGCCCACTGTTGGATATAGGTCTTCCATATAGATCTCGAACAAGATCGGTTTGTAGCGGCTTGCATCCAGCGTGATGTTGTGGCCTTAATGAGGTCATCGGTCAACTTCGGTCACAATCCGCTGGCCTATGTCGGTTAACTTATAAGCTAATCGATGTTCTACGTTCCTATTTCATTTTATTTATATCTTACTTTTACGTCATATATAAATAAAAAAACAAACAATATCAAGAAATCATTAACTGCACTGTCATTAGTTGCGTTTGCGATAATTTAAGTTACAATATCGATACATCGATGTTTGACGATACAGCACTAAGGGCACTAACGTGAACAGTGATTTCAAACACAGACATAGATACTATGTAGTCTACGTATCAGACAGGAATCTTCAAACAACCAATAGCGGGCTGGTATTTTAGAGTTTGACATTTATTAATTTTTTAAGACATGGCGAATAGCCCTCTATTGGTTGTTCAATATTGACAATGTCATTTCCTTTTGCTGTTTTATAATGTCACTGTCAGTTTTTTTTTCAATTTAGGCTTAATGCATTTATTTGGCGGAGCACATAGATCATTTGCCAAATTTTTTTAGAAACCATTTAAAATTTAAATGGCGATGAAAAAAATTCTAAAAAATATGTGTTTGAAAAGATAATTATATAAGCTTTCTATTGGTATATATTTTGTTTCTGCTAGATTTCAAAAACCGCATCTTTTCCATATCCTTTAAAAAAGAAGTCATGGTCAGAAACTCGCACGGGTTATTAAGTCCATTCTTGTCGAGCCGTCCGAGCGAAGAACAAGTCTAGACTAATACTAAGAGTTATTTTTAAAATTAGATAACAGTGTACTTAAGTTTAGAAATAAACTCAAAAGTTTTAATAAGTATTGGTGTTTCTTCTGCATCGAGTCCTTGGTTTTCCTCACGCTACGGCAGGGCAAACGAAACTTTTTAAAAACTATTGAAATGTGTTTTTAACAGTGTATAAAAAAAACTAAGAACTTTTTTAATCCGATCTTCATTTTTTAATTATTTCAAGAAACACCATATGCGTTTGCGTGCGCTTAATTCCATTCCCTAATTTTAAGGTGAATGAAAAAAATTAAATGGTACTTCGGGAGTATGACCTTTAGAATAAAAAAAATTTTTTTGATTCGGTTCACAATTGGCGAAATGATGATGATGATAAAATATTACATAAAAACAATTCAATTTACCCCGCGCAAGAGTCTAGCAAGCAATATAAGTCATGGCTATCATCGGAAAGAGTGGGTTATCGGCCACGTGTGCGTAACTAACCGTCTTACCACAAAAGTTTTACGCACGGTTTGCACAATGTTTAACAGTACTAATGGCACGGTTAAACTGTGTTTAAAGCGTGTTTAAATCTTTTGTGGTAAGGTGGGCGAGACGGTTGCGAGAGCGCCTCAGCTCTATCTCTCTACCAGCCTTTTTAATAGTCCACTGCTACGTAGGCCACGTACCTATGCTACTCACGTAGACCTATCCACCACGCTGGCCCAGTGCCGATTGGTGGATTCACATACGCCATCGAATTTCTTCTACGGACGTATGCAGGTTGCCTCACGATGTTTTCCTTCACTGAAAAGCCTGTGGTGTGCAATTCCGTACATCCGTACATAAATTTCGAAGAACGGGACCGGGATTTAAACCCACGACCTCACGATTGTAAGGCCAGTGTCATTACCACTAGACTACCACGGCTTTTATAGGTATTTAGGTATTGGCATAGATATAGGTAGTTCAAAGGCTTGGAAAGTGATACACGCTACTTTTTATTTAACCCAGTAAAATAAAAGGTCCCTATGGAATAGCACAAAAATAAATATAACACGCGGGCAAAGCCTCGGACAAAAGCTGGTAATAAATAAAATGTATATTATATACTTAGGCTGTAGTGTACTACAGACTAAAACTCAGAAATAGAATACAGTTTAGCTACTTTTTGTTTTAGCGCCGATTGACACGTAGGTAAGTCTTTTGACTAAACTTGCTACGTGATATAAAGCTACTAGTAGAGCGGCTACAGCAGTTACGAGGAGTAAAGCTAAGGTTGCCATTAGATGCACGTCGAGATATTCCGCCCAAGACATGTTGGCGACCCTGGCACGTAAGTGGGGGGCCCCTCCGTGCCGGATCACGTGCTCGATCCACCAGATGGCGCGGTCCAGGGGACGCTGCGGCTCGTCGTGCATCACCTCTCGGAGTCTCACTATATTCTTCCGGAAGCTGTGAAATTATGAGGGTTATGCTATTTACTATGCTGCTATTTTCAATCAGTGAAGGAAAACATCCCGTTTTTTTTTATTTCAAATAAGGTCGCGTTTGACTACGAAATGTTTTTGCAAAATTTTGTATAATAACGGGAGAAGCGTACTCTGTTGTTTTCTGTCTCTACGGGACGAAGCCTGCGTTTTCGAAACAGTTTTTAACTACATAGATCGTCCGAGACAGGAGGATTTAATTACGTGTTAATTTTATGCCATATAATAAAGATTTTGTTAGTGTTTGTATTTTCATATTAAACCTGCTTTGTCCAAAAGTTCTTAAGGTTAATGAAAAGTTATGGTGAGAGACTGGGCAAATTATTCATAATCATAAATGATGATTGTTGCCGGAAATACTTGCTCCCTATTCATTTAGTTAAAAATAAATTATTTTTAAAATGTAACCTTTCAAATACAAGCTTTCAGATCAGTCAGAGATCGGAACGAGGCGGTGAAGGAGGCTTTGGGCTGGGAGAAGGCAACAAAATTGGCATAGGTCGTATTTGTAATTTATAAGAAGTAAGCATTGTGTGCATGCCCCAAGCATTCATGCTCGCCATCGAAGGCTGCTTCTTGCGGCGGCATCATGCGTCGGGTCGTTCTCCTCCCTCAAATTGGTCGAGGAGAATCGATGGCTGGCACATGTGTCACACTCGTGATCAGGTGCTGCTTGCAGGTCGGCGGTCTGCTCGTGGCATTCAAGCAGTGCATTGACTAACTTAGGTATTATTATATCTTCTTTGCTAAGGCTAAGATTTCTAGTACATACTAACTCACTTTGTACAGTATAATCAAATAATTGTAAATTTTAGTTAACAATGGGCACAGACCCAGGAGTCTGTAGTTAGTAAATTTTACTTAAAAAAAATACAAGCTTTTGAGATCCTGGATATCATTTAGATAAGTCAAACGAGCCTAGACACGACGGGTCTATCTTGTTTAGTACATATTATTGCATTGTCACGCGATATGCGCGATATCTTTTAGCCCAATCGGAAACCGGAAAGTTGGTCAAAGGACATGTCCACAAAATGTATGGAGGCTGGTATAATAATAATCAAAAATTCTAACCACAACACTCGTTACATTTCGAGAAAGTTCATATTTTTCTGAGTCTATTACATCAGTTAATAACAAAAAAAGGACCTCCGATTTTTTAAACATTAATTTTGAATTTATCAAGATGCATAAATATATTTGGCTCAATGTGTAGTTTATCTCTATCAATCCTGGTTAAATAACCTCCAAATTGTTAATTAAGAACAGTTTCACCAATTAGACACACTTTTGAAATGTTTTTTTATCACATTTTACCTACTAACTGGTCACACTGGTAGGTTATAATTTTTAGTTTTAGCAATTTAAAAAATGAATGTGGAAGAATCAGCTACGAATGCAAGTAAAATAACGAAAGAAGCACTTAATTAATGTTAAACTAGAAAAAATATAAAGCTGTACTTATTATTACATTTCACACAATTTATTTTTCACATTTAAATAAAATGGAAGGATGAAAAAATCTAAATCATATATTTTTGAGAAGCCCATAAGACAAGCTTTCAAATGACGTATATATCATCTTGGTTCGATTTTTCTCTGAATAATATACCACTTGTGGACGTCACCTTTAACTTGCAAGATACCACCCGAACTTACATAAATACAGACATCCATTGCAAGTTAAATAAAAGCTTGTAACTACAAAAGACAAGAGCTCATGGAATCACGCATGCTATTTTCGTTTATTCACCAACCCGCACTGGGCCAGCGTGGTGGATATGGCCCAATCACCCTTCGTGGGTAGGCCTACGTCCTGCAGTGGACTAATAAAAAGGCTGATACAGTACTTTCGTGAATACGCCACATCAATACCCAATTACCCACTAGTCCAAAGTTCATTTTATTTTCGTGCACTATATACTTTTAGCAAAACACCTAATCTTTTCAACAAAGCAGCTGATCACTTTTCTCTATTTTACACTGACCTGTCATCATTTAGAATCGTGTTGATTCCATTTAGAAAGGTTTCTTCCGTCAGCGATTCTATGTCTAGCCTGAGGCCAATCTTGTGGTAGACATATTGCTCTACGTTGAACCACTGGTCTCCTAACATAGGCATGCCTATGAGAGGCACGCCGGCGGTGATAGCCTCATCAGTAGACTGTAGACCTCCTTGCGTGATGAACAGCTTTACTTTTGGGTGCTCTGAAGAATAAGACATTATAGAACATGAGAATCGAAAACTGCATCATAGATAGTCGAGTGAGATCGAGATTGTGAGACTGAGAGCAGAAGCAAGCATTGATATTCGTTCATAAGTTAGTGCTGACCAGATGTCATGAAATTAGCGTAATCTACGAGCCAATTCCAATAACCTACCGCGCCACTTTTAATTTATTCGGAATATAAATATGTAGGTACTCTCCGGCTTTACAAATAAGTAAATATTTGGGGACATCTTACACACGGCCTCTGACCACAAACTAAGCAAAGCTTGTGATATGGCTGCCAGAGATTGATATACTACATATACTTATTTTTAAATACATACTTATATAGATAGTAACTAAATAACACCCAGACACAGAGCAAACACCTATGTTCATCACATAAATATTTTCCCTGGGTGGGGATTGAACCCACACCTCTTTGATCCAGAAGTTAGGGTCACTAACCAGTGAGCCAACAAGGCAGTCAAATATGTCCACAGAAGAAATAAAAGTTTATCTCTGGTTGTTGCTACATGAAAAAGTCGTAAATAAACCAACAAACTCCCATTTGAATTTATAATACTGGTATTTAAGGATAAGTAAGCACAAATGATACTTACTGAGCAGATCAGATTGAGGTAGCCACTTAGATATCCGGATGTTCTTGGTCCTGCCAGGCAGCTCGTTCTGGTTCCACTTCCACAGCACGTCGTAAGGAAGCTTCGAGAACACCCGGACCAACGTCTGGATCCTTTCTAGAGGCAAACTGGCTGGATCCACGTTCGTACCGAAGCTGATGTAGATAACTCCGTCCTTTGAGGAGTCTAGATATGATTTTAATTCCTGAAAGACATTTTTTAATATCTCTAGAGTTTAAATGTATGGGATATGCCACGTATAGGAAATGCGACCTATCGTCTCGATCAAGTGGCGTAGTATTATCATATCTTCTTTGCTAGTGGGGACTTAATTTTACAAGAAATAATCACAATTACGCGTAAAGCCAATAATTACACAGTTATCGGTATTACTAACAGACTGTATTCTGCAATGTTCCTACGTATTGTAAACAAATGTACATTTTGTGGTGTTCCTACGACGATTTTTAGGATTCCGTAGAAGCATAAAAATGCTTAAGTAATGCTGTGTATGATGTTCTATATGTCCGTCCGATTGTACGTATGTTCGTTCATCTGTCACAATGTTACAAAGCGTTATTAGATTTGTCTCTATCGTTAGAAAAATAACTCTAATTTCTTACTTGACCTGACCAAAGAAGATATAATAATATGACCTGACTTATTTACGTACATGCAACTTTATTTAGTATTATTACCTTAGGGAGGTCTTTTGAAGGTTTTTGATGGATTCCACCCATATAGACAACACTCGGAGGTACTGGTCGATTCGAGTCCCAAATAGGATGAGCATTCAGCAGCATCAGATGCACATTGTTCTCCAGCTCAGATACCGTCGGTGTATCAGGACCAAAAAGCCTCTTCACCATTTTATTGTCATCTTCTACGACGCTCCCGAAAATATCTTCAAGTACGTAGTGATGATAGAGCTCCACCATTTTTTCCCAAAGTGATATATTAAAAATGTTCTGTCTCATGACGGTGGGATACTGCAACGGAGGGCGCATAGGTGCTCCCATAATATCATAATTTCTATTTAAGCCGAGAAAAGAACTAACACTAATTGCAGGTGCCTTAAACGCATGAGAGAGAGAAACTGATGGCCTTACACAGGCCTCTACTATGATCACGTCGAATTTTGTTCTATTTTTGATCAGTTCTTGGACTGGGTCCGTCATCACCTGGATCTCGAAGATCTTTGAAAGCAGTGGAACCATTATATCCATTTGTATGATTAAATCACCGCTTTTTCCTGATGTGACGGCTCTTGTTAAGACTTCGTCTCTCCATAGTTTGTATGATATGTTGTGGACATCTATTTCTGTGAGATTTTCTGGGGCCTCTCCTTTAGGGAATGCTGGGTCAGTCGTGATGACAACAACTTCGTGGCCGCGTTTCGCCAACTCCTGAGTAAGGATACGGAATGTCACTTGGTGACTTATAGAAGGCGTTGGGATGGCTACTAAGATCCTCCCAGAATCACAAAAGTTTATCACTACAAATGTAATTAAAAAATAAATTAAATACATTTTTACTTCGTGCGCGCAGTGGTCAAGTGCCTTTAATATTCTGCTTGCTATAACATTATGGATGCACAGTACATAAGGAAATGCTGGAACGCTGTTATCGTATGCCAGTCTTGTCATACATGACAGTACATGATGTAACAAATTGTATTTACGATGATGAAAACCATTATTCTCATCTGAAAAATTATTCTAGATAATTTGCAACTTAGCTAGATTAAGTGGATTTGTAAAATCTTTGTTTGTTAAGGATTGATTAATTATTATTTATCAGCATCTATTTATTATTATTTCTAGTTTTTATCCGCGGCTTCACACATGACACGTGATAACTACTTTGAATTGTATACTGTTCTGTCCAATAGGAAATTTTTATTTTTCCGGGATAAAATCCGATCTCTGGATTATGTGTATGCCAAAATTCAAGTCTATCCGATGCTCTATTGGTGCGAAAAAGTAACGAACCAAGAAACCCACTTTCGGATTTTAAAATAATATTAGTAAGTAATAATTACACTTTAGTACAAAGGCCTCCCGTCTCTCTTTCCAAATTTTTCGTTCGAGAGCTCTGGTATTATCCGAATTTTAATTTTAATGAATATAAAACAGCAACATACTTGTAGACCGCACTTCATACAGCAAAATATACTTAAGTACACTTCCAAGTTTATATATATTAGAAGCAGCTACTTTTGTAAAAAAAACATCCAGACCTATTCCAATACAACACAAACGCTCGTAGAAAACATTTAATCGTAGCTCCAGAACCCAAACTAGAAATGGTCAAAAAAGGACCTGAATATATGCTGATAAAAATATATAATCATCTACCGAAAGATTTGCAAGAAGAGACAAATAACAAAAAGTTCCAAAAGAAGCTTAATGCTATTACACAGTTGACGAATATCTAGACGAAAAAGTTTCAACCTCACAAAATATATAAGACTTTAATAATAACTATATATCTGTACCTAATTTAAGAATTATCTCCAAAATTATTATGTGTTTATATTTTAATGTCAAACTTGTAATGTACAATTTGCAACACCCTATAAACAGGGTTATAATGTGTATAACGTTACATTTTCATAATTATGACTGTAACTAGACATGATAAGGCAATGTATACTTAAATAAAATAAAAAATATTCTGCAGAGGGAGTCCAGCTTGTCTCGCCATATTTTTGGACCTGCCAAAGGATCTCTTGATGATAGGTACACATTGTAGAGATACTTATTAAAAATATTATTTAACTAGCATCTTAATTAAAAAAATCAATTGCCATCCCTGTTTATTTTGTTTATATTTTGACGACAAGCTATGGAGAAAGCTGTGCTGGGAGTCACTTTGCTTGACCAAATCAGAATTAGAAGAGCTGTAGTTTTGCACTGGGGTCAGAGTGACGGAGTGTAAAACGTCCCGAATATATATATATATATATATATATATATATATATATATATTATTTGCAATTTGTTAAGGAGGCCTATGTCCAACATTCAGTGTCCTACGGTTTATCAAGAGTCAGCCCTTGACTTCGTTGAAATGTCAGAATAATGAGTTATTGTTTATACTTATCTCAAATGTCCATTATAGAAGATGAGTCATGAACTATAAGAATAAATTGTGCATAAACTAGGGATAACAAAAACATTGATTAAATATAGGTAGGTACCTACATAATTTATGTTAAATATTATTTAACATAACATCTCATATTTTGATCTGATCTGTAGTGTTGAGTTATTAAAGCGTATTTACTGTACTGTACTGTACTGTATCAGCCTTATAATAGTCCACTGCAGGACGTCGGCCTACCCACGAAGGGTGATTGGGCCATATCCACCACGCTGTCCCAGTGCGGGTTGATGGATTCACATACGTCATTGAAATTCTTCTCCGGACATATGCAGGTTACCTCACGATGTTTTCCTTCACCGAAAAGCCAGTGGTGTGAAAAGAGCCAGTGGTAAAGCGTATTTATAATTGATCAAAATTAAGTCGTATTGTTCAAAATTATAATTGTAATATTAAGCAATACCTACACATTGCGATAATTTTCAATCAGGGGTTTTATTTTTGAATTGATATCCCGCTAGGACGTAAATCAAATATCATACACGCATCCATCAGCCATAGGACGTCCACAGCTGGACATAGGCCTCCCCTATGGATCTCCAATAAGACCGGTTGGAAGCAGTTTATATGCAAATGTAACTGTGCAATAGCACAAGTGAGTATTGAAAATCTGTGTGAGTGTGAACTGCGATTATAAATTAATATTAATAATTCATGCTGTTTAAAAAATTGAGCGCCATATTATGTATTATCAGTGAAGACTTACGGCACGTGGCTTCCACTATAGGCTATACTCTGAGTCTCTCTGTGAGACTCGATCAGATAAGATTCGTAGAAGAATCAAAGTCCTCGACATAGCACAACGGATGGGCAATTTTAAATGGCAGGGGGCAAGGCACATATTACGAAGAACTAATGTCCGATGGGGTCAAAATCTCTTCAGTGTAGACCACGTACTGGCAAGCGCAGTGTATGACGTCCACCCAATATTTGGACAAAAGACTTCATTAAGACCGCAAGATCGCGCTGGATGCAAGCCGCTTCCAAGTAGTCTTAAACAATATCTATAGGGGAGGTCTAAGTTCAGAAGTGGATATCCCGTCGGCTATAGCTGTATGCGATGGAATCTCATCCTCACCTCAGCGACGGCATTTGTACTCACACTTCTCTGTACTCTTCTGTAGATCCTTTTTTTTTAGCAAACTGCTAATAAAACTTTATTGAAAGTAATACTTACGTGTGCGCTTGATTTTACTTTCGCATTCGTGACAAACTGCGCACATCCCCACTCCTCGTGCAATTGAAATATCGAATTTGCTACTGTGCAATTACTCGCCCTGGTTAGCCCTGGACAATTAAAGTGGAGGTGGGCAGGTCATATGATCAGAGATAAGAAAGAAAAATGGGCTAAAGACGTAACGGAATGGTGTCCAAGACAAAATAAGAGGAAGAAAGGGAGGCAACGTATCAGATGAGAAGATGATATCCGGAAAAAGGCAGGTGTTACGTGGAGAAGAATGACTCAAAATCGGAGTGAAGGGCAAGCTCTTAGGGAGGCCTTTGCGAATACGTAAGACAATCACAATGCCGGTAACACCGGTAAAAATTATTTTCCATAATATCACTAAGTTTATAAGATTGTTAAATAAAGGCTAAAATAAAAAATTAAAAAATGAATCGCCCCGTGTCCCCATACGCTATAAAGTTTGACACTAGTCTAATTATGGTGATCTACTTTGGTACTCGTTTGGCACTACGTGTAGTAGACGACAGTTGACGACACTAGGATAAATTGGGATTGGGCGAAGAGTCCGACATACCTCAGTGCCTGAAGTCGAAAGTTTTCGACCAGTGTGTGTTGCCAGTGATGACTTATGGCACAGAAACGTGGTCTCTCACTATGGGCCTTATCAGTAAGCTCCAAGTAGCCCAACGAGCTATGGAGAGGGCTATGCTCGGAGTCTCTCTGCGGGATCGAATCAGGAATGAGGAGATCCGTAGAAGAACCAAGGTTACCGACATAGCCCAACGGATTAGCAAGTTGAAATGGCAATGGGCAGGGCACATAGCGCGGAGGACTGATGACCGGTGGAGTCGAAAAGTTCTCGAGTGGAGACCACGTACCGGCAAGCGCAGCGTAGGACGTCCACCCACAAGGTGGACGGATGACCTCATTAAGACCGCAGGATCGCGCTGGATGCAAGCCGCTTCCAACCGGTCTTATTGGAGATCCATAGGGGAGGCCTATGTCCAGCAGTGGACGTCCTTTGGCTGATGGATGGATGGATGGATGGATGGAAGGATGAATGAATGGCGCAGATTTAATAAATAAATATATTACAGGAATGCCTAGACTATATTAAGCATAATATGCATAAACCGTAGTGTACGTATAATAAAACCCAGAATAAAATTTAACTACTTTTTAATTTAGCACCAGTCGACATGAATCTTCTGACTAAGGTTGCTACAAAATACAAGACGACGCTTAGGGTTACTACGGCGGTTACGAGAAGCAAAGCTAAGGTTGCCATGAGTTGCACGTCGAGATATTCCGCCCAGGACATGTTGGCAACCCTGGCACGTAAGTGGGGGGCTCCTCCGTGCCGGATCACGTGCTCGATCCACCAGACAGCGCGGTCCAGGGGGCACTGCGGCTCGTCGCGCATCATTTCCCGAAGTCTCACTATGTTCTTACGGAAGCTGTGAAATTATGAGGATTATTAGAATGGTAAGGTACTGTTTTTCGATTGCTGCTAACATAACTGCTAATTTCAAACAATAAAGGAAAACATCGCGAAATAACCGCCTTTGTCTGAATGCTATGCAACTGCAAGTTCGTGAGAAGTTATGGTAAGATATTAGACAAACTACTTATCATAAATGATAATTTGGTAGGAAATACAATTTGCCCCTACTCATTTGGTTCCATAGCTTGGTGGTGTAAATATAGGATTATATTAGATATTATTATGTTGCTACTTTAGATTAGATACTACATAAAGAAACACGAAGTGAGAGAGATTTTTAGTTTTGACTCGACAATTTTACATTATTACAAGCTTTTATTAACACGCTTTTATTAGTTTCACCTGTATGTTTGCTTGCTTGTAACCAACCCCTTTGAGCTCGATTTTGACCTACTTTGACCGATCAGATTTTCTTTAAACTTTGCACACCTGTCAAAGACCGATGACAATGCATTTATATAAAAATATATATATTGATGAATCCCAAGCGTGTTTTTTTAGTTTTTTTTTGTAAATTATATTTATATTATTTAGTTTCACCTGTCTCGTTGCGTTGTCTGTAATTAAATCTTGAAAGTTTTTGATCCACTTCCCGGTTACCGATTGAGTTGAAATTTTGCTTACGTGTGTAAATCGCGTGACAATGCAAAATTATGATGACATGATGCTGATTTGATGATGGTGCTGGAAGGTGGCCAAAGGAACTTAGCAATAAAATGACAACCTCATCGAGTTTGGGTTCATTTGAATGGTCTTATGGCGAGTAGTTTGTCTTTCAATGGTAATCAGAGTCTGATAATGGAGCTGGAAGGTGGTTATAAGAACTCTGTAATAAAACGACGCAACCCTATCGAGTTTTGGCTCGTTTCTTCGTCTTGATTTGACTCACTTGTCGATCTTTTTAAAGAATCTTGACTAAATGAATAGGTTCTATACCCATAATTAAAAAAATATGTCGTTGGCAATATATTTGTTCCGAGAAGAGGGGGGTATTTCCTTCAAAAATAGGGGATATTTGTTGAAGCACTATTTATCAACAGATTTTGATAATAATTTAGCAAGATTATTTAGTATCTAAATATCAACAAGATGTGCGAGTACCTATGAACGAAATCGGTCAAGAATGAGTCGAGAAGGCTTATTAAGATTCAGTTAAACAGATTCGAGGTCTACTGTTGGGAGAACTACTAGTTCATAAAAAATAAACGATGAGGTAACAAAATATCTTCGAAATAAAATAGCCTAATGAAGTGTTTACTCCACATGTTAATATGGATGGAACTCACTGAATCATGTGTGCTGCTTTCATTATCGCTCAATGACAAAAACCACGAGCCCAAAATCCATTTGGTTATCGACCACTCCATTAAAAACTGACCTGTCATCACCAAGGATCGTGTTGATGCCATTCAGGAAGGCTTCTTCCGTCAGCGACTCTAAGTCTAGCCTGAGGCCGATCTTGTGGTAGACGTATTGCTCCACGTTGAACCACTGGTCTCCCAGCATGGGCATGCCTATGAGAGGTACGCCGGCGGTGATAGCCTCATCGGTGGACTGGAGACCTCCTTGCATGATAAACAGTTTTACATTTGGATGCTCTGCAAAAATAAAGTAATGTGGAAGATGAGAACTGTATCATACATAGATAATCGTGCGTGATCGAGGTTGTGACCTGTACCAGCCTTTTTAATAGTCTACTGCAGGACGTAGGCCTACCCAAGAAGGGTGATTGGACCATATCCACTACGCTGGCCCAGTGTAAGTTGGTGGAATCACTTACGCCATCGAATTCCTTCTACGGACGTATGCAGGTTGTCTAACGATGTATTCCTTCACCAAAATGCCAGTAGGTAGTGGTGTGAAATTCCGGACATAATTTTTAACTTATTGGTACGGGATAGGGATTTGAAACCATGTCCTCGCGATTGTAGAACGGGTGTTAGTACTACCACTAGACCACTACGGCTATTGTGACCAGGCTGTGAGCAAAATCAAGCTATGATACACTCGTATCTACTTAAGTTGGTGCAAAAAGGATATCATGATATTAAGCAAATCAGCAGACCAATTCCAATAAGGTCAGACAAATCTGAACAGCGTTTTATCTGCGTTGGAAAGTGTCAAACCAAACTCTGTAACTGGAAACTGGAACGTTTCTTGACAGTTTTAAGCTAAAATAAAATAAAATTATAAGATACAACACGTCTTTATATGTTTATATCATACCGTGATCATACCTATTTTATAATTTGGCAGCAATCTCAAAATTACGTGTCGTCGTTTTTGTGAACTTGTCGTATTTGTTGTTTTTGTAAGTTTTGATATAAGTAGTAGTCTAAGTTTGTATTTCCTTATAGTTACTCGTATTATCAACTTTGGTTAGGATCTCAAGTTAAAGTCCCATCTCGTGACAGTGTTATAGGCTAGTTTAGTAGGTTGAAGTGTTAAATGATAGTAATCTTAGTGATGGCTGTATTCAAATATGTCTACTAACATTGAGCATCCAAGATAACATCAATGCTATGCGCCTTGTATAAAAGTCAGATAAAAAAATTGATACTCCAGCAGTTTCGGAATAGTTGTGGCGTTGCTATGAGTTAAATACTACCGTGGCTCGGATGTCACGTGAAATTGTAGGCTCCAGTTGTTTTAAAACCTTTTAGCTATGTCAGAGGCTTTCATGCGGCTTAAAAACTCTGACACCAAGGCTAGCCACCCGGCCTATACAAACTCACAAATTTTTGTGATTATTTAGCTGGTAAGAGGCTTTGTGCTTGAGCCCGGGGTTTAAGCTCGCGAATAATTTGGCTAAATGACAAAAAAGCCGTAACACCATTTACACTTATTGATCAAATTATGTTTTGGTGCCACTCAAATGTCACAGCATTTGACACGACACGACAAATGAACAACGAAGCGTAATAACAAAACTGAAAGACAGAAAAATTGGTACTTATTATTGTAAAAGTACTGTAACCAAAAGACAATTGGCATGACGACTAAAAAATTTAAAAAGTACGTCAGATAGACAAAAATATAAGACATGTATTTTTTCTTTTGTCAATTAAACAAAAATTGATGAAGATCTTTGATTATAATAATCTAAGATGAAGATATAGTCCGTCCGAGTTCCGCGTGACGTCACAAATGCTTAATGACGGACAAATGTATAGACTTCTGTAAGAGAGGTGACGTCACGATCCCCACTACCAAACTTTGACAAGGTTTATCTTTGTCATTTGTTGTTTCATGAACAAAAGAAAAAATACGTGTAACCGGTTACAAAATGTATAACATAACAGCTGTCAGTCCCAGGACGGGCAGCTGTTATGTATGTATAATCTAAGCTCTAAGAATACTTACTGAGTAAGTCAGACTGAGGCAGCCATTTAGATATCCGGATGTTATTCGTCCTGCCAGGCAGCTCGTCCTGATTCCACTTCCACAGCACGTCGTAGGGAAGCTTCGAGAACACTCGGATGAGCATTTGAATCTTTTCTGGCGGCAAAGTGGCTGGATCCACGTTCGTCCCGAAGCTGATGTAGATAACTCCGTGCTTTGAGGAGTCCAGATATGATTTTAGTTCCTGAAACATATTTATTACCATCTTGCTATAAACAACTATAATAAATAACTGGTTTTACACTTGGGTGTTTTACTTGACTTATAGTACCCAATGTTGCTATATGTTTTTGGTCTAGCGATCGTATTCTGGTATGGAAAAAATCGTATTTCATAGAAGGAAGCGAATAAAAAAAATCGTAATATATTTCACACATTTGTCTACATGCATTGATAAAATAACTAGTTTGTTAGGTAATAATGCGACAAAACGGCAGTATTAGGATGCTCAAAAACCAGGAAACAGCCGGTGGCGGAACCCAATATTATTGGTGAGATAAATAGGCTCTGCCTGGCTCGGTCCCTTGGAGGGTATGGGACATAATCGCGCCGTAGAAAAGCGCTACAGATGGAGAGGAGAGACGAAGTAGGAAAAAATCTTAGCCAGCCTGGATTGATACTTGGCAGGAACCTACCCAAGATAGTCAAGAGTGGCTACTAATAATTAGTATTGGAGGCCAACATACTAAGTAAGTTAAGTTAGTTACCAACATTTTAAGTAATTATAATAAAGAAACTCTTTTTACCACACCTGAAATTTCATTTTGAATTCTTACCTTAGGAAGCTCTTTCGAAGGTTTTTGATGAATTCCTCCCATGTAGACTATACCCGGGGGCACTGGCCGATTCGAGTCCCAAATAGGATGAGCATTCAGTAACGTCATTTGCACATTGTTCTCGAGCTCTGGTACGGTCGGTGTATCAGGACCAAAAAGCCTCTTCACTATTTTATTGTCCTCTTTTTCGAGTCTTGCGACCATATCTTCAAGCACATAGTGATGATAGAGCTCCACCAGTTTCTCCCAAAGTGATATATTATAAATTTTCTGCCTTAAAACGGTGGGATATTGCAGCGGAGGGCGCCTAGGTGCTCCCATAATGTCATAATTTTGATTCAAGCCGAGAAAAGAACTTACACTAATAGCTGGTGCTTTAAACACATGAGAGAGAACAACTGTCGGCCTAACACAGGCCTCTACTAAGACCACGTCAAATTTCGTTTTGTTGTTGATCATTTCTTGGACTTGTTTTGTCATCACCTGGATCTCGAAGATCTTTGAAACCGCTGCAGTTAACATCTCCACTTGTGTGATCAAATCACTGCTCTTTCCTGATGTGATGGGGTTTAATAGGATTTCCTCTCTCCATTTATTGTATGATACGTCGTGGACATCTATTTCTGTGAGATTTTCTGGAGTTTCTCCTTTGGGGAACGCTGGGTCAGTCGTGACGACGACCACTTCGTGGCCGCGTTTTGCCAGCTCCTGAGTCAGGGGACGGAACGGCACTTGATGACTTATGGAAGGTGATGGGATCACTACTAAAATTCGTCCAGCATTACAAAAACTGACCACTACAGATGTTATTAATATATAAATTGGATACATTTTTAACTCGTGTGCGCAGTGGTTCAATGCCTTTAATATTCTGCCATGACATTATGAATGTACAGTATTTAAAGAAATGCTAGAACGGTGTTATCTTACGTCCTTCTTATCATGCATGACATAGCACAAGTACTAATATAAATTATGTTACAAATCACGATGATGAATTCTCAATCTCAAGAATCATGAATTGTAGACAATTTGCGAAGAGATAAAACTTTTCATGTAATATAGTGGTCGACTCGTTCGTCTACCTAGGACAAGTGGTTCAGTTAGGTTTCCAATATTAGATCCGACTTCAAGAAAGAGGTCAATCGTCAAATCTTGCTCGGTTGGGCAGCGTTCAGAAAATTGCGTAATGTCTTTTCGTCCGACACACCTCAGTACCTCAAGTCCGAAGTTTTCGACCAGTGTGTGTTGCCAGTGATAACTTATGTTACAGAAACTCGTTCCCTCACTATGGGCTTTATTAGTAAGCTCCTATCACAAGCTATGGAGAGAGTCTCTCTGCGAGATCGAATCATGATGAGGAATGAGAAGATCCGTAGAAGAAGCAAAGTTACATAGTCCAGCGGTATGGCAAGTTTAAATGGCAGTGAGCAGGGCACATAGTACGGAAGACTGATGACCGATTTGGGGTTGAAACGTTCTCGAGTGGAAACCACGTACTGGCATGCGTAACGTGGGACGTCCACACACAAGGTGGACGGACGACTTCATCAAGACTACAGGATCGCGATGGATGCAAGCCGTTTCAACCGGTCTTATTGGAGATCTTTAGGGGAGGTCTATATCCAGCATTAAACGTCCTATATATGGCTATAACGACGAAACATAGGTATAGTAAACTATCCGATTCCAAAAAGCAATAAGACTTTAGATTTAGATCCCAAAAAGAAACACAGGACCGCAAATTCGCACTAGGTATATAGATGTAAACTTTCATATCCTATAGGAAATCTATTGGAAAAGCCTATTATAGTACAGGTTTGAAGGTATACAGGTTTCAAGTAACTGACTGTCGTTGAACTTATTTGTAATCATTTCTCTATCCGTATAATATACAATTTTCAGCTTGTAGAAAGTGGTTACAAGATAATAATAATTTATTTTTATGGTTCTGTTCTCAATGGGTGAAACCGGGGCCCTATTACTAAGACTCCACTGTCCGTCTGTCTGCCTGTCTGTCTGCCCGTCTGTCCCTCACCAGGCTGTGTCTCATGAACTGCTAGAACGTTGAAATTTTCATCGATGACGTATTTTTGTTGCCGCTATAACAACAAATACTAAAAACAGAAAAATATAAATCTTTAAGTGGGGCTTTCATACAACCAACCTTTTCGACTTTTTAGTAGTTTTTTGCACGATATTAATAACGATGACCGGTAGATGCTTGAAATATTCAAATAATATTAAATTAAATAAAAAAATAAAAAATATATATAAGGGAAACTTGAAACCCAAACAATAAACTTGATTTTTTACTTGATATTAATAACGCCAACAGGAAGATGCTTGAAATATTCACAGAATTTTGAGTTGTATATTCCCGTCAAAAATAACTAATTAATATAAAAATTATGCTGCGGCGGGCTTCCTTATGGTACGGAACCCTTCGTGCGCGAGTGTGACTCGCTTGGCCGATTAAAACGCTAATAACTACTAAGTACTAGAGCCACTATTACATTTATAATGGATATACAGAAAAAATGCGAAGTCGATGTCAATACCTAGACCTACTACCTGTATTAGGCAATTAATAAGATAGAACAATAAATAATATTCATTTGTGTTTCGTAACCATCCTCATATGGAACCCTATCATACGCGTGTTTACATAAATATAACTCCCCAAATGGTTTCTTTTTTTAATTTAAAATTTACTAACCACAGAGTCTGTGCCCTTTGTTAACTAACTAATTATTTGATTATACTGTACAAAGAGAGTTAGTAGGTACTTGAAATCTTAGCGTAAGTTACATAGTCAATGCACTGCGTGAATACCACGAGCAGACCGGCGACACGCAAGCAGCACCCGATCACGAGTGTGACACATGTGCCAGCCATCGCTCTCCTCGACCATATTTGAGGGAGGAGAACGACCCGACACATGATGCCGCCGCAAGAAGGAGCCTTCAATGGCGAGCATGAATGCTTGGGGCATGCACACGATGCTTATTTCTTATAAATTACAAATACACATTTTTTACGTCCTATACCAATTTTGTTGCCTTATCCCGGCCCAAAGCCTCCATCACCGCCTCGTTACGATCTATGACGGCCATCTGCAGGTTGTATTCCTGGATGGTCTCCGATGACGCAGACGATGTGCGCCGCACGAATCGACTGATGGCATCATTTTCGATGTCGTCGGCGTAATAGATGAAGGTCCCAGTGTGCCGCGATAGTGCCACGACCGCGTGTGGGACGCTCTCGTTTAGTCTCATTTTCGGCTTTGTTTTTATCAGTATTTAGCGATTACCTACTGAATCGTACGTTAGTCCTTGAGCTTCGTGAATGGTAAGGGTGCGTGATCCTGAGCCTCCCCCATAACCTTGACTTTGTAACCCACCTACCTACAGCCTAACTACACTAAAGCCCTAGCTAACGTCCGAAGCAGTTTTACAACTAATCTAGCTACCTATAGTTAATTCTTTCATAACCTATCCTACTGAAATGAGCTACTTTAATCCGAACTGAAGCTAACGTAATTTGTTCTACAAGCGTGTAAGTATGCTAACCCTAGAATAACATAGACCTTCGATATTTCTTAACCCTAAAGTCATGATGGTCTAGTTTGATCTTAACCCTGAACTGAAGTTTTATTATTATCCTAAGAATTTACTTATTAAAACTAATTCTACGTCCTTTTTTTTATTCTAAGTAAACCTTAGTCTACTGCTGTACTCATAATAATTAAATATCCGATACTCTATCTAATTAAGACTAAGTTTGGCCAGTGATCGTTAGTAGTGGACCTTACGTTGTGAATCGCAGAAACCCAAACAGATTGAGACTCCTACCTATTTGTATGTTTTATAGAGTATTGTAAGAGTAGTATAGGTAACCTAGAGTTGAGAAACGTTAAGATAAATTAGCTTGAATTCTACAAAACTAACAATATACTCTGAGCTATACTCCTAGTGAACTTAACTTAGAGTTACTTCGTTTCCTAGATTTAGCCTAGGTTTTGATGTTATGAGCTAAGACCTAAAATGTATAATGATCGATTCGTGAACTATAGGAAGCTGAATATAGTCCAAGAGGCAAGGTTTGAATACCTTCAGTCAAATAATTGAAAATTCTCAAAATTAAACTTTTTAGATAAAGTTTAGGTTTTATTATTAGGGCTCAAATTTAGCGGCTATGGATCGGCACCCCAGCCGCCGTACTGATCAGTGGAATGCGTCCCAGACTTGGATATCCTCCTCCGCATTATAAGAGAGAGAGAGCCTGAAGGGCTATACTAATTCTGTCAAGTTTTTTTTTCTCTAGTCGGTCAAGTATGTCAACAAACAATGGGACGAGAGGACTTTTTGCAAAGTTTCCCCAATCCTAGAGTCGCGGTTCTCTAGGCCCCCACGCTGGACATCCACCTTGGACGTCCAGTCCCCAAAAACCTCATATGGTGATATATGAGGGGCACGGGCCAAAGTTTACTTGCGGTGACCTTCAAATTCTGGTAAACCAGAATGAAAAGGTCACCTATTCCCTACCTATTTAGCCTATCCACCTAATGCCTATAAGTAGCTAGCTTTTAGAGAATGTATGCCTATCTTATCTAACTTGAGCCTAGACCTAAGTATGACCTAGTGCCTAATATATTTATGGTTCAATAACAATTGAGTATCCTATCTTACTTATATAACTATCTTATCTACTTAAAACAACATTACATCTAGCAAACCTAGGTCTCCCACATTTACCAGAGTTCTTATCATAGGCAGATACCAGAATGTTCTTTAAAAGGAAATCTCCAGGAGAAAGTTATTAGGCATGTAACTAAATTCATAGAAGGACTTCACTCAAAGGTTAGTTCTGGAATGATCTGGATTGCAACTGACCAGTGTTTCTAAGAAAGTAAAACTTATACTTTACACTAAGAATCAGTATCTTTTCTATTTCGGTTAAAGATTTAACTGATAGGCATCGCAAAGCTTGGCCTCGGTAAAGTCTTACCAACTAGAACCTGGCGTCGCCACATACACATAATATTGTGCGTTTTGAAACATTTATTGTAATTTGAGCAAAGTCTATCTATCCGACCAATGCTTTGATATCAGTAGGAAATAATAAATTCTGAACATTCAGATTTCAGCCAACTATAATACGGCCAATAAGGCTATACAATTTATTATTAGTGTACAATGCCATAATATGTTCAATTTTATAGCGCAATGTTTATTTGCCAAATGTTAATAATCTTCATTGAATAATAATGTTCAAAGGTGTGAGACAATGCATTCCTCATTTTAATCAATATAAAATTCATTATAGAATTCAACATTTTGAACTCATCAAAGATCCAAATTTCTTAGGTAATCATCAAAATTATTTTCATAATAGCATAGGTTTTTAGTGACAAGGCTCAACTTGACCAAGTGTTTATTACAAGACTAGAATTGCCATACTAGCATCAAGGAACAGAGATACTTCACTAATACGCAAATTCCTCAGACTGTTGCTACAATTCTACAAAGAAATAGGTAATCTATCTGTTACTTGAAATTTTATCATTAATGGTTCAGCCAATAAGCTTTTCATAATTGTAAGTCGATACGACTGACTAGTTAACATTTGTAACTATTTTTGTCAGCTGATATCTCTACTTTGTTTTATAGTCAATAAATTCAAATTAAGGTTATGGCAAATACCATAGGTTAAATGACAATCTGTCAACACAACAGTTGTTATCTAATTTTTATCAGCAAATATGGTTTTCTATAGATTCATATAGAACAATGCAAAGTAGGTATACTTTTAGATTGTCTACTTGCATATAGATAAAACTAGGCTGTCATTAATCCTAAAGAAACCTAGGTCTCAAATCTTTCCAACTCAATTTCTTATTACAATGAATTATGCAAGATAGGTATGGATTTTGTTTGTCTACTTGCATTTTCGAAATTAATATTATCTTGAAACTGGGAAGTCTAAGATTTAATTTTCTGGCAATTTTCTATAACCAAATTGAATCTTTGAAATTATCAAGAATATGCAATTACATTTTAACGAAATTATTAACATTTAGAATTCAATCTCAACAATTTATGGGAAATTTTTCCCCGTTAACTGGCACTAACAATTATTTGATTGATTTGACAGATTTGATATTTGATTTGACACTGACAGTTATGAATCACAAAATATTTCTTTTTTATTATTCTTAAATCGCTAATTGCTAATTTTGTTGCCATATCTACAAATCTTGTAATTATCCATAACTTTGAATTTTAGTTAATCTTCGATGTTAAATATTCTACAATTGGAATCAAACTTAGTTGGAATACAAGTACTATGATATGTCTATGACCCTAATTGTAAAGTTGACCCTATGAACCCTCTAAGTTCCGTCTATTCCATATGAAGTCGAAAATGAAATTAATGAATTTAAATAAATCCCCTCCAAATCCTATGTTCCTACTTAAACAAAAGATGATCGTATCACCTAACCTATGTCCTTAAACCTCTTGCTAACTATCCGATACGTTTCCCTACCTGTCCACCTAACTCTAAAGACATCCCTATTCTACAACGAAACCCACTACCCCTTGATAAAAAAAAAAACATTAAAAAAAAACAATGCCCCTCTACAAAGTTGCTTCCCCTAGCAAAGGTCCGTCAACTGCTAGCTAAAACCCTGTCGTTCGGACTGGCTAGGTCCATGGGAGAGCCTAAAGCCTCCTAAATTCCCTACAGAAACAATGAGTAAGCCCAACGCTTACCCGAGTTTCTCCTATCCCTAAGGACAACCAGAAACCGACTTAGTCTCAGATACGTTCAGTGTGGATCTCCACATGTTGGCCTATCTGCAGCTCCAGATAGTCAACCTGATCGTCGAAGAGAAAAAGACGAAATCCGATAGGAGACGTAAATGGACCACCCACACTCAAGTGGTTAAACAAGTCCACCTGTCAACCGTCTCAAGTTGACAGCCTATTCTAAACCCCGGGAAGGAAGTATCCGGTCCCGTCGCCACCCGAAGGTGGCTAGTGCAATGCGACCTTCAACCCGTCCAGTGCTTGGCACTATGGGACTCACTGCAACATTGCGCGTGTATAGTGTATCCCCAAACGGTGGATGTTATTAAAATTTCACTCGCTTGACCTGGTCGAACGCCGGCGTAGTCTGCCTGATGGCATACCAAACACTCGAACGAAGTCTTACAAGGAAACCACAATAACCCACAATCACGATCTAGGAGACCTAGGTTGGTCTTCTAGCCAACACGAAGCCTAAACCCCTCCCTTATGTATAAAACCACTAAACACGCACCATGTTACTAATTAAATTGAAAACTCAAAAAGACTATCTCCACAATAGGTAATTAGGTGATAAGCTCTTAATTATTTGCAAAGCAAAAATGGCGACAACATAACCCGAATTGATTTCGTGAATCAATTGAGGTCCGCCTCAGGAAAGGAGTCTACTGAGCCATCACACCAACTATCCCATCTGAAGAACTAATATTGAATGCCCCTCTACTCCTTCGCCCTATCTTTATATGGTAACCCCTGTTTAAAGATATTTAAAAAATCGACCAATCACGCGCGATCTCTTTAAATATTTATTTGTCTTTTCAATTTTCTTTAAACGTCAATCAATATTTATTGAAATGTCAACAAACATTGATTTCTTTAAATCTTTTCGTTATTTCATGGATTTTACTCCACAAAAGTTATTAAAAATGTTTGATGTGAATCTAATTGTGCCCCCTACGGCTCATAATACCTTGAAAACCGAAGATAAAGACACCAGGTTAAAATGTTTTTATTTACAATGTGTTTGCAAGATCTGTTCATTAAAGGCATAATTTGTCAGTGGCTGACAAAGCTTGAAGTTTCTCAAATCACTATTTTCTACTAAAATACAAAAAGATACCTTTTGAGGTTATGAGTTTAACAATGAGTTATTTTTGTCTTTTCCAGGCCTGCTATACAATAAACCAGCTATAAAAGAGTGACCCTACCTACAAAAGACCTATCGAGCTACCTAAAACCTAAGGATACCTAGCCAGAAGCACATTTGGAGTGGAGATATCTAGCAATTTTCCAAGGTTTGTTAACAATGACAATTTTTCCATAATTACCCAGTAATAATCTAGCATATCTAAATCAATTCAAGTCTATTTGCAATACATTGTGTAGATTTCATAGCGTTTTACTGTATGTGGTTGTAAAATATGACTTATTCAGATATCAAAATTTTTCAAAGATTAATAGACAAATAAATTATTCCTTACAATGTTCTAACATGATATTATCAGTCATTTGGAAGAACATGTCTCTCCCTTTTCCTAGTTTATGATAATAATAATAGGTATACTTTTGTTTGAAATGAATCCTTGTTCTCTTTTCCAGTTTTTGACAAGTTGCCGCTGGCTCGCTTTTCCTGTACAACCAGCTGGGTGGACGAATGCACGCAGGACCCCTCTAACGTCCTCAAGCTTATACCTAAGTTGTCTTCTTTATAATAAGGGCTTAACCAAGTATGTATTACAATCTTTACAAAATTTCACTGAAAATTCACAACGGGATGCAAACTAACATTATTTTCATAAATTAATAAACTAAATTTGTACTACCTTTTCGGTTGTTGCTTTCTAATATACCAAGATGAATATGCAGTGGACTGACCTTACTTACTTTGACTCTAAATAAATAACTCTGTCGTAATCAACAAATCTAGAAACAATTTCTCAAGATTTATTGATTTCGCATGTGAGAGACCTTTTAGAGAGGCATCTACATATTAGTATAAGTACAACATGCAATCGGCTTGTTACAACTTATTATGGTCTCCTTTTCTTCATGCACTAAGAAAAGGGCGTTAGGGAGGGTTTTGGATATTTGAGCCCCCTTGAATACCTCAAGAGATCTAATACGAGGGGCTGAGGAATATAATTATATCTGAGAATATTTCCCTCAAATGGTATTCATTCATAAATCTTCCTAGAATGCTGGCAAATGACATCTGTAATTCCAATACCTATACAAAAATGATGATGAAGAAAGGCCTGATAATTTATAGGTCCAATTCGCTTGTAAGAATAGTGTCTACAAGATTAATTATAAATTTGGCTAACCCCCAACACAACAATATTCCTACCGCTAACAAAGGAGCAGATAACTTTGAAAAGGCTAAACCGTATTTGATGAGATAGTTTGTGCAAAAAGAGAAGCGTCATAGGTGAGGTCGCCTGTGTGCCATTTTAGTTATGAACACTCCCGAAAAATTCACCTTACAAACAAAAAAAAATCAAAACAGGTTAATCCGTTCGGGAGCTACATGTCATAGACACATAGAGACGTCGACGTGGGTGACGACGTTTTTGCGTCAGGGGTTAATTTTTTTTAGAAAAGGTTAAGATATAAGAGACCCTTTCATTTATATTGAAAAAACTGGCTGGCTGTGAAAACAATCAACTGGTTCTTAAAATGTGTAATAATTTACCATGTGTAATAATCGAACTTTTCTATTTTAAACTGTTAGCTATCTTAAGCTCGAAATTCTAGTTGGTAATAATGAGTTGCAAACAATGACAATACATAAATAATTGTAATGATGACTGGCTCCTTTTTAACCCGTTTGAAACGTCAGGGTGTTATACTTATAAGTTTGACGTGTCGGGGGTGTGTATGTGTGTGAGTGGCATCGTAGCTCCAGAACAGATGAACAGATGAACCGATGTTGATGTATAGTATTAGGGTGGTACATGTATATCCTGGCAATTCCCTATATGATGACCCAGCTACAGTAGTGATCTCCCTCATGAGGTGAAATCTGAGAAGAGTACCTACTTCAAGCCTAGTAATTTCCTTTATGATAGAGTGGTAGTTGATGAAATGATACTGAGCGACAGTCTACTGATCCCTGTTAGTTTAGAGATTAAACCTATGACTAGAACCCAACACTCCAAAGATAACCTAGGTTATGATGATGTTTTAGGAGGCTAGACTTACTAAATTCGTTAGGAAAAAACACAACTGTAAACACAGATATAAGTCATTAGATACAGCATTTAGGTATTATGTTACCTTCAACATACGTTTTAACACAATAGGCAACCTGAACCTTAACAGGTTACATTTTATACAGATTAACAAGTACAGTAACATCATTTATTACAAGTCATATGTATTCTACAGAATAACATTAGTGACGGAATGACTTTTTACTTGACCTGAGGATGGAGTAACATAATCAATCGTCGAGTATGTACATTCAAGATACCTATTACTTAGCGTCCTAATGCCTCACAGGTTTCTCTCAACAATAGTTGGGACAGTTCTTAACAGATATGCTAAACAAAACACAACATCAAATTAAATCAAAATCGGTTTAGCCGTTTCAATATTGACTGTTCTTTTGTTAGCTGCGGTAGGAATCTTATTGTGTTGTATTTTGTTGTTTTGCTTGGAACGAGTATGCGTACCTACTAGAGAAGCTACCAAAGTGTAAAGGGTGTGTATATTAGGAAAAACCTATATAATACTAATAGAAGTGATAGAAAATGGATAATAGTTCATAAATATGTTGATTTACTTAAGTATCTCATCAAAAATTCGACAGTAGTTTTTTTGGCTGACTACAACGCCTAGGCCGTGCGTAGTAGCAAAGAAGATATAATAATACTACGTAGTAGTAGTCAGACAAAAAACGTATAGGTACGCAAATAGAGACAAAAGATATTACTTTCGTTCTGTTCACTCTTTATACTTGCACATCTCGTCTTCTCTTACTTTTGTAATAATTATTTATTCAGCACCTTGTCTGTCAGTTATATACTGCACTATGTTGTTTTGTAACATCGCTAAGTGGTTCTTGCGAGTATCAGTCTACTCTGATATTCTAAGGCTTATAGACTGAAACATACTTCTTGTAAGCTGTGAAATTAACTACACGCTGCTCAAATCCCCTCTCTTGCGCCGCTGTAATAACTACATAGTAAAAAACAAAGTCGCTTCCCGTTCTCTGTCCCTATATTTATGCTTATATCTTTAAAACTACGCAAAGGATTTCAATGCGGTTTTTTTAAAGATATAAGCGTAGTTACACAGAGACAGACAGTGGGAGGACATTGATTCAAGATGAAGGTTTATATGTATAATACACCTGTGCGAAGCGGGGGAGGGTCGCTAGTATGAATAAACAGGGTTACGATTGCCTCCACCAAGCGTGAAAACAAATATACAGGGTACTTCTAATCAATTAGCATCCTCTTATGGGCTTATTCTGTACATCGAAACTAACAACTTTTGTTAAGCGACTTTTGTCAAAACAAAAAAAAATTGTTGCTCCGTAGAAAAATCGTTCACCCACAATAAAATGTATGGAACAGCTGTTTTTTTTTCGAGTTTTGAGAAAAGTCGCAAAACTAAAGTTGTTAGTTTTGATGTGCAGAATAAGCCCCTACAAGGATGATAATTGATTAGAAATAACCCTGTATATTGCTACTGCGCAATCTCAGATGCCTTCAGGTAGCCTAACTCTCTGACACCAGGGCCAGCCACCCCGCCAATTCGAACTTACTTTACCACTCGCCTCGTGTTTACAGACGCCAAGTGGTCTGATTCGGCCTACCTACATATATCCGCAGAATAGCACATCTCTGGTGAAAATACACCCTTATTATGCCTGCACGACTTTTCAGGTGATGTTTTATTATTGATTTGTGTCTGCTTACACATTTTTGTTTGTTTTATTGGGAAGGTACCATCAATGGTACAAATGGTGCTACAGATGTTTAATCGAAATCTATATAAATAATTTCGTCAAGGGGTACGGTAGACTCGATTGAAACTTTATCTGAATGATAAAACATAAAAAAATTATGATTTTGAGTCGACAACATATATCCGGAAAATTCGGATTATCGAGTATTTTAATAAATTATAACGGTGCTGACAAACAAAAACACGGTGTCCATATTGACACCGGATGGCGGATGACATAAATTGAGAACACCACAAATAAAGAATCTGCTAAAATGGTGTTAAAATTGTGACAAAATAATGCTATATAAACATGCTAAAAATTGTGATAACATTTTTCAATATGAAATGAAACGTAACATAATTATAAAATTATTATTAATTAAAAAATATGTGTTTTAATCGACTATGACCTATTGTTATGTTATCAAATAAAATGTAAGTATCTTGGTCTTGGATCTTGCCTACAGAGCGTAGTGCGTTCTCTGGAACTGCGTAAGACTAGCAGCATTTCCTTGCCCTTTTTAAGTCGAATCTTATAAGTATAAAAAAATAGCATTTAAAGTTTTTACCGACAAACAATTGCGTAGCATAATTTTTAATACTGAATGTATTAAAACTAAAAGAAACCCGTTCAATTTCGTCATTTGAAAGTGGTAGCGTTAAAAACGATATTGCTGACATAAATCTGCAATTCTGCATGTAATTTTAATGGTAAAAAACTTATTGTACAATTATTTTATATGCTAAAAATATGACGTATGCTAAATTGCAAATAAATATGCTAAACAAGATGAAAATATGCTAAATTTAGCATAAAAATGCTAAATTGGCATCACTGATCTTGAGCAGTCAAGTTTTTTATGTTTTGGCGTCGCATTTTGGTGCATTTGCCAGTGTCAAGTATTAAGTTTTAATAATTTTTGATAATATTGTATCAAAATAGTCACTGTCGTAGTCACGTTAAGGTCCAACCTTTAGTTAGTACCACAGATATCTAATATACTAGGTTAGTACCTAACCGAAGGTTAGGTACCTACTTAATGTTTTCAATGATCCGAAACATAAAATAGGACAGGAGTGTAGGCTATTAATTTTGTGAATGTAGTAATCAGACTCCACTGGAGAAGCAAAGGATACAGGCTACATAAAGTACATCATAATATATCACCAACCGGCCTTTTTGGAAATCTATGAGCCTTATGTCCAGCTGTGGACGTCCTACGGCTGATAGATAGATAGATAATCATAGAAAATATAATACTTGCCATATCTAATCTTTAAAGTTGACGTTGCCTTTCTTTTCGTTTTATCAGAATGTATAGATACATTTTCAGTACTTATTCATTTAGTTTTGAGCAATTACTTTGGGATATTGTTTACACCCATCATTCTGAATTTACCTATTTTTTAATATATGTCTTTCATAATTGTTTTGCTTGACCTTCATCATTTTGTTATCAGCCTAATCTCCTTGCCATAGATGAAGGATAAGTTTTCGCTCAGAGCAAAGCGATCCTTCCTTCATCTATGCTCCTTGCATTTGGTAATCATTGTCATGATTGTAAAAAATTGATGCTGCGAGGAGCTCTTCGTAAAGATGGTGATCAAGTAAAATTATGATGAGTGTGTGTGTATTATAAGTCATATTTCACCCGAGCGAAGCCGGGTTGTCATCTATTATATAAAAGGCTTCCCTGAGTGACTGACTGACAGACAGCCTACAGCCCAAACCGCTTAAGATATGAGCTTGAAATTTGGAATATAGGTACATTGAACGACGTAATGGAGCACTAAGGACGAAAATTTTGAACTTTCGACCTCTAAGGGGGTAAAACGGGCCCTTTTCGTTTGTATGTAACTTTTTATTCCCTGTACCGATTGACTTGAAACTTTGTATACATGCTGTTCAAACAAAATAAAAGTTACGTTTTTTCCTGTTTTTCCGAATTTTCTTCATCTAAGGGGTCAAATAAGGTCCCAAAGTTGGTGAAAAAAGCATCAATTATATCGAACCAGCTAAACGGTTATGGTTGACAATTGGTATGAAGGAGGCACACAGCATGTTTTAATACAGGAACTAATAAAATCCAGGAAAATCTATAAGGTTCCTTAGGGATACGCAAAATTAATAAGTTTAGGCTACAGCCCAAACCGCTGAAGATATGAGCTTGAAATTTGGAATAGACGTACATCGTGCGGCATAATGAAGCACTAAGGATGAAAAACGTACCCAACTCTAACTTACGGGGTAAAACGGGTCCTTTTTGTTTGCATGTAACTTCTTATTCCCTGTACCGATTGACATGAAACTTTGTATAGATGCTTTTGAGACTAAATAAAAAATATGGCTGCACGTGTTTTTCTGAATTTTCCTTAAAAAAAATCCTTGGTGGTCAGATACGTCCCAAAACTTCAATGCGCTTTTTTAAATAATGTAGTATCTAGAATAGGATTATGATAATGATAGTTTATCTTTAAATGGGGCAAAATGGGTCCCCAAAAGTTAACGATTTTTTTTTTATTTTATGAGCCAATAGTCTTAAGCTTAGCGCACATATAGATCGATATAGGTATTTTACTATGGGATCAACCCTGACAAGCAAAAATTACCTACATTTTCCATACATTTTGTCGCGGGTCGATGAACTTTTTGTGTTCTGATATTCACGTGCTTTTCGGGTTGGTACCATTGTAAAAGTTAATCAAATTATTGAGTATAATAGCATCCTAGAACATTCTTGACTAGAATTACGACTTGTGTGCCATTTTTTCATTTGCCTGGAATATTAAATTTCTAATGACTTAATGAAACATGTCGAATACCTGTACCGGCCTTAATTAATAGTGCACTACTGAAAATAGGTACTACGGATAGCACTACGGATAATAGAAACAGGTGGGTCTTAAGATGAACATGGACAAGACGAAAGTCATGTGTAATTCCCATGTTTTACCTACCCCGATTTCTGTTGGAAACTCGGTTCTTGAAGTCGTTGACTCGTACGTCTACCTAGGACAAGTAGTCCAGTTAGGTAAGTCCGACTTCAACAAAGAGGCCAATTGCCGAATTCAACTCGGCTGGGCAGCGTTCGGAAAAGTGCGTAGTGTCTTCTCGTCCGACATACCTCAGTGCCTCAAGTCGAAAGTTTTCGACCAGTGTGTGTTGCCAGTTATGACTTATGGCACAGAAACGTGGTCTCTCACTATGGGCCTTATTAGTAAGCTCCAAGTAGCCCAACGAGCTATGGAGAGGGCTATGTCCGGAGTCTCTCTGCGAGATTAAATCATTAATGAGGAGATCCGTAGAAGAACCAAAGTTACCGACATAGCCCAACGGATTGGCAAGTTGAAATGGCAATTGGCAGGGCACATAGCGCGGAGGGTTGATGACCGTTGGGGTCGAAAAGTTCTCGAGTGGAGACCATGTACCGGCAAGCGCAGCGTAGGACGTCCACCCACAAGGTGCACGGATGACCTCATTAAGACCGCAGGATCGCGCTGGATGCAAGCCGCTTCCAACCGGTCTTATTGGAGATCCATAGGGGATAGGCCTATGTCCAGCAATGGACGTCCTGCGGCTGATGGATGACTGAAAATAGGCCTATCCGCGAAGGGTAATTGGGCCATATCCATCACGCCGGCCGAGCACGGGTTGCTGAATTCACATACGACATTGATTTTTTCTACGTTCGTACAGGTTGCCTCAATGTTTTCCAGCAATGAAAAGTGAAATTTCTTACATAGTTACTCATACAATTATTATTATTGGCTCCCTCGGTGGCTCAGTGGTTGACCCTGACTCCTGGGTCAAAAAGGTTGGTTCGATTCCCAGGGCATTATGGATTTATGTGATGTTCATATGTGTTTGCTCTGTGTCTGGGTGTTATTAATGTATTTTTATTTATTTATTTAACACTTTCTTGCACACTATTTGTACAAAAGGAGGACTTAACGCTTAACAGCATTATCTGCCAGTCAACCTACATGTATATGTAGTATATCAGTCTCTGCCAGCCAAATCACAAACTTTGCTTAGTTTGGGATCAGAGACCGTGTGTGAGATGTCCCCCAATATTTATTTTATATATTTTTTTTTTTTTTTTTTTTTTTTTTATTTCGAATAGGTTTGCGTTTGACTACACACTGCCTGATGTTAAGCAGATGTGCGGTCTAGGGTGTAGCACGCTTACCTAGAAGATACCTATTTACTCGGGATTTGAAGACACTCACGTTGTACTTTAACGGAAAGACAGACCCAGGCAAAGCATTCCACATTCCGGCTGTTCGTATGAGGAATGAGGTTTCGAAACGCTTGGTTCTAACGCGCGGAATGTCCACCATAAAAGGGTGGCGCTTTGGTCGCGTCCGTCTAGCCGTACGATAGAAGAAAGGGGCAGGGGGGACCAGATTGTGCAACTCCTGGGCGCACTCTCCGAAGTGTATCCGGTAAAAGACCGACAAACACGCTACCTTGCGACGATGCTCAAGACTTTGCAGTTGCGTCTTAGTCAAGGTGTCGTTGTCAATCAGCCTCCTGGCTCGCCTCTCAATCGACTCCAGAGCCTCCAGTTGATATTTGGCAGAGCCATCCCAAAGGTGAGAGCAGTATTCCATGCAAGACCTAACTTGTGCTTTATAAAGACTAAGCAGTTGCTCAGGTGTGAAATACCGTCTCACCTTAGAGAGAACACCAAGTTTTTTGGAGGCTAATTGGGCTTTGGACTCTATGTAAGAGCCAAAGTTAAGAGAAGATGAGAGTGAAACGCCTAATAGTTCCAAGCTGTCAGTTACCGGAACGGAGACACCACGGAAAGCGGGAGACAATTGAAAGGGTCTCTTTTTGGCCGAAAACAGACAGCCCTGAGTCTTTGTGGCATTAAACTTGACCAGGTTAGCATCACCCCAGTCAGATACCGCCTGCAGACTCAAGTTGAGCCGTTCAACCATAGCCTCTCTGTATAACTCGATCTGTGGCCCGCTGGTTCTTGCATCGGATGTGTAGCTCTCCACGACTGTACTGTCATCATCATATTTATTTATTATTGAGTTAATTTCAGAAATTCGGCAATTTATCATTCAAAAATTCACGTACTCCGTCTTAAGCTTTAGACACAAGTAAATTAAATAACCAAATACTGAGACAATTTAGGCTAAGCCGTAGGCATTATTTTGCAAGTAATACAATAATAGGCTCAGTTATGAAGACGCCATAGTAAATATAATAACAACATAAAAAGTGTTCTCTCTATCGAATGCTTAAAGTGAAAATGAAACAGGTATAATTAAGATAATTAGCTATTATAATTACGATGGCGCCTTCATAATCTTAATAAAGCCTAATACGGGCTTAACCACGAGCTACTATTATTTTAAGTGCCAAGAAAACGCGGGCCTAACTGTGGGTTTTTATCATTTTAAGCAGTTACAAAAATTACGCGGGCCAGACCGTGGGCTATTATCATTACAAGTTATACAAAAACGCAGACTAACGGCATGCTATTATAATTTTAAGGATTTATTAAGACAACACGGGCCAGACCGTGAACTATTAGATATTATTATGCAAATGCCAAGATAACGCGGGTTGAACCGCGGGCTGTTATTTTAATTAAGTAAGTATTAAAACAACGTGGGTCAAACTGTGGGTTATTATCATTGTCAGTACCTAATTATTAACACAACGCGAGCTAAACCGCGGGCTTTTATCATTTTGAGCAAGTACTAAGACAATACGGGCCAGACCATGGGCTATTATCATTGTAAGCAATACGACAATGCTGGCCAAACGGCAAGCTTTTATAATTTTAAGCAAGTACTAAGACATCGCAGTCCAGGCTGCGTGCTATAAATAACTATCTTAAGCAAGTACTAACAATACGCGGGCCAAACCGTGACCTATTATCATTATAGGCAAATACTGTTACAATTTTGACCAAACCGTGGGCATTATCCTTGCAAGTAATTTTAAGCAAGTATTAAGACAACGCGGGCCAAATCGCGGACTATTAGATATTATTATAAGCATGTACAAAGACAACGTAGATCAAACCGCGGGCTATTTTTATTTTAAGTAAGTACCTATGTACTAAGACAACGCGGGCGAAGCCGCGGGTTTTAAGCTAGTCTAGTATATGAATAAAAGCAGCCGTGCGTTCGTGATTTATTTACCTACAACCAATGATCCTACAACAGCTATATCGATGTAATACTTATTATGTACTAGAGTCTGATCGCCAAGAGAATTCGATATAGATAGGCATTAATTTTGACTATCGATCAGCTGGAAACGTATATGGAACTTTACATTATGTTTGTTAAGGGGCACTATTGTTGTTAGTGTTGCGTGAAATGGATAATTCTTTTAAATTTATTAAAATTATCCATTTCACACAACACTTAGGAACTGGGCACGCCTATTTTAAAAGAAACGGTAAACTGCAAAAGAGGAAATCGTAAAATGGAACGTACGAACGAATAAAACAAAAAGTAAAGTCCATTATGGTTTTAAGCCGTTCGAAAACAAAAATAATGCCCAGGATCGTAATCTCTCGGCGATCAGAGTATTATATACTAGTTGCTACTAACTAGATGAGGCAAGCAACTTTGGTAGGTTTTTGAACCACGTCTAGATGACACTAGGACAAATTGGGCAGGAGCTTGGCGGGCGCAAAATCATAAAAAAGAAGAATATATCTAGGCTAAATTAAATATCAATATTGGTGTAAGTACTATAATAAAACCCAGAATACAATTTAGCTATTTTTTAATTTAGAACCAGTCGACAAATATCTTCTGACTAATCCTGCTACAAAACACAAAACGACGCTTAGGGCTGCTACGGCAGTTACGAGGAGCAAAGCTAAGGTGACCATGAGTTGCACGTCGAGATATTCCGCCCAGGACATGTTGGCGACCCTGGCACGTAAGTGGGGGGCTCCTCCATGACGGATCACGTGCTCGGTCCACCAGATAGCGCGGTCCAAGGGACGCTGCGGCTCGTCGTGGATCACCTCGCGGAGTCTCACTATGTTCTTGCGGAAGCTGTGAAATCAAAAGGTTTATTAGAATGGTAAGAGACTGCTTTTAAGTGGTGCCAGTTTGAAGCTGTGAAGGAAAATATCCTGACGAAACCTTTTTTGTACATCTGTCGGGAGCAGCCAGAAACCCGAAACAGTTTTAAACTAGGTAGTAAGGAAACGGTGGATTCAATCACTAGCATGTTCATTTTATGCTATAGTTAAAAAAATGCTAAGTTCTTCGTGCTTTGACTGCCATAAATGATGACGTGGTTGGAAATAAAGGTACTTACCTAAAGTAAAGTTGTTAGCGTGAAGATATTATAGCCATTCCTATGTACTTACCTAATTTAGAAACAAATAAAGAAATATAACTATTAAGAAATGAACGAAGAAAACCAAAATTTTCGATATAAAAGTGCTCGTTGAAAAACACTCAACAGACAAGTGCTCGTGGAATCATGTGTGCCACTTTGATGAAAACTCACAGACGAAAACCACTAGTTCCAAATCCATTTGGTTACCGAACACTACTTTATTATGTTTAAAAACCACCAATATTAAAAATAAAATAAACAAAAGACCTAATAAATACTGAGCACTTATGCATATTTTACACTGACCTGTCGCCACTAAGGATTGTATTGATGCCATTTAGCAAGCCTTCTTCCGTCAGCGATTCTATGTCTAGCCTGAGGCCAATCTTGTGGTAGACGTATTGCTCCACGTTGTACCACTGGTCTCCCAGCATGGGCATGCCTATGAGAGGCACACCAGCGGTGATAGCCTCGTCAGTAGACTGGAGACCTCCTTGCGTGATGAACAACTTTATATTTGGATGTTCTGAAAAAGATTAGGGAACGTGAAACATAAGAACTGAGAACTACTGCATCATGGGTTGTGACTGAGTGGTAGGAATCTTCTACGATAACATGGCCCGTCCCTCCACATTATCGTTTTAATGTGTGTAGTGTTTTAATGTGTAACGAGCAATAAATCCATGGATATGCTAGCTCAACTATAGTCTGTTTCATTAGCACTGAGAACCTTCAACAGTATTATGTTAGCACTCGTCTTGGCGAAATGAAAACAAAAGTATAGTTTTCTATTCAATATGTATCGCTTTCGTGTCGATAACGCAGTTGCCACGTTTCTTGGTAGAGGATCAGGGGTTGCAATATTTTGACTAGAGTCGTACCGCATGGGCCTCATTCCGACTCGAAGAATTCTAGCGTGTGCGTTCTCAGCGCTAATGAAACAGACTATAGTTGTTTGACGGACGTATCATTACGAAAACATGCTTGGTGGCGCGTTGTGAATACTTTCTCATAAGTACGTTTTGAATTTTGGAGGGGCGGTTCATGTTATCGTAGAACATCTCTAGCAAAAGCAAGCATTGATTATATACAATACTCTAGAGTGGTTGCGATAGTGATAGTCTATCGATTATTATCGTAATACTATCATGGTCTTGGAAATCAGTTATACTATCGATACTCTCGATTGATAAAAATAAATAATACTGTTGCTAATTGTCAATAGTATCAATACTATAGATAGTATTAGTAAAATACAATAAAACAAATTAAACATACCTATCGGTACTATCGCATATGTTTCGATAGTGTTGATAAAGTGTAGTATCAATATTATTAATTTATCAAAGTATCATCACTATAGATAATATTGATACTATCGATAGTATTGTCAACAATAGTTGTTAGCACTATCGATAGTATAACTGAATTATTTTGACTTTGACTATGGATGGACTATCACAAACTGATCACTACTATTGAAGAGCCACTCACAACAATCAATGTAAACAAAATATACAATTCAAAACTTCCAGTTTCTGAAGCAACGTACAAAGACCTTATGTCACTATGTGAGAAAGGTGTTATACCCCATGGTTATATCTAAACGATTTCACAATAAATACAGACAACTGCCTACACCTACACATTCAAGTGTTGAAACTAGATTGCATTGGCAGAAACTGACGAAGAAGATGATGATGAAGACGACTAATAATAAATATTTCTGACACTGCTAGACATGAGAGGAGAGGGGTATATAATTATAGAAGCAAGTAAAATATACTTGCAGAGTAATTCTTTTAAATAATATTTTTTTTTATTATTTATTGTAATATAAAAAAACAACAAGTGCAAGTCAGGCTCGCACACCGAGGGTTCCGTACAAATCGAATAAATAAACTTTTTTTTTAACTTTTCTTGTCATACATCGAAAATTACACATTGTAAACCTGTTTTAGCATGTGCTAATGAAGTTCTTTCATATGATACCCCACATGATACGATTTACTCACTTTGAATTGGGGGCCAATTTTTTTTTTGTTTTTAGGCCCTATTTTTTTATTTAGTTAGAAATGTACAGTTTTCAGATTTATTCCCATATGTGTACTCTGAGACCATGCTTCTCGCCAAATTTCAACTGGAACTGGCCGGTCAACTGGAAGTACCCTGTAGGTTTTGATTTGTGAGTGTCAATTGCAATTTGCAATTTTTACGACATAAACTCCAACTTTTTTAAACGGTAACTGAGAAGTTTGACTTTTTCACAAAGCTGTAAGAGAGCATAGATATACGTACATGGTTTAAATTTCAATTCGTTAACTTTACGCGTTTTTGAGATAAAGGGTCTTGATATACGGACAGACGGACATCAAAGTGATCCTATAAAGGTTCCGTCTTTTCCTTTTGAGGTACGAAACCCTAAAAAAACCAATTGATCGACAACCTAAAAATTGTTTCAAAAGTCGAATAATTAGTTTATTAAACCAGATTGAACCAGATGGATAATGGGGTCGATCGAGAAGATCCGATGGAGATGCATTGATTTATTATCGTACGAGTTAGAAAGAGATATGACAAATATCTCGATTCGGTGGTTGTTGTCGGATTTTAAGACAAGAACGTCAAATTCCAATACTTATTTGATAATTTTGACAGCAGCTTGGAAGATCTTCCGTCCATTAATGTGGTTGAGAATGGCCTCAAGCGACAACCGCTGTTGTCGCTTTTCTCAGAGAGATAGCGCTCTATCTCTCTGAGAAAAGCATCGCTATGACTTGAAATATTTTGATAGTATTTGTCAGTGAGCGTATTGATAGGCACTTGTTGGAAAATTAATTGATCTGCATTGTTTAAACCTGTTAGTGCTTTTTTTTATTAAATTATTACACTCTACAGACACCAGGGTCTGTGCTTTTTAAGAATGACAAAATTTGAACAATATTGCTTATAACTAAAGGCACACAAGACAACTTTACAAGAGGACTCTACGCCAAAATAAATCAAAATGTAATAAAAAATTAAAATATTATTTTAAATTACGACGATTTAAAATACGAATTACCTACGAGTATGTTGCGTTTATACTAGGAGCAGTCCGATTCCCACGAGCTGCATCCGTTCACGAGTGTGGCGCGTGTAAAACCAACGCCCTCCTCGACCATGTTTGAGGGAAGAGGGCGACCCGACACACGACGCCGCCGCACGAATAAACTTCTTGTCGAGCATGAATGCCTGGATAATCTCAAATTGTCTATTTATCATTTTCCAAATTACTACTTATACCGCTCAGAACCTCCAGCACCGCCGCGTTCCGCTCTTTAGTGTTACGAGCTTGACAGAATCAAGCATAAGAGGGTCTTCTATAACAGCTTCTGCACGGGGCTTTGCTCGCGTGATATTTTAGTTTTCGTGCTTTCCCATCCAAACCTTCTATTTTTCCAGGACAACAGTAGACAACTATGATATTCATCTTTAAAACTAGGTTTATCTAGGAAATATATCAAGTCTATCTCTGTTTGTTGCTGTATGAAAGAGTAACAAACTAACCAACAAATGCGCTTTTAGATTTATACCTATTATTAGTATGGTTAGTGTACGCCCAAATGATACTTACTGAGCAAATCAGACTGAGGCAGCCACTTAGATATCCGGATGTTCTTCGTCCTGCCAGGCAGCTCGTCTTGGTTCCACTTCCACAGAACTTCGTAAGGAAGCTTGGAAAAAACTCGGATCAACGTCTGGATCCTTTCTGGCGGCAAAGAGGCTGGATCCACGTTCGTCCCGAAGCTGATGTAGATAACTCCGTGCTTTGAGGAGTCCAGATATGATTTTAGTTCCTGAATCATAATTTATTACTATTTTATTAAGTGTCAAAGGAAACTGTACTCTGCAAAACAGGCTCCTCGGAGACCTACTTAATTTAGCCTAGTGTTTTTGTGGAACAAACAAAATATTTATTATTATTTTATTTCTAGATATACTGTACATGAAATTATAATAAACAACTATTTTGACGTCTTTAATCACATATTTTAATGGAAAATCTAGTGGGGACTTAATTTGAGTCCTGCGTCGTTTCGCCCCGCAAGCGGTTGGTCCCGCGGGGCGAATCGACCAACTAGTCAAGCATGCGACCACGAATAGCCACGAAAAGAACTCATTTCGACGTGTGAAAAAGTGACAGATATATACTTTGCCATAACGCTGTCTCGTTCTGACACTATGAACGAAATAATTCGTGGCGCGTATACTAGCCCAGCAAGACTCTTTTTGAAGGTCCCCATTCGGCCCGCTCGAAAAGAGTCTTGGGCGATTCGCCCCGTGATTCAATTTTTTATCTGTACATTTAAGTAGAAAAGTAGTCAATGGAAAAAATAAACAATTGCATTATTTTGAGGGCGTCATTCTATGAGTCCTGTGGGAGTGTATGAATAAAAATGCATTTGTTTGAGCAGAAGGTATGCTCAAAATCATAATTACGCGTCTCGTTAGTAAAATTACACTAACAATTATACCTATTACTCACAGGCTTACATACGTAACAACACTACTTTCTACTGTGTATCTGTTCCGTAAACATAAATACCTACCTACATTATGCGGTGCATAGGCCGAATCACACAAGACGTCGGATGTGAAGTTAGCTACAAGCTGCGCAATATCCATTCCTGACTGAAGCTCACATAAAGCTGCACGTAGATTGGGTTTTGTGCAGCTTGTAGCCAACTTCATTCTCAACCGCCGACTTGTATGATTCGGCCTGTACAACATTTTTAGCGTTCTGCATTAAAACAAATGACGCTTATAAAATCGTTGTGTAATGTCTAGGTACGTCCGTCCGCCTGTTCCAATATCACTAAGCCTTATTTTTAGATTTATTTCATGTTGATTAATCTTTATTAAAATAATTAGTTTGTAAATTAAAACAATTTATTTTTATGGGTGCCTTAATTTGTATTCTTACCTTAGGAAGCTCTTTCGAAGGCTTTTGATGCATCCCGCCCATATATACAACACTTGGAGGCACTGGTCGATTCGAGTCCCAAATAGGATGAGAATTCAGCAGCATCAGATGCACGTTGTTCTCCAGCTCAGATACCGTCGGTGTATCAGGACCAAAAAGCCTCTTCACCATTTTATTGTCATCTTCTACGACACTCCCAAATATATCTTCAAGTACGTAGTGATGATAGAGCTCCACCAATTTCTCCCAAAGTGATATATTATAAATTTTCTGCCTAAAAACGGTGGGATATTGCAGTGGAGGTCGCATAGGTGCTCCCATAATATCATAATTTCTATTCATGCCGGGAAAAGAACTTACACTAATTACTGGTGCTTTAAACACATGAGAGAGAGAAACTGTTGGCCTTACACAGGCCTCTACTAAGATCACGTCGAATTTCGTTCTGTTTTTGATCAGTTCTTGGACTTGGTCTGTCATCACCTGGATCTCGAAGATCTTTGAAAGCAGTGGAATAATCTTCGCCATTTGTATGAACAAATCGGCGCTCGTCCCTGTTGTTGTGGCGCTTGTCAATATTTCGTCTCGCCAAAGCTTGTAAGACATGTCGTGGACATCTATTTCTGTGAGATTTTCCGGAGTCCCTCCTTTAGGGAAAGCTGGGTCAGGCGTGATAATGATCACTTCATGGCCGCGTTTCGCAAGCTCCTGAGTCAGGGGACGGAACGGCACTTGATGACTTATAGAAGGTGTTGGGATTGCTACTAAGATCCTCCCAGCATCACAAAAACTGAGTACAACAGATGTCATTAAAATATAAATTGGATACATTTTTTCTTCGTGGGCTCAGTGGTCAAGGGCCTCTAATATTCTGCCATAACATTATGGATGTACAGTATATAAGGGAATGCTGGAACGCTGTTATCGTATGACAGTAGATATTGTATGACAAGACTGGCACACGATAACAGCACCGGTGCGGACAATACATGATGTTACAAATTGTAATCACGATGATGAAAAGCATTATTCTCAATCTAAAGAATCATTCTACTTAGATAGATAAGTGCAAAGAGATAAAACTTGTCGGGATTATGGTTATTTGTAGAATCTTTGTTTGATAAGGTTATTATCAATTAACGTTATAAATTGATTGTATTAATTAGTATCTTTGTATCTTTACAAATATATTCATTGCCTTCCTAGTTTATTTTTTGAGGATAAGCTATGGAGAAAGCATTGCTCGGAATCACTTTGCGTGACCAAATCAGGAATTAAGGGAGCCGAGTATCACCAAAGTTATCTCATTGGACTTCGCTCAACGGATCAGCAAGTTAAAGTGATGGTGTACAGTGTAGGTATGTAGCACTCTGTGATGGCCGATGGGACCGTAAATTTTTCGAATAATGACTAGAGTGCGACAAAAAAGAATAAAAATAAATAAATCTTTTATTTTTTATATTTCATAATTTATAATAATTAATGATTTCGTTCTGTTTTGGACACCTAAAGAGCAAAGGTCTTTTCCATGCGTTGCCATGATTTTGTATCTTGGCCAGTCTCGTCCATGTACTCCCTGCCTCTACGATGTCATCTCGCCACCTCCTTCTCGGCCGTCCTTTCGATCGTGTGTCTTCTCTCGGACACCAATAATGCAAGACTTTTCCACTCCAACGTCCATCTGTAGCTCTCGCGACGTGGCCTGTCCACTTCCATTTTAACAGCAGAGTGCTTACAGCATCCTGGGAATTTGTAGCGTTGCGTATGTCTATGTTGCGGACTTTGTCTTTCAGTTTCACACAAAAGAATAGAAATTATTAATTCTGGAACTAAAGTCACTTTTGCTGGAACCACTACCTGAACTGTCAGACATGGTTATTTTTCTTGCAATTTTTCTTGTTTTGTGTTATTTTGTGGGCTTAGAATACGAAAACAGTGTCATCGTGAATCAAATGACGCAAAATATAGTAAATATTATTAGTAATATTCAATACATTTTTGGCGGACTGTATACAGGGTGGTGAGCTGACGCCGGCATTAAATGAAATCACATATTTGGCCTTCTGTTTTAATGCCTGTGACATATTTAGAAGTAAATAGTTAAAGTAAGTAAAAAATTTACTTAGTTATGTACCATTTTCTAAAACTACATTTTGGAGCAACCTGTATCTAAACAGATTGCTTAGCTTGTTTAGCTATTTTGACACTACCTATTCAAAATAGCGGGAATAATGTAGTCTTATACCAAATAAAAATATCAAGACAGAAGGTCGTATACAAACCAGTGAGGCCAGTTTTTCATACACGTGGTGAGTGCGTCGGTGTTGCGCCGCCATAGTTTGAATGGCGAGCCAAGGCGTAGTTTCGTTGTACGTGTTTGTGTGTGTAATTGTGTCTGTAAACACGAGGCGGCCATAGCTCGGCAGAGCTATGGTCGGAGTCTATCTTCAATAACTTGTGTAATTTTAATTTTTGTGAGATATTATCGGAATTAAAGTTTGTAGTTAAAAATACGGCTATGTTCATTGACTTACATAGTTTGTGACCCCGTTCTCTCGGACCGGGTGGATGCCAAAACTCCAATTTGCACTGTTCCATTATAATTCTAGTTAGATCGGTGGTGGGAAGCGTAAATTAGGCAGCTACTCTAAATTCCAGCTCAAATTGATAACCCAACCGGTCTCTGAAACAAGCACGTCACAAACGGCGGGTTGATTATGAAAAAGATACATGATATTACAAATTATAATCACAGATATGATGAAAAGCAATATTCTCAATCTAAAGAATCATTCTTAAGCCCCTGATCGACGTACAAAAACTTCGACTTAAACCGTGGTTTTAAGGTCCTAAGGTTTCATTTGACGCTGTTCTCTTTGAAGTTTACCGTTTCTTTTAAAATAGCTAATTTTAAATATTGTTCAGTACTAAAATGTGTGAAACAGATTCATCGATCTTTGTTTAGTTAAAATTATAAATTTCACGCAACGGTTTAGTACTGGATATGGTTATTTTATTAATGGAACGTTAATTAAAACCGACCTTCGTTCGCGGTCAATTAAGCTGAAGATCTATATGGGTCGCCACGCAGTATTGCCAACACTACGACTATTTCTGTGTTCTACGGCTTTCAGGTGGTAATTTCTTCGGAAAATCTCCAATAATTTCTGTAGTTTGTTGGTTCTACTATCAATTCCTGGATTAAATTGATGTGCGATAACCGAGCCTTTTATTCTATCCAACTCTTAACCTACCTTTTGGGCTACGACGAGATAACATAAATTTTCAAACTTCGAATATGATAGCATTTTGTAATTTGACGAGCCAAACAGTCCTTAAAACAGCGGTTTTAAAGTAGAAGTCTTTTGTACGTCGATCAGGGGCTTTAAAATTTGCAAAGAGATAGTTACTCAAAACTTGTCAGCGTTAAGTATGTTGATTTGGGGAATTTTTGTTTGATAAGGTTTGTTATGTATCGATGAATTTTGTTAATTTATTATTATCTAATTATTTGTATTACCAGCTTTTGCTCGTGGCTTTGCCTGTGTGATATTTTGATTTTTATGCTGTCCAATAGAAATCGAAATCTTTTATTTTTTCGGTATACAGGTAGCAAACAGGTCCGACCGTTGAATACTACACATACCTATATTTGAATGCCAAAAACCAAGTTTATACGTTACTATGTTGCGCGAAATAGTCACGAGCCAACAAATGTACTTTCCGATAGATAAATAATAATATTAGTAAGTAAAATATTTGAGCCAATATCGCATCGCACCTCTGCAAAGCCTAGGCCTCCTTTTCCTCTTTCGAGAGCTATGGTGTTCCATATACTGCAGAGAGAGTCGAACTCGTCTTGACACATTATGTTGGACCTGCCAACTGAGGTCTATTGCTTATTGAATTATTGATGATTCGACCAGCTAAAGGTGCTATAACCTCAAAAAATCGCAACACCGACTTCCCCCGCGTACAGAATTCGAATATTTTGCACGAATCGATGTGTCATCCATGTACATGATTTATCAAAAATATCTCAACTTTCGACGGATTTCGGTAAAATTTAAATAAGACCACCTCAGAAATAGGGATGGTCTCATTGACCCTTCAAACCCTTTCATCGACTCTTTCAAACTAAAAAAGTTTTTTTAATCCGTTCACAAATTGGCAAAAATATCGATGAACATATACACAAAAACTAAAATACATACCTACTACAGACCGATCATAGTACCTCTATCTTTGGAAGTCAGTAAAAATCCCAAAGACATACGAGACTTAGCATTGGTATGCTTAAATGTTTTAATTTTGATATAAATATATCTCTCTGTGTCTGTGTCTGTACTTTTTAGGGTTTAAGGGTTCCCATACAACACACCTGAATTTTTAGCCGTTTTTTGCCCGATATGTATCAATAACGGCAACAGGAAAATGCTTGAAATGTTCAGAATATTAAGTTGTACCTATATTCCGTTCAAAAATAAAATATTAAATTAAAATATAATATTGTTGGAAGGTAGACGAGTAACAGCCGGCGAATGATATAAAAGGCGGTACGCAAACGCCGCGCCGACACTTTGCCTCGAGCCACCGTCGTAGAAACATCGTCCGATATTTCATTTCTCTTTAGTTAAATTGTGTCGAATCGCTGTCTGATTGTTTAACTTTTGATTATTTTTGTTGAATTATAATTCGGTGTTTTATTTTTGAAATAAAATCAGTTCAAGTATCCAAAATCAGAAGTGGATAGAATCTACGTTTCACACGTTGTTCTATCTCACTACTCTGCCCACATTTTGTTGCAAAGAAATGTCGGACAATGTGATGGCCATCGAAATAGTAGTTTGCGCAAAATCTACATGAAGGTAGTTGCCTAAAAGCGAAACTAGGCGCGAGTTAATAGTGAAGTGAAGTGTTGGAGCAGTGCTTGAGAGCTCATAGGGTGCGTCGAATTCCCACAACCCGCAGGCCTCGCCGACTGACCGGTGGGCATGCCGTCCTCAGCAGGCTTTGCACCTGTTCGGTGGGCATTGCCGCCTGTCACCTTTGCGATGCCGGCTATTCGGCGGGAATCACCGTCGTCAGCAAGCCTCGTCACGCTCAGCAGCACTTAGCACCAAGAGAGGCTGGTAAACTGTTTGTGGCAGATAACGTCACGGTAACAGACTGCATTGCTGATGCAGTACTTTTCTTCAGAATGTTGGTGAGAGCTATCCATTATATTTTTGATTTGATTTTGATTACTTTTACATTTTGCGTTTGTGCCCATATTTACCAAAGGCAAAATAGACCGTGCTAAGTACTAGACTACCGACTTTTACGAATCGGGTTTAGTTTAAATTATGATTCAAGCCCATGCGTAAATAAATGACGGGTGAGTGATCATTTATTGTAAAGCAAGCCACCACCAGAACTGATGACCAAGACCACTCTGTCAAGAGTGTATACGACTAAGAAGAAGAGTGATCATACATGGGGTTATTTTATTGCAAACACGAGCTATTTTGTCTGCAATAGCTAATCATCACGATTATTTTGTTCGGGTTCAGGAACACAGCTCGAACAAAACTACCCTACATGTAACATTTTTGCTGTGTAGGTTACGCATTAAACATTTTGTGAAAAATAATAATGGAAGCCAAGTATGTGCCTTTAAATAGATGTTGTGAAGTTCAACTCATAAGACAGGCATTGTTTTTTTGTAGTGAATTTGTCCGCCTTTCTGCGAAAGTCAACTGACATTATTTGACACTCATTTAAATCCTAAACGTGCTTATAGCCGGGATTCTAATGTAAAAATTGTTTTGGTGAAAAAAGATAACGCGTAGGCAACGTTGAATTTCGATGCAAAATGATCAGCGTCGCAATGCCTTGAAGTGGTTTTGGAATTTCGTAGTCTTGTGAAATAAGAAAACTTGTGAATTGTTTTAGTAAAGAAAAAGCTGGTTTCGATAGATTGTTTTTAGATTTTGAATATGACTTGAGATAGGCACGGGGTTAGTCCCGTCAGATGTTTGTTGGGGAACTGTAAATTCTACTTTGTGTGATTTCGGAATGATTATTTTCTAGTGAAAGAAACTGAGCCTTTTAAAATAAAAGTCAAAGTACTAAAAACCTTTTAAAGTAAAGGTCAGGTGTGACCGAGCTCTGATAAGATCTAAGTTCTACTTATGTAATTTTTCACATGTAGTCGAAGACAAAAGTAGCAGGCAAGTAAGGCAATCATTAAAGCCGGCAGCTTTGCAGCTGCAGTTTGTGCGTTCTGATGGGTTTTATTTGAAAGTATGTACTTAGGGTTGTTTTTATCAAAAGTGTTATCTATGTAGTTGCCGTGACAAAGAAGAAAGAAGAAAGAGAGAGTAAGCTCAACTCTTTTTAAACGCTTCTTCTCTGTTTGTAGTTGTGACGCTGCAGCGTTTCCGATAAAACGCGGGAGTGCGTCTCATCGAGGTCTCTGAATGTGATGGAATGTGGTGGCCCAGTTGTGAGTGCTTAAATGTTTGATTTTGCACTGGAAAAGGTAAAATGTTTGGTGACCTGTCGACTATAATAAGTCGTAGCCTTGAACGTTTTACACCATCGCCCGGCAGTCGTGAAAGTTTTGGTGACAAGTGGTGTTGTTGATAACTTGTCAGGACTACACCCGATAGACATGGGTAGTAGCTAGATTTCTGAGTTTTGAAAACCCGATCGCAACACTAGTTTTTCAAAATAACCGGTTACATTCTTCTTGCCAGGCAAAAATAAATCTTAACTGTGTCGAAATAACGGTGAAATTTAATTATCATGGCGCCATAACCAGAGAAAAAACTGGTTTTCTTAGAGCAAGCTAAATTTAACCTTCTCTAAAGAAAACTAAAGTTGATTCTTCACTAACTGTGTATGTAGCCGTGATTAGTTCTGGACCGTCGCCGCGTAGCCATCGGTGTCGCGTGGGTTGCAACGAAACAGTTTGGTTTTTAGTAACCAGAAAAGCCACGACACGAGCGCGACACGGCGTAGCTAGGTTATTATGTGTAGCAGTTTTTCGACATTGCAAAGAGTAGTTTCTCGGCTATGTAGCTAGAAACAGTTTTATAAAGCTGCTACGATACGTAACGCCCAGTCGCCCACTGCTAACACCCGATAAGCGATAACTTACAGATGCAAATAAAGATTTCTAATTTTAATATGATCTACTGTTCGTGCAATATTCATTTACTGGTACAATTTATAGGGAGTACTGTATACTGATAAACTTGTAATGATCAAATAATGATCAAGTTTGTGCCCGATCAATTGAAGAGTATGAACGTAACCTGCCAAGTGTTTTGTTATGTCTCGGTCTGTCTATAGAAGTACCTACGTTTAACAATGTGTTGCTATGTGAAATGTTTACTTTTTGTAAAAAGATACATCTGATCCTTATCATTTTCATCTGCACTGTGTTAGCCTTTTGATGGTCCACTGCAAGATGACGGGCATACCCACGAAGGTTGATTTAAGGGTGATGTTCATCTATTTGAAGGGAAATGTGCCCCTGAACGATTAACGTAAAAGCTTTGCAATTGTTTCTGAATTAGATGATTATTGAGAGACCTTGTTAGTCATTGACACGTTATGTGACCCTAGCAGTGGCTCAGTGGTGATGTTTTACGTTTCATAGTTCTAATTGTGTTTTCTCTGGTTTGTCTCAGATCGATCGGGATACGGCTTCACGCAGTGCCTCTGTCCCTGGGAAACGAGTATTGATTCACGTCGTGCCTCTTACTCAGTGCGGGATACTGCTTCACGTAGTGCCTCTGTCCCTGGGAAACGAGTAATGCCTCACGTCGTGCCTCTTACTCAGTGCGGGATACTGCTTCACGTAGTGCCTCTGTCCCTGGGAAACGAGTAATGCCTCACGTCGTGCCTCTTACTCAGTGCGGGATACTGCTTCACGTAGTGCCTCTGTCCCTGGGAAACGAGTAATGCCTCACGTCGTGCCTCTTACTCAGTGCGGGATACTGCTTCACGTAGTGCCTCTGTCCCTGGGAAACGAGTAATGCCTCACGTGTGCCTCTTACTCAGTGCGGAATACTGCTTCACGTAGTGCCTCTGTCCCTGGGAAACGAGTATTGTCTCACGTCGTGCTTCTTACTCAGATACTGCTTCACTCCGTGTTTCTGCCCCTGAGAGCGAGTAAAGCATCAAGTCGTGCTTTTTGCTTGGTCGAGACAGGCTTCACGCCATGCTTCTGTCCTTGGGAGCAAGTAAAGCATGAAGTCTTGCTTCTTACTTGCTCGGGACATGCTCTGCGCCGTGCATCTGTCTTTGTGAGCGAGTAAAGCATCCATTCGTGCTTTTACTTGCTCGGGACAGGCTTTGCGCCAAGCATCTGTCTCTGTGAGCGAGTAAAGCATCTAATCGTGCTGCTTGCTTGCTCGGGATGGATATTTTTCACGCCGCTGCGCTGTAGCTCACTAGTTAAGTATACGCCTCTTGACATTTTTGCTGTCTTTTTGGCTAAGTAACGATTGTTTATGTTTCTTTTTCAGTTATAACACAGGACTTCACAAACGTTCACACTTCAAACGTGTTTCTTTCTTGGTTGTTTAGTCATAATCATAGTCATGGTTACAAAGTGCCTTTGATGAAATTTTGCTTTGCTGCCCTGATCACCCGGATAATCTAGGAGTGAATTTTAATAAGATTTGACGAATCTGAACTGAGCTTTATCTGTAACCATTACAAGAAATGTTTCTTGACAGACTTTGCAAGGCGATACTTGTAGACTTCAATTTTTTTTCGGTTCAGTTCCTTGTTTAATGATTGAATCTTTTTGAGCAAGAAAAACTTCATGTCTCGATAGTTTTTGACTTGCCTTCAAGCCTTTTCTATGGTTTCGTACATATGCAAATCGTTTTCACGTTCTGTACAGATGCTGACCTAGAAAAGGAAGAAACTACTTCAGCTGCGGCTGAGCTACAGCCACAAATTGAAGTCTAGCTGTTTCCGGTAACAGTGGGGCGATTCTGTTAACCGATCGCGTTGCTGAGGTGATACGTTCTAGAACCTTTCTCGTTTTTTTGGCAGTTTTGAGCTGTCAGACCTGTCAGAAAAACGAGAGAGGTTCAAGAACGTATCACTTCAGGAAAGAGATTGGTTAACGGAATTGTCCCGCTGGGCTGTGAAAAGAAAACGAACAGGTTCCGTCTGGGTCTGCACGTCTGGGTTGCATAGAACTACCAAGAGACTTCTACTCAAGCGTGGAATATGAACCCTCCGAGCCTGAGCACCATCTAAGCTTTGATGCCAATGCTTGAGACTGGCCTGCAGAGCTAAGAGAGACCGAGGACGGTCTCATTTATCAAGAAAGGCCGTGTTGGAAGGTAGACGAGTAACAGCCGGCGAATGATATAAAAGGCGGTACGCAAACGCCGCGCCGACACTTTGCCTCGAGCCACCGTCGTAGAAACATCGTCCGATATTTCATTTCTCTTTAGTTAAATTGTATCGAATCGCTGTCTGATTGTTTAACTTTTGATTATTTTTGTTGAATTATAATTGTCAAAGTAATTCGGTGTTTTATTTTTGAAATAAAATCAGTTCAAGTATCCAAAAATATTATATTAAATATATTATTCCATACTGTAAAGTACCGTTCGTGCGCGAGTCCTGCTTGCACTTGGTAGATTATTTGTTATTATTTTCATTTCTATTTATTGATTTCTGACATAGTGACTAAATATTTTTTTAACATTTTTAACATGCTAAAGTATTTGACATTTTATCAATTGTATTTGCTATAAGTGGCTATATAGACCAGAGTAGAACCTTTAAAAATAATAAAGAGTGAAAAAAAATAATAGTAGGATGAAACCCATTAGAAAAGGAAGGGAATATTATAAAAATAAAAGGAAAAATAATTTACGGGCGATCTGAGGTCGGGAAGGGGATGGGGGGGGGGGGGGGGGGGGGGTTAAGGAGGAAAAACGGTTTTTCTCGATTTCCGGCAAAACTAAAAGTCCTATCGAAAAAAGTCAAATCGCAAAGTTGTAGGTAATAAAAAGATCTAAAACTTTTGTTTTGACACTTTTTTCACATAACCTCAAAATTTATGTGAAAAATCCAAAAAACCGAGTTTTTGGTTTTTTATTTTTATCTCTTACAAAAATATTTTTTTTTAACGAAATTTGGTGAAAACTTACCTGTTTATGTCCCAAATACGCTGTAATTTATTTGATTAAAAATATTAATTTTTTTCACCTTATTTTGAATTAATATCGAAAAAACACCCTAATTTTCAATCGAAAATTCAACCGTCAAAATATCAGCTTTTTTCAAAAAGTTGGTATGTTTTCTGTTTGTTGAAATCTCTTCTCTCCGATGGTGAAAAAAAATATATATGTTACTATAGTAAATCTTCTCAGAAAATGCAAAAAATCGAAAATAAATATTAAAGAAATAAATGTCAAAATGTACAAAAAATATATTATAAATCTATTAAAAATGTATAAAATATATATGGAAATCGGCCAAAAGTTTGTTATTAAAAATATTATGTGAAAAAAAAGTCTAAACAAAAGTTTTAGATCTTTTTATTACCTACAACTTTGCTATTTGACTTTTTTCGATAGGACTTTTAGTTTTGCCGGAAATCGAGAAAAACCGTTTTTCCCCCTTAAAAACCCCCCCATCCCCTTCCCGACCTCAGATCGCCCGTAAATTATTTTTCCTTTTATTTTTATAATATTCCCCTCCTTTTCTAATGGGTTTCATCCTACTATTATTTTTTTTTGGTTGTATAAATTATCGACACTGGTGTAATAAGCAAGGATGTTGAATATATCCATGGCTATAAAACTTTTAGCATATTTGTTTGAATATATTTTTCATCACATCAATTCGAAAAGGAATGAATTACAATAAAATATGAGGCGCCTTTTATTTTCTCATAGAGGTGATGAAAAGTAGAGTGTAGGTACCACTCGGGCACAAAATATATTTTAGGCTCGGGCGACTTACTTTGAATCCCTCGCTACGTTTAGGATTCTAATAAAGAATCCCTCACTTCGCTCTAGATTCAAATTAGCGCCCTCGCCGTAAAAATATTATTTTGCTCCCATGTGATACAATCTACTATTGTACGCCACCCACGGCAAGATATGTGTTCTATACTCTTTTAAGATCTGTATGCGAGTTTGTATGTCGTTTTTCAGACAAATAAATAATCTTGAATCTTGATTGATGTATATTTTTACGTTGCTATTACATTTAAGATGGCGCCTTCATAATTGGACCTATTGAAAATATATTATTATTGAAGAGATATTATAATTTACCTGGATGCAAGCCGCTTCCTAATGGTCTTATTCAAGATATACAGGGGAGCCTTATGTCCTATGTGGATATTCTATGGCTGTCCGCGACGACGGTTTGTCATTCGGGAGTGGCGTTCTGCTATGCGTAGTATTATTATATCTTCTTTGGCTATGCGCGACGAGCTTCAGCAACGGCATTTGTACTCAGTACTCACACTTCCCTGTACTTAAATACAAAAAAACCGGACAAGTGCGAGTCAGCCTCGCACATCGGGGGTTCCGTACAGATCCAGAAAATTTCACTAAATTGGGAAGTAAGTTGTTAAAATCTGTATACTTTAACCATCGACAAAAAAGTTTTTTTTTTTTCACTTTTCTCTTCATACATCGAAAATTACACATTGTTAAAATAATAAAAAACCTGTTTTAGCATGTGCTAATGAAGTTCTTTTATATATGATACCTTACATGATACGATTTACTCACTTTGAATTTTGAACCCATATTTTGTGAATTTTGAGGCCCTATTTTTTGTGATTTAAATAAAAATGTACAGTTTTCAGATTTATTCCTATATGTGTATTCTGAGACAATGCTTCTAGCCCATAGTGAAGTATATAACTAGACAAGGCCGCTAAATAATAATTATTACAAAAGTAAGAGAAGGCGAGATGTGCAAGTATAAAGAGTGAACAGGACGCAAGTAATATCTTTTGTTTCTATCTGCGTATACGTTTTTTTTTGTCTGACTATTACGCACTGCCTAGACGTAGTAGTCAGACACATTTTTCGCTGTTCCATACAGCAAAATATACAAAATGTATTCAAACAGCTGATTTTATTCTCTCAAACTTCGATATTTTCAACAAGTTTGCAGTTTATTTTAGATTTCAAACTTATTTTTGTAATCTTTTTTTGTAGAGATTATTGTATTCTTTAGTTAACTGATTAAGAAATATTGTGAAATCGTGGTGAAATCTGTAAAAAACATTGACGTAAACTTACATAATCAAAGGACGTATGTACATGTATATACATATTAGGATGGATAATCGGACATGAAGGTACCTACAAAATACGACTACAAGCTGAGGAGCTCAATGTGGCTGCCGTTAGGATAAGATAAGTCTAGGCACGTACCTTTAATATACAGGGTGTTCAGTAAAGAGTGGATAATACTTCACTAGCGGGCGGGGGAGGTCACTAGCACTACTAACCAAATACACAAATTTGTGTTCAGTGAAATTGCCACGGTTTTCGATATATTTAACATTTTCTAAATTTTTAGAAAAGACAGCTTTGGTCTTGTTTTACAATCACAGAGAACCAAGTGGCCTTACGTCGCGGGCGACAATTGGATCCTGAGTGTAGCGAGGGACTGAGCAAAACGAGGAAATTATTTAGGAGTCCTGAGTGAAGCGAGGGTTTCTAGTCGCCCAAGACGAAGACAGATTCGGTTCTAGTGGGGCACACTCTACTTTTATATACTATACATCCTGCGAGAAAATAAAATCTCAAGAATATGAGTAATACTTACGTCATAAACTCACTAAGTGAAGATATTGTTCTCTCGGTATTGTTCACAATGAAATAAATCAAATTAGAATGTACCTACGAATTTTCATAGAAAAGCACACAAACCCTTAATAAAACAGAATGTAAATACTACGTAAAAAACCAAGGACTTTGTATACTATCTGGACTGCGCACAGACGAAATTTGGCTCAAAGTTAGTTTAGGAAAATTCAACCTTAATGCGTTGTAACAAAACATATATTCCTTTGAAATGACATAAGAGAGACGCTGTGCCGAGTGAGACTTCCCAAAGTGATGAAGTTGTCCCGCTCGCACTATTGCCATTTCGAAACGACACTTATGTATGGTAGAATTATTATCTGTAAAGCCGCGACTGTCTTAAACAATTCTTAGTTTTTATAACAATGTATTTTGATAAGATTTTAGTTAAAATTGCAAATAGATGCTAATAAAACAGAGTTTTTATTTATTTGGATGAATATACCCACGTCTTTATGATTAATGGTTATTTTTTATTTTTGCTTAGAGTATCACCGTCGATTGCAAATGGCGTACTATGGTGTATACAAAGAAGTGTGGTAGGGTGACTATGCTGGACATATTTCTTAGACATACTGGGTGTACAATTAGGTGTATAGTCGTGGGTGTCGTTTTTAATTTTTTTGGGTTGTAAATTTCAAATATGGCATCCATTTTTAAATTAAAGATGGCGGACGTCACTTTTTAGAATAAGTCGTCATGGATGTAAATATTGGGGTTTTTGGGGGTGTAGATTTCAAAAATGGCATTCATTTTGAACTTAAAGATGGCGGATGTCACTTTTTGCAAAAAGTCGTCATGGGTGTCGTTTAATAGGTTTTTGGGGGTGTAGATTTCAAAAATGGCATCCATTTTGAATTTAAAGATGGCGGATGTCACTTTTTGCAAAAAGTCGTCATGGGTGTCGTTTAATAGGTTTTTGGGGGTGTAGATTTCAAAATGGCATCCATTTTGAAATTAAAGATGGCGGATGTCACTGTTTGCAAAAGTCTTCATGGGTGTCGTTTAATAGGTTTTTGGGGGTGTAGATTTCAAAAATGGCATCTATTTTAGAATAAGAGATGGCGGGTGTTGCTTTTTTGAAAAAGTCGTCATGGGTGTCGCTTTTGAAAATTTGGGGGTGTATATTTCAAAATTGGCATTCATTTTGGAATTGAAGATGGCACCCCTAGGTAAAAACTTCGAAAACTACACCCGTGACGACTTTTTCAAAAAAGTGAGTTTTTCATTTTTTATTTCAAAATGGATGCCTTGTTTACTACGGAAGCCTAAAAATGATTGTGACTTTTCGTAATAAAGTCTATAAAGATTTTTCGTGACAAAGTCTATTCGTGGAAAAGTTTTCGTGATTAAGATTTTACGTGATAAGATCTTTTCGTGATAAAGTCTATTTGTGACAAAGTTTTTCGTGAAAAAGTTTTTCGTGGTTAAGTACTGACACGGATTGCGTGATATGTGTTAAGATTACATCTATAAAACTTAAACGTTGTTTAATACCGTAAATTTAGATTCCAGACCATTACTGTCATCACAAAAGTGAAAGTACTCATCGAGACTTACATTTCCGATGACAGTTGTCAAACTTAAAAGTGGTTTATCTCCATCATTATCAATTGTAGACTATAATTGCTTTCTTAACAAAGGTGTAATAACTCTTCGAGATCTACATTTCCGATAACAGCTGTCAAACTTGAAACTGAATTATCTCCGTATTTATTATTTCTTGACCATTGCTTTTATGGGGATTGGTTTTATAGAGATATTTAGGGAAGGCCTATGCCCAGCAGTGAGCGTCCTATTGCTAAAACGACGATGACGAAGGACGACGAGTTAAGGGTAAGATAACTGCGATTCCTGGGTTCAGTAAAAAATAAATATTATGTCCCGAGATGATCGAGATGTTTTGGTCATCCTACTTGGAAAAGAGACACAATCATCTGATGTGGTATCCTTGTCGGCACGTTTTTCTTTGCCAGTACTCAATCCTGTTTATATGATAAATCCATGGTTCTAAGTTAAGCAATTTTCATACGAATTAGACGTTCCAAATTTCAATCACTTTACCCCCTAGGGAGTTTCATACAACATTATTGACCTGCCATAGCCCTCGAGATTGTGTTAAGATAATAATGACTAGTTTTACGTTAAAATTTTACGACGTATAATGAGTAATTTTAGAGCAGGTGGTATGAAAGATCACTTAATGATCGTCGGAAACTGATAGTAGTCCATGCGTCAGAGGCACTAAGTAAGTTCGTATAAGCTGGATGGCTATCCCTGGTGTCAGAGTTTTTAGGCCACGCCCGAAGGCCTCTAACTTGACTAAACGGTTAAAACAACCGAAACCTACAATTTAACGTGTCACCTGAGCCATGGTAGCGCTCACTTGGAAAATGCCACCCGCGGTCACCCATACAAATACTGACCGTGCGGAACGTTGGTTAATTTCGGTGATCGCTGACACACACCTAGTCAAACTAAGCTACGACGCCTACGACTCAGAGGTACTGTCCTTATCTTTTATGGATCTAGTGAAAGAAATAGCTAGTAGTACTTGGCTTGTTAAGTGCGACAATAGCAGCCCTAACCCCCAACATGATAATTGGGATCGACATGTTAGTTTTTAACAAAACTGGAACAAGGGTCATCAGAAAAAAAAATTATGTAATAATCTACAAAAATTGTTCTAAATGCCTACCTCGGGCTCGTATGCAGGCTCTGAACTGCCTTATGAACGAGCGTTTTACTTTTTGTACGTATCTTGCCTCGGTAATCTCTCTTGCTGCAGTTACAAAACGCTCCTTCAATTGTGCCACACTGGCAATAGACTCCTTGAACACAGGTTGCCAATAAATAAAGTCTAACAGGTTGAGGTCAGGAGATCATGGTGGCGACAAAATTGTCCCCAGGCGTACAACAACAAACGGTACAAACAAGATGCGTGCTAGGTAATAACTAGCTATCTCTTTCACTAGATTCATAAAATATAAAGACAATAAGTGCCTCAGTACCTCTGATGCATGGGCTGCTATCAGTTTCCGAGAATGAAGTGATTTAGCAATGCAATGCTAAATCACTTCATTCTTATTCTTATTCAGGGATTTTTGATTTCCCTGTGTTCCCTGAACACAGGGAATCAAAAATAATCTTGTGAATTTTGGAATTTTAAAACTTTTACTTTGCACTTCACACTTCACTCTTAAAGACTTCATGAGCTAATTATCTCGTATTGGATGACTCAAATGCCATGTGTTACGCCTTTTTAGAACAGTAGAAAACTAGACTAGTTTTTAAAATGATGAGCACATTGATGGTCATACATTATGGTTCATAATAGGTGCTCAAAGTTAGGATCATTAGATTTTGCAAGTCAGAAAATTTTGAAAAAAATATTAAAATGCAAAGAAACTGATGATGTGACACAAAAATGTCTGTTTGAATTTGATAGCAAACTTATCCTAACTACTTTGCAAAAAGCAGACACAAATAAATCTAGAATTCAGGTCCAAGGATTGTAAAAAGAGACCAAGGGTGTGCCTCTTCTTAAAATGTAAATGTTAAATATCTCGAAAACCGTGGCTATTTCACTGAACACGAATTTTGTGTATTTGGTTAGTACCTAGTGATAGTTACCCTTAAGTCAGTGAAGTATTATACATATTAACTCTTTACTGAACAATCCTGTATAAATATCTATAGAATTTGATGACATTAACGCCTGATCATATCTACCGAGTAGAGACAATAAAATGTCACTGCCGAGACAGAATAAAATTTAACATCTTTTGTTTCCAGTAAACTTTTTTTGTAAAACTTATGATGCAGATGAACTGGTTCATTAAATGGGCTTTAAATCGTAAACGGTAAGTTTTACAAAAAAGTTGACTCGAAACAAAATATGCATTTTTTTCTACAATAATAATTTTCATTACTTTTGCCCTAAAGTGTATGCACGTAGGCCCGATTATTGAGGCGCCAGAGTAAATTTAATAGCAACGTAAACAGCTTTCTCTCTATCGACTGCCTAACGTAAAAAAAAAAAAAACAGAACTATGCTATTTAGCTATTATAATTACCATATTAATGGCGCTTCTGTTATCGGGCTTAGTTTCTGGGATATCGGCCTAAAACGTTTTTTTCAAGATGGCGCTTGAAGCTCTACCTGGATCTGTCAGCATTTTGTGATGTCTTGCTTAAACCTTATTAAAAATAAATCGGAAATTGAGTGCAAAGTTGACCAAAACACCGTCTATTTTTCCTAAGGTAATACGACCCAATGGAAACGTTGGTACCTATTTGACAGTAACGATCGTAAGAACGATACGAAATGTGAATTGCCATGTTTCGTCTATAGGTATACTGTGCCTGTGCTCCACTGGAGACGATGCTCGGTCCGCATATAAGGTCTGGCCATAATTCCGCCACTTTTACAACATATAGATTTATGTCAGCAAGACTCTACTCTCATCCTCGATTGCCCAAGTCTTCGACTTGAAGTTATGCTTCTTATTTTCATATACAGATCTCGTGTATGCATGTTCTGAGCACGATCTTCAATTTCAGTGCACATTGTGTTGAAATATCGGTTTTTATCTTCTCTGCACCGACTTTTTAAAGCCCTATAAAAAAAAGTGTCTTTTGCCAGGGCTTTAAATCGTGATAAGAGAAGTTTATGCTGACCTCTTATATGGGTATCACTGAGGCCCAGAATATCAAGCTTGTGAGTCGGCTGTTCTTTATCTATGAACTCTTTTCCCCGCTTAGATTATGCCTCGAACATTCCACGTTACAAGTGTAGTCGTCCTCCGGAGTGATCTTTTGTGAGTAGATGGCCTCCTGTTGTCACCAGAAATACATTGTCCACTCTTTGCCTGGCGAGTCACGCCAGTGTGGCCAGTAGCACATTTCACCCATGCCACCTGAACTCGTAATGGCGCCTAGTGATAGCCGGTTCACATGCCATCTCATCTGTATCTGTGCGTGCTTCCATATTAACTTTCTCGGGAATATAGTGCAGTAGTTTCCCGTGGCCTTCTGCACTAGCACCTTTTAGGGAGTATTTAGTTCCCCAGGCCGCTAAAGCTTCTTCCAGATAGTTGCTTATAAGGGTTTAAGGGTATACCGCCTATGTTCAGTAGCCATTTCCTCGTCTGTTCTCTAGCAGGGAGTACCACGGCAACCCATTGGTCGCCGCCGCCAGTCGTTGGGCGCGTACAGGTGCGGTTGACAGTTAAGTCATAAGCTGTTATGTCCGTTCTTCCCTTAAATACATTAAACATAAATATTGGCCTTGGTGTACTGTAGCAAAAAAAAAACAGAATACGATTTAACTACTTTTTAATTTAGCACCAGTCGACGCATATCGTCTGACTAAACGTGCTACAAAATACAAGACTATGCTTAGGGCTGCTACGGCGGTTACGAGGAGCAAAGCTAAGGTTGCCATAAGTTGCACGTCGAGATATTCCGCCCAGGACATGTTAGCGACCCTAGCACGTAAGTGGGGCGCTCCTCCGTGTCGGATCACGTGCTCGATCCACCAGACGGCTCGGTCCAGGGGTCGCTGCGGCTCGTCCCGCATCACCTCTCGGAGCCTCACTATATTCTTGCGGAAGCTGTGAAATTATGACGGTTTTATTTTATTCAAACGTTAAGGTTAGGTAAAACGTGTTTTTTGTACGCTGATATTTTTCAACAATGACGGAAAACATCCTGATGACACTACGAAACTTGTGAGAGATTAGAAAAACTAATGAAATGATGATGTGCTCAGAAAACATAATTTGGTTGAATAGGGGCACTATTCAACCAAATTAAGATTTCTCGTAGTCCTTTAAAGGCCAAGCTTATTTTTTTATTTTTTTATTTCGAATAGGTTCGCGTTTGACTACACACTGCCTGATGTTAAGCAGATGTGCGGTCTAGGGTGGAGCACGCTTACCTAGAAGATACCTATTTACTCGGGATTTGAAGACACCCACGTTGTACTTTAACGGGAAGATAGACCCAGGCAAAGCGTTCCACATTCCGGCTGTTCGTATGAGGAATGAGGATTCGAAACGCTTGGTTCTAACGCGCGGAATGTCTACCATAAAAGGGTGGCGCTTTGGTCGCGTCTGTCTAGCCGCACGATAGAAGAAAGGGGCAGGGGGGACCAGATTGTGCAACTCCTGGCCACACTCTCCGAAGTGTATCCGGTAAAAGGCCGACAAACAAGCTACCTTCTGACGATCTGTATATGCTCAAGACTTTGCAACTGTGACTTAGTCAAGGTGTCGTTGACAATCAGCCTCCTGGCTCGCCTCTCAATCGACTCCAGAGCCTCCAGTTGATATTTAGCAGAGCCATCCCAAAGGTGAGAGCAGTATTCCATACAAGACATGACTTGTGCTTTATAAAGACTAAGCAGTTGCTCAGGTGTGAAATACCGTCTCACCTTAGAGAGAACACCAAGTTTTTTGGAGGCTAATTGGGGTTTAGACTCTATGTAAGAGCCAAAGTTAAGAGAAGATGAGAGTGAAACGCCTAATAGTTCCAAGCTGTCAGTTACCGGAACGAAGACACCACGGAAAGCGAGAGACAATTGAAAGGGTCTCTTTTTGACCGAATACAGACAGCCCTGAGTCTTTGTGGCATTAAACTTGACCAGGTTAGCATCACCCCAGTCGGATACGGCCTGCAGACTCAAGTTGAGCCGTTCAACCATAGCCTCTCTGTATAACTCGATCTATGGCCCGCTGGTTCTTGCATCGGATGTGTAGTTCTCCACGACTGTACTGTCTTCTGCGTACCCAAAGATCCCGGGCTTAAGCAGATCGTTGATATGCAGTAGGAAGAGTGTCGCAGAAAGCCAAGACCCCTGAGGAACACCGGCATTGATAGCCATTTGGTCTGACGAGCAGCCATCAACGACAACTCGTATCGACCGATTCCTCAAGAAATCTGATATCCATGCACAGAAATCAGCAGGCAGGCCGTAAGATGGAAGCTTGCCAATAAGGCTCTCGTGCCAGTAAATGTGTTAAATTGTGTAAAGATAATTAAACCCAGATTAAAATGGATATTTTGGCACATTTTGGAAACAAACAAATAAACTTAATTCGAAGCCGTGAGCGTAGAGGGTATCAGTGATCATGTCCATATTTTCAACTAGTTTAAGGAACATTTTAAAGTACTTTCTCCTTTGGTTTCAAATGGAGGAGACGGGAAAATTGATTACACGACTACTGATTATTAGACGACTAGGCAAATTGCTGCTAAAGAGGTTGCTCAGGTAGCAAAGAACATAAATCTCCTCGCCGTGATAGTCTAAGCATTTGCAATTTGTGGGCGTTCATCTGCCGAGGGTGCTCGCCATGTTATTCACATTCTTTTTTTTGAATGACTTAAAACTGTTGGCCTCTGAGGCCTCTACAGCTTACCGGGCATAGGCGAGCGCAGAAGGCGGCTGAGCCCCAAGATTAGGTTAAAGGGTGACTAGCGCAAGGGCACCTGAGAAGTTACGGACCTCGGCTTGGGCCGTCACCCGGTGGGGGAGGTGAGACTTGCCCGGGCACCTCAGAAGGGGTGTGCCCTATGACCCTATTGTTATATGGAGAGAATCTAACCGATCTCATGACAGACCTTGAGGGTCCTCGACCTCGCCAGGGGGGTCGGTGTAAGTCGGTGTGCCTTTGGTAACCGACGCCTATACCAAATAGAGAATACTTCCTGTTGCAGGGAGCTGTTGGATTGGGCTTCACTTTCTGTGTTGGCCATTCTTATATACCTGACGAGATGATGAAGACTATAGTAGTCCCGATAGTAAAAAATAGAACTAAGGACTCTTCAAGAATAGATAATTACAGGCCAATTTCACTCTAGACTATCATTGTCAAAGTGCTGGACGGTGTGATCGATATTCAATTGCGGCAACATCTGAATTTGCATGACGCTTAGTTCAGACCTAGGCTGTCGACTGGAACAGCAATATTGAATCTCAAACACACTGTCCAGTACTACACTGATAGGAACACGCCTGTGTAGGCATGTTTTCTAGATTTATCAAAGGCATTTGATCTGGTAGCATACAACAAGCTGTGGCATAAGTTACCGGGTGAAAATGACCTTCCAGTGAAATTAATTTCTGTTAGAATACTGGTACGGCAATCAGAGTATTTGTGTGAGACGGGCTTGGTCACTGTTAGAATTGTATAGGTAACAATGCGGTGTAAGGCAAGGTTACTTCACCGAGTCTCTTTAACCTCTACATAGACCACCTGATTTGTGAACTCGGAATTGTTCGTGTTGGCTGCTCGATTGATGGTGTTCTACTCAACAACATCAGTTATGCGACGACATAGTATTGTTGAGTGCATAGATCAGTGCCCTCAGAAAGCTTGTAGGCGTCTGCCAGCGTTATGCGGAGGCCCACGGTCTCAAGTATATTGCAAAAAAGAGCGAAATAATGCTATTTAAAGCTGGCAGCTTTCGCAATTCAAGTTTCTGGGTCATTGGGTTACTGAGACGCTCGCGAATGATGTGCCAGTGATAATGTACCAAGGGCCAATACGCTGTCTCGTAGGTTCGCACGCTGTACCGCTCAGGTCAAAGCGACCCATTTCAGGGCATTTTGTCAATCATTTTACAGGTGCAGCCTATGGGTCGAATATATTAAAAGGTCATATTCTCTGCGAACCCACTACAACAATGGATTTAGGGCATTGATGAGGCTGTCGCCGTACTGCAGTGCATCAGGTATGTTTGTGGACGCGCGTGTTTGCACCTTAGTTTGATACGAAAACGAGCCGCGTCCCTGACGCGCTGGGTCCGCGGCAGCTCGGTTTGCCTGGAGGATGGATATCGATTCCCCCTTTATGAAACTGGACTAAGGTGCACATCGATCATTCAGGTGTCCGATCGCGGTATAGGCTACGGTAATTAAATTATAATAATCGGTTCTACAATTTAAATTAATTTTATTTAATTTTGTTTTGTATCAGTAACAAAATTATTTAGAAATTAACGATGAAGTAACAGTACCTTCGAAATAAATGGGTCCGATGCAAATCACTCCACATATACAAGAGCTCATGAAGTTATGAATGATAAAAACCACTAGTCCAAAATCCATTGGTTATCGAACACTTATCTGCGTTAAACACTGACCTATCATCACTTAGAATCTTGTTGACGCCATTCAGGAAGGCTTCTTCCGTCAGCGTCTCTAAGTCTAGCCTGAGGCCAATTTTGTGGTAGACGTATTGCTCTACGTTGTACCACTGGTCTCCCAGCATGGGCATGCCTATGAGAGGCACGCCGGCGGTGATGGCCTCATCGGTGGACTGGAGACCTCCTTGAGTGATGAACAACTTTACTTTTGGATGCTCTGTAAAAATTTAAGATTATGGGACATGAGAACTGTGAACTGCATCATATGTTGAGGCTGAGTGCGATCAAGAAGCTTATAATATACTCCTACTTAAATTGATGGTAAAAAGATCCAAAAAAACATTGTAAAATGGGACGAGACTACAATTTGGAGTCGCTCTATCAACAAGTTATCAAATTTCATGTAGAGCCAAGCTCTTAACTCTACAGGCCTTTACTTCACAAACTTTACACCTTAGTCAATAAATTATGCGAGTGGATCACTACTTTCATATAGCCGTAAGGTGAAAATTTCGATGGCAGCAAAGTAGAAGCGGACATCTACAAAACACTAACTTTATAGGAGAGCACATTTCAGTGAAAATAGTTATGAGAGTTATATAATGAATAAACATGAAACTTTCCATAGTGGATTACAATAACCTTATTTATTTGTTTTATAACATGTTACATCGTTGGTTAATAATGTTATAATTGTTTCTTTGAAATTGTGTAGCTGTACTTTTATACTTTGTTAGAAATTCGACGCAGAGAATCACAAATACCTACTTGATTTCCGCTTCTACATCTAGATCAAAAGAATGCCCATTCTTATTAAAATTCTATATACCAAGTAACCGCATCTCTGGTATTCAATTTTAGATATGTTTTAAATAATTTATTGTCCTAAAATAGTTTTCAACTATTATAAACTGATTTATTGTTGATGTCTTTATTTACGACGCTTACTATATTTCACATAGATGTGTCTGCATAATTTTATAAACAAATAATGTGATTTCCTAATATACGCAAACTATGTATTTTTTATATGTGCTTTACAGTTTTATTATTTATAATAATTATAGACTTTTCTACAAATAAACCACTTTATAATCTATCAAAGATTGAAACAATCAGTTACACATATCACTATTTCTTAAAATTATCTTCAATCAGCCTTGAAAATAACAACTTATGGAGGCGCTGGACCCGCACATGTTTTTGAATGTTAAGTTTATGATGCATATAACTCGCGCAAGTGCCTCAACATGCGCAAGCTACTTGCACCGTTTACAAGCACCCTTACCGTACCATCGCACGGTAATCCGTGCCATCGCTTCCGGTTGGTAGCGATCTTATTCTTTTTGTTTTTGACAAGAGATGAAAAATTTACTTTTGCAATAAATTGAACATATTTTTTACATTAATATTATTTGTTAATATTGATACATATTTTGTAAATAGTCTCTTGATGTTTATTAATTTCAACACTTACCTCTACTAACAGCTCAGAGCAAATAATTATTTGCTCTGAGACTTTAACAGTGGACCAGAAATATTTTAACTTCAGTGCAATTACTAAGTGTATATTTAAATATGTATATATTGTCAATGAATTTAATATTATTTTGGGATAAATTTTTTAGATGACACTGCATTTCCGTATCATTATTAATAAAAATGTGAAAAAATTAATCAATATTTTTTTTGTAATATTAGGTTTTACTCATCCATTTGGCAAAACACTTAAAAAGTCTGTCTAATTGGTAAAAATGCTTTTATTTAACTATTTAGATGTTACTTCATCAATATTGATAGAGATAAACTACCTATTGAGCCAAATACATACCTATTTGTTCATCCTAATATAGGTACATTTAAAATTAATCCTACTAATACCTATTATAAACGCGAAAAATTGTGAGGATGGATGGATGGATGGATGTTTGTTACTCTTTCACGCAAAAACTACTAAACGGATTAAGATGAAACTTTGCAATAATATAGCTTATATATCAGAATAACATATTGTTACGGGCTAAGGGTGTAGGGATTGGAAGGAAACAACTTAGTAAACTATACTAGTTCTGAAACTCGTTTATTCGATTCCACAATTTAAAAGAAACTGTTCAATCACAATAGTCACCGCTTCGCACCAACTAAGCACACCGTTTTTCATACATTTATATGGATAAACACGAATTTATTGTCCAAAAATGTCTATCTAACACTCACTCAAAACCAACCAACTGTTCGCCACCCGCCCACTGTCTACGACAGCCCGAGCCCCCAATTCTCCTGTCGCGATGCTCTTTTCTGTATTCTTTTGTTTCCTATTTTCGGAGTCCAATTTCAAAAATTAATTAACAAAATTGTCAGCAAAATTCAAAATCTCGTCCTAATTTTTCCTTCGCTCCACATAAAACTTCATAGCCTGTGTCATCTATTACCAACTATCGTTTAGTTGAAGACAAAATGAGCGAAGGAGACATTAGAGGCTCGGCGCGACTTTTGTTTTCCGAGGACACCTTGGCACCTAACAATTCGGACACTTTGCTGGCACTCAAAGACAAACATCCACCATCAGCACCACACCAAGTTTTTACTTTGCCTGCGAACATTGGAGAGGATGAATGTCTTACTGCTAGCATAGACGACATCTTGTATGCCATTGCATCGTTTCCTAGCGGCTCAGCGGGGGGACTCGACTCTCTCACTCCGCAACATTTAAAAGATCTCACAAGTGCTACTTGTGGCGAGGTCGGGGACTCCCTACTCAAAGAGCTGACGACATTGGTAAATTTAATGCTCGCAGGTAAAGTAAATAACGACATAAAGGTTTTATTGTACGGCGCTAACCTATGTGCACTTCTTAAAAAAGATGGCGGTATAAGACCGATTGCTGTTGGTACAGTGTACCGTCGCCTTACAGCCAAAATCTGTGTTAAGCACATTAAAAAAACACTCTGCGATGAATACCAACCTTTACAACTTGGTTTTGGTACACGTGGTGGCTGTGAGGCGGCAGTGCATGCTTTAAGAACGTTCCTTCACCACCAAGGAGGTGAAGTCTTGCTGAAGGTGGATGTTAAAAACGCCTTCAACTCCGTTAACAGAAATGCTTTTTTGACCCAAATAAAAGACAAAATTCCCTATATTTATAATTTTGTTTGGCAATGTTATGGTGAACCCTCCAAATTAATGTACAAAAATAATGTAATATTCTCTGAAACTGGGTGTCAGCAAGGGGACCCCCTTGGGCCAGCTCTTTTTTCATTGGCAATTCATCCTATCATTAAAAAATTAGAGTCAAAATTTAACGTTTGGTACCTAGACGATGGGTCCCTTGGAGGTGACGTCAACACTGTTTTAAAAGACTTGCAATTTTTAACCACAGAGTTTAATACTATAGGGCTAACCCTAAATTTCTCCGAATGTGAGCTTTTTATTCCAAATTCCTCAACAGTCCATAAAGATGAGATCACAAACCTTTTCGAAAAAATTGCTCCATGTATCAAAGTTTTAGAGAACCGATCGCTTCGTCTCTTAGGTTCCCCGATTCTAGACGAGTCAATTCAAGATTTTGTTGAAGAAAAAATTCGCAATTTTTATTCAGTGTCTGACCGTCTTCAAAAAATCAACATTCATATGGCCTATTTTATTATTCGTTACTGCCTTTTTGTCCCAAAATTTATGTATTCTCTAAGATGTTGTCAGCTTTGGAACCACCCTTTATTTTTACAACAGCTTGACAACGTACAAAAAGATACACTCACCACCATTCTAAACACCCCTTTAGATGAACGCGCTTGGCGCCAAGCCTCACTGCCTGTAAGGTTTGGTGGTCTCGGTATACGCAAAATTTCCAGTGTAGCTTTGCCAGCTTTCTTGTCCTCAGTTTTCAGCACTCAAAAATTAGTAAAGGATATATTATCATCTTCTTTTCCAAATTTACAACCAACAATCTGAGTAGCGCTGTTGAAACCTGGAAAAGAGCCTGCCCAAGCCAAACTTTGCCCAAGGCTCCCATTTCTCAGAGACAGTGGGACGAGCCGCTTTGTGAGTTGGAACTATATAACCTAACTCAAACATCGAGTTGCACTGCAGAGCGTGCTCGCTTGCTTGCTGTTTCGAGATGGGAGTCAGGGCTTTGGTTACATGCCCTACCTTCCAGCAACGTAGGTAATCTTCTAGATGATAACTCCTTCCGGATAGGCGTATCTCTACGTTTAGGTGCCGCATGCCTTGTCCCGCATCGTTGCCAATGCGGCGAAATGGTCGACCGTTTCGGCCACCACTCTTTGTCTTGCGCAAAAAGTGCAGGACGCTTTTCGCGACACGCCAGCCTGAACGATGTTATCCGCCGGGCCTTTGTCAGTGCCGGCGTCCCGTCAGTCTTAGAGCCTAATGGACTGTCGCGGGACGACGGTAAGAGGCCCGACGGAATGACATTGGTGCCATGGAAGATGGGACGACCTTTAGTGTGGGACGCTACATGTGTTGACACACTGGCGTTGTCCCATCTTCCTTGCACAACAGAGAAAGCTGGCGCTGCAGCAGCTAAAGCTGAAAACCTCAAACGGCACAAATATGAGTCGTTGGACAGAATGTACCATTTTGTGCCGTTTGGGGTAGAGACTTTAGGTCCGTGGGGGCCGGACGCTCACCTTTTATACAAGGATCTGGCTAGGCGACTGGTAGAGGTGACACGTGACCAGAATGCTGGCATCTATTTTGGTCAAAAAATAAGCATATCAATTCAACGAGGCAACGCCGCCAGCATTCTGGCCACGTTACCCTCTGCCCCGGGTCTTTTAGATTAGTTTTATTTTAGTAATATAAGTTTTAGTATTTAGTATTAGTTTTTATTTTAAGTAGGTTAATTTTTATTGTTATAGTTTTTAGAATTGTTTTTATGTTTTATAAGTTTTGTTATGATAATAAATATTTATATTAATAGTCAAGGGTGACTCGATTTTCATTTGAAATTCGAAGTTGCTTTCCTTCTAGAAAGTTCTGCCAAAAATCCGAACTGCATAAATATTCCCGCGGTTGAGGATTGAAACGGCGAACTTCGTTATGACACGGACTCAGTTATACCGCCGAGCCACTGGTCTAGTTGCATCGTCCGTCGAAATTGTTGAATAGCTAATTCATACTATGTGCCAAATGGTCTCGTCGATTACGTCACCACCGTAACAATATAATCCGTTCAGTAGTTTTTGCGTGAAAGAGTAACAAACATCCATACATCCATCCATCCTCACAAACTTTCACGTTTATAATATTAGTAGGATATTATTGCAAAGTTTCATCTCAATCCGTTCAGTAGTTTTTGCGTGAAAGAGAAACAAACATCCATCCTCACAAACTTTCACGTTTATAATATTAGTAGGATAGTTATGATAGTATGATTTTATGTATCACATTGTTATATAAACAAAAATAAACCTATATCGACACAGTAATGCGGACATTACCTACATTATCGTAATATTCTGATTAGATAAGAGCCAGACTATCACAGAGACGGATAGGCAACGCCATGACTTGAAGTATTTCGATAGCACTTGTCAGGGAACATATTCATTAAAATATTTTTTTGGAATGTTACATCGCTAAGACTCGGAATACAAGGCCTGTCGAAGAATCTCCATAAAAAATGTTGGACTGCATTGTTAAAAGATCAAATGAAGAAGGTGAAAAAAAAATGTTTCATATTGATAACAACAATTATTAGTTTATTATATATTAGGGTAGTTAGTCCAGGCTTACACGTAAATTGAACTACAGCTGTATCCGTATGACTACTTTTTTGTACAGCGCCCCTGGCGGAAACGAGGAAGAACTAACCAAAATGTATGGCGCCAACCCCCGAACGCGAAAGTTTAAGTAAACTACGCAAAACCTGACCTGGGGCCTTATTTTGTAAGCGCTCTGACGTTCGGCTTCGCTTTTTCTCCTGCTCGCGCCAGTTACTCACGCCGCGAGAGCGAGCGGGAGGAAAAGCGAAGCCGAACCAAAGAAGATATAATAATACTACGTATAGAACGGCCACTCGTTACCCCCCACCCGTTTGAGTCTTCCTCACTTCCACCCCGCGTCAGGACTCGTCAAATTCACTCGGCGCGCGGGTTGCACAGGCCGGTGATTTCGACTACAAAAAAATACAGACTTACAATGGGGAAGACGTGTGCTGTTTATGGCTGTTCTACAACAATTCGCGACAAGATATCATTTCATTATTTCCCTAAAGATAAAATAAGGTACCTTATTTACTTTTAATAGGTAGATAATATTGTTATAAAAATTATGTCATTCAAATTTAGATAGTTCCTCTTGATATTTTGTTTCAAATAAAATAAATCGTTTACTTTTAGTTACAGTGCTGTCAAATTATTATGAATTCATTATACTTTAGAATGATATTCATTTTTGTAAATTTATTTCGCATCTAGCTCACTTCCGCATGAAAGTATTGCGGATCGGTCGTAAAGTACGCCAAGATAATTCTGCGCGCGGCCAAAATTGGGAACTAATTCAATGCTGGTAGAGAATTCGTAATGCTACCAACATAACGTACGTAGCGCCGCTACTCGCGCGCATAATCTCTCGTTCGCTCGTCGTGCTGATCACAGATAGAGTTGCCATGGGCGTGAAAATACTAGTTATCATCGTAACGCAACTGTTACAGAATATCGATATGCAATGTATTGTTTCGCGTTAACACATACATAACTAGTAGATAAGTGCTAATTTGTATTTGTATATTTTCTGTAAATAAACGAACATGTATATACTCGTAACATTGAGTTAATGTACAGTCCTATAATTTGTAGTTATTTTTTCTACATAAATACTAATACTAAATATTGTTTCATACATTAAGAATTAGATTTTGTCAATCTCACAATAAATGACAAAGATAAACCTTGTCAAAGTTCGGGAGTAGGGAGTTATACTTTTCTTTTATATTTTTGCTTTTCGCGGAGATGATTTACATAAGACAAAATGTTTGGAACGTGCGTTGTACGGGCCCACGTCCGCGCCCGTCCTGAGCCCGCCCTGTCCTAATCATACCTCAACGAGTTATATCATTAACAATTTTTAAATCATTGTTTTGAATAAATATTTAGTGCTACTTAATTGACATCAGAAAAAAATCGTGTCAAATATTATTTAATAATTATCTATCTAACGGACTAATTATATTTTTTTCAAGCCAATTAGGTATACTTTTTACAAAAAAAATCTCCGAGACATTCTCAAAAAAATCTTTTTACTAAGATTTTTCCCAAAATATTAATATTTATTCAAAAAAACGACCTCTGCAAATATACCTAAAATTCTGATATTATATTCTAAAAATTCGACAGAGACACCGAAAACAATACCGTTTAAAATTCTGGATTCTCATCACACTGGCACAAGACATCTACTGTACGTAGTATTATTATATCTTCTTTGATACATGTTAAGCTACTAAGAACATTGTTATAAACTTTTAGAACCTCCTTTTGTGCGTCAAGGGTTAAAAATATTTTTTTACAATTATTCGGAAACATTGCCAGAAACAGTTATAAAAACCAGCAACGATCCCGCAATCGCTTTTTAACCAGTGAAGGGCCTCACTAGCGTAGGTGTATGAAATTAGGGACTTCCCTCAGTTGGCCATCGGTCGGTGCGTTTCGCGCGTGATTTACTTAATCGTTAATTACTAGGTATATCTTTTGTTTAAATTATGGGATGATTTTACAAATATACATAATCGTGTGTGTGTGCGTGTTCATATTACTGGATACTTCAACAATATGTGAGAAAATTACGGAAATTTCGTAACAGTGCCGTGTTTTGGTTATGTTCGTTTATGTAGGTAAATGAGTGATTTCGTCGAAATAAGTGTATGTACGATTGTATGTGAAACCTGCAGCGGCTAGTACATCGTATTAGTACTCCCAAAACTTCTTGGTAAGTCAGAATTACAATTCATACGGTCGACATGGGTCGTTGACAACCATAGGCGTTCTACACACAAATACCCGTGTAGCGTTCGTGCGTATGTGTAGTGTCTGTGAGTAAAATGTACTGTTGTGTGCGTAAGACAGCAGATTTTGTATGAAGAATCGCGGAGTGTCCGGGCTTGGCCGAACGCCAGAGCGCTTACAAAATAAGGCCCCTGGACTAAGAGCTCAGAAAAATGAGAGGGACAAGGGAATAATTATTTTATTTGCGATCACTTTGTTGTCCATCTGTCCGTCCGTGTGTCAAGACCTTTTATCTAGGGAACGCGTAAAGTTAACGAGTTGAAATTAAAATCATAATAATATAATAATAATAATAATATAGCCTTTATTTCCCAATATTCACACTAATTTACAAAGTTTCAAAACATTTCTAATACATAATAAACATAATAACAAAACAATATTAAAATAGTGTTAAAATTTCTATAAATATGTATATAAATAATATTAGTATTGGGTCACCCATTTTTGGGTGTAGGCCTCCTCCATTATTTTCCAGCTTTCTCTATCATTAGCCTGACGGGTCCAGGCTGGTCCGGCCATCTGGCAGATGTCGTCGCTCCAGCGCCGTCGAGGACGTCCGCGAGGGCGTTTACCATCATACGGATGCCAGTGTAGTATTCTCTCGCTCCATCTATTGTCCTGAGACCTCGCAGCGTGGCCAGCCCAACGCCACTTCAATCTGCATGCCAGTTCGACGGCATCAGTCACGTTTGTGATATTTCTAATGTACGTGTGCCGTTTTTTATCTTTCAGCTTTATTCCTAGCATACTTCTTTCGGTGGCTCTTTGAATTAAAATCATATAGGTACGTAATAGTACTCGTACCAAAGAAGATATAATGCTCGTACGTACATTTATAATTCCAGTTGCAGTTAAGAAAAAATATTACCTCTCAGTTATCGTAGAAAAAGTTAGCGCCATTTTTGTCGTAAAAAAATTGTAAAGGACATTCATGTCCACAAAATGTATGGAGGCTGGTATAATAATAATCAAAAATTCTAACCACAACACTCGTTACATTTCGATAAAGTTCATATTTTTCAGAGACTATTAAATTACACCAGTTAAAACCAAAAAAGAGCCCTCCGTTTTTTTTTTAAATTAATTTTGAATCTATTAGGATAAATAAATATATTTGGCTCAATATGTAGTTTATCTCTAGCAACCCTAATTAAGCAACCTCCAAATTGTTAAATAAAAGCATTTTTACCAATTAGACACAGTTTTTAGATGTTTGTTGTCACATTGTACTTACTAACTGGTCACACTGGTAGGTTATAATATTTGATTTTAGCAAATTAAGATATGAACGTGGAAGAATCAGCTACGAATGCAAGTAAAATAACGATAGAAGCACTTTACTACTGCTTAACTAAATCTAAATTAAATATTTTTGAGAATCCCATAAATCAGCTTACAAATGATGTACTTATATATCATCTTGGTTCGATTTTTCTTTGAATAATATACCACTTGTGGACGTCACCTTTCGATACTATAATCAAAACCCATAGGGTACTTCCCGTTGATATAAAAGTAAAATTTGGCGAGAAGTATTGTCTTAGAGTATAAATATAGGAGTAAATACGAAAACTGACACCATATACGATCAACCAATCAAATCAAACAAATCAAAAATTCGAAGGTAGAGAAGAAGAGCTTAACCCAAGCTAAAACAGGTTTTTAATTATTTTTGGTACGACGAGAAAAGTAAGAAAAAATCCCTTTTATCAATGATTTTAGTTACGCCCTGAGCTTTTAACAACTTAGTTCTCAATTTTATTCAATTTTCAGGATTTGTACTTTGGTGATTTTGTAGGAACCCTCGGTGTGCGAGCTTGACTCGCACTTGTCCGATTTATTTAAACTGATTAAATGCTCGACAGACTCAAGCACAAGGTTCGATATAACACCTACTAGCTTTTGGCTCTGGATTCGCACGCGTAGTTTTTGGGTTATCTCTGTTGTCTGTTATGAGTGCTCAATAAATAAAATAAAATAAATATTACCTATTTTTCTGGATATAAACTAGTCTATGACACCGACCTTTAAGCTATAGGTTTCCACACAAATATTAAGTCTACCCAATACTACCCATCCCTCTGTTGCTTCGTGCAAGAGTAACAAAGAAACCAATATACCAACAAATAATACACTTTCGGATTTGTAATACCCACTTATTAGTAAAGAAAAGTAAGCCCAAATGATACTTACTAAGCAGATCAGACTGAGGCAGCCACTTAAATATCCGGATGTTCTTCGTCCTCCCAGGTAGTTCGTCCTGGTTCCACTTCCACAGCACGTCGTAAGGAAGCTTTGAGAGGACCCGGACCAGCACTTGGATCTTTTCTAGCGGCAAACTCGCTGGATCCACGTTCGTCCCGAAGCTGATGTAAATAACTCCGTGTTTTGAGGAATCCAGATATGACTTAAGTTCCTGAAACAAATTTACTAGATACCAGTTTTAGATTGACAGGAAACTCCAATAAATACCTAGTTTATTGCCTAGTTTAAATTATTAGAATGTGTTTGATGACGATTTACGAACATTCAGAATGTGGAGCGCCTGTATTTCCACTGAAATACAATGTAGGTGTATATAAAATAAATCTAAAATAAATAGGTATCTTCTAGGTAAACGTGTTACAATCTAAACCGTATCTCGGCTTAACATAAGGCAGTATGCACTCAAACCAATGTTTCTACATTTAGGGATTTCGCCCTATTTTAGGGCGAAAGTGCACATACTTAGCACGTACTACTTAGGGGTTTTTTTTAGTAAAACTGGTATTTAGGCAATTTTAGGGTTTAATGACACATACGAATTTTCAAATTAATGCTGAAGAGGTCAAGGAGAGAAGAGATATTTTTGGTGATGCAGGCACTGCGCTGGTACCCTCCCTTAGGGTTTTTCTTGTGGGATTTTACTGATGAAAATTCGTACATTTGGGGCCGAAATATTTTACGTGGATTAAGGTGTCAGTGTGATTTTGTATTCTTACCTTAGGAAGCTCTTTCGAAGGCTTTTGGTGCATTCCTCCCATGTACACTACACTCGGGGGCACTGGCCGATTCGAGTCCCAAATAGGATGAGCATTCAGTAACATCATATGCACGTTGTTCTCGATCTCTGGTACGGTCGGAGTATCGGGACCAAAAAGCCTCTTCACCATATTATTGTCCTCTTTTGCGACTGTTTCAAATATATCATCAAGCACGTAGTGATGATAAAGCTCTACTAGTTTCTCCCAAAGTGATATATTATAAATTTTCTGCCTAAAAGCGCTGGGATACTGCAGCACAGGGCGCCTAGGTGCTCCCATAATATCATAATTTCTATTCAAACCGACATAAGAACTTACAGTAATTGCTGGTGCTTTAAACACATGAGAGAGAGAAACTGTCGGCCTTACACAGGCCTCTACTAAGATGACGTCAAATTTCGTTCTGTTGTTGATCATTTCTTGGACTTGTTTTGTCATCACCTGGATCTCGAAGATCTTTGAAAGCAGTGGAGTTATCTTTGCCATTTGTGTGAATAAATCAGCGCTCTTCCCTGATGTTGTGGCGCTTGTTAGGATTTCGTCTCTCCATAGCTTGTATGATACGTCGTGGACATCTATTTCTGTGAGATTTTCAGGAGCGTCTCCTTTAGGGAATGCCGGGTCAGGCGTGATGATGACCACTTCGTGGCCGCGTTTTGCCAACTCCTGAGTCAGGGGACGGAACGGTACTTGGTGACTTATAGAAGGTGTTGGGATTGCTACCAAGATCTTTCCAGCATCACAAAAGCTAGCTACTATAAATATAATTAAAATATAATACATTGGATACATTTTTAACTTGTGCGCGCAGTGGTCAAGTGCCGCTCATATTCTGCCATGACATTATGGATGTACAGTATATAAAGAATGCTAGAACGCTGTAATCGTATGCCATTCTTGTCATGCATGACATAGTACGTGATATCACAATTTGTAATCAGGATGATGAATAGCATTATTCTCAAACTAAAGAATCATTCTACTCAATTTGCAAGGAGATAAAACTTGTCGGGATTGTGTTGATTTGTACAATCTTTGTTTGATAAGGTTTGCTATGAATTATTGATTATACCTATATTTTAATTTATTATTAATAATAACTGGCAGTGGGCTTGAGCATTTGGATTATCTTTAGACCTTTAAAGGTATTAAAGTAAAGGTAGGTAAGGTTTAAAGGTGTGGATGATCCAATTGTTTGTTAAATAGTAGTCGTTTATACACCCTTCGTGGGTAGGCCTACGTCCTGCAGTGGACTATAAAAAAGGCTGGTACTACTGTGTAGTCGTTTAGGTATATAGTTTTAGATTTTTGTCTAAATACAAGATATTTAGTGGTCGTTGATTAAGGCACTTGCCCTATCAACTGGAACACTCAATGACCTCCCTTGTTTCTATAGTTTTTGGCGACAAGCTATGAAGAAAATATTTCAAACTGCAACTGGTTTGAAATGTTAGGATGGCGAGATATTGGAATTACATTCTTATCTCAAATGTTCATAATGCGACGACTCATGTACCTAGTAGATACTGGTATAGATAGATAGAGTTCATCTATCTGGTATAATAATAATTAGAATGCATAATCTCAACAATAACATGTTATGTATAAAGTACAACAACTCGAGCAACAGAGTATGATTGATATTTTCCTTGCTCTTTAGGTTAAAAAATAATGATAATGATTTTCAAAATTACAAGCTTGTACTACGTCTGCTAGAAGTACTCGTACCTTAGAGTTATGATTATCGTTGAGTGAGTGACTGAGTGTATAATGTATATATTTGAGTGTGTTAGTAACAAAATCAAAGAACTTAGACTAGCAATAGTTCTTAAATTACTAGTTCGATGTGCATCAAATTTGGAAATATTATTTGTTTTATGATATTTTATTGATTGTGAAAAATTCAGACGTCTAGTTTTATTCAGAACAAAGTTAATGGCCTGAATGGCTTCTGGAAAATTACGTACTCGTATGCTTACGGCTGTGGTTTTCTCTCGACCTGGGGCCTTATTTTGTAAGCGCTCTGACGTTCGGCTTCGCTTTTCCTCCCGCTCGCTCTCGCGGCGTGAGTAACTGGCGCGAGCAGGAGAAAAAGCGAAGCCGAACGTCAGAGCGCTTACAAAATAAGGCCCCTGTTTGGGTGCATTGCCGTGAACCCAGATATCATACTAATATAGCCCGAGGGACAACTAAGAATATTAAAACATTGATTAAACATAACTGTAACTGTTTTTACCAACTGAAAATTAGCGCTATTTTAACCGACTTCATAAAAGGCGACGCATTTTCAATGCGATTGCATTTTTACCTTTGTGTCGCCTCAGAGCATATTTCTATGCTCTCTACGTTGGTTTTTTACATTTTTCGTGCATACCATCAAATTTTTTTCTACAGACCAAATAATGTTAAAATATAATATTTTAGCTTCTTAGGTTGTTTTAACCGTTTAGCCAAGTCAGAGGCCTTCAGGCGGCCTAAAAACTCTGACACAAGGGCTAGCCATCCGGCCTATACGAACTTACTTACTTTAGCTTCTTAAGTGCATAGATATTAACCCATGCTGACAAGACCGCAAAGATTACGTGGATAGGTCCTTTTGGACACTAATCACTATGAGACTGGATTATCACAAAAAAAATAAAAACCATTTATTTCAGGCACAAAGACATGCACAGAAAATGCATGGATAATAAGTTAACATGAATAAAATCATAAAACAATGGCCCTTATAAAATAATGCGTAGTTATTATTAAATGCGTTATTCTTAACACGTTCAGATTGGGACCTCATGAACTGTATGTGGTATCCAACGGGGCAAATCTTCATATGGCCACCGATGGTACATCACCGCCCCATAAACCGAAAGACCTGCCGGGCGGGGTGCGCCACCGGTGGACAAGGTTAACGATTACGCACGAATTTTTATGCTATTATGGTATGCATTTTCTCTCTTTCTAACGATCTAATAATCCTATAATAGGTCATTTGTTTTGTCTCATCACTCACACACGGCTATGGCTAGAAAAAAATCAAAACGCGTGAATACTTTTTGCTCTGCATGTGGCAACAAACCAATGTGTTTGGATTGTTTCAATACGATTCATTTAAAATGATTTCGTTTTGTACCATCAATGTCTTTATAATTTTTTTCATGTTTGATTTAGTTATCTTATTAAATATTTTCTCAATGTGATCCAGCAGAACTAATTTGCATTTCGTACCATTTATCGTGATAATGTTGTTTCTAATAAATTTTTCAATCCTTTTTTTTCTTTACTTCCCGAAATAATATCCATCTCCTGAGCTACACTATGAAACTTTGTCGATTTTACATGGCGGGAACGGTAATTACAATACTCTCCTTCAAGGCGGCACGAATTTTTAGTAGGTACATTAAAAGTCAGGTGTAACGTGGCCACCAGTAGTACACCCCGCCCTGTCAGCGAGTACTCCGTGCTCCACCGGTGGTACACCCCGTGTAACAAACCTCAGGTGGTTTGTCGTTCACACCTGAGTAATTAGGCATAGGAAGAAGGCATTCTTGTAGGGCAGAAGTCTCTCATATAAATTTATCATATTTTCTAATATTATTCAAAGAAACTTTTCATTCAAATAATATTCAAACAAACAGGTTAAATAAATACATTTTGAAAAGTAACAAAACTTCAATCTAGGTATATTAACTCTTTGCAGTACGCTTAGTAAAAAAAATCATGATTTAAATAAAAGAATTAGAAAGAGAACGGGGGTTGACGGGGATTGTCAGTTAGGACTTCACTGCGGAAAAATTAGGATTAATTTTGCAGATTTTCAAGATATTTCAGTGATTTTAGCTTACAAAGTGATATAAAACAGCGAGAATCATGTGCAGAAAAGGAAATGCGGTCGATTTTGAGCTATTACGACGAAAATCAGTTCCAGATCTTAAAATCAAAAGACGGAAGTTTTCATCCCAAAGAAGACAATGTTCTTAGAACATTTATGTGGTATCGTTTCCCTTTCTTTAATTTAGGCGAAAAGCTATTAGAAAGAAAGTAAGTACGTAAGGGCCGAGTGGCTAGCCTTGGGGTCAGCTAGTTCAGTGCTGTAATAATCTTTGGATGCCTCACAGTCAAATTAAGGATTGCCAAGGAAGACAGGCCTATGTCCGCCACGCTGACACAATGTGGTTTGGACTCTTATGCGCAATTATTCTCTTACGAGTATGAGCGTGTTGCTACAAAGTTACGTCACATTATAGAAGCAAGACAATATTGTCTACGCTGACCCGTTGCGGGTTGACAAATATACATACGGCTACGAGTTCCTATGGCGGTCTTGTATGGGTTACCTTGCGATGTTTCCTTCTCTAAGGAGGTACAGCCATTTTATTACATTGGACTAATGCGAGAAGATGGATTTATATGTCGTTGCATCTGCTCTATGGAATTATGTTACCGTTATACATTGTTTCCCTTCTTCCAAGCTACAATGATGGTATAGTCCAAATACTGAATGGAATGGATTCATTGAAGTGTAATCAAGATCTGAATACTTTCTAGATTATGAGTCGAGTCTTTCAACCCTATAATCTCTTAGGAGTTCCACATGTGATTTACAGATATTATAATACTTTTACTGTTTCAGCTCTAATCATATTACGTGAACATGCAACCGATTTAAGGAAGTCCACGATACTCGAGTCTAAATCCTATAGTAACGCGATATTATAACCAGACTTGACAATATAGAAACTTGTGAAGGACAGAGTATTCTTTAGATTGATTATATTTTATTTACATTTGGTATGAGGATCGCAGAGTCGGCTATCGCTATACGACATTATTGCTACGTCACTTTATTTGAATATTAGCCGTTAGTGCTACTTGATCAATGCTGTATTTTCATCAGTGTGCAGAACTCTTGAAGCCAGGTAGAGCTTGGGCCTGTGTTTCTCATTTCCGTAAAGGAGGGATAACCCGTGTCCGTATTAAAGAGTGTAAATTCCGCTCACTATGAAGTAAAGTTATTGATAACATATTGTTAGATTATAAGATTATTTCATATTAATTTACACAAAAAATTGAAAATGTAAGTTAGGAACTTGAGACTTCACGCACTAGCAACACACAGAAGGAACGGGAGAAAAACAACATGGAAGGGTGTCGGGGTTAGAAAAACAAAAGTATTAATGAAATAGACGAAAAAGACATATAAATACAGGAAAGGTAGTTGAAAACGTGAGGGAAGTCACAAAGTTAAGTATGCATTAATTACTTTACAAATAGGGGTTCATACTAGAGGTTAAATGTTGAGAGAAACCTGTGAGGCCTTAGGACGCTAAGTAATAGGTATTTTGAATGTACATACTCGACGATTGATTATGATACTCCATCCTCAGATCAAGTAAAAAGGCATTCCGTCACTAATGTTATTCTGTAGAATACATATGACTTGTAATAATGATGGTACTGTACTTGTTAATCTGTATAAAATGTAACCTGTTAAAGTTTCAGGTTGCCTATTGTGTTAAAATGTATGTTGAAGGTAACAAAATAAATGCTGTAACTAATGACTTATATCTGTGTTTACAATTGTGTTTTTCCTAACGAATTTAGTAAGTCTAGCCTCCTAAAACATCATCATAACCTAGGTTATCTTTGGAGAGTTAGGTTCTAGTCATAGATTTAATCTCTAAACTAACAGGGATCAGTAGACTGTCGCTCAGTACCTATCATTTAATCTACTACCACTCTATCATAAAGGAAATTACTAGGCTTGACGTAGGTACTCTTCTCAGATTTCACCTCATGAGAGAGATCACTACTGTAGCTGGGTCATCATATAGGGAATTGCCAGTATATACATGTACCACCCTAATACTCCTGTTCTAACAATTTCAGAAGTGCTCACGATGCCCAATATGCCCGCCTCAAGACAATATTCAAAAGCTAAAAAGAAAAAATCCTGGTACAGTTAGATGACTCAACGGGAGGTACAGGATTTGTACAAAAATTATGAAATTATAAGAATCACAATAACAATAGGCACAGACTTGTGTCATTAGCAATGATGGTGCATAAGCTGACATCACACCTATTTTCGCCCCAAAAACAATGAAATATCATGTCATCAATAATTGGACAAAATTGACCATCTCGCTGTTATGTTAATGTCAGGTCAGAAGAAAGTCTACTTTATGCAGGCAAGACTAGCTGGAATGGCAAATGTATGGATTAAAAAAAAAAGAAAGAGGAAACTATAACATGCACTAGAATGGAAAGAGATTATAACAAGCATTTCCTCAGAAACTAGACGTTTTAGAAGGACTAAGGGAAATGCTGAATAAATGCATAACTCCTTCAGAAAACATGACCCATATTATAATCAACTTCAAAAAAAATTAAAATTAAATTACAAGAAACCTGGAAAATTATTCTTTTAATTTATTAGGTATGTCATGAGTTCATGACGGATACTTATAAAATAAGGTTGTTACAAGATGAACATCACATTATAAGGAATGAAGTAAAACCACCAAATCCATAGAAGTAACAGATAGTGGCACAGCCAAGCAAGAGACTATCAAGACCAGCAAGAGATTCGAAGAATTTTGCACACCTCATAAAAATGGTGGGTTTCTAGTTCTTTTATAACTGTTGTAGAATGTGTTATCTTATATTACTTTAGATAAACTATTACGGACTCAAGAACCTCTGCCTTATAACCTAGTGTCAAATCTGTATAAGCACATTGTATAATACTATTATAAGCCTCCTACAAGAACATTTATGAAAACTTGTTGCACTTGAGAATACTTCTTGTTGTTATAGCTCCTTATTTAAGGTCATTCAAAATTTTATAATGTCCATGATAAATGCTCTTGTAAATATGTCACACCACCAATGCTATCACTAAATAATAAGTTGTCAAGAGAGCGTCGAGACAAGAGTATGATAGGGGCGTATGATTATGAAGATTCTGATAACACCCATCTTTATGTTACTAGCTGGTTGATAATAAAAAAAAAAAAAAAAAAATCTGATTCTAAAATCAAGGGACCTCTGAGCTAAAAATTAAAAATATAGTTAGTTAAATACCATAAAGCCATATAAAAATAATTCAAATGGCCATACCACTTGTATTCAGAATGCTAATGTTTGTGTTAAATGTTTTCACCATAGTCTATTACTGCACTGGAAAAATGCAACTACATACATACAACAACAGTAGTGATTACTATCAGTGATTTGACTAATTGATTAGGCGCATGAACTTTGAAGCTTAAATCAGGGTCTACTTACCAAAATAAAACAGATATCGGCTAGCTTAGCATAAAAACACGAAAAGAGTTTTGTCAGGGAGTAAAAGAAAAAAAAAAATGTGACACATTGCACATCTAGATCAAAAAAAAGTATAACTCAAAAAAACACTATTTTAAACTGCAACTCTGTATAGACCTAAGCTATTTACATGCAGTCAGATCAAACATTTTAAAGAAAACTTTGCATTTTAATCGTTTAATGGGACAAAATTAAAATAGAGTTTCGGAGTTATTTCCTTATTGCTTAAAAATGCATGTATTTTGGTTTTACTAGTTTGAGTTGAAACTATACAACTTAAAATTAAATAAATTAATTACCTAGCCAGCTACATGGGTCCAACTCAAAATGCAATGAGTCCAATGCAAAAAGATATTTACTTACTCAGCAGTAATTATCTAAAATACGATATAATGATATATATCACCATAACTGTCTCGTGCTGCCTCGTCGAATTTTTATTTTTCGTGGTGTGTATACTCACCCGGTAAAAAAAAAAAAAAAAAAAAAAAGAAGCAAACATTATTATACTACGCAACCATTTATCATTATCATTATACATAAAAGTGAATGTTTGTCCGTATTGTGTCCTATACAAAATCGTAAACTACGCATTTGATCATGTGATGATCTGTAACAAAGTTGTTGTGCATGACTTGCATGAGTCAAAGAAGGTCTCTGAGTTGGTTCCATAGAATAAGAACTAGAACCAGATATGAATAAGACCTTAGCTGTACCTAACGTAGTTTTCATTTGAGTAAAATTTAGCAAACTTCCATAACTTGTAATTCTTCTGAGGCTGATGCAACCAATTTTGACAGATGACAGATGGTAAGATGAAGTTTACCGGGTCAACTAGTTGTCTAATTAAATTCTTGTTTTGTGGCTTCTGCAAAGATGTTTCATAATTTAGCCAATGTCTTGTGAAGTACTGCTATCAAACGTAGAGAATTTGTATGGTGTTTGATATGTTTGTTTGGTTTTGTCATTATTTATTTATTGAGTTTGTTTGATTATATTTGTACTTACGTATACTGTTTTGGAAAGACAACAGCTCTGAATTTTATACCATTCACCACCGAAATAGACACAGTATAATCTATAAACACATAAGACGAACTCAAAACAACATAATACACTAAACTATGATATAATTAGTGGCTAATACTATTTACAACATAATATAATTAATTTTAATATATTTCCATAATATATTTACAAATAATGAGCATAAAAGAGTTATAAAATGCATAAACAGTTTTTCAGTCTGGGTAATCAGTTATTAGTCAAACTGCAGTTTACTCATGCAGCTGACATCAGAACGCTATGTTCAAACACCGTGCTGTAAAAAAATAAATATCAGCTTGTTTGAGCTTACAAAATGTTAACAATAGGTTTATATTGATAAACCTATGTAAGCATGCAAAATACTTTAATGAAAGCGATATTAGCCTAAGACAGCTTAAATTGTTTTAGCAGAATTACTGTAAATTCAAACGTAGTATTCAATAAGACAGATATTAGAACAATATTTTAAAATAAATATTCTTATAATTTGTGCCCAAATCCAGGCTTATACGATGATTTGGAATCAATATAAGAGCGAAAAATTATAGGCTAGAGACATAAGGTTTTTGCTAGTTGGAATGATAGATAAATAAAAGCACCAATAAGCAAACAAGGTAGTGGGACATCAATAACATCCTCAATTTGTCAACGGGTTTTACATATTTCGGACTAATGTTAAAATGATCTTGCGATTTACTACAAGGCGAAGCACATAATCAAGAAGCCACCCAAGAAAATATGAAAACAAAACCCAGAAAAAGCATTCCAAAACAAACCACAAGAAATTATATAAATTAAAAATAAAAATAATAATAATCAACTAAATCAAACCTTGTTCTATGGATAGAAGCGCAAAGTCGCAACAAAAACTATACGCAAATATAGTGGATCATACAAAATAAGGAAATATTTATATTTTTGGAATAAAAGGTTACAAGAAATACACTACAAAATTATTTCAGATTTTCTAAGAATTCATAATCAGCAAACTAATCAGGCAAGTTAAACACTACAAAAATCACTTCAGATTCTCTAAGAATTCATAATCAGCAAACTAATCAGGCAAGTCCAAGCGACAATGAATCATTATCATTTCGTGTCGAAGGCCGTCCACTGGACGTTGAAAAAACAAAGGCCACCGTAAGGTGTTGAAGGCCGTCCACTGGACGTTGAAAAAAACAAAGGCCACCGTAAGGTGTTGAAGGCCGTCCACTGGACGTTGAAAAAACAAAGGCCACCGTAAGGTGTTGAAGGCCGTCCACTGGACGTTGAAAAAACAAAGGCCACCGCAAGGTGTTGAAGGCCGTCCACTGGACGTTGAAAAAACAAAGGCCACCGTAAGGTGTTGAAGGCCGTCCACTGGACGATGAAAAAAAAGGCCACCGTAAGGTGTTGAAGGCCGTCCACTGGACGTTGAAAAAAAACAAAGGCCACCGTAAGGTGTTGAAGGCCGTCCACCGGACGTTGAAAAAACAAAGGCCACCGCAAGGTGTTGAAGGCCGTCCACTGGACGTTGAAAAAAACAAAGGCCACCGCAAGGTGTTGAAGGCCGTCCACTGGACGTTGAAAAAACAAAGGCCACCGCAAGGTGTTGAAGGCCGTCCACTGGACGTTGAAAAAACAAAGGCCACCGTAAGGTGTTGAAGGCCGTCCACTGGACGTTGAAAAAAAACAAAGGCCACCGTAAGGTGTTGAAGGCCGTCCACTGGACGTTGAAAAAACAAAGGCCACCGCAAGGTGTTGAAGGCCGTCCACTGGACGTTGAAAAAAAAAACCAAGGCCACCGTAAGGTGTTGAAGGCCGTCCTCTGGACGTTAAAAAAATAACAAAGGCCACCGTAAGGTGTTGAAGGCCGTCCTCTGGACGTTAAAAAAAAAATAACAAAGGCCACCTTAAGGTGTTTAAAGGCCACCTACATTTGACCTTATAATGATAATATGGCAATTTTATTATTTGTATTGGAACGATTTATTATTATGTTTTCTAGATTATCATAAGGAAATTGTCTAATGCGTCATAGCATTTCGATAATAGGATAATTTTTACTTGTTTTATGAAACAGTCTTCACTTTCGATTTGGGCTAAACTGTGCATTGCTAAGTTAGACTTTGGTTCCACGAGTTTACGTCTATATTATGATTTTGTGCGTTTTATCTGACGCTTTGTTAAAATAGTCAGGGTGTCTTTTGACAAATTTGTATATTTCAAATATATAAATAGATATCAGGGACATCATTTCAAGTTTTATAAAGTATTGTTTGGTTTGGTAAGGCCACCACATGGTGTTGAAGGCCGTCCACTGGACGATGAAATAAACATAATCTACAATTATGTGTTCCATGAAATGTTGAGATACCGTAGAATGTTTATTTAATAATAATAGGTCTACCTTATTGGTATTAAATTTGAAAGGGTGATAAAATACTGTGGTGTTTTTCATGAATTTCCACCATTTCGGATATAAACAATAAATAATGTGGGAAAAAAAAAGATAAATTGATTGAAGAGTGGCAAATTGGCCAGAATACTGAATATTACAATAATTAGATAACCATATTTCACTATATTTACTTGTGATACAAATTAATATATATAAATACTTGAAACTTTACTGGGACTGATTAGATATTATTATTGCTTACAGTGCTTAGCAAATAATGTTAACTAATTTTTACAAAATACTTAAGAGAAATTATATACAACAATGCATTGCAACAATATGACTGCTATGAAACTATTATGTACCTATAAATTAAGTTCTACATTTTAAGTAAATATGGCTAGTTAGTACACAGCAGCGTCAAATAGTACAGTTATTTGATTGTATATTTAACTATCAATAATGATTTTTTATTACCACTAGGTACTTAAGAGGAATGTAGTGTACGCTTATACATCTCATTTTTGGTTCGTATACCTTTATACATTTCGCGTAAAATATGACTTGTAAATTCAAAAAAATATATAACTGTAAAAACACGGTCACAAACAATTGAAGTATGGAATTACATGAAAAGACACTCACATAATATTTAGAGGTAGATAATAGCTTATTGTTTCTTTATGGCTAAGTTCGCGGTTCACAGTAGCCTTATTGATTTAAGCAACTATGACTTAGGTACGAAGCCTTTATTACCATTATTATTTTGGCTATTATTGAGGGTAGGCCTTTCTGTGGAATTTGGAGGACCAAATTCGTGGTCAGGATGGCCGAAGATGTTAGATTATAAGATTATTTCATATTAATTTACACAAAAAATTGAAAATGTAAGTTAGGAACTTGAGACTTCACGCACTAGCAACACACAGAAGGAACGGGAGAAAAACAACATGGAAGGGTGTCGGGGTTAGAAAAACAAAAGTATTAATGAAATAGACGAAAAAGACATATAAATACAGGAAAGGTAGTTGAAAACGTGAGGGAAGTCACAAAGTTAAGTATGCATTAATTACTTTACAAATAGGGGTTCATACTAGAGGTTAAATGTTGAGAGAAACCTGTGAGGCCTTAGGACGCTAAGTAATAGGTATTTTGAATGTACATACTCGACGATTGATTATGATACTCCATCCTCAGATCAAGTAAAAAGGCATTCCGTCACTAATGTTATTCTGTAGAATACATATGACTTGTAATAATGATGGTACTGTACTTGTTAATCTGTATAAAATGTAACCTGTTAAAGTTTCAGGTTGCCTATTGTGTTAAAATGTATGTTGAAGGTAACAAAATAAATGCTGTAACTAATGACTTATATCTGTGTTTACAATTGTGTTTTTCCTAACGAATTTAGTAAGTCTAGCCTCCTAAAACATCATCATAACCTAGGTTATCTTTGGAGAGTTAGGTTCTAGTCATAGATTTAATCTCTAAACTAACAGGGATCAGTAGACTGTCGCTCAGTACCTATCATTTAATCTACTACCACTCTATCATAAAGGAAATTACTAGGCTTGACGTAGGTACTCTTCTCAGATTTCACCTCATGAGAGAGATCACTACTGTAGCTGGGTCATCATATAGGGAATTGCCAGTATATACATGTACCACCCTAATACTCCTGTTCTAACAATATTGACTAATAATATTTTATATGGCGAAGTCGATTCTCAAACCTTTACCTATAGTAATCTTGGAGCCTTTCTTGTGAACACTCTGAAATTCATGCAAGACTTATGATTTTCTTAACATTTTGAAATAAAGTAGTTAAGTGGACGAAATAACCGAGCTCAGACTGACAAGACACTCGCGACTCCTGGTTTTCTTGTGTCTTCTTTTGCCAGGAATGCGTTAGTTTACGAAGACACGGTAGAATCTTTTTTATCGTGGTTTTCAGCTCTCGCGAGCGCCATGACTAGGGAAATAAACAGAGATAAACATAAAATCAAAATAATCTCTGATAAATAAAAATTAATAACTTTAATATTAACTGTCAGAAATAAATGAATATTATTCTTCTGACATGTAATTAACTCTTTTATTAATCGTAGTTTGACAATTAATATTAGTTCAATGATAGAGTTTCTTTGTTATCTTAGAGGTCAAGTTTGGAATCTCTGGAATTTCTTTCTCAACACATATCTTATATTTTCATAATCTAGAATCTGCATAGCTTTATAGAGCTACATCACATTTAAAACAAAAATATTCCAATAATCTCCACGTAAAACAGAGAAGCTCTAAAATCAGTATTTCTACATAGCTCTCGAGGCATTAGTTAGATACTTCAGTTCACTTTGAGATTAGAAAAATACTTACAGGTTCATAAAAGGTTAAAGTAGGTAAAACATAGGGTTTTCTTCCTGAACTTAGGTAATCTATAGGCAGATAGGTCTTTCGAATCACCTTTACCTAGGGTTTATGCGGTCTATAACGCAGGATCTACCACTAGACGAACACTGGCCAAACTAACGTACAAGTAGGTAAATGGATTAGATATTTTGGATAGGTGTCTTACTGCAGAAAGCTAATATCAAAATGTAGGATTACTTTTAAGAAGTGAACCGGAAGCAGATGGCGCTAGTAGTGCCTGATTATAGAATGAACCTGGGAGGTTCACAGTTAAGTATTAATATTTCTTATTATATATAAATACGAATTGTAAGCTGGAGTCTTATTGAATATTTATATTAATATTTAAGGCGTTCTTAATAATTTAGTTTTTTTTACATGAGGTTAATTTTATAATTCGTTCATAATTAAGTGAAACCAGAATGCATAGCTAGTATGTCATAAAGCTAGGATCAATTGTAAGCAAATGAAGTTTCTTAAAATCATTTCATCTGACATTTTATTTTAGACAGGTTTCTTAAAGTAGGTTCTACTCTTCTTAGGTTTATAAATTAGGTTATTTAGGCAGGTAGGGTCTGTTATACCCGGTCTGAACGTGTTAAGGGTATTTTTTTATTCAACAAACTTCGAATAGTTCGCTCGAATCCATGTAAGTATACAATTTTTACATTGTTCATGATTTTCATAAACGGCTCAGCCGATTTTGATAACATTTAAATTCGAGGAGGTACCTACTATACTCTACCGGTACCCCATGGAACATTTTTGACTTTGTATTTGACATGTGTAGATACTATTGAGTGATGGTCGCAAGTACCACAGGAAAAAAACTTACTCAAACGACTCTACCTTTTGGCTTTGCCATAATATTAATTATGGATGTACAGGGAGTGTTACTCTAAATGTTAAAAATGAAGTCGTAAAGATCAAAACTCACAAGAAAACCTGCAAACAAGACTTTGCAAATAATAAAATAATGAAAGAATTAGATAAATTGAAAGATAAATGTAGTAATAATTTTGATAGTATTCAAAAACAATATGACAACATGGTGTTCAGCCTGGAAGAGGCAGGACTTGACTTTGTACGGGAAATCCCTAAATTCCAAAACATCAAAACGGGATTGTACAACGAAAGAAATAAAGTATTAGGAGCACCAAGATTGGGAAGCAAATCTTCGATTGAAGCCGTAGTACCCGATAAATTCAAAAAATTCTTGTTGGCAGAATATAGTGATGACGACAAGAAGATTCTACTATTTTGCAATCAACGTGCTGCATCAATCGTAAAGTACAAACATATTTTATGTGACGGTACTTTTACTTCATGCCCGACTGAATTTCATCAGTTATATACAATTCATGGCGCCGACGAAACTACATCGGCTGTTGTACCTTTAATTTTTTGTTTACTACCAGACAAGACACAGCAAACTTACGAGGTACTATTTTAGATGATAAATTCCCGATTCAAGCAGTGGCTACCAGAAACAATTACTGTTGACTTCGAGTTGGCTCCAATGAAAGCTGTTCGAAAAGTCTTCCCCAACATTGATGTTAAGGGATGTTATTATCATTTGAATAGGTGTCTATTTAGAAAAGCGAAATCATTAGAATTAACAACAAGGGTAAAAAAAAGGCATGTAGCCAGGTGTGCTGGCCTTGCACGTTTACCCAAAGCCTATATTCGAAAGGGGTATTAATATGTTATGTCAAAGAGTCCGTCTGGAGAAGAGATAACAAAATTTAACAAATATTTCAATAACCAATGGATGGCAAAGACTGACTTCAAAAAATTTGCTGTTGTTCATCATCTAAAATACGTACTACCAATAATGTAGAAGGTTGGCACAGTCGCCTTAATAGATATATTGGACGTAAAAGACCGGCATTGGCTCAACTCTTAGATATTTTAAGAAAAGAAACCACTGTAATGGATATATACAAGAGAAAATCGAAACTAAGCCGAGAGTGCAAAGAAATTGATGAAGAAATAAATGACGCCATATCTCAGCTAAATGTAAACGAAATTAGTGTTGGACATTGTATCGAAATCATTTCGCCATTTTATTCCAATAGGTTGTAGGTAATAAACGATTCCCAAACTGATTCCCGAACTATTTCCTTTTTTTCTTGTATGTCGAGGGTTTTACAATAAGCGTAGGTACAGAATGCGATCTTCACAGTTTTGCCGAGTTGGTTTCATAGGCAGAATGTTATATTCCTTACTGGATACTGGTTACTAAACATGATGAAGGGTATCAGAAAAGTAATATATCCTATCACTTGGATACCAGTATCCTACGACGATCATTTTTTCTTCGTATGATACTGGTTACCAAACTCTGGTATCATACGCGGCCGAAGGGATATTATTAAAATTTGTACTAATTGTTCATATGGACTACTATTGGGTAAAGTGAACGTACGAACTGTTAAGGAAGATCTGACTATCTACCATCGGCCGCGTATTGTGTAAGCGTTCTTACATTGGGCAAAACTTTAACCAGGGACGTGAAAAATTTACGTTTGTTGCCCATAGTCTTACCAAATGTACTACTAGTAGGACCACGGGCAAATTTTTTTTCCCGTGGTCCTACCAAGCACTCTAGTAGGACTCTGGGAAAAAATTTCGTGCCTGTGGTCCTACTAATATTGCAGTGACATATTTTCAGGGTTTTAGCCCCATTTTGCTCAATGGAACTGCGCGGGTGAAACCGCGGGGCGCAGCAAGTATTAAATATAAATTTACTTGTGGTAAACACTTAAACAGTAGAGCAAACACACAAAATTCAATTTAGCTTCTTTTTAATTTAGCACCAGTCGACACATATCTTCTGACTAAACCTACTACGTAATACAAAGCTACGCTTAGGGCTGCTACGGCGGTTACGAGGAGCAAAACTAAGGTCGCCATGAGTTGCACGTCGAGATATTCCGCCCAGGACATGTTGGCGACCCTGGCACGTAAGTGGGGGGCTCCTCCGTGCCGGACCACGTGCTCGATCCACCAGACGGCGCGGTCCAGGGGACGCTCCGGCTCATCGCGCATTATCTCACGAAGTCTCACTATGTTCTTACGGAAGCTGTGAAATTATAAGATTTATTAAAATGGTAAGACACTGTTTTTTAAGCGCTGCTAGTTTCACTCCACAAACGACCCTGAACGTCACCCTGACAAAGCCCTTTTGTATGAATTTTGCATTAAAGGGAGAAGTCACCGGCTTAGGATTCCGAAACACAGTTTTAACTAAGTCCTTAATAAATAAAAAATAAAATAAATAAAGACATCAATACCTATAATGGAGCCGATGGATTCAATCACTAGCATGTTAATTTTATGCCTTATAAAAAAGATTTTGTTTGTATTTTTGCATATTTAAGCCTGCTTTGTCCGAAAGTTATTCATGTTCATGAAAAGTTATGGTGAGAGATGGGCACACTGTCATAGATGACACGTTTGCTGCTAGAAATACAGCATGTTCTTATTCATCATTATCGACGTCCACTGCTGGACATAGGCCTCCCTTATGAATATCCAACGAATGAATGAATGTCCCTATTGATTTGGTTAAAAACACTCTACACCGACAAGAGTTCATGGAATCATCCGTGCTACTTCTGTATACTCCACAACAAAACCCACTCACTACCTGGTCCAAAATCCAATTGACTCTCAAGCGCTCATCATCATCATTTTCAGACCGTTGCCAACTGACCATAGGTAGGTCTCCCTTCTTGTAAGCCACTTTACTTGTACTACTTTATCACAAATACAAAACACTCAATATTGAAATTATGTATATATACAAAACACCACACAAATTCTGGCACTTTTTTATTTTATACTGACCTGTCATCATATAAAATTTTGTTGATGCCATCAAGGAAGGCTTCTTCCGTCAACGACTCTATGTCTAGCCTGAGGCCAATCTTGTGGTAGACGTATTGCTCCACGTTGTACCACTGGTCTCCCAGCATGGGCATGCCTATGAGAGGCACGCCGGCGGTGATAGCCTCGTCGGTGGACTGGAGACCTCCTTGCGTGATGAACAGCTTTACTTTTGGATGCTCTGTAAAAATTAGGGAATATGGGACATGAGAACTGAGAACTGCATCATAGGTTGTGAGTTGTGACTGATAGTGCGAGCAGAAACAAGCAAACACTTAAGTAGGAGCGAAAATGATATCATGAAAAAAAGCCATCAGACGAATCTGAACAGCCATTTTTCGGCCTCGGAAAGTATCAAAACAAAACTGGCTCTTATGTTAGCTATCACCCGAAACTGGAACGTTTCTTTCTCACAACAAAAAACGTTTTTTTTTACAACTTTCACGCAGCAAAAGTACGTTTAAGGTTTATACTCGTAAATGTTCCAGTTCCGGTTTCGTCTCCGATATCTGAATGATGGACTAGGGCGATTATTTAAGTAGGTACTTCTTGAATGCGGTTTCTCAGATCAGAAATACGCAAAGTCAATTCATTATGTTATGACTCACATTGTTATTTTTAAGATTGAAAAACAAAAATAACCTACAGTGATAGAGTAAGCGAACATCACTCTACCTACATTATATTAAATTTCTGATAAGATAAATAAGAGCCAGACGTTACAATAGCTCTCTCAGCCAGACTAAGTATCACGGACGTAGTCACCGCCATGACTTGAAGTATTTCGTTAGTAATATACTTGTTGTAAATACTTTTTACTGACATTTTCTTAAACCTGACAGACTCAAGCACAAGAGGGTTCTATACAGGGTTATTTCTAATCAATTAGCATCCTCTTAGGGGCTTATTCTGTACATTAAACCTAACAACATTTGTTTTGCGACTTTTGTCAAAGCTCAAAAAAATGTTGTTCCATAGAAAAATATCTTTCACCCGCGACAATTATGGAACAGCTGATTTTTTTTCGAGTTTTGACAAAGTTGCAGAACAAAAGTTGTTAGTTTTGATGTACATACAGAATAAGCCCCTCAAAAGATGCTAATTGATTAGAAATAACCCTGTATAGTACTAGCTTTTGCCCGCGGATTCGCCCATGTGAAATTTTGGTTTTTGTGCTATCTATGGATAATTACTAAAATGGAGTAATTTTTATCTCGAAAAATAAAAGATTCTTAAGTATGACTTTTTATTTTTCGAGATAAAAATTAGTCCATGACACTGTCCGACTTTTAAACTATATCCAAGCAAATATTAAGTCTACCCATCTTTCTGTTGCTTCGTGCAAGTGAAACAAACAATCCAATGAACCAACAAATACCTACACTTTCGGTTTTATATTATTGTAAGCCGAAATGATACTTACTGAGCAGATCCGACTGAGGCAGCCATTTAGATATCCGAATGTTCTTGGTCCTGCCAGGCAGCTCGTCCTGGTTCCACTTCCACAGCACATCGTAAGGAAGCTTGGAAAGCACCCGGACCAGCAATTGGATCCTTTCTGGCGGCAAAGTAGCTGGGTCCACGTTCGTCCCAAAGCTGATGTAGATAACTCCGTGCTTTGAGGAGTCCAGATATGATTTTAGTTCCTGAAACAATTTACCATTTTTAAATAAGTATACCTACTAGGTATATTTCGCAAACATTGTATTCATAAAATCAAACATGATTTTTGTGGTATGATTAATTTGCTGAAAGAAATTCATCTAAATACCTACATATTCGTTTATCAATGGTTGATTAGTTTGCTCTGACAAATAACCAATATCAGTCTTTCCGAAACTGAGTTTTCAGATCTTGGATTTTAGCATAGAAATCTCGAGGGCAGCCGTCACTCTAGTTGGTGCGCGAGACATTTACTCTTTGGGCTCAGACCAAATAAAAAAATAAAGGCAGAATGTTGTGAACAAACAAGTGAGGCCGACCAAAACTACGCCTCGCCGTGTACAGATAATCACACACACATCCATAGTACACTTGAAACTACGCCTTGGTTTGTCAGTCGAACTATGGCGGCGCAATTCCGACGCACTCACACATGTATTAAAAACCGGCCTCACTTGACTGTTCAAGGACGTTTGCTCTTGATTTTTTTTATTTGCTCTGAGCCTATGGGTATATATACCTATAGGTAAATGTCTCGCGCGTAACATAAAAAGTGTTCTCTCTATTCTGATTCTGGATTCTGAATAGCTATTATTATTACGATATATATATATATAAATTTCAAAAAATTGTAAAACTGCCCAGTCATACATATCTTGTAATCTAACGGACTCAAAGCTGGACTGGAGGAGGGCCAGTCTTCGTGCCGGATGAAGTCGATTTCACGCGCCGCCAGCCAGTCTTGTGTGCTCTTCGCTCTATGAGCTGGCGCCGAAACTTGTTGGAATAACCAGTGCCTGTTATTGAACATGGGATCAGGTTCCACAAGGTTCGTCAGGACTGTATTTTAATACACAACTGCATTCGTTTTTACACCTTTCTTACAAAAATGTACCTCTGTTAAGCCCCAATAAGAAACTCCCAACCAAACCATGAGCGAGGATGGAAAATGACCTCGTTGGACACGCGGAATACGGTTGCTCGCTTCTTCACTACTGTGTGCGTACACCTTATCATTTTGTTTGTTGTAGCTCTCTTCTACGGTAAAATTTTTTTCATCCGAATAAAGAATTTTCCGATATTTTTTGCCTGCGTACTGTTTCAACAAAGCGCGGCATCTCTTTAGTCTCAGGTCCATTAGACGGGCATTTAAACGATGTCCTGTTTTTGTTTAATATGCCCGAAGCCCTAAGTCTTCATTTAATACCCTTTTCACCGTGGTTCTGCTTCTGAAGGGCCAACAGTTTCTGCTTACGTTTGGGATTTCTTTGAATTCGCGCCTTCACAGCTTTTATCACTGCTGGAGTCCTAACAGACCGAGGGCGACCACATCTTGACCTGTCATCTACACTAGAGTCTTCATTGTATCGTTTGATGGTACGATAAACGAATCTTTTGGTTATATTCAAATTTTTTAGAATGTCAAAAATTTGAATTGGCACCTAACCGCAACGATGCAACGCAATAACTGCAACCCGGTCTACTTTAAGCGTCCACTCCATATTTAAAAATTCTAAATAGCATACATTTTTATTTTCATGAACAATTCGAAATTCGAATTCAATAAATTGTTTTATGGCCAGCATTCTAAAAGAAAAGTTTTTACTGTGTGACAATACTTATGACCTGACTAGTATATATTGACTCCTAGTGACCCGCCCCGGCTTTGCACAGGTGTATTATACATATAAACCATCCTTTTGAATCACTCTATCAATTAAAAAAAACTGCATCAAAATCCGTTGCGTTGTTTTTAAAATGTAAGCATACATAGGGACAGACAGACAGCGGGAATCGACTTTGTTTTAAACTATGTAGTGATGTAGTGAAGCTGTAGAGTTTGTGGAGTAAGGACTTGTAAAGTTAAGGCATTTAGCATTATAAGCTACATGAGATCTGACTTTTTGAAAATGCGAACTGTGGTCTTGCCTTGGTTACATTTATAAAAAATGTTTTTGTTGGATAAAGTGTTAGTTTCGCCATTCACTACCCAAAAAATTTAATACTCAGACTGATTTTTATAACTGACCGAAGCGAAACGAAGGTATCTGCTTTAAATCGACGACTTTGCTGTCGTCTCTCTGGATGTTGATTTTCTTCTACACTCCATAAGCAATTATGAAGTAAAGTTTTAGACACGGATGTAAAGAATTTCGAATAATGTGTGTGTAAGTAGAAGTACCAGGGGATTTATTTTTGACTTCCTCACGGCTAGGAACGTATACGGAACTTTACACTTACCTACTTTAAATAACTATTTTGATAATAAAAATGTTAGTATTCATTTTGTATTTTGTACTTATTTTCTTACCTTAGGAAGCTCTTTTGAAGGCTTTTGGTGCATTCCTCCCATGTACACTACACCCGGCGGCACTGGTCGATTCGAGTCCCAAATAGGATGAGCATTCAGTAACATCAGATGCACGTTGTTCTCGAGCTCTGGTACGGTCGGTGTATCAGGACCAAAAAGCCTCTTAACCATTTTATTGTCCTCTTTTTCGGCTCTCCCAAATATATCTTCAATCAGGTAATGATTATAGAGCTCCACTAGTTTCTCCCAAAGTGAGATATTATTAATTCTCTGCCTTACACATGTGGGATACTGCAGCGGGGGGCGCATAGGTGCTCCCATATAATCATAATTTCTATTCACGCCGAGAAAGGAACTTACACTAATAGCTGGTGCTTTTAACACATGAGAGAGAGAAACTGTTGGCCTTACACAGGCTTCTGTTAAGATCACGTCGAATTTAGTTCTGTTGTTGATAATTTCTTGGACTTGTTCTGACATCACCTGGACCTCGAAGATCTTTGAAAGCAGTGGAACCATTATATCCATTTGTATGATTAAATCACTGCTCTTTCCTGATGTGGCGGCGCTTGTTAAGACTTCGTCTCTCCATAGCTTGTATGATATGTTGTGGACATCTATTTCTGTGAAATTTTCCGGGGCCTCTCCTTTAGGGAATGCTGGGTCAGTCGTGATAACAACCACTTCGTGGCCGCGTTTGACAAGCTCTTGAGTCAGGGGACGAAACGGCACTTGGTGGCTTATAGAAGGTGTTGGGATTACTACTAAGATCCTCCCAGCCTCACAAAAGCTGACTACCACAGATATAATTAAAATATACATTGGATACATTTTTAACTGGAGCGCGCAATGGTCAAGTGCCTCTAATATTCTGCCATGACAATACGGATGAACAGTATATAAATAAATGCTAGAAGCTGTTATCGTATGCCATTCTTGTCATGCATGACATGGCGCGTGATGTTACAATTTGTAATCAGGATGATGAAAAGCATTATTCTCAATCTAAAGAATCATTCTAGACAATTATAAAAGAGATAAAACTTATTAATTAATTTTTAACTAAAATTTTCTGTATTCTTCCTAGTTTCTCTAAAGCTTTTGACGATTACCTATGAAGGTAATAATTCTCGGAGTCACTTTGCTTGATGAAATCCGGGATTGGAGGGTCCGTGGTGTCACCAAAGTTATCGATTTGGCCCGACGGATCAGCAAGTCAAACTATATAATTGTGGATAGAGCATATAAGTAATTATTTACTCGTATGCTCCCATCGGCCATAGAATTTGCGTGCTTTACTATCTCAAGTCCAATGAAATGATTTTTATCGTGCTTCACAAACTAGGTTTAAAGAAACTTTTTTTTGTGATAAACATTTCAAAAATAAAATGTTATTGGTAAGAAGCACAGAAGTTATAATAATTTCACATTAAGTGACAACTCTCTGGTTTAAAGCAGTTCTCACAGATGGCGCTTCCAACACTGTAGTAAAAATGATCCCACCAAAAGCATTCTGTAAAAAACTGGCCAAGTCACGATGGAGCTGCTTGTTTATCTCTGAAAAGTAATGAAATCTAGACAAAGTCGTGTCAAGTCTAAGGTTCCTTATGTTGTGTGACTTGGCCGTTGAACATTCTTTATACGTTAGTGGGTACAAGTCAATTTTGTTTTGTCAATTTTGGATTCGAGAGAACTATTCGAAGTTTGTTGCATAAAAAAAACCGGACAAGTGCGAGAAAATTTCACAACATTGGGAAGTAAATTGTTAAAATCTCTATACTTTAACCATCGACGAAAAAGTTTTTTTTTTCACTTTTCTCATCATACATCGAAAATTACACATTGTTAAAATAATTAAAAACCTTTCTTAGCATATGCTAATAAAGTTCTTTTAATGATACATGATACGATTTACTCACTTAAAATTTTGAACCCATATTTTGTGAATTTTGAGGCCCTATTTTTTTGATTTAAATAAATATGTACAGTTTTCAAATTTATTCTTAAATGTGTACTCTGAGACACAGTATATGAGTACAGAATGTGGAACGCTTTGCCTGGGTCTGTCTTCCCGCTAAAGTACCTACAACGTGGGTGTCTTAAAATCCCGAGTAAATAGGTATCTTCTAGGTAAGCGTCCCACATCCTAGACCGCATATCTGCTCAACATCAGGCAGTATGTAGTCAAACTCAAATCTACTAATAATATAAATATTAACGATTCCCCCCTAAGAATCCGTGATTTTAATTCGTTTTCTCTTGATCTAGTAAACAATTCATACAAAAAGTGAACACAGAAGTTACAGTGTTGCGGCTTTATGTTTTTACTTCAAGTCCTGCATAATCCGAGTGTAAATAGTGCGAAATCATATCGTTTAACAAATTGGCATCATTGAATCTTCCCAAGTACATACCTACCCTACATTTTTAAAAATACTCTAAAAAACAAACAAGCAAAACGCACGCGTAACTTTCTACGGCGCCTGACATTTTTATCCGACCAAGGAGCTTTAGTGAATAACTGAGATCCAGATGCTATTTAAAAATTTCACGACCGAGCAAGAAAATAAATTTACGTCGTTGCGAAAATCTTAAAAAAAATCTCTGGACTCTAAAATGGATACTTTCAGTAAGGAACTAGCAGATACCTATTACAAAGTCATTCGAGTTTCTAGCTACGCGATAGGAAGATCTAGAGAAAGAAGTGCGTCAGATAAAGTCAGAACGTGAAGAGGATAAAAAATACATTAAGTTTGGTTGGTGGATTCACATACTGTACCAGCCTTTTTAATGGTCCACTGCAGGACATAAGCCTACCCATAAAGGGTGATTGGGCCATATCCACCACGATGGCCCAGTGCGGGATGGTGGATTCACATACGCCATCGAATTTCTTCTACAGACGTTTGCAGGTTGCCTCACGATGTTTTCCTTCACCGAAAGCCCGTGATGCGAAATTCCGTACATAAATTCCAAGGAATTCATTGGTACGGCACCGGGTTTTGAAACCATGACCTCACGATTTTAAAGCGGGTGTCATTGCCACTAGAACACCACGGCTTTTCAGATATACCTACCTACCTAATTGTTTAATTGCCACTAAGACATTTTACTCAGTATTGTACCCAACACAATCGTGAACTGCGCGGGTGAAACCGCGGGGCGCAGCTAGTATTAAATATAAATTTACTTGTGGTAAACAGTAGAGCAAAAACACAAAATTCAATTTAGCTTCTTTTTAATTTAGCACCAGTCGACACATATCTTCTGACTAAACCTACTACGTAATACAAAGCTACGCTTAGGGCTGCTACGGCGGTTACGAGGAGCAAAACTAAGGTCGCCATGAGTTGCACGTCGAGATATTCCGCCCAGGACATGTTGGCGACCCTGGCACGTAAGTGGGGGGCTCCTCCGTGCCGGATCACGTGCTCGATCCACCAGACGGCGCGGTCCAGGGGACGCTCCGGCTCATCGCGCATTATCTCCCGAAGTCTCACTATGTTCTTACGAAAGCTGTGAAATCATGAGATTTATTAAAATGGCAAGACACTGTTTTTTAAGCGCTGCTAGTTTCAATCCACAAACGATAACACCCTGACGAAGCCCTTTTGTTTAAATTTTGCATTAACGGGAGAAGTCACCGGTTCAGGATTCCGAAACACGGTTTTAACTAAGTCATTAATAAATAAAAAATAAAATAAATAAAGACACCAATTCCTATAATGGAGCCGATGGATTCAATCACTAGCATGTTAATTTTATGCCTTATAATAAAGATTTTGTTTGTATTTTTTGCATAAGCCTGCTTTGTCCGAAAGTTATTCATGTTCATGAAAAGTTATGGTGAGAGATGGGCACACTGTCATAGATGACACGTTTGTTGCTGGAAATACAGCATGTTCTTATTCATCATTATCGACGTCCACTGCTGGACATATGCCTCCTTTATGAATATCCAAAGAATGAATGAATGTCACTATTGATTTGGTTAAAAACACTCTACACCGACAAGAGTTCATGGAATCATCCGTGCTACTTCTGTATACTCCACAACAAAACCCACTACCTGGTCCAAAATCCAATTGACTCTCAAGCGCTCATCATCATCATTTTCAGACCGTTGCCAACTGACCATAGGTCTCCCTTCTTGTAAGGCACTTTACTTGTACTACTTTATCACAAATACAAAACACTCAATTTTGAAATCTATTATATAAAAAGCTTCCCTGAGTGACTGACTGACAGACAGCCTACAGCCCAAACCGCTTAAGATATGAGCTTGAAATTTGGAATATAGATACATTGAACGACGTAATGGAGCACTAAGGACGAAAATTTTGAACTTTCGACCTCGAAGGGGGTAAAACGGGCCCTTTTCATTTGTATGTAACTTTTTATTCCCTGTTCCGATTGACTTGTAACTTCGTATACATGCTTTTCAAACAAAATAAAAGTTACGTTTTTTCCTGTTTTTCCGAATTTTCCTTATCTAAGGGGTCAAATAAGGTCCCAAAGTTGGTGAAAAAAGCGTCTATTACATCCAACCAGCTAAACGGTTATGGTTGAAATCTGGTATGAAGAAAGCACTCAGCAGGTTTCAATACAGGAACTAATAATATTCAGGAAAATCTGTAGGGTTCCTGAGGGATAGCCAATATTAATCAGTTTAGGCTACACCCCAAACCGTCGATGATATAAACTTGAAATTTAGGATATACGTACATCGTACAACATCATGAAGCACAAAAGGTGAAAATTTTGAAAAATCGACCTCTTACGGGGTAAAACGGGCCCTTTTCGTTTGCATGTAACTTTTTATTTCCTGTACCGATTGACATGAAACTTTGTAAAGATGCTTTTGATACTAAATAAAAAATATATTTCTTCCTGTTTTTCTGAATTTTCCATAAAAAACTTCCTTAGGGGTCAGATAAAGGAATAATAAAGTTGGTGAAAAAGCATCGATTACAGCCAAGAAGCTGAAAGGTTACGAATGAAAACGGGTATGTAGAAAGCACACGACATGTTTTAATACTGGAACTATTAATATCCCGGAAAATCTTCAGGTTTCTTAGGGATAGCCAAAATTAATCAGTTAAAATTATAATGTAAAACTAAGTTAAAATGGTTAAATGAATTCTAACGAAATTTGGAACGAAGCTAGACAATAACACAAATTACCACTTAGGGTACTGCTATCCCGGAAAATTTGAGTGGGTCCTTCGGGATGTCGATTTCTTAAAACAACACTAAAAACTGTTTGAAAATCTCAAGGAATTCAATTTTATGTTAAAATAGCCACCATTTTAACTAATAAATGACTAACTATTGACGTTCTGGGAAAAATCCCGTATTCCTTGTGCGCTAGACCAATCGTTACCCTGAATAAGCGTAAAAAATAACCACAAAGTTTTTTTTCAATAATATAGTGAAATATCTAGAATAGAATTAAGATAATGATTTATCCTAATATGGGGCAAAATGGGTCCCTAATAGTTTACGATTTTTTTTATTTTGTGAGCCAATAATCTTAAGCTTAGGGTACATAATACGGGTCAATATATGTACTTTACTATGGGATCAACCCTAAAAAGCAAAGATTACCTACCTATTCCATACATGTTGTCGCGGGTCGATGAACTTTTTGTGTTGAACAGTTGATTTTATTTACGTGATTTCGGGGTTGGTACCATATTAAAAGTTAGTCAAAGTTAGGTATAAATGATGAGTATAATAGCATCCTTGAACTGACTGACTGTCTAGATATACACTATGTGTTTCTCGAAAATAATAAAATATATTTTTTCATCTGCCTGGGGTCAGACAACGTCTGAAAGTCCTACAGGTGTCTCGATCACTTTTAACTGGGTGAACGGTTTTGGGCGAGATTGTCACAATATCTCTCGGGACAAATGAGTTCAGAATAATCGAAATTAAACTTCTAATGACTGAATGAAACATGTCGAATACATATACCGGCCTTAATAAATAGTGCACTACTGAACGTAGGCCTACCCGCGAAGGGTGTTTAGGCCATCGGCCATATCCATCACGCCGGCCGAGCGCGGGTTGCGGAATTTATATACGACATTGATTTTTCTCTACGGATGTACCTATACATGTTGCCTCAATATTTTCCATCAATAAATAGCCAATAGTGTGAAATTTCTTACATTGGGACTCATACAATTATTATTAGTATTGAATTAATTACAGAAATTCAGCAATTTATCATTCAAAAATTCACGTACTCCGTAATAAGCTTTAGATAGAAATACGAGTAAATTAAATACGCAAATACTATGACAATGCTGTTTTCGACCAGTGTGAGATACCATGGATGACTGATTGCACAGAAACGTGTTCTTTCACTATGGGCCTTGTTAGTAAGCTCCAAGTAGCCCACCAACAAGCTATGGAGAGGGCTATGCACAGAGTCTCTCTGCGAGATCGAATCAGAAATGAGGAGATCTATTACCAAAGTTACCAACGTTTACAAAAGTTACATAGCCCAACGGGTTGGCAAGTAGAAATGGCAATGGGCAGGGCACATAGCGCGGAGGTCTGGGGTCGAAAATTTTCGAATGGAAGTCACGTACCGGCAAGTGCAGCGTAGGACGCCCACGCCACCCACAAGGTGGACGGATTACCTCATTAGAACCGTAAGATCACGCTGGATGCAAGCCTCTTCCAACCGGTCTTATCGGAGATCCTTTGGGGAGGCCTATGTCCAGCAGTGGACTTCTTATGGCTGATGGATGGATGGAGACAATGCAGGCCAATCCGTGGGCTATTTTAGGCAAATACTTAGACAATTCAGGCTAAGCCGTAGGCATTATCCTTGCAAGTAATATGACAATAGGCCCAGTTATGAAGGCTCCATCGTAAATTTTATAGCAACGTGAAAAGTGTACTCTCTATTGAACCTTAACCACGAGCAATTATTATTTTAAGTAAGTGCCAAGACAACGCAACAACGAAGGCCAGACCGTGGGCTATTATCATTGCAAATAATACAACAACGCAGACTAACAGCAGGCAATCATAATTTTAAAGAAGTATTAAGACAACGCAGGCCAGACCGCGAACTATTAGATATTATTAAAAGCAAGTGTCAAAATAATGCGGGTTGAATAGCGGGCTATTATTTTAAGCAAATAAGTACTAAAACAACGCGGGCCAAATGGCAGGCTATTATAATTTTAACCAAGTATTAAGACAACACGGGCGAAACCGCGGACTATTAGATATTATTTATAAGCAAGTACAAAGACAACATAGGTGAAACCGCGAACTGTTTTCATTTTAAGCAAGTACCTATGTACTAAGACAACGCGGGCGAAGCCGTGGGTTTTAAGCTAGTTAGGTATATATACAAAACACCACACAAATTCTGGCACTTTTTTTATTTTATACTGACCTGTCATCATTTAAAATCGTGTTGATGCCATTAAGGAAGGCTTCTTCCGTCAGCGACTCTATGTCTAGCCTGAGGCCAATCTTGTGGTAGACATATTGCTCTACGTTGAACCACTGGTCTCCCAGCATGGGCATGCCTATGAGAGGCACACCGGCGGTGATAGCCTCATCAGTAGATTGTAGACCTCCTTGCGTGATGAACAGATTTACTTTTGGATGCTCTGTAAACATAAGGAAATATGGAACATGAGAACTATATCAAAGGTTGTGAGTTGTGACTGAGTGCGAGCATAAGCAAGCAAGCATATAATTTACTTCTACTTAAGTTGGGGCGAAAACGATATCATGAAATCAAACCATTAGACGAAACTGAACACCAATTATTCGGTCTCGAAAAGTGTCAAAACAAAACTAGCTTCATGTTATCAACCGTATTAACTGGAACGTTTCTTGCTCAGAACCATAACATTTCTTGACAACTTTCGTGCAGCAAAAGTACGGTAACAAAAGTAAGGTTTATAAATGTTCCAGTTCTGGTTGCGCCTCTCATAGCTGAATGATGAACCAGGGCGGTTCTTTTGGTAGGTAGGTACTTCTTGAATACGGTTTCTCATATCAGAAACACACAAAGTTATTCATATTTTATGAATCATATTGTTATATTTAGGAACGAAAAACAAAAATAACCTATAGTGATAGAGTAAGCGAACATTACTCTACCTAAGTACCTACATTATGTTCTGATTAGATAAATAAGAGCCAGACTATCACAGACACGGAAAGTCACCGCCATGACTTGAAGTATTTCGATAGCACATGTCAGTGAGCATATTAATTAAGACAATCGTGAGTCACCAACTTTACCATACAAAAACAAAGCTGCTTTTCTACCTCTAAATATGTCATTTTTCACCTAATCAGCACTTTAATCGTAAAGCGCGTAGACGGATGTAATCCAGCGCCCCAACAGGGGTGACCTTGGATGAAAACACGCGCCCGTCCACCAAAGACGTTGAAGGTCACCTTATAATTTGGAACGTACATTTTATTAAAAATGTACCGAAAATTTTCTCGACGTTCTATACAAGAAACGCAAAAACACTAGTCGATTCGAGTCAAATTAAAAAAATAAGTACTTAAAACTACCTTAACCTATAGATGGGTTTGAACCCGGGTTTTGCTCAACATGCACCTTCGTCCAGTGCTGCATTATTGGGCAGTCCAGGACCATCCTCCACGCGAACAGCTGTAGGTAAGTGTAAGAGCTGGCGCGCACGCGGCGCATCAGGGACGCGGTTCGTTTGCGCATAATGGATCCGAAGCCGTCTATGTGCGCTTCAAGCAAGTTCCGCAAACATCCGGGGATGTTTGCTTGAAAATGCACTGCATTTTTTTGGCATTTTTTAAAACCGATTACTTGACAGACACAAGCACAGCAGGATTATTTATAAGTAGTACTAGCTTTTGCACGGGGAATCGCCCGTGTGATATTTTGGCTTTTGTGCTACCTCATAGGAATCTTTTATTTTTCCGAGATAAAAACTAGTCTATGATACGTTCCTACCTCTAAAATACACGCAATATTAAGCCTACGCCCATCCTTCTGTTGCCACGTGCAGAGTAACAAAGAAACCAAAGACCAACAAATAATACACTTTAGGATTTATAATATTAGAAAGGATAAGTAAGCCCAAGAGACACTTACTGAGAAGATCAGACTGAGGCAACCACTTAGATATCCGGATGTTCTGCGTCCGGCCGGGCAACTCGTCCTGGTTCCATTTCCACAGCACGTCGTAAGGAAGCTGCGAAAACACCCGAACCAGCACTTGGATCCTTTCTGGGGGCAAAGTCGCTGGATCCACGTTCGTCCCGAAGCTGATATAGATAACTCCGTGCTTTGAGGAGTCCAGATATGATTTTAATTCCTGAAACATAATTATTAGGTATTGTTCCATTATTTTTTTGATATCCATCCATCCATCCATCATGGCTTCATCATAAGATGGCGGACAATTCAAAACATGGGTTGCAAAGCCTGTAATAATTTTGCAGGGGCGGATTAGTGGCGAGCCGTCGGTGAGTGGTGACGCCGCGAACCCTGATTCCCTGGGGCTAAATGAGACCCCTGACTCCTCTCTTACCTTAACCGGCCGGCTTGTAGAGGAAACCGCAAGAGCTAACAACCTAGTGCATGGCAAGTCGCCTAGCCAGCTCATTGTCATGTAATATTTCATTCCAATAGCCCAGAACTGTACAAATTTTCCGCCTTTACAATAGTATTCCTCATCACCACCCAAAAACAGTATTTTTTTTAAAAATATTTAAATTTTTGTGTAAAAGTGTCTCTCAATGTTGGCTACAGCTCCATTGATGCCCTTGAAAATAATCCCGGGCCTAGCCCATGATGTGGGAACTGAATAAATGTTGTGCTTTTTTTACAAAAGCTTAAACTTACAACGGATGTTCATTATGTAGGAATGTATGTAAGGGTGTGGCTGTGGAATCTTGCAAGATAAAGAGAAACTTCCCGGTTTGAGCTGAAATATTGCACACATGTGTATATCGCGTGACAATCCAATAATATGGCAACATGGAGCTGATCTGATGATGGAGTCGGAAATTGGCCATAGGAACTCCTGTACTAAACAAGGTAGACGCGTCGTGTTTGGGCTCGTTTACTTGTCTTAGCTAGCACTCTGCTGCTACATGATATCCATGATCTTAAAAGCTTGATTTCAATTATATTTTTTGTACCAATTTTTATACTTTTATAATATTTTATTTTCAGTATTTTTTCGCCATATTTAATAAAATTAAAAGCGTGCCAGTCTTGAGTCAGATTTGAGGACATCAACTTTGCTGTCGCGCTATTTATCAGTCAATTTCAATAGTAGGTACTTAAGTAGGTATTTAGCAAAATAGTTTAGTAGATTCATAAAAAATTGAGTCGAATCGGTCTAGAGCGAGTTGAGGATATTGGCTTATGAAGATTCAATTAAAGAGATGTGCCGCGAGGTCTACTGTTTGGAGAACTACTAAGTAGTATAAGATTGGTTAGATTTGTATTTACCCTGTTAGTCAAATGATAAAATAAAAATAAGTAAAACTTGTATTGTTCCAAAAAGTTAACACAAACAAGTTGTACACTATATCCCACACTAGAGCGATCTGCACCGTGGAACCTAGGCTTTTCCTTATCATTATGTGATCAAAACCAAAATTACTTTTATTTACACAGAAACTTTGTCTAACATTCAGTGCCGGATCTAATCCAAATATAGACGATAATGCGAAAAAGATCGTAAGGTTTGCAGCCCTGTGAATACTTCGATTAATCAATTCAAACTGACGACAGTTAAAATGTTCGGCAGCCATTACACATTCATTCGACCTCGATCGTGCTGCGCTGTTTCCCTCTCAGATTTACTCTGTACATCATTTTATTTCGTATTTTTAATTGTTAATAACTAGTAGGATAGAAAAGAACAGAGTTTTGGAGGAATGTATCTGATCTTGATCCAGATTAATATCCGCGTACGGGTCGACAGTCCTGCTCATTTTGCGTAGACATTTAGTTTAGTTTATTTATTTATGCAAGATATACGTACATGTGAATACAATCAGTGCTTAACATATTAGACTAATCCTAATTGAGCAATAAGTATTAGTCTAATTCAGTAGATGTACATCTACCCTGTCTAAATAGGGCGTAGCATAATTATTTATTATTAATGCCAGACAGTGTATTTAACAATAAAGAATCTTCAAAAATATTCTTGTTCGAAGTAAGTAGTTACATACATTTAATACTTACTTAATAGAAGTACAGTAGTAATTATATGGCTGACCTTATTTATCTCTATGCTATGACTAGACCCTATGTTATAAGTTATGTGTATTAAATTATTTATCTATCGAGTTCAAAGTTTATCTTCGAATAAATCCTCTAGGGTTTATTGTTTAATTGTTTATTGAGATATAAACGAATAATTCCATTTACATACATCTCACAAAATCAAGAAATAGTATTCAAAAATTAAATTAAAAAGATTACAATTATTACCTACTATACAATACCATGTCATTAAAATATGAAAAAATGTCAAAATTAAAAATTTCAAATTAAAAATGTCAATACAATATGTCAATATGTCAAACAATTTCATCAATTTCAATTGTGCCGTCTACTCTACGGCATCTGTCCCATTGATCGGTCAAATTTTCACTATATGTCAAAAAAGACGATAATAAAATATTCCAATTGTCAAACATTATATCACATTCAGTGTTGACGGCCAGGAGTGTATTGAGGTTTCTGCGCATTCGTATTACCGGAGACATGGAACGTGCCACGGTACGACATGGCTCTACGTGGAGCAGGTCCGGCAACCGGCCACGCCTGTTCACTGGCACACCCGGCTCATCGGGCACGAATAGAGCACACAGCAAGTCATGCAGCTCTATGCTGTCCACAGACCCTCTGAGCACCTTGCAACAAATAATGAGTTGGTCTCCCATCCTCCTCACTTCTAGTGAGTTGTACCCTAGCTGGCCGAGTAAAAATTTAGTAGGGTACAAGAATGGGTAATACCCGTATCGTTTCTTATACAGGGCTCTTAAAAAGGCTTTTTGGACCTTCTCTAGCATTCGTGCATAGGTAACATGATGAGGGTTCCAAACGCATGCGCTGGACTCTAGTTTACTCCTAACTAGAGATTTATATAAGGTTTCCATTACTAGTGAATTTTCAAAATCCTTTGCATTTCTTAGAACAAAACCCAGTCTACGATAAGTTTCTTTAGCTAGATCTGATATATGATCATGAATGTTAAACCCCGATCAAATGTTACTCCCAAGTCTTTGACTGTGTGTACTCTACTCATGACCAAGTCTTTCAAACGATAATTATAATGAATAGGCATTTGTTTTCGGTCAAAAGTCATGATGTTACATTTTTTTACATTAAAAGTCATTTGGTTTTTATGCTCCATTCAAAAACACGATTTTATTTCGTGATAGAGCTTGAGGTCGTCGGCGTACAGGAGACACCGAGCGGTTGATATAACTCTCGGCAAGTCGTGTATCATCATTTGAAAGTACAATGGGCCGGTTACCGAACCTTGACTTACTCCTGATCTGGTATGATAAGGTCCTGATTCATACGTTCCATGTCTTACATATTGCTGCCGATCGCTCATGAGGTCGGAACAAAAGTTCGATAGGCTTGGAGCGAACCCAAAAGATGTTGAAAGCTTACGCAATAAGATGTCATTATTAATTTTGTCAAAAGCTTTCTGAAAGTCAAAATATATTACATCAACCTGCGATCCTCGATCCAATGCCCCGGAGATGAATTCCACTAAACACAACAAGTTTGTGTTTACAGAGCGGCCCGGTCTAAAACCATGTTGCTCTTCCCCTATTTGCGGTATAATAATATAGCAATTTTGCGTTAGGAGGTGGCGTAATTTGTTTTTGAACGCTTTGTCGGAAGTTTCGTATTTTAGTGAGTCGGGGATTTTGTTACTTATTGGCATGTATTCGGGGCCTTTTTGAAAATCTCCATTTTGGGTTCAGGGAGCACTAGTTTATTTTTTTCTCGGGTCGTTAGTTTTGGTGTAAAGATTTATATGTATTCTTACAAATTCTGCCGATTCTAAGATATATCTGGATGGAAGCGTGAGGATTTTTAAACGGATGAAATGAGGTCTACAATGAGATTTTATATTTGCTATAATGCGGATTTTTGCGATTATTTATGAAAAGAAGCTTGTTGACGTATTTCCGACCTTACTACCTTAACTGATTTACTTTACTGATTAACCTTACCAATCACAATTCCCCCCCTGGGACCATGTCGATCTTTCTGCCCCTTCTTTTTCTTCACTTAAAATCGACACTTTGTTAAAAAATCTAAAAAATTTTTTTGCGCTTCCTGCGCTCGCGCATAATAGCCGGACTTCGGACCGTTTTGCTCGTGTCTTTTGTATTTTTTTAAACTGACAAATTTATGTGCTCTGTACGCTCGCGCATAATAGCACCAGTGTTGTTTTTCAATAAATAGCATTACGGTGGTTTGTTTTGCTCATTCTCGTGAAATTACTGAAAATAGGTAATTACCAATTTTGCTGCTTTCCTCTCTGTTTGTTTTAAAATTACTAAGAAATCCGAAAAATTTACACGCTCGCTACGCTCGCTGCGCTCGCGCATTATAGCAATTAGGCGGTTGGCTTTGCTCATATTTGTTTTAGTATTAGATAACTAGCGACCCGCCCGGCTTCTCACAAGTGTATTATACAAACAAATGTATATAAACATTGCTATTGACACTCTATCTATTAAATAAACCTAGTGTAATCTAATAAATATCTAGGTTTAAAAATATAAGCATACATCCCTATGTAAGCTTATACATACAGACAGGGAAGCAACTTTGTTTTATACTATGTAGTGATGAAAAAATTTAATGAATTTTGCGTTATTTTGTCCTCATGAACAAAAATCCTGACTTTCTGAAAAACAACTAATTTTCGCGCCTCTCTCCGCACGCGATTCATTTCTTTTACTTATTTATAATGTCGAATCAAAACGATAAATCGTTTTTAATTTTTTTAATTTTGGTCACGTAATTTTCGTCAACTTTAGGTACTAAGGTACAACAAGATGACCAGGAATGACAAGGAATATATACGGAACTTTACACTTACAATACTTGAAATAAACGAGCTTCATATTAAAAATGTAAGTATTCATTTTGTATGCTTACCTTAGGAAGCTCTTTCGAAGGCTTTTGGTGCATTCCTCCCATGTACACTACACTCGGGGGCACTGGCCGATTCGAGTCCCAAATAGGATGAGCATTAAGTAACATCAGATGCACGTTGCTCTCGAGCTCTGGTACGGTCGGTGTATCGGGACCAAAAAGCCTCTTCACCATTTTATTGTCCTCTTTTACGACTCTCGTATAAATATTTTCAATCAGGTAGGTATTATAGAGCTCCACCAGTTTCTCCCAAAGTGACAAATTATAAATTCTCTGCCTCAAACATGAGGGATACTGCAGGTGGGGGCGCATGGGCGCTCCCATATAATCATAATTTCTATTCACGCCGAGAAAGGAACTAACACTAATAGCTGGTGCTTTCAACACATGAGATAGAGAAACTGTTGGCCTTACACAGGCTTCTGTTAAGATCACGTCGAATTTGGTTCTGTTGTTGATAATTTCTTGGACTTGTTCTGACATCACCTGGACCTCGAAGATCTTGGAAAGCAGTCGAACCATTATATCCATCTGTATGATTAAATCATCGCTCTTTCCTGATGTGGCGGTGCTTGTTAGGACTCCGTCTCGCCATATCTTATATGATACGTCGTGGACGTCTATTTCTGTGAGATTTTCTGGAGCCTGTCCCTTAGGGAATGCTGGGTCAGTCGTGATGACGACCACTTCGTGGCCGCGTTTGACAAGCTCTTGAGTCAGGGGACGGAACGGCACTTGGTGGCTTATGGAAGGTGTTGGGATTGCTACCAAAATTCTTCCAGCATCACAAAAGTTTAATGCAATAGATGTAATTAAAATATAAATTGGAAACATCTTTAATTCGTGCGCACAGCGGTCAAGTGCCTCTAATATTCTGCCATGATATTATGGATGTATAGTATATATATATAAGATAAATGCTAGGACTCTGTTATCGTATGCCATGACTCAGCACGTGATGTTACAATTTGTAATCAGGATGATGAGAAGCATTATTCTCTATCTGAAGAATAATTCTAGACAATTAACAAGGAGATAACACGTGTAGGTATTGTGTTGATTTGTGCAATACTTATTTGTTTGGTAAGGTTTGTTATGAATTAATTATTATTGATTAATGAATCCTTAAGGCAACCTGCATACGTCCGTAGAAGAAATTTGATGGCGTATGTGAATCTACCAACCCGCACTGGGCCAGCGTGGTGGATATGGCCCAATCACCCTGGCCTTCGTGGGTAGACCTACGTCCTGCAGTGGACTATTAAAAAGGCTGGTACAGTACAGATTAATAAATAAATATTAATAATTAGTATTTAACTGAGAGATTTAATGGCCTCCCTTGTTTCTATAGTTTTTGACGATAAGCTATGAAGAAAATATTTCAAATTGCACGTGAGAATAGCAAGGTATTGGATTTACCTACTTACCTATCTCAAATGTTCATGACGTGATGACCCTTCTAGACAGATTAAAGAATACTAGCTTGACCCGCGGCTTCGCCCGCGTTGTTTTAGTACCTAATCGCTAAAAAATATAATAACGAGCGGTTAGGTCGGCGTTGTCTAGTAGGTACTTTCAGTAATATAGTTGTACTCTATTCCTAGACGCCTATAGTCTATATCTTAGTGAGTCTTGTGGGCTGTTTTCAAACAAAATTTCATCCAATTCTGTTCAGTCTTTTTTGACAATTATTTCAATTCTCGATTCCCTAAAACCACTTATACTTACAGTTTTCCGAACCTAATAAATGTGTTGTTGTCTACTCTTGTGCCAAATTGCCTTTGAATCCGTCCATTTGTTTCGTCAAAACAAACTTTTATTTCTTATTTTTTTAATACAAAGTTAAGTTTGTGAATACAAAAGATTTTTTTTTGATTTAATTATTTATAAGTAACATCAAAACTTAAATCTGAAATAAATTACTTTTTATGAGGTATATTAAATTTACATTATAAGTTTATTAATAGTAGATTGGGGAAAAAGTTTCTTCGCATTTTTTTAAGAAAATCAAAACTTTTTTTTTTAATATAGTTTACTTATTTACATTTAACTAAAGTTTGTAAGTACCATTTTGTTCGATAACTTTTTGCCATCATGTAGATAGGGACATGATCCCATTGCTATAGAAATTTTAGGACTTCTGATCAAAATACCGCGACAAGTGGTTTTGGCAGTCCTCTCGTGATGTTAACCTGACACTACCTAAATAATTCTGAAGAGACCGAAATAGGTGGAAATCTGAGGGTGCAAGGACTATACGGCAGATTCATTAACACCTTTGCTTCTCAATGGTAAAGCTACTCACAAACTCCCCAAAACTCATAAACCACTGAATAATTCTGATGGTTCTGACGACATCAGCAAGCCTTTTACGATGGCTGACATAATTATGACAGTAAAAAGTCTAAAGAATGGAAAAGCTGCTGGCGTAGATGACCTCACAGTGGAACAGATAAAACACCTGGGCCCTGTTGCAATCTCCTGGCTTCTTGCAATGTTTAATTCCTGCCTCCGTAACACGAAGATCCCTAAAGCTTGGAGAAAATCCAAAGTTGTAGCATTATTAAAACCAGGAAAATCGTCAGAAGATCCCAAAAACTACAGGCCAATTTCACTCCTCTGTCGCACCTACAAGTTATTTGAAAGGCTACTCCTAAACCGATTGATTCCAATTATCGAGCCCAAACTAATTCCAGAACAGGCAGGGTTCAGACCTGGGAAGTCATGCACGGGGCAAATTCTTAACCTCACTCAACATATTGAAAACGGCTTTCAGGAGAAACTCATCACCGGTGTAGTTCTAGTAGATCTGTCTGCAGCCTACGACACCGTTAATATAAAACTACTACTCAGCAAACTTTCTCTTATGACAGACGATAAAGGTTTCATAGCTATCTTAGGCGAAATGCTTCGCAACCGTCGTTTCCAAGTGACTTTAAACGCAGAAAAGAGTAGGTGGCGCTCTCAGAAGAATGGTCTGCCACAAGGTAGCGTCCTGGCACCCATCTTGTTTAATATCTACACTAATGACCAACCACTCCCTCTCCACACTAACAGATTCCTCTATGCCGATGACTTAGCTCTCACTGCCCAATCTGATAGTTTTGAGCAAGTTGAAAAAACCCTATCACATGCGCTCAAAGATCTTGGGACTTTCTACGACGAGAACGGTCTAAGGCCAAATCCCTCAAAAACACAGTCTTGTGTCTTCCATCTCAATAATCGTCAAGCCAACCGGACATTAAATATTAAATGGCGAGACACTACTATCCAACACACTAACCACCCTACATATCTGGGAGTGACACTAGACAGGTCACTTACATACAAAAACCACTGTCAGAAAACCAAACTCAAGGTTAGTGCCCGTAACAATCTGCTCTCTCGCCTTACAACCACAACCTGGGGCGCTTCCCCACATGTGCTCCGGACTTCAGGACTGGCGCTCTGCTTTTCGGCTGGAGAATATGCATGCCCAGTATGGCATCGCTCTGCCCATGCCAAGCAAGTAGACGTCGCTTTCAATGACACGTGCCGGAAAATAACAGGCTGCCTCAAGCCCACTCCACTTAATATGCTTTACCCACTAGCAGGCATAGCTCCACCATCCACCCGTAGACACATAGCTTGTGCTTCAGAAAAACAAAAACAGGAGTCTGATACTAGGCACCTCATGTTCGGATCAAACCCACCACACATCCGCCTCAAGAGCCGAAATAGTTTCCTCACAGGAACTACTTCACTGGATCAGCACCCCCGCGAAGCTCGCCTTAAATTATGGAAAAACACGCTCCCTACACCAGCCGATTACGTGGTGCCCTCCGAAGAACTCCCAGCTGGCGGTAACTCCCCGTGGCCCACGTGGAAGTCGCTAAAGGTCGACTCCGGACCCAAGTGGGCCGCTGTAAGGAAAATCTGGTGAAATGGGGATTCGCAGGAAGCGCACATTGCCAGTGCGGTGCTCCGATACAAAATATGCAACATCTTCTCTCATGCCCTAACTGCCCAAATACCTGCACACTTCAGGATCTTTACGATGCCTCCCCTCGCGGAGTGGCAGTGGCAAGGCACTGGGAAAAGACCTTATAAATTCTCAATTTAATATTATTTGGATCATCGACACGAAGAAGAAGAAGAAGATTAACACCTTCCAGCCAAACTCTCTTAATGTTTGCTGAGTGGCTAAAGATGTGTGAGGTCTAGCGTTATCATGATAAAAAACCACACCCCTTCTTTTGATTAATTCCGGCCGCTTTCTCTCAACTTCTATAGAGTTCAGAATCGATGGTCATGTTGGTTTTGTAGTAAAATTTTAAAATGTATCGAATTTCTTCATTATTATAGATTCACTCATCTTGACAATACGAAAAACAAATGAAAATCACACATTTTCCTAATTTGAATTTGGAATTATGTTCTTAAAAAATTAAACTTTCAATTGGTATACCAGCCAGATACAAATAGTATAGCCAAGTTCATACGTATACTATAATGCGAAAATACTTTTTACCCAACCTAATATGATAAATAAAAAAGTAGTTTTTGTCAAATCAACAATAATGTACAATATATACATGGATGTTACACGGTGGAAGTTGATGGTGCCATTTTTTGCGAAAAAATAATGATTTTTTTTAGATTACCATCTTGCTTTTGTAATCTACCTATCATAGAGATTATTGTATTATTTAGGTAATTGATTGTGAAATATTATGAAATCCTAGGAAATCTGTGAAAAATATTGACGTATATATAAGGACGTGAAACTACCTATAAAATACAACTTATATGCTGAGGAGCTAAATGGGGCTGCCGTTAGAGTTTGTGCAGAAAAGAAGCGTCGTAGGTGAGGTCACCCGTACGCCATTTCACTAATTTTATTACGTTTATAGTCTTTTTCGGAAATTTATACCCTCTAGTTCCAGTAAGAAGGTTCAAATCTCTGATCATTTTACCTTCCTACTTTTTATCTTTTTGAATTTGGTCACCCGAGATAGCTCAATGCTAATTTGTGAAACCCTTCGAAATTACGTGCCTTCGTGCATCATGGTGTATATGTGCATCTTTTTACAACACCTTATAAATTTCATATTTAAAATGGGACAAAGTGATGCATATCTCTTGCTATTTTAGTACGGTTTCTATTACTTCAGTTCTAATTGTATGGTCGGTACCTTGGCTGCTGATTAAAATCTTATTGTTAGTTCACCGTAACGTCTCGACGCGGATAACGCCGACGACGACGGTTCTCTTTTTGCTCGTAATCTACTAGGTTAAGATCATGGCACAGAGATACCAGAGTGATAATGTGGTCAACCGCGAGTAAATCTGAAAGAGATGCTTCGATCTAATATTGGCACGAGTTAGAAAGAGACTTGTAAAATATCTCGATTCTGTGGTTTTTATGGGGTTTTCAGACAGATAACGCTAATACATATTTGACAGATTTGACAGTAGCTTAGGAAGATTTTCCATTTGTTGAGAATTGCCTCAAGTGATAACGGCATTATCAATCTGTTTTCAATAGATAAAATGTAGATCATGGTAAGATAATTATTTACAGATAACTGTGTCAGATAAAAAATGTCTACGTATATGGCTATGGAATTTGATGTTAAGGTAACCGTTGTCTTTGGTCAAGAACAAGTGAAACCTTATAGAGATGCCACACGGCTGCGCCGTCGTTCAACGTCGTTCTACATAGAAATCTGCACACGATGCGTTGAAATAACGGATGGTGACGCAACGCACGCACATCAAGCTAGACGAGATGGGGAAGGACCGTCGGAGACGCCCAGTGTTGCTGTTCTAGCTACTTAGTCACTAGATCTAGAGGATTCTATGAATAGCTAGTGGGAAAAATGGTTTTAGCGACAAAGGACAATACTGATTCTACACCAACGCTCCGACAACGAATCCGTCACAGCGCCCGTGTGGCATTCATTGCGTTACGACGACGCAGCGCAGCCACAACGCCCGTGTGGCATCTCTCTAAATCTGTGAAAAATGGCGGTACTGTCAATTTTGACTAGATAAACAAAATGACATGGCTTAAACTTCAAATAATGTGCAAACAGCAAACAGCGGTAGGTAAACTTCGGTTTAGACAATAGTACAATGAAATTCTAAATTTTATTCTCTGTCGTGATCATGTAAATTAGTACCATAGTATCAGATAATGGCCCACAGTAACCCACCGCCCGACAGTCAAAGAACCAGCATGATCATTCCAGTGTCCAAACAAACATATTTCAATACCAACTGGGTACCGAAAGAAAGCCCTCTGTGCCCGTACGATATGCTCTATCACCCCCCAGATTATAACCCCAAATCACCTAGATCTGACAGACAAGAGATTCAGATTATAAGGAAAAATATCTGGGATCAGGTACGATTAGCTAGTAGGTAAAGCTATCCATAATCCGTACTAGAGCCCTTTCACATACCTACATAATATATAGGCGTTTTTGTCGCGCGACTGTAGCGCGACTTGTATCCATACTCAGAGAAAATAAAAAAATCAAGAGAGAATGTTGTGAACAAACAAGAGAGGCCGACCAAAACTACGCCTCGCCGTGTAAAAGACAATTACATACACTTCAACGTACAAGGAAACTACGCCTTGGCTTGTCAGTCGAACTATGGCGGCGCAGCAGTGACGCACTCACACATGTATAAAAAACCGGCTTCACTTGACTGTTCAACGACGTTCCCTCTTGATTTTTTTATTTGCTCTGAGTATCCATACATAGTCGTATTTAAGTAGCGCAGCCGCTCGACGGACAAAAGCGCTCCGAGCTAGCGGTGGCAGATACGCCACGAGCAACAGTAACAATGTGTCTCCGTTGGAATCCTTATTGGAAATGAGCTAGTGACCTCAAATTCAACGCGCATTTGCGCTGCAGACGCTCGTGCGATTGGGAAGGGCGGCTATAGCTAGCAACGGTGGCGTTGTCGCGACTTAGCCGCGCTACAGCCGTTGTAATGTGAAAGCACTCTTAAACTCTGTGCTACGAAATCATCAATGTTATACTGGGTATCTGAAGAAAATCACCTACCACTACGATATCGTCACTGTATCACCTCTGAATTACAACTCTTACGTCACTCGAATCTGGTAGACAAGAGGTTCAGATTATATTATAAGACAGAATACTGGGATTAGTAGAATAGCTCATTTTACCTGTATCTCTAAGGGTACTCATTTTATTTTAATTTACCTGTATCTCTAAGGTTGGGTTGCACCCAATTACTTTAACGATAACCAAACCCTAACCAGTCGTAAAATCTCTGATTACGTCAAAAATACTTGACATAACCCGAGCTTTTACGACTGACTTAGTAAGGGTTTGGTTATCATAAATTAATTTGGTGCAACTCACCCTAAGGGTATTCACCATACTCGCAGTCATCATAGGCTAGGTAACTAACAAAATTTAATTAGTCCGTCAGATATAGATTATATTTTATATTGCCAAAAAATATTAGACACGTTATTTTTCTTTTGTCAAACAAAAATCGATGAAGATATTTAGCCTGGTAAAGTTCCACGTAACGTGACGAGTAGACTACAAAAGTAGATGCCTACCTGTATGCTGAGAGTGAGTTTTGTTGTAAACATGACGCGCTCGCCGCGAGCGCGTAAGCATGTAGGTAATTTGTATGAAGAAATGTACAGCGCCACTAGCGGCGCGTTTTTGATACACTGTGCGAGAGCAAGTTCATACAAATTACATGCTTACGCGCGCTTGGCGAGCGCGTCATGTTTAAGACAAACTTAGTCTACTCGTCACGTTACGTAGAACTTTACCGGGCTATATATCTTCATCGATTTTTGTATGTAGCCGTTTCACAGAGAAGTGACGTCACTAGCCCCAAAGTTAGGGAACTTTGACAAGATTTATCTTTGTCATTTATTGTTTGATTGATAAAAGAAAAATGTATGTATGTTATCATCTTAAGCTTAGAGATGCAGATACTAATTTGTGTCCAATATTTTTTTTTATAATATAACAGACTATTACTATATAGGTAATGATTTTTTTTACCCAGTCATTAGTTTATAATATAACAGACTATTACAATAATGGTTTTTTTTTACCCAGCCTATTATTATCGTGGTATGTACGATAGTAGGTATCTCATGCTAGAAAGCACAAGATTACAACCCTAAGTCACCCAGATCCGATAGGCCGGAGATTCAGATAAAAGGATGACTAGGTATTTGAGATCAGATATAATAGAATCATTCTATTAAATCTGCAAAATAATAAGATCATGTCTCAGTATTACGACGAACCTCAACTGATGACTGTTTGAGATCTTTATGATTTTGCGGTGTCATGGTTGTTATAACCCACTATAACATTCATAGCGTTCCGTATAATTTTATCTACCTAGTATGGTTATAGGTAACAAAACATCAGTGTGTCTGTAACAGCCATTGGAAATTTACGATTTTTATTTTTGTTCAGGAGTACCACAAAGGCATATCATCAACGGCTCACTTCATGCACGGCAGACCAAAATGGAAGCCTGTCGATTTACCCACCAAACAATACGTCAGAGCTCAAGGTAGCGCAAAACTTATAATTTTAAATATATATTCATACAAATGATACAAATCAAAAATCAATGTTGGTCGTCGGCCTACCACATCACTGTAGACATCAAATCCAATGAGACCGGTTAGAAACGGCTTGCTTCCAGCGTGTTCTTGCGCCTAGCCGCCGTATTTTGCGAACTGTAGGTGCTGTAGTACTAGGTACCTACTCGGCTGGGCAGCGTTCGGAAAATTGCGTATTGTCTTCTCGTCCGACATACCTCAGTGCCTCAAGTCGAAAGTTTTCGACCAGTGTGTGTTGCCAGTTATGACTTATGGCATAGAAACGTGGCCTTATTAGTAAGCTCCAAGTAGCCCAACGCGCTATGGAAAGGGCTATGCTCGGAGTCTCTCTGCGAGATCGAATCAGACATGAGGAGATCCGTAGACGAACTAAAGTTACCGACATATCCCAACGGATTCGCAAGTTGAAATGGCAATGGGCAGGGCACATAGCGCAGAGGGCTGATGACCGATTGGGCCGAAAAGTTCCCGAGTGTAGACCACGTACCGGCAAGCGCAGCGTAGGACGTCCACCCACAAGGTGGACTGATGACCTCATTAAGACCGCAGGATCGCGCTGGATGCAAGCCGCTTCCAACCGGTCTTATTGGAGATCCATAGGGGAGGCCTATGTCCAGCGGTGGACGTCCTTCGGCTGATGGATGGATGGATGGAGGTACTGTAGAGTATGTGCAAAAAAACCGTCGTGGCGTCACGGTGAACTAACATTTAGATATTATTCAGCAGCTAAGGTACCGGACTTGGTAGACGAGAGTGCTGATGAAAACCAAATTGGTGTCTGCCGAGTATCAAGCACTTAGTCGTACTAGTACTAGCAATGACAGAGCAGTGTTATCAACGTAACGTAACGAAATTAATAAAATGGCACATGGGCGAACCTACACCTTCTCTTTATGCACTAACTCTACCGTCCACTGCAGTGCAGGACGTACACATATCCACGAAGATTGATTGGGCCATATTCGCCACGCTTGCCCAGTGCGGGTTGGTGAATTCACATACACCATCGAATTTCGTCTACGGACTTATGCAGGTCCCCACGATGTTTTCCTTCAATGCCAGTGGTGTGAAATTCAAAACATAAATCCATAAAAAACTCTTTGATACAGGACCGGGATTTGAACCCACGACCTTGCGATTGCAAGGATTGTGTCACTACCACGGCTTATCAATATCTCTTTTTTCATTCATCGTTATGTTTTATCAACATTTTATCCGGATGCTAATTGACTACCTATACTCTATATTTAACTGATCTCTGCGACAGTGACATTGACATAGAAGATGACAATTTTAGAGTTGAGATAGTGGTGGAAAAAATTGATCTTCGAACAATGTTGTAATGAAATCGAATGATTGATTGAAGGTGAGAAATTGGATTTTATTTTCTTACCATTATATAAGATCAAGTATGTACACATGTAAATAATGTTATGATATTAATTAAATACTCATAATAATGTAACGATAGTATTTATCGACGTTTTTCACTATTATCGATGCTAATGTAACATATAATTGGGTTTAGTTTAATTACACATGTAAAAAATGTTATGATATTAAAATATACAATAAAATTAATTAAAAAATAAGTTTTATTCAAAATTAGTTAGTATAAACTATCGATATTTTAAATAAAACTCTATCTAAAACTCTGTGGTCACGATCATTCGTCGCCCATCACTAATCGGCATGCCCATAAAGTATGACATTGACAGGTACTGTCTGTACTATTAAGAAATTCAGGACTTCATAGGCGTGATTTTTCTGACAGCTGTCGCAGAGATCAAGTTAAATTTTATAGAGTATAGTATATGGGTTTAATTTAATTACACATGTTAAAAATGTTATGATATTAAAATATACAATAAAATTAATTAAAAAATAAGTTTTATTCAAAATTAGTTAGTATAAACTATCGATATTTTAAATAAAACTCTATCTAAAATTCTGTGGTCACGATCATTCGTCGCCCATCACTAATCGGCATGCCCATAAAGTATGACATTGACAGGTACTGTCTGTACTATTAAGAAATTCAGGACTTTATAGGCGTGATTTTTCTGACAGCTGTCGCACAGATCAAGTTAAATTTTATAGAGTATAGTATATAGGCATTTAAATAATGCCTGTATATAGGCATTTAGAAAATGATAGTAAATAAGTAAACTCATTTTACAAAACAAAGCTAATAATATTTAGGAACAGTCACGCGGTGTCATGACCTAACCTCATACATTTTTATGTCTTTTTTCCGTTGTTTCAGTGAAAAGTGAAAACCCACACATGCGGATTTACAACATTCTCGAATGGGCAGTTCTTCTCAGCGACGACAAGAATCTCTGCAATAAATAATAGTATTGATATAATTTTACGAAAAACTCTAGAAAAGAAATTTATTTTTTATAAACTCGATTAAATTTATATTGCCAATGCTCTAGGATATTTTTTTATTCGAAGATCTTTAATTTTTTGTCACTTTATAGGTTTTGAACTGTCATTATTATTGTCTGTAACGTATTGAAAGTCTCTTTTACAAGCTTATATTTAACTTGCAATGTATGTAGGTATGTAAATAATATGCTTTTTCGGGTGGAACCTTGCAACGCAATTTTGAAGCAGGTATTGAAGCTATCTGCTATTTATCACGTACCTAAATCTCGCGAAAAGATTTTATACATTAAATTGTGTAAAATCCAAAATTTATGGGTTGAATAATGTTTATATTCTGCTTTTTTGGACTATTTAATAAATTAAATAGTACATTTAAAAATAAAAGCTTGTTTTTAAAAAGATTTTCTAAACTTTATATATTGTCTGTTGAAGAATGATGTGAGTGTTTTCCTTAAAGAAAACTATAACTTAAGTTATTTGGTAGAATTTTCAGTATGTATATTGCAGCGCCTACAGAAATCCATTAGCTTTGTTCGCTGCTTTTGGCTTGAAGTAAATTGAGTCGTTTCTGTAAGTTCTACTATTAGTTCTACTAGTAGAACTACCAGGAAAAAACTGTCTCAGTAGTCCTGCCGTAGAACTACTGGGACAAAATTTTCCTGGTAGTTCTACTGTAGAACATTTCGCTTTCAGGGCTCATAAGGTCGAATTTGTTAAAATCTTAAATTTTCATTCCGTTAAATATAACTTACCGTTTTATCAGGACATAACATTTTTAAGTTTGAGAAACTTAATTGAACCTTTTGTTACCGAGATAAATCACTTTGAATTTGCCATCTGTCATCCGAAATGTAGATCTCATCGAGCTCTATTACATTTGTGAAGACACTAACGGCCTGCATTCGAGTATTAGCGAGATAAATTACTTTGAAGTTTGACAGCTGTCATATGAAATGTAGGTTTTGTCGAGCTCTATCACTTTTGTGAAGACAGCAATGGTCTACAGTCGATAATTACCGAGATAAATCACTTTGAATTTTGACAGCTGTCATTTGAAATGTAGATCTCATTGAGCTCTATTACTTTTGTGAAAACACCAACGGCCTGCAATAGATTATTACTGAGATAAATCAGTTTGAAGTTTGACAGCTGTCATCCGAAATGTAGCTCTCGTCAAGCTCTAACACTTTTGTTAAGACACCAACGGTCTGCAATCGATGATTACCGAGATAAATCAATTTGAAGTTTGACAGCTGTCATCTGAAATGTAGATCTCGTCGAACTCTATCACTTTTGTTAAGGCGGCAATGGTCTACAATCGATAAATACCGAGATAAATCACTTTGAAGTTTGACAGCTGTCAGTTAGACAACTGTTACTGTGACACGCAATTTTAGTACGAATTCCAGAATATGACAGCTGTCACTTTGACATCTGTAAATGACATCTGCCATTAAGTTTTTCAAACTAAAAAATTAAGTCTTGAAACCGTAAGTTTTTTCAACGGAATGAAAATTCAAGATTTTAGCAAATTCGACCTTATTAGCCCTGAATGCGAAATGTAGAACTACCGGGAAAATTTCTTCCCGGCAGTCCTACCATAGAACAACCGGAAAAATTTTGTCCCGGTAGTTCTACTAGTAGAACTAATAGTAGAACTTACAGGTTCGACCCAAGTCAATTGTGTAAAGTTGATTACGTATAACAGTTTTTTTTAAATATTATTCGAAAGAAAATTTATCAGAACATACTTAGCCTATATCACAAATAATGTAGCTTTCTAATGCGAGAAAAAAATCTTTATTAGAAATGTTTTCATTTGCTACGCGCTATCCCGGAGCTTATGTACCTACCATATTTTGCTACAATTCAAAAGAATACATCAGCCGGCAGCTTAGCGTTGAGTGCGGGCGGGCGCGGGTGGAGTTGGTACGCAGCACACACACAAATACTATTGCATCACACCACACATAGAAGCTCCCTGTTTTGGGCGCATTGCGACAGCAATAGTTTAGTCTAAATACCTACTTCTCAAATTCCTTGACACTCGGCTACCGTCTTAAACAAAGATAAGACAAGAGATTCTTTCCAGGCCTTAGGAAAAGCTCCAGAACTCAACGATTTATTGATAATTACAGAAAGACGCAGTGCTAGTGCACTGGCACATCTAACAGCGAAAATTGGCGGAATCCCATCCGAACCCGCTCCTTCAGTTTCATCAAGTCTTTTTAAAACCCTATAAACTTGAGTTGATGTGACTGATGTGGACATTAGAGTGTTAGAGATAGTAAGTTCATGAGACTCACTTGGAACAGGCAAACAGTCTGTGTTGTAGCCCGAAGAAAGTTGTTTGGCAAAGAGTCCACATAGGTCAGGACCACCACACGCAACCTCATCTACCGAAGACATCTGTGCTGGATAGTTAGGATTGCCCCTCTTTTGTTTTATATAAGACCATAGAAGTTTAGGATTGGACTTTAAAGAAGATTCCAAACGATATTTTTTATAATCTTAATTACGTTTAGATGCACAGCGCTCTCTCAACAAGTCAACATTTCAAATGTAAGCTTATCCTAGGGTTAGCATAGTTACGATATTTCAGTCTGTACTTATGCTTTTCTCTGAGAATATTAATCAAACTGGTTGAGAACCAAACAGGATATTTACTTATATCTCGAGGGCGATGTCTCATAAAAAACAGATAATATATTCACTAATTTATACACTTCAGTTGTGGGGTATCAAAAAAGAAGGTACCTACTGCATGACTTTAAGCACTGCTCGCTGTGCTCGCTTTACTCTAATCATATACACTTTTGCAGCACCACACACACACACAGTATTCGATGATGCACTGGCAGAGCGCTATATACATTTGGATTTGCGAGGATATATTAAATACTACTTAGGCCGTGGTGAACAGTAGAAAAAAAACCCAAAATACAATTTAGCTTTTTTTTAATTTAGCACCAGTCAACACATATCTTCTTACTAAACCTGCTACGTAATACAAAGCTAAGCTTGGGGCTGCTACAGCGGTTACGAGGAGCAAAGCTAAGGTTGCCATGAGTTGCACGTCGAGATATTCCGCCCAGGACATGTTGGCGACCCTGGCTCGCAAGTGGGGGGCTCCTCCGTGCCGGATCACGTGCTCGATCCACCAGACGGCGCGGTCCAGGGGACGCTCCGGCTGATCGCGCATTATCTCCCGAAGTCTCACTATGTTCTTACGGAAGCTGTGAAATTGTGAGGTTTATTAGAATGGCAAGGTACTGTTAAATGTCTAAATTTTTGTATAAACCTGCTCTGTAAGAAAGATCTTCATGTTCCTAAAAAGTTTCATTACATATCATCATTTATGTCACTGGCATAAATGATGATATGTAATTGTTGTCCAAATGACGACCTACTCCACTACAAGTGCTGTTTTACACGTTTGTTGCCCGTAGCAGTTTGTACAGGATCTTTTTTTTTTTTTTTTTTATTTCAAATAGGTTTGCGTTTGACGATTCCTTCCTCAATGAATTGTTGTCGGAAATACAGCATGTCGCTATTGATTTGGTCAAAAACAAAAACTTTTTGCATGGACAGAGCTCATGCAACCTTGCGTGCTTCTTCCGTGAATACTCCACGCCACATCAAAACCCACTAAAAATCCAAAAGTACTATTGAACTTTACTACAAAGACAGAACACCCACTATTGAAATTAAATAAACAAAACACCTTACAGATAATTATTCGAGCACGTATCTCTATTTTACACTGACCTGTCATCACTTAGAATGGTGTTGATGCCATTTAGGAAAGCTTCTTCCGTCAGCGACTCGATGTCTAGCCTGAGGCCAATCTTGTGGTACACATATTGCTCTACGTTGAACCACTGGTCCCCTAACATAGGCATGCCTATGAGAGGCACACCGGCGGTAATAGCCTCATCGGTGGACTGCAGACCTCCTTGCGTAATGAACAGCTTTACTTTTGGATGCTCTGTAAAAATTATAAAGATACAGATACGTGTATTTGCATTTAACATGAGTACAAAAATGCGATTGATGGTCGAGTTACAATCATATAAAATGGAACTTCAGAACTGCATCACAGGTTGTGACTGAGTGCGAACAGAAGCAAGCAAGCACATAATATCGATGCCGTAGAAGCGAAAGTGAACAACTAACAAAATCATTCTTGCAAGAAAAAGCCATTATAGTGATTTTTTTTCATAATATCTGCAGTAATTATTTAACTACGAATAATTTTACCGTCAGAGTTTTTAAATGTTATGCATAAGTTCAATGGGCATCTTTTGAGTTTATTGTACATCCTCTAAGTTATCAGAAAAAAATACGAAAAATCTGGAAAGTTAACTATTTTTGCTTCTTTTAGATTTTCCACCCAAACTGTCGTTATCTACTTTATTATGTTAGTTGTTCAGTTTCGTTTGTTAATTGAATGGATTACTGGTCGAAAATCTACAAGTTAAGTACCATTATCTAATTATTGGTCTGCATTATTACTTTCTTGTCATGTAGTCGCTGATTGAAGTTTTTTACCATCAAGTCAACCAATAGACACTCTCTCGACAGCTAAACATATGAGAAAAAATTACACCGATTAGCAATTATCAGATGAGACCCCTCTCACTCTCCCACCACAGCTGGTCACTGCGGGAGAGTTTGACCAAAACCCTCTAGAGCACAGTAAAAATCACACCACCAAACAAAGCAACAAATGGCTCATAGGAACCTACAACGTTAGATCATTAGCTACTCCAGAAAGACTACTTGAGCTAAGCTATTTCATTTCATTTCATTTCATTTATTCATGCTTCCATACAGTACAGGATGTTAATAACAAAGTTAAGGTACAAAGTTCAGTATGGACCCTGTCGGGCACTGCATATTCGAGTGAGAGTGGTCACTTATGTCAATAATAATTTGGTAAAAAAAAAAAAACATTAAATTTAACATGACTATAAATTATATAAAATCTACTACTACTCACTTTCGACTCAAAAACTCAACAATTCCGGATTAATTAAAATTAATAAATAACATTACACTACCTTAAACGAAAACACAAAACACATCCAATAAATAATAAAATTAAAATTTGCATGTCCATAGAAAAGAATCAATAAAATAATGCAAATGTCAATATTAAATATAAAATGTCAAAGATAATATTAGGATAATTTTACACAATAATAATTATAATTTATCAGTCAAAAATTCGTCTATTGTATAATATGCTTTACAGATTAGGAATTGTTTCAATTTTTTAATAAATGGTATGTCATTCTCATTTTTCAATTCCGGTAGCAGTTTGTTATAAATATTGACTGACATAGTTAATGTAGCAGATGAGTGCATCTGCAGTCGGGACGTAGGTAACAACAACCGGTTTCCGTATCGCAGTGCACAATTGATACCAATAGCTCGCCGTGTTCTATATAAATGAGAATTGTTACGAACAAATTTACAGATCTCTAAAATGTATAAGGATGCCATTGTTAAAACGTTATATTTTTTAAAATAGGGCTTACAACTATCAGTCTGGTCTATGTTGGCTAGTATGCGTATAAACTTTTTTTGGACAATAAACAGGTCACTCGCAGCGCTGCTATTGCCCCATAGTATGATCCCGTAGCTCAGTCTGGAATGCACGTTTGCATTAGAAAATATAAAATATGATATTATTGGTATCTGTGAAGTTAAAAGGCAGAGGTATGCCATTGAAGAAATGAAGGGCTTCATAATGTTCCATACAGGTGAAAAAAAAGGAAAAAATGGAGTTGGATTCATAGTTCAAAAGGAACATAAGAGCCTCATACATGCCTTCAAAGGAATCTCAGACAGAGTTGCAATTCTACAAATAAAAATTAACAATGATTTACTCTTTTTGAATTTATTCAATCAATCAATCATTTTATTTCAGATAAAAATCCATAAGTCAAAATACATAATAAGGTCAACTTGGGAAAGACCGTCTAGGGGGCAAGTTAAGTTTTAAAATATAAGTATAAGTTTTTTTGCCTTCTATAGCAACTCTTTTGCCAAATATAAGTTTTTTTTCCTTCTATAGCAACTCTATGAGGTTCATTACTCTGTCGGAATAACAATTGTCAAAATTTGATTTAATTTATTAACGATAATTGGCGCTACAAGTTATATGTTGGCTAAAAACGGACTCGAAAATTTTGTGAAGCTTTAAAAGAAACCTCGACGCGCGAGAGCTTCGAAAAAAAAAATTGTGGTGCGATTCAATCATTATTTTGGATTTTGATTATGGTGAGTATCTTTTTAAATATGCACTAAAGTAATTTACTGCACTGATTTCTCGAAAACTGCTTTAGATATTGAATTATACTGTTGTAACTTTTCCTAACTTAAAAAGTTAGTAGTGGGGAAGTCCGTCTAGACAACGTGGGGCGACTCCGGCATATGACGGTCTTGCCTCAAATCAGGTGTTAATAACATTTTCTGTTTAAACAGTTACTTGCTAGTGGCTTCGCTTGATTTACTAATGATTCATATTCATCAAATTATTTAGTCACCAATTAGTTATTAAGTAAAATAAGCCATTTTTTCATTTTACAGAAAAAACATCCAAAATGGTGAGGAATTATAAAAGAAAAACGGATACAGGTTCTTATACCAGAGAAACATTAAGAAAACCGTACGAGAAGTACAATTCAAAGCCCGTCAAAGATAGTCATGGTCTTATTCACTTTAGGGAAGTTTTTCAGAGATTATAACATTCATTAAACAATTATTGAGTAATATGTGCAAATTCGTTTATTAATTCGTTTGTTAGAGGTAATATGTCGTTAATCTTGTTTAACTAAGTACAACTAAGTTCCTAATTAGTACAATACGTTCATCTTATTTAATACTAAAGATTACGCAATATTGATTTATTGATTCTATTGCGTTAGTAAGCAGAAGATGTTTTTGTCACAAAATGTTTATTTGCTAACAATTTTTATTAGCTCTATTATGTAACAAAATGTTTTTAGATTTTCTTGTACCTAGGTTATTAGACGTAATAATTGCCTAGTTAGTAACAGAAACATTCTTGCCAGTGCTATCCGATTAAAATAATTTAATTCAGCAAATAAGAATTACTGCATGCCTTTGAATTACTTTTTAAATAAATAAATAAAATAAATGTTTTTAACTAATTTATAAACAAAAAGGTTTTTTTCATAACATTTTTATTTTACCCATGTGAAAAAAATGTTCGATAGCCCTGAACCCAAAGATATACCGGACTTGGCCCAATTATTTTTTTAACTAAATACAGACTAAATTTTAAGATAATACCAGTAGGTATAGTTTTTTTTTCACTAACACTTACTTGCACATGTCACTATCTGGTTTTTAATATGTTTAGTGTATATGTTATGTCGAAAATTGCCTCTAGACGGACTTGCCTCAATAACGAGGGAAGTTCGTCTACAAGATGGTTTTTTGAAATATCGCCCATATTTGGCAAATGTTTAATACGTGAGGACATTTAACTTTTTTATTATGTTTACAAAAAGCTACTTGTCATCTAGTGTGAACGCCGTTGTTCTAGAGATTCTATATTAGTCTGTGTTCTAGAGTAATTACAACTCTTTGTGGGATCAAATCAGAAATGAGGAGATCCGTAGATCCAAAGTACATAACCCAACGGATTGGCAAGTTGATATCGGAGTGAGCGGGGCACATAGCGCGGAAGACTGATGGGGTCGAAAATTTTCGAGTGGAAGCCACGTACCTACCGAAAAGCGCAGCGTAGGGCGTCCACTTACAAAGTGAACAGACGACCTCAGGATTGCGCTAGATTCAAGCCGCTTCCAACCGATCGTTACCGATTCAAACCGAATTCATCGATTCATACGAATGAGATCAGAATCTACGTATGTTCAGAAGTACGTCTGGTAACTGATGGATGGATGGATAGCTGAATAGATATAGAATCAACGCAGCCTAGGTATCAATAAGCCGCATAAACATCAAATTTATTTAATGAGATTTGTGGAAAATTGGACAATCGTATTTAAAAGTGTCATTCGCCAACGTTTTTTACTCAATTTGTTAAAATAATAAAAATATCATGAATATGATGAATAATCTATTTCGTTACCAAATTTTTTGTCCATACAAAATATTAGCGTTAAGGCAAAAGTGAAAAAACGCACATTAGTTAATAATGGTGAATTTAGGAAATTACTCATTAATTGGTCGGTTGTGCATTTCTTCCACACAATTTACACAGGTAAAAATAAATATTCATTTCTGTTAGAAATGTAATGTTTTTAAAATATTTTCGGAACGATAAGAGATATTTGCGTACCTACATAAGTTGGGGAGAAAATGATATCTTAAGATCAGGCCAATCGGCAGGCCTACATGCGAATCTGAACAGCCGCTTTTCGGCTTCGGAAAGTGTCAAAACAGAACTGGCTTATAAGTTATCAACCGTAACTAGAGCGTTTCTTACTCAGAACAATAACGTTTTTTTGACAACTTTTGCGAAGCAAAAGTGCGTAAGTAGAAGTATGGTATATAAAATGTTCCAGTTCTGTCGTCTCTCATAGCTGAATGCTGAGCCAGACTACTTCTTGAATACGGTTTCTCATTTCAGAAACTCGAAAAGGTATTCACTATTTTATTAATCATATTGTTATATTTAGAAACGCAAAACATAAATTACCTATACTGATAGAGTAAGCGAACATCACTCTATCTACATTATTTGTTCTGATTAGATAAATAAGAGCCAGACTGATCAGTTTTTCGCGTCACTTCAACTGGGAGCTCAATCAGTTAATGAAAAGGTGGAAATTGGTGGCTCCATATTTGAATACAGTGGAGCCATGATGTTTCTTCGATAACTTGAGTTATTTAAATTTTTCATGGGAAATTATCGGAACCGAAGTTGTTTGAAATTTGATTTTCTACAACTTTAATTCCCATCAACTTCTTCTAGGATCGATATTATTTTAATAAGCCAGTGGTGATATGTTGTTTCTTCTAAAACTGGTGTTATTTCAATTTTTCATGAGAAATTAACGAAACTAAAGTTGTTCGAAATTTAATTTCCTACAACTTTGATTCCTATCAACTTTTTCTAGGGTCGATATTTTTTTAGTAAGACAGTGGTGCCATTTTGTTTCTTCTATAACTTGCGTTATTTCAATATTTCATGAGAAATTGTCGGAATCAAAAATGTTTGAAATTAGATTTCCTACAACTTTGATTCCCATCAACATTTTCTAGGATCTATATTTTTTTTAATAAGACAGTGGTGCTATTTTGCTTCTTCCATAACTTGTGTTATTTCAATTTTTCATGAGAAAACTAAGACGGTGGTGCCATATTGTTTACAATGGCACTACTGTCATATTATTATGCGAAAAATATCAATCCTACAAAAGTTGATGAGAATTAAAGTTGTAGTAAATCAAATTCCAAACAACTTTGGTTCCAATATTTTTTTATGAAAAATTTAAATTACGTGAGTTACTGAATATTCAGTTAATCATCGAAGTGGTCCAAACATGCAAACCATTGCATATCCTATCGGCATTAAAACTACACTAGGACCCCGCTGCAATTATTTGATGAACTGATGCGATCATTTTGCGATGCCCAGCTTCTGGTAGTGGTTAATATATGGAACCACCAATTGCCACCTTTTAATTTACTGAATGAGCCTCATTTGGAGTGACGCGAAAAACTGATCAGTTGAACTGACCGTGTACCACCTTATCACAGACACGGAAAGTCACCGCCAGAGAGTAACAGGGTCACCGCCATGACTTGAAGTATTTCAATAGCACCTGTCAGTGAGCATATTAACACAATCGTGAGGCGCCAACTTTGCCATAAACAAAACAATGAGCTGCTGATGAATCTAAATATTGTCCGATTTCATTGATTTTTTTTTTCATGTAATCAGCAATCGTTAGGATTATACGTCTTAGTTTTTACAGTTTTTAAAATGACCTTAAAGTTATAAGCGTCTAAAAAGTCATATTTTTACGCGAAAATTTGTCTGAAAAGTATAGCTACATAAACTAAAAACTTCTGAAAAAATAAGACGTACGAGCGTGCAATATTTCTTACTCAATCGACACCACAAACATAACATTAAGTATGTTATAATTTAAGGGTTGAAAGAAGTTTTCTCGCAGAACGTAAATTTTATCAAAAATATACCGAAAATTTTCTCGACGTTCTACAGAAAACATGAAAACACTGGTCGATTCACAATCCTCATAAAAAGGCACTTGTCAATTAAATACTTTTTAATTAGCACTCTTTTAAACCGATTACTTGACAGATACAAGCCTTGTGCTTGTATCTGTCAAGTAATCGGTTCTATAGGCGTATTTTTTTTAATTAAGTGACATCTTTCACACGTTTTCAGACACCAAACTACGCAAAGCTTGTGTTATGGCTACCAGAGAATGATATACTACGTATACATATTTTTAAATACATACTTACATAGATAGTACCTACCTAAATAACATCCAGACACAAACACCAATGTTCATCACATAAATGCTTGCCCTGGGTGGGGAGCGAACCCACGCCTCTTTGATCCAGAAGTTAGGTGCACTAAAACTAGTATGTGATACTCTGACCCTTAAACTTTATCATAACCTATTAAGTCCCTCTGTTGCTTCGTGCAAGAGTAACAAACAATCCTATTAACCAACAAATACACTTTCTGATTTATAATACAAGATAAGTAAGCCCAAATGATACTTACTGAGCAGATCAGCCTGGGGCAGCCACTTAGATATCCGGATGTTCTGCGTCCTGCCAGGCAGCTCGTCCTGGTTCCACTTCCACAGCACGTCGTAAGGAAGCTTCGAGAGCACCCGGATCAGCACTTGGATCCTTTCTGGCGGCAAAGTAGCTGGATCCACGTTCGTCCCGAAACTGATGTAGATAACTCCGTGCTTTGAGGAGTCCAGATATGATTTTAGTTCCTGAAACATAATTACTACCATTAATTTTTAGATATACCTACAAGCAACTGTAATAAATAACTAGTTTTATATTATGTGAATGTGTTTGATCACTTATAGCATTATGATATATGTCAAATCATTTTTTTGCGAATATGTCCGCGCTTTACCAGCAACTCGCCTGTTGGTAAGCTATGTTTTGGTCGAAGATGAATCTCGCAGACTTAGAAGATACCTATTCACTCGGATCTAGAAAAGCTTTAGATTATATATCTTATAAAACAGGAAAGCTGGAAAACTGTTTTATTCCCTGACGGTACGAATCAGAAATGTTGAAATTGTTGAATCAACCCGCTTCGTACGGATCGAAGGAAAATCCACAGGATTTGTACCCCAAATTGTTGAGAAGGCTAGATCATTCAACAAACCAACCTACATCTTATTCGTTGATTTCTCAAAAACGTTTGACTCAGTAATAACGCCAATATTGTGGAAAACCCTTCTCGAAATGGGCGTACCTAAGCATCTCGTACACCTCCTAAGGCGCCTATATGAAGAAGGTAACGCATCGGTACGTAAAGATGACGTCCTATCTGGTAATTTTCATCCTAGTGCAGGGGTCCGTCAAAGGTGCATAATATCACCATAAATAAAAACCTCCTCATCCCGACATTTCGGCCGAGTTGCATCGACCGTGGTCACGGGTAGACTGACCGTCAGTAACACCGTATATAATAATGATTTTGCTTTTGTCTGTCCGGATGTTTTGATTTTTTCCTACATTCTATAAACAATTTTGAATTTACGTGCTGTATGTTTTGGATACGAATAATGTGTTGTAATGTAAGAAGTACTCGTACCGAGGGCATTATTACATTGACTTCCTCACGGCTAGGAACGTATACGGAACTTTAAACTTAAAATAACTAGTTTGATAGTAAAAATATTAGTATTCATTTTGGATTCTTACCTTAGGAAGCTCTTTTGAAGGCTTTTGGTGCATTCCTCCCATGTACACTATACCCGGAGGCACTGGTCTATTTGAGTCCCAAATAGGATGAACATTCAGTAACAGTAGATGCACGTTGTTCTCGAGCTCTGGTACGGTCGGTGTATCAGGACCAAAAAGCCTCTTAACCATTTTATTGTCCTCTTTTTCGACTCTCTCAAATATATCTTCAAACACATAGTGGTGATAGAGCTCCACCAGTTTCTCCCAAAGTGATATATTATAAATTTTCTGCCTCGAGAAGGAGGGATAGTGCAGCGGAGGCCGCATAGGTGCTCCCATAAAATCATAATTTCTAATCACGCCGAGATAGGAACTTACACTAATAGCGGGTGCTCTAAACACATGAGAGAGAGAAACTGTTGGCCTTACATTGGCTTCTGTTAAGATCACGTCGAATTTGGTTCTGTTGTTGATAATTTCTTGGACTTGTTTTGACATCACCTGGACCTCGAAGATCTTTGAAAGCAGTGGAGCCATTATATTTATTTGTAAGATTAAATCACCGCTCTTTCCTGATGTGGCGGCGCTTGTTAGGACTTCGTCTCTCCATAGTTTGTATGATACGTCGTGGACGTCTATTTCTGTGAGATTTTCTGGAGCCTCTCCTTTAGGGAATGCTGGATCGGTCGTGATGACGACCACTTCGTGGCCGCGTTTGACAAGCTCCTGAGTCAGGGGACGGAACGGCACTTGGTGGCTTATGGAAGGTGTTGGAATTGCTACTAAGATCCTCCCAGCATCACAAAAGCTGACTACTACAGATATAATTAAAATATACATTGGATACATTTTTAACTCGTGCACTCAATGGTCATGTGCCTTTAATATTCTGCCATGACAATATGGATGTCCAGTATATAAAGAAGTGCTAGACGCTGTTATCGTATGCCATTCTTGTCATGCATGACATGGCGCGTGATGTTACAATTTGTAATCAGGATGATGAAAAGCATTATTCTCAATCTGAAGAATCACTCAAGACAATTTGAAAAGAGTTCATATTAATTATATTATTAATTAATTTTTAACTGATATATTCAATGGTCTTCCTTGTTTTTCTCCTTCTAGTTTTTGACGACTAGACAGACTCGCTAAAGAAGCAGCTGATAATGCAGATTTATTCAATTGCTTTTCTAACTACACAGATTTAATACCATTTATAAAAAATATTGCTTTTGAAAACTGGTCTAAATATTTCGATAAAAGATCACTGACTATCTTTTTAAGTAAATTAGACATAGCCCAGCGGATTAGCAAATTAAAGTGGCAGTGGGCAGGGCACATTTCTCGAAGAACGGATGGCCGAAGTGGCCGTAAAGTTCTCGAATGGACCAAGGACCAGCAAGCGCAGCGTAGGACGTCCACCGACTGGGTGGACTAACGATATAATAAAAATCGCAGGAACACGATGGATGCAATTCAATGATGTATGATGTATGATTGGATTAAGAGATGTATGATTGGATTAAGAGATGAATGGATGATGATCAGTAAGAGATAAGAAGGTCTTAAGATTTAGTGTCTCTAGTGGCGTGGTTAGGCTTGAACTTGACGGATTTGTTGGTTTAACTTTGGAGCGGGGTGAAAGAGGTGGGAGCCCCGCATTCTATTTCGCTTAGGTTTTAATCTATAAATGTATAGATCTTAAAGATCTCAACATACCATACCTGTTTTCCTTCCAGAGGATGGTGGTAGCAGCGATGCAGTTTGGCGCAGCTCAGAGGAGCAGATAATATTATTCTCACTGCACTAATGTCATTAATCGGTATTTCTTTTAGCATAAAGTTTGCCACGAAGAGAGAAGAAGGACAGTCTGCGGATCGCCGATCGCTGTAGCTGTAAGGTGTAGCAGATAGCCGGAATCAAGCTAAGTTGCATGCTTTTATTTAACTCTTCTCTCTCAATTTCGTATTATCACATATATCGTCAAAATCTAACGTATTCAAATTTAATTAATTTCATTTCATTATGTGTTTTATGTGCTGAGTGAATGTATTTCTTTTATGTTATTCTGAGACTGCAACTTATTAAAATCGTATTGAACTTATTTAGATTTTGTTTTGTTCTCTTTATTTATGATAAAAAAAGAACTGGCAACATCTAATTCTTTATAGATCAACTTTAATGTTTTTAAGAATACTTTGAAGTCTCTGACAATCTGAATCTTAATTATTTTTAATTTTAATTTAATATTAGTATGATTTCCAATTAATTTTAATTTGTTGACTGACGCCAACTTTATTTGGACTACGCTTAAAGGATTTTTGTTGTTGTTTCTGTATTTGAATTTTGACTGCTTAGCTTTGTTTTCTTCAATATTTGATTTTTAAATTTTGACTGTAATTTATTTTCTCAATTAATGTAGGTAATGTAATAATTATTTTTTACAATGTTTTGCTCGATTTTAATGCATGTTGTCTTCACCTATAATTATTGTGACATTTAGCTCATATTTTTTATGTTTAATTATTTGACAATGTATTGATGTACACAATGTTGGTGAACTGAAATAAATAAATAAATAAATAAATAATAAATAGATTTATATAGGCTAGTGTTGAAATTATTTAGGTTCACTATTTATCCTAATTTTTATTCTTTAAACAACGTAAACTTTACACAACGTATTTGAGTCCATTTGAGTTAAATATTTTCTAGACGACCACATTATAAAACTAGACGATCACGTTTATTTTGGCCAAATAATAAATAAATAAATAGGAATAGGGTTACAGTCCTAGATCTGATATAAGGAAAATTCAGATTATAAAGAAAAATATCTGAGATCAGGTACGATTAGCTAGTATTAATAGCTCTATGCTCAATGTCCGCCGGCAGATTTTCGGCTTTAAAAATTAAATTAAATTTAACAAAAGTGTTATGGTAAAAACTGTTTTTTATTGAAAACTTATATCAAGCGTACGTTATTTTTTAAAAATAGCACCTTCCAAATGGTGACCATTTTGTCGCAACCACTCCTCAAGCCTGTACCGCATATCGGTAAAAACCCGCTGGCAGAGCCCTGTTGAAATTTTTTGGACTTCTTCCCGTATATCTCAATCACTCAATAACATCTAAACTTGATGCAATTAACTGGGAACGTGAATTTAATTGCAGAACATTAGAAGAAGCCGTGTCATTCTTTTATAATACTTTATATGATCTTAGGGCTAACTAACCACGTCCCTTCTAAAATAATTACCCCAACACAAAAATACCCTCCGTGGTTTAATAACCACCTGTTGTCATCCCGTCTATCTATGTATCCTGCCCATCTCCACTTTAGCTTGGCGAAGCGTGTGCCTACTTTTTCGACTTAAAAAGATGCTTAAAGAAAAACATATATACCGTCAAAAGTATAAAAACTATGGTAATTCTTCTGACTTACATTCATTTGTTAGATCGACTTAAATCACTAGAAAAAGATTTTTTTGATGAGTACATATCTAACTTAGAGATAAATATTGCTAAAAATTCCTAAGCTCTTTGGAACCACCTGTTAAAATAAAAAAAAAACAAAGTAATTCATTCACCACTATGTTAAAATAAAAAAAAAAACAAAGTAATTCATATCCTGCAGTGTTATGGTTAGGACTGCGCTCTTCGGGGTCGGGAGAGGGGATTTGTAGTTACAAAAACAATGAAAATATTCACTAATCAAGTTTAATTAGTGAATATTTTCATTCGACGTTCTTAGACAATAGCGGTAGTGATGACTCACCCGACGACTTCGTGAATAACGAGTCTGTCGCCGATATAGCGGACATTGAGTTTGATCGTGCTGAGATATGAAAGTTATTGGAATCTTTGGACCTAAACAAGACGGCAGGACCGGATGGTACTCCACCGCTATATATAGTTAGGTGTGCCAAATACTTATCTGCCCCCCTCATATTACTTTTTAGACGTTCATTGTCCGAGTAGTTACAGTACCGTTGGTTTGGAAATCGGCCTACATCACACCAGTACATAAGAAAGGTCCCAAGGATATGGTGGAAAATTATAGGCCCATCTCTAAATTATGTATATTCTCTAAAATTCTAGAAAAAATGTTCTTAATCAGGTTTATGCCGCTTTGAAACATACATTTAGTTCACACCAACACGGCTTCTTGAAGGGCAGATCGACCACGTCAAACCTAATCGTGTGCAGTGACTATTTATCGGAAAATATGTCAGTACCGTCACAAATAGATATTATATATACTGATAGCAAATGCTTCGATCGAATTGATCACCAGACACTTCTACATCACATCCGCAAGTCATACGAGGACCGGCATACGAGGTAACTTGTATCGGTGGTTTACTTCCTATGTCCAGAATAGATGTCAAACTGCTGACGCGCAACTTCTTCAGGCTGATTTAAACCGGTTTGATAAATATTGTTTAGCAAACAAACTGCTTACATGTTCTACTTAAATGTTTCCAAATGTTACACATGTTCATTTACCCGTAAATCGCACCCTATTTCATCATTCACTTATAAACTCAAAAATACTGATATCACACGAGTTAAATCTATTCGTGACTTGGGTATTATTTTCGATAGTAAATTACTGTTTGAAGACCATATTGATAACATTGTAAACAAGGCATCCCGCGCACTTGGCTTTGTTATGCGCTTATCAGCTGATTACAAGTCGATAAAAACCATAAAAAATCTTTATTGTGCCTATGTCAGAAGTCACATTGAATATGCTTCGCAGGTCTGGAATACCATGTATGATATTTATACTAAACGTATAGAACGTATTCAGGCACGTATTCATTTTTACGCTTCCTACAATTTAGGTCTAAAACTTACCATTCGAATTACAATAAACTTTGTCAAAAATTTTATATCCTTCCTCTGGAGACGCGGAGGTGCATTGCACATATATCATTCTTACTAAAGGTAGCAAATGGTTCCGTTGACTGTTCGGAAATACTAGGAAAAATAGGCATCAAAGCAATGATGTTTAATGTCTGATACTTCAATGCATCAAAGTGACAGTCGAGCCGTTTAGAAGGCCTTGTTCAGTACATGTTCGCCCCGCGAGTACCAACTACAGGCAGAACACATTCTTACTGCGGGCGAGTCGCAGCTTCAATGCAGAGGCTGCACTGCCGGACATTGATTTATTTACAACTCCCGTTGTGCAGTTAAAGCGTTTATTAAGTGATGCATTTTTTGATACGTATTGATGTACCTACCTAGAAATTTTTGCGTGTATTATTTCTATGAGATGTTTACTTTATATTTTCTTATGCCGAGCAGTAGAAGTTTATAATTGGCCATATTTAAATCTTTAAGTAAATTTACGCAAGCCTAGCTGTTAACTTCCTTAATATTAATAAAATTAAATAATTTCTTTTGAAGAGCTTTAATTGTCTTTGAGGAGTTATTGTGCACTCTAGAGTCTAGAGTGTCTAGAGTCTAGACTTTAGAAATCCCCACAAGAAGAAGTCACATAGTGTTAGATCAGGTGATCTGGGAGGTCAGGGCATGTCCCCAAACCTACTAATCAGTTTTCCTGGGAAAATGCTCTTTACTTTAGTCATAGACGCTCTAGCAGTATGCGCAGTGGCACCATCTTGTTGAAAATTTGTTTTCATATTGCTATCAAAGTGTTGCAGAGCTGGGACAAAAAAGTTGTCTAACATTGCACAAAACTTCTCAGATGTCAAAGTTTGGTTGGCGTCAAAGAAAAAGGGTCCAATTATTCCTCTTGCTAAAATGGAGAATACAAAAGGGTCAAAATATTATCAAATACACCTAACATTGGAGTGTAGATCATGTACATAACATTACTTTTTATTTCACTTCAATGTATGCAGTATTTTCGAAGATATAACGACGAGAAGTTCAAACCCTTTCTTGAATTTCTGAGATTTCGCGCGCATACTATTACCTGCGACTGCCTTGTGTAATAGGGCCTATTCTGTGGCTATTACGTCACAACTCCGTTCAGCCCACGACACGGGGCGGCGGCGGCGAGGTACGAGGTAGGTACTCACTACTACTCACAATCAACATCTCGAGGCTGTTGATGATTATTTCATATGTTTTATTAGTATAAACTTTAAAATTGGCTTTAAGTTTTAAGTTTCTATTTAGTACTATTTACCCATATACAGATGTCTAGAGATATGTTTTAGGTAGTAGTTTTACTTACTTAGTTATCAGTTTGCTAAATAGACAAATACCTTAACATTTTTATACGAAACCAGATATTTTTGATTTATTTTATGCAGTGTCCCCATAAGTTTATATTTAATTAAAATAAATAATAGTTAAGAAATCAGTGCGAATCAACTTGCGGGCCGCAAATGTTTACGTATTTATTGGTTATTTGTTAACACCTGTCTATATGTCTAATATGTCTGTCTGTGTGTCTATATGTCTGTCTTTGTGTCTGTATGTCTATCTTTGTGTCTTGTCAAAGGGTAACCTATCAAATATAAAAAAGGTGGGTCAAGTTTCGTTCGTCGGTGTTAGTTTTACGGGTTGACCAGTAAAACTTGAGCTGTTACGTGCGCGGGCACGGCAAGTTTTTAGGTTAAAATATATATAGGTAGACGCCGCGTATTTTGATTTTCGTAAAGCTTTTGACACTGTAGACAATGATATCCTTTTGGAAAAATTCTCCAAAGGTGGATGCACGCCGCACTTGCTGCGATTTATTTCTGAGTACTTACATACGTAATCACCGACAGTACTCGTATGTAAATTACAAAGGCTATGTTTCTGAACCATACTATACGTACTCAGGAATAAGTCAAAGTAGTAATTTGAGCCCTTTAGAGTTTTTATTTATGATAAATGATTTGCCGGATATCATCATCAGCGCTTGTTGTTTATTGTTTGCAGATGACCTGAAACTATTCATGAGGATACGGGACGTTAGCGACAGTGTTCTCTTTCAGAGGGATATAGATAGAGTTCTCCGATGAAGTGAGCGTAACAAGCTCTATTCCAATGAGAAAAAATTCTCAATCGTTACGTTCACCAATGCTAAGGACCCACTGTGGGTGCGTTATAGTCCCGGGGATATTATAATACCAAGAACTGACACAGTTAAAGATCTCGGGGTTCTATTCAGTAGCGATTTAATATTTAGTTTGCACATACAAAAAAATTGTGCTCAAGCGTTTCGAACCCTGGGATTCGTTATGCGTCAAGCGCGTCCGTTGGAGAGTATCTCAGCGATTAAGGCCCTCTATAATGCATTTTTTCGAAGCAAAATGGAATCTAATGCCATCATATGGAATCCATACGAGGACAAATACGTTGAGATGGTGGAGAAGCTGCAAACGAAATTTTTGAGATGGCTCTACCATAAGCGATATGGGTATTATGTCGGATATCCTTACTTGTGCCCTAGTGAGTTTGTCATGGGGATGTTGGACTATGATACCCTTGAGATAAGGTGAACGCTCTCCCTGATTCTGTACGTGTGGCGCATTATAACCGGCCGTATGCACGTACCGAAGGTTGACGTTGGCTGTTCCGCTTAGGTGTATGGCGGCGCGTCCGCATGGTCTGTTTCGAGTGCCGTGGTGCAGAACCGCGTACGGTAGCTTGGCACCAGTGCCTAGAGCGCTGGCTACGCTCAATGCTCTACTGAAACGGAACTCAGATCTAGATCTATTTAATTGCACCGAAGCTGATGTTGGCAGAACGACAATTGATCTTTATGGTAGGGTTGAGCATCTAATTCTTAAACCACCAGAATAGGTTCTTGTTGCTAAATTTTATTGTCTGTGATTTTTTACTTGTCTGATGATTTTTAATATTGTTACCACAACTTTTTTTATGTTAAATTATTTCTAAGTTAGTTTATATATTTTAGATCTTACATTTCATTTAATCTTAAGTTGTAATGTAATATAGGCGGGCGCATTGGGGCCAACCTGTAACTGTACTGTACTGTACTGTACCAGCCTTTTTAGTAGTTCACTGCAGGACGTAGGCCTACCCACGAAGGGTGATTGGGCCATATCCACCACGCTGGCCCAGTGCGGGTTGGTGGATTCACATACGCCATCGAATTTCTTCTACGGACGTATGCAGGTTGCCTCACGATGTTTTCCTTCACCGAAAAGCCAGTGGTGTGAAATTCCGTACCTGTAACTGCCCACCTATTAATGTTGTAAATAAATAAATACCTATATTTTAATCATTCAGTGAGAACATATCTAATGATTCATAATCAAAATTATGGAGCCTTTCAGTATGCGAGCACTATATATATGTATATTCTAAAAAGTTAGTAAGCCATGGTGGTCTAGTGGTAATGACACCCGCCTTACAATATGGAGGTCGTGGGTTCAAATCCCGGTCCCGTACCAATAAATTTCTTGGAATTTATGTACGGATTATTCGTTGGCGTTCGGACGTATTCATTGGCGTTTGGATGAAGGAAAAACGTCGTGCGTGAGGCAACCTGGATACGTCCGTAGTAGGGCATGCAACCCGGTTAACCGAAAACCGAAAAAACCGGATAACCGACCGCATTAAAAACTCGGTTTTTTCTAGTTATAAAACCGTTTTTTTTGGGTTTTTCGGTCATTTCTACGATTTTTTTAAAATTCACATATCTCTTTCGCAATAAAATACATTATTGTTAATAAGCAGCAATATTTATAAAAAAAAAAAAACACTCGCATCTATTAACCGCCTCAACAAACCCTAGACGCCAGAACCAACTAGTAGCGCCCAAACCACTTAGAAATAGTCAGGAAGGGTCCAGAGTATATTATTATGCTAATTAAAATATTCAACAAGCTACCAATTAACATCAGAAACGAAACAAACGAAAACGTTTTTAAAATAAAGATAAAAGAGATTCTCATAGCCAAAAGCTACTACTTAATACAGGACTTCTTAGACGAAAAATAAGCCCAATTACAGAGGCCAGCCTCAGAGCAAATAAATAAATCAAGAGAGAATGTTGTGAACAAACAAGTGAAGCCAACCATGCAAAACTACGCCTCGCCGTGTACAGACAATTACACACACATCCAGGTAACTATGAAACTACGCCTTGGCTTGTCAGTCAAACTATGGCGGCGCAACAGCGACGCACTCACACATGTATAAAAAACCGGCTTCACTTGACTGTTCAACGACGTTCCCTCTGGATTTTTTTATTTGCTCTGAGGCGCCAGCGTAAATTTAATAGCAACGTAAAAAGCGTTCTCTCTATCGAATGCCTAAAGTGAAAAAGAAACAGAACTATGCTATTTAGCTAATATAATTACGATGGTGCCCCTGTAATCGGGCTTATTGTTTCGATACCGCGAATCAGACAAAGTAAATTAGATCCTAACTATTACCGATATCTAACGGTTCCTATTATTACCTTAGTGTTTAAGTCAATTGCAATACCCTAAAACAGGGCCATATACTCGTATATGTAACTTAAATGTTATAATATACGTTGTCAAATCCACTATAAATAAATCGTCAAGTGCTTGTCACAGACAAGAAAACATGTCAAAGCCCCTCGGATCGTGACCCAAACGTTCCCAACACACTAGCGGCATTTCCACGCTGTATTGCTAAGGAAATTTGCTGGATTAAAAACCATCCCGCGCGTGGATCTCGACCCTTCTCACGCAAACGCTGCCCTAGTTCATAAGCAAACTTTTTTGCATCGGAGCCCCATGTTCCCGCCGTTTCAACAGCAAACGGGATAAAGTCGTACGCTGCTGCCAAAGCGGAATATTTCGTGCACTTGCCTCGGGCCGCTGACTCTGCTCCTGCACCCGCAACTTGCTGAGTGGACGGTAGGTGGCAAGAGGCGAACGTGCATACGCACGTCGCATCCCACAGGAGACAGCGCCCTCTCCGCCAGGGCACCAGCGTAAGGCCGTCCGGCCGCTTGCCGTCTGTACGGGACAAACCTGGGGGCTCTAAGATGCACGGTACCTCTGCTGAAACCAAAGCTCGCTTTATTAATTCGTTGATGGCGTGGTGTCGTCGTCGCCTCCCAGCACAACGCACGCAGCTCAGACCATGTCGACCGGTTGCTTCGACCTGTGCACCGCAAATACATATGTGCGGCTCGCACAGTATGCAACCAAGACGCAGTCCCACAGCCACCCTCAGGGAGTCGTCGTCTAGCAGCGTGCCCATCTGAGGTGACGGTAAGGCATGCAGCCAGGCCCCCGACTCCGGCTTGGTGGCGGCGTGTAGGCGTGCCAACTCGATTCCCGAGCTTTCATCGCGCAGTTTCGCCATCAACTGTTTGGAGACACTGTTGTCCCAACTCTTTTGCAATCCACGCTTCTCTGGTAGACTCTCACCCGGACAGAGACTCGACCACATGTTCTGTGCCTCAGCAGCGTATGGGATATACGTTTATAAATTAGACTAAGATGTATGTGTTTGTGGTGCAATAAATGATTGAACATTGATTTTACGACTGATTAAGGTTTGGTTATCGTTAAAGTAATTTTTTTAACCGACAGCCTGGTCCCGATGCGACGGGTCAATTTAAGTGGCACCGCGCCTGCCACTACGGCCGCCCCTGCAGCCCCACCGCGTCCGCCATCAAAACGGTGGCGACCCTGTCGAGGCCGCGGAAGGCAGGGAAAGTGGCAACGACACACCAGCAGTCCTCTCCCGCCGCGGCCTCCAATCCTCAGCCGCAGTGCCTCCCATACGACACTGCAGCCCCCCTCAGTTGCGGTGCCCCCCATAAGGCACGCAACCTACTTTGGCCAGCCTCCGCACGGTCTTGTCGAGGCCCAAGACCCGGAGAGGCGGCCCCACCACGGGTTCTTCTTAGCTTCACCAGGCTGGCGAGACCTGGCTACTAAGCCCCCCCGCCACGACAAGGCGAGAACCCACTCGGGGGGGAATTTGATGCAACCCACCCTAAGGGTATTCATCATAATCGCAGTCATAATAGGGTAGTTAACTAAAAAAATATGATTACTCCGTCAGATATAGATTATACGAATATATTATCAAAAAATATTAGACACGTATTTTTAGGGTTCCGTACCTCAAAAGGAAAAAACGGAACCCTTATAGGATCACTTTGTTGTCGGTCTGTTCGTATGTCAAGACTCTTTATCTCGGGACCGGGTAAAGATATCGAGTTGAAATTTAAACCATATACGTATATCTATATCCTAAACCATAGGGCTTCTTGCAGTCTTGCAAAACAGGTTTTTCATTATTTTAACAATGTGCAATTTTCGATGATTTTGTCGATGATTATAGTATAGAGATTTTAACAACTTACATCCCAATTTTGTGAAATATTCTGGATTTGTACGGAACCCTCGGTGTGCCAGCCTGACTTGTACTTGACCTGTTTTTATTCTTTTGTCAATTATACAAAAATGGATGAAGATCATTGAGGACATGAAGATATATCGTAACGTCACGAGTAACAAAAGTATAGACTTTTCACAGAGATGTGACGTCACGAACTTTGAAAAGGTTTATCCATGTAATTTATTGTTTGATTGACAAAAAAATAATACGTGTGCAATATTTTTTTATAATCTAACTAACGGACTAATTATAATCATGATTTTTTTACCCAGTCATAATGCCTATTATTATTATCGTGGTATGTACGTTAGTAGGTATCTCATGCTAGAAAGCAAAAGATTACAACCCTAAGTCACCCAGATCCGATAGGCAAAAGATTCAGATAAAAGGATGACTATTTGAGATTATATTAAGTATAATAGTATCATTCTATTAAATCTACAAAATAATATCATGTCTCAGTATTACTATTACCACGAAACTCTACTGATGACTGTTTGACGATGATATCTTATGATTTTGCGGTGTCATGGTTGGTATATAACCCACTATAACAGTTTATAGCGATTCACCCGTATAGTACGGCTAGGTTACAAAATATCAACTTGTCTGTAATAGCCAGTGGACATAACATACGGTTTTTATTTTTCATCAGGAATACCACAAGGGCATTTCATCAACGGCTCACTTCATGCACGGTAGACCAAAATGGAAGCCTGTCGATTTACCCACCAAACTATTGTTTGGTGGGTAAATCGACAGGCTTCCGTCAGAGCTCAAGGTAGCGCAAAACTTACAATTTTGAATATTTATTCATTCATATGATACAAATCAAAAACCGATTGTAAAATCGAAACGACAGTAATATTGCACAGACATTCCTTATCATCATTATTAGCCGTAACACATTCATTGTTGGACGTAGGCCTCCCACATGAACTTCTAATAAGACCGGTTGGAAGCGGCTTGCGCCCAGTGTACTCTTGCGTATTTTTCGAGCAATGTTATAATAATACGATCTGAAAATATTTTTCATATCACCTGCTCGAAAATTACCAATTAAATATCATACAATCTCACCGTAATACAAGACATTATTATCTTAACATAATCTCGATGGCATCTCAATGGCAATAATGTTGCATGAAACTCCCTAAGGAGTAAAGTGATTTAAATTTAGAACAACATAATTCGTATTCTTTACTTAGAACAGATACGGGCATTGTAAAGAGATTTTATTTGATAATCGAGTGGGCCATGATTGTCACATACTATTTACGTTCTACACATATGATTTTCTACACACTTGGTTTTGATTTGGTTTGCTTTTAAACGTTTTAATTTTTTTGATTTTATCTTGAACAATACCGAGTTGCCTAGTAAGTTTACTTAGTGAGGTTTTAAAGATGTTTAGCATTATTCAAATTCCTGGGTATTTATTTTCTCGCAGGAGATATGAAAAGTATTGAGCAAAGTCAAAGTCAAAGTCATTTTATTCATAAACATGGTTTACAAGTCAACAAATATTATGTAAATATAAACAATAGTATAATCATAAATAATGTCAATTAATATAATTGTACATAGTACTGTCTATGACCTTTGAACTCTTCAAAGTCGTAGAACGCTTGCTCGATTAGGTAGCGCTTCAACCTACTTTTAAAACTGTTAAGGCTGAGAGCCTCAGTAACCTTTTTAGGCAGTCTGTTGTAAACATCCAGTCCCATAACGTGCGTCAGCTTCCCAAACTTCGTGAGTGAGCGCGGTATGCTCACAAGCTTATTAGCATTCCGGGTGTTGTACGAGTGCACATCGCTGTGGTTTTTATATATGCCCAGGTTACATCTCACATAAACAGCCAACTGAAAGATCAGGATACCAGCATTCACCGCTAGAACAAAGTCTGTCTTTGTTTTGGGCGGCTGGAACCCCTCACCTCACACAGGACTCTACATAACTTCCTTGCTTCACTTGGGAGTTAACTCTAGAATCCCTCGCTAAGCTCAGGGTCCAATATGTTGCCCGCAACACTAGACAGTACTTTAAATTGTCGCCTTGTTGCATAATTTTCTATTCCTACGTAAGGCTGTTAGAAAATGAAGATCATTTAACAAAACAAACCTACACAAGATCATGGCCTAACTTCCATACTTCTATCTTACATTCATTTGTTTCAGTGAAAAGCGAAAACCCTCACATGCGGATTTACAACATTCTCGAATGGGCAGTTTTTCTCAGCGACGACAAGAACTTTTCAATAAATAATAATAAACGAAAAACGCTAGAAATAAAACTTTTTTTTTATAAACTCGACTATATTCATTTTTCCAATGCTCTAGGACAGGGGTTCCCAAAGTTGTATGGGCTACGCTACGACCCATCTAAAACCAGTTTACGAACCGAGACCCACTTCTAGGATATTTACTCGTAACCGTTAGCAATATGAAACTTCAGTTGACCTTTCAATTTACTAGATCAAAAAGTTATTTTAATGGGAAGGATGAAATTGCTTCCTATGTTTTGCCATTACATTTTTGACTCAACCTCGACTTCGACTTCAATTCGAGTTTCTTTAAATCGCGGTGAGTTTGATAAGTCTTATTTATTTCGATATTTAGTTTTGGTGGCCCACTCAATGTTCGCTCCCGACCCATCAGTGGGTCGCGACTCATAGTTTGGGAAACCCTGCTGTAGGATATTTTTTATTCGAAGACCTTTTTGATACTTTTTTAGAGTTCCGTCACCAGCAGCCTTAGCATGGCAGGAACGACACTTGTCGTTATCGTCGCGATAAATTTTACCGACGTCTACAAAATACTCGTTTTTGTTAACATGACGATCACGTTAGACAAAATTATCGTCCTCGATAAAATCTTGTCGCTACGATAAGATTGATGTTGCCACTATAATAATTTCGATCTTTTTTACTGTACAATTTCGATTTAGTTCATTCGTTATATTTTTATGAACGCTGTATTTCTTTAATTTGATACAGTGTTCCCCGTATTGCATTTTAAAATAACGCGAAGTGTTACTTTTATAATTTTAGTATATTTATTTCAAGGAACCTTTAAAACTTCAATTATTTCAGTATAAAAATACACATATTAATGTCAAATCCTTCGTTAAATGTATATGGCTTTTTGATTAGATGGCAACAAAACTTACGTATTAAATAATCAAATCTTAATAGACCACTTCTAAACATTAGTTTTCCCTTGGATTGGGTAGATCCAGAGCATTGACACATGCGGGTCCGTGGATTCACAATTCACATAATCCTACTAATATTATAAACGCGAAAGTTTGTGAGGATGGATGGATGGATGGATGGATGGATGGATGTATGGATGTATGGATGTTTGTTACTCTTTCACACAAAAACTACTGAACGGATTGAAATGAAACTTTGCAATAATATAGCTTATATATCAGAATAACACATATGCTATAAATTATAATGATATATTGCGTATGCGGGCGAAGCCGCAGGTAAAAACTAGTATTATATATGTAAAGTGTACACAACATTTTATTTAGTATTCAAAAGAAGATTCTCAATTCGTTTACATGTTTTTTTTGTATGTATGTTAGGCTATTCCTTTACCAATTATGAATCATGGTCACCAAATTAATGTTTGAAATTTTTTTTTATCGATTTTAATGATTCTTTCTTGGTTCGTAGATCATACATCATACATACTTAGAAGTGGTTCATTATTATATACTACAGGACTAATCGCGCACTAAAATTACGAGATAAATAAATACCTCCTCATCCCGACGTTTCATTTAAATTTTGTCAAAATCGGTTAAGTGGTTTTTGCAAAATCAACAATATTAAAATTACTTAAACATAAATATCATACATCGATACGAGATAATTAATTGAATTTTGTGTACGATTGAAATCGGTTGTGCCATTTTTCTTAAAAAATTGGTTGTCTGTAAAGTCGGTTTACGGACAATAAATTATTATAATATAAATTATTACGTTACATCGTCATAAGAAAACATTGTATTTTGTGCGTGCAGCCAGCTTTTAAAGATTTATAAGACGTTTGCATGTCAAAAAATATTTTTCTGCAGTGTTATAGGAAATGTACACATATTGATAAATAAAATTCTTAATAAGCATAGTTTATAAAACTTTAGAAATATCACATGTCATCCTCTATCACGCACATTTTTTTTCTCGGGGCGTTATTTTATAGATAAGAAGTGCTGGTAACACTTTTCCACCTTGAAAACAAGTTTGGGACAACAACAAACAAATCAAAATATCCTGTGAAAATATCAGTATGCAACACGTAATTACGCAGTATGAGTTTGTGCATTTCTATTTTGAACTCAATCTTTTTCTGTTTGTTGCTGGAAACATGGAAGTTTCAAAGAAAATGTAGTTGAAAATATTGTTATTTCTATACTTCTCTATCTTGTCGTCGTCAAAATGATAGAAGACAATATAATCCCGTTGAAACGTCAATTTTCGATAAAAAATAAGCTGTCATGTTAGCAATTGTCGGTAAAAGTTCCACAGATAAAATAAATGTTCATTCCTATCAACATTTGTCGTATCGCGTCGGTAAGATTTACTGCCATGTTAACAACTGTAGATAAATAGATATAATTGCAATTCTCACGATAAAATTACCGATTTATCGATACCGACGGCCCTTATGCTAGCACTGCAGGCATGTATCTCATGAACAGTGTTAGCGCGGCCACCAAGTATTATGGCAGATCGCGCGGGACACAAAGGGGGTGCGGGAAGACGACGACTAACCTGAATACTCCGGGTCGGTGAGCACAGCTGCAGAACCTTGATCCTGGTTGCAGTCTTCAGGCAGTCGCGAAGCGGCTTGAGTGGACTGTATTTGCGGAATGACACTACGTCCAGGACACGTATCACAATTAACATAGGAATGCGGTTTGACGAGACGGTGCTAGGCACACGTCAATTGCGTGGAGCGGTGATGAATGCACCCTGTCCGGCGGTCAAGGGCAGACTGTTCGCCAAAGCAAACAGTGCGTCTCACCTATCCACGAAACGTACCTAGGCGGTCGTCGTCTAGGAAAGATTAGGGTAGGACATAGGAGTCGGTAAATGCGGGAAGATAGAAAAGTAGGCAGCTCTAAGGCGCCGTAACAAACAGTGATAGCTAGACAGTTGAAATTTTCATAGATTATGTATTTCTGTTGCCGCTATACAAATACTAAAAATAGATAAAATCAAATATTTAAGGGGGGCTCCCATACAACAAATGTTTTTTGCTCGATATTGATAACGGCAACAGGTAGACGCTAGAAATATTCACAGAATATTTAGTTGTAAATTCACTTCAAAAATGAAAAACTAAATTAAAATTTAAAAAAATAAGGGGGCTCCTATAAGGTACGGTACCCTTCGTGCGCGAATCTGACACGCCCTTGGCCGATTTTTAGGTGTTTTGAGATTAAGAACTGACATATTTTCTGACTTAATTGTTTTTTCTGTTATCTATCCGTTCAAAAATCATATCTGTGCATGCCGCCGTTGCGTTGCAGCGATGAACGATAATTTCCTTGCAGGCGCTTATATTCGAGTCCATCGCGATTTTAATTGTAGGTATAGTGAGGCAATTAGTGTTTACCTCCACGAGAATTATAATTTACAATGTTTTCACTTTTATTAAATTCAAGTTCATTGTTACAGTCTCAAGTTCAATGTGTTTATAGAAGATCGCGTTTGACCACTGCTTGTCTGTTTGTGATGAAAATTATATTTCGCTTTGAGCATGGCCATAGCAGATATACAGGGTTATTTCAAATCAATTAGCATCCTTCTAGGGGCTTATTCTGTACATCAAAACTAACAACTTTTGTTCTGCGACTTTCGTCAAAACTCAATAAAAAAATTTGTTGTTCCATAGAAAAATGTTGTTCACCCGCGACAAAATGTATGGAACAGCTAATTTGTTTTATTGAGTTTTGACAAAAGTCGTAGAGCAAAAGTTGTTAGTTTTGATGTACAGAATAAGCCCCTAGAAGGATGCTAATGATTAGAAATAACCCTGTATAGCTACTGAGGATTTTTAATAAATTATAATCTGTAATAAAAACCTTTCTATTCTTTTTTTACACACACTCACACTTTAAGAAAAAAAATAGGTAAATATTGTAGAATACTATTAATTTTAATTTAACTTAATTTTTTTTAAACTGTGTGAATGAGTAGAATATTTCTATTTCTTTTTCACTTTAGGCATTCGATAGAGAGAACACTTTTTATGTTGCTATTAAATTTACGATGGCGCCTTCATAATTGCTTGACCATATTGTACTCGTATATGTATGTATATTGTACGTTGTTTGATTTTTGTCCTTTGTAGATGTTTCTTGTCAAAATACTTACAGAGATTTTAAAATGGGAAAATGCGCTGGAATATCCTCATTAATAAATTCAATTTTCAGTTATTATTTAACCCATTTTTCCTTTAGAATTACTTATACTTCAATAAAATTATTAACAAGACTTTACTACACCTTGTGTTTAATTAGTCGTAGCTATTCTCTCAACAAGGTTTGATGTTTGTTAAAATATTAATTTATTGTACCTACTTTGTTGAAAAATTCTAATTTTTTTAAATAACATTGTACGTGGATCGTGAATGTCGTGGCAAGTGTAACGTAGGAAAAATATAATTGCTCTGGTGAAAACGTGTTTGTATAATTAAATTTATGTGCGTTTTACACAGATTTAGAAAAGACAATGTGAAGACACTGCACTTTCTGTGTAATAAAAAAATCACTCGAGAAACTACAGTGTGAACTTAAGATACGAAATAGTTTCAGCGTGGAAATCTGCGGAAGGAGATACGAGTAAATAGTGATATTTCTTTTGTGAAGCAGGAAATGAATGGGAAATTGAAATAGTGGAATAATTATCGGTGTTATTTTTGTCTACTTTAGAAGTTACCGTCGTTCGTGATTATGGTAAGTTTATACACTAATATGTTTAACTATGTTACACTAGTAGTTCTCCGAACAGTAGACCTCGCGATACATCTCTTTATCAAAATCTTCATAAGCCTGTATGTCGACTCGCTCTTAGCCGATTCTGTTCTTACTCGCAAATCTTGTTAGTATTTAGATACTTAACAATCTTGCCAAATATTATCGAAATCGACTGATAAATAGCGCGACAGCAAATATTCCCCCTTTTTCGAGAGAAATAAATCCCACTATCAAAAATCGCTGACAAATATCTAAACCTGTGTAGGTTTAACCAAGTTTCGTCAAGATACGTTAAGAAATGTGACCTGTAGAGAAAACCAACATCTGGATAGACGAAAGCAAAATCACTGTGTTTAAAAAAGGAGACCTTCGCTTTCGATTCGGTCAATTATATTAGCTACACTTAAATACCTATAAGTAGATACATCACTATCACTACATACATAGTTTAACACATATATCTTTAAAATTACGCAACGGATTTTGATGCGGTTTTTTTAAAAGATAGAATTATTTAAGACGAAGGTGTATATTATGTATAATACACCCGTGCCAAGCCGGGGCGGGTCGTTAGTATATTATAATAGGTATATACGTATATGCAGGGTTATTAGCATAAGGCGTACTAAGCTGACGTGAAATATTTTCCAAAAATGTCTATATTATTTTGTGTTGAAAATAGTTCTCGAATGGAGACTACGGACCAGTAAGCGCAGCGTAGGACGTCCGCCGATAGGTGGATCGACAATATTATTATAATCGCAGGAACGCGCTGCAGACCGCTTCCAACCAGCCTTATTGTAAATCCATAGAGGAGGCCAATGTCCAGCAGTGGAGGTCCTATGTAAACGGCTGATAGATGTAAATATGTAATAATTATAAATATTTTTACGTATTGCAAGTCGCCAACTAACAAAATATTGTACGTATTGTTTTGTCTGTTTATTATAATTATCATCCTTATGACCACAGTTTGAAACATTAAACGTTATATTATCTTATCTTTAAAAAATAATAAATAATATGTAAGTAATAATTAATACCAGTAAGCCGTGTAAAAATAACTATACTAGGTATATTCATACCACCCAGGGGTATTTAGGTATATAGATACCTACGTAATAACGCAAAATAAGCACACAGAACTGATGGAGCCGTCAAGTTCTCGAATGGAGAATGAATGAACGCACCGGCAATCGCAGCGTAGGCAGAACGTCTACTGACAAGGTGGGTAGACGTTCTGATATGGATCACAACTATCACAAGGGCATCAGATGCGCTGAAAGCAAGCTTCTTTTGGAAAGCCTATATATGTACAAAACATGAAAACACAAAAATACAGTAGTAGTTATTTAGAAAGAAAGATAAATAAGAAAGAAATTCTGTTGGGACAACCAAGTTACGTCACGCTCGTTATAAAAAAAAATATGCATAATAGTGCTACATTTGGCCACCAACTCGCCTGATGGAAAGCGAAGTTGTAACCGAAGATAGGTATGTAGACCTACAAGATACCTATTCACTCTTGACTTGAAGATATCCAGATAGTAGTTGTCAGGAAACAATGACGGAGGCAGGGCATTCCAATCCCTGGCGGTCCGCATTATGAAGGAAGTATCAAAAATACTTACAGACTTCTTCTCTACTGTATAAAACAGACAAAATTATTTATTTACAACCACTAAAACAATAGTACACTAAGGTACAAGTGTGTAATGTTGGTGATTACCGCTGAGGCGCCATCGAGAGAACCGACGACGGTAATCATACACTTATACACACGTGTAGCACACGACGTTTTTCAACACACTTGTGAATTAAATAATACTAAAAAAATATTTTCAACAGTGAAAACGAGTTGTGATTTGTGAAAAATGTTTCGAAATGACGGGAAAAATTAATCAGTTTTCCTGTGCACGCGCAATTTTTTTTTAAATAATTCGCCCATTTTTGGGCAGCCTAAAGTCTTAAAGACCATACCGCCTCGTCTTATGTACCTATGTAATCTTTTCGTAGACTCTTCTTCTTCTTGTTATAAATTATTTTATCTTCTAATCTTCTAAACAATAGTAAAGCAGTGGAGACTTTACTAGAAGCTTCACCACATTATACTACTTGCCCATACTCGTGCATGTATTTCAGATATTAATAAATGAAACACCATAACTTTTACACTATTAATACTGATAAAAACACAAGTTTTATAAAATAATACAATGCGGCGGAAACATGATTTTCTCGCGTTCCCGCCAAAAACGCTATGCACGCGCAATGGCAATCGGCCATAGACTAAAAGAATGAAGTTCCTTTTTTTGGCTTTTCGCGGATAGCGTTTTAGCTACGTACAAAATGGGGAATTTCAAGTTTTTTCATTGATTACAGAGAAAATAAAAGTTATATTTGAATAAAAGTTTTATTTACTAAACACGTACAAGTTGAAATTAACTATTTAAACACGAAGTTGCATGAAATGAGCAAGCAATTGGTACGTTAATTTATTTGTACCTACTATTGAACTCGATCTTTTTTGTATCGAACCTTTTTTAAGAACAAAGCAACTCAACTAATAAAAAAACTACAACTCACTTGTGAATAACAGCAATGAAAAAGTCACAGTTTGATTACAGGTGTCATTATGTGCCTGATTGCGGTGAAATTAGAGCCACTTTATGAGCAAGTGTGTTGAAAAGCAAATAAACACACGCACCCTCGCGCACACATTGCGCGCACACGCAGACGAACCCTTAAAATAATAGCCACATAGCCATTCATTCCTCAAAACCAGATGTTTGTTACTCTTAGTATAATATTATTATTATTAATAGTAGGACCATACATTCTTACAAACTTTCGCGTCTATAATAGTAGTAGGATATTGATTTAATATTTTAATCGTCGCTACCTACTTAACTTTCCATGTAACAATATAAAACAATGGTACCTAGAATACCTTATGTTTAAGTAGGTAATACTTAGTGTTAAATAATTGAACTTGTCATAAAATTATTCTGAATCTAGTATTAGCAGATAAGTCTGTATAGCTACAAATTATATGATACGAATTAAACTTTATCTTATCTTACCTAAAATTACATTTTATATACATTTATGACTAAACATGGTTATAAAACGGCGGCCTTATCACCCATGCCTTAACCGAAAGTAAAATCTCAACAAAAACATGCCATGTATTGTGAGATCAAACTTACTTAAGCCGATTTATTTATTTAGTCCTTATCTATCAGAGCATCAAAATTGGATGGATGCGCCCAGATAAATTACCCCATCAAAATTGGATAGATGCGCCCAGATAAATTACCCCATCAAAATTGGATAGATGCGCCCAGATAAATTACCCCATCAAAATTGGATAGATGCGCCCAGATAAATTACCCCATCAAAATTGGATAGATGCGCCCAGATAAATTACCCCATCAAAATTGGATAGATGCGCCCGGATAAATTACCCCATCAAAATTGGATAGATGCGCCCAGATAAATTACCCCGCCAAAATTGGATGGATGCGCCCTGATAAATTACCCCATCAAAATTGGATAGATGCGCCCAGATAAATTACCCCATCAAAATTGGAAAGATGCGCCCAGATAAATAACCCCATCAAAATTGGATAGATGCGCCCGGATAAATTACCCCGTCAAAATTGGATAGATGCGCCCAGATAAATTACCCCGTCAAAATTGGATGGATGCGCCCTGATAAATTACCCCATCAAAATTGGATAGATGCGCCCAGATAAATTACCCCATCAAAATTGGATAGATGCGCCCAAATAAATTACCCCATCAAAATTGGATAGATGCGCCCAGATAAATTACCCCGTCAAAATTGGATGGATGCGCCCTGATAAATTACCCCATCAAAATTGGATAGATGCGCCCAGATAAATTACCCCATCAAAATTGGATAGATGCGCCCAAATAAATTACCCCATCAAAATTGGATAGATGCGCCCAGATAAATTACCCCATCAAAATTAGATAGATGCACCCAAATAAATTATCCCCATAGACAAACTTTTCGCATCACTGGCTTTTCGGTGAAAGACAACATCGCTATAACCTTCAAATTATGTCCGTGGAAGAAATTCGCTGTCGCATGTAAATCCACCAACCCGCACTGGGCCAACGTGGTGGATATGGCCCAAACACCCTTCGTGGGTAGGCCTACGTCCTGCAGTGAACTATAAAAAGGGCTGGTTAGGATAACAATATTATAATTTTATTTTTGAGTGCTTTCCACACTAGATTTTATCTCAAAGAGTTATTTTTGTGATATAATCATTTCAAAAATCTGAAGCGAACGTTTGACATCTGTTATTTTCGGAACTAAAAAGTAAAAGTCCTGAAAAAACCTATTCTATTATATAAAAGGCTGCCCTGAGTGACTGACTGACAGACAGTCTGCAGCCCAAACCGCTTAAGATATAAACTTGAAATTTAAAATATAAGTAGATTGTACGACGTAATGGAGCACTAAGGAAGAACATTTTGAAAAATCAATCTCTAAAGGGGTAAAACGGGCTCTTTTCGTTTGTATGTAACTTTTTATTCCCTGTACCGAATGACTTGAAACTTTGTATGCATGCTTTACAGACAAAATAAAAAATACATTTGTTCCTGTTTTTCCGAATTTTTCTTATCTAAAGGGTCAAATAAAGTCCCAAAGTTGGTGAAAAAAGCGTCAATCACATCCAACCACCTGAACGGTTATGGTTGAAATTTGGTATAAAAAAGCACACAGCATGTTTTAATACAGGAACTAATAAAATCTGGGAAAATCTATAGGGTTCCTTAGGGATATCCAAAATTAAGCAGTTTAAGCTACAGCCCAAACCTCTGAAGACACAAACTTGAAATATTGAATATGCGTACATCGTACGACATAATGAAACACTAAGGATGAAAATTTTGAAAAATCAAATTCTCATATTTTATTGTAATATTATTATTTAATAAAATATGCCTGCTAATATCTCCTACTAATATTATAAACGCGAAAGTTTGTGAGGATGGATGGATGGATGGATGGATGTATGGATGTTTGTTACTCTTTCACGCAAAAACTACTGAACGGATTGAGACTAACTTAATCCTGCAATAATATAGCTTATATATCAGAATAACACATAGGCTATAAATTATAATGATATTGCGTCAAAAATCAAAATACCATGCGGGCGAAGCCGCGGGTAAAAACTAGTCTAAAAATAAAACAAATAAAATCTTATACCTATTTCATTCATTTCATTATTACATTCCTTTCATTCATTTTTTTGGCGCTAAACACTAATTTAAAATATTACAAATACTTCCAAATTGAAAAAGTGCGCGGCAAAGATCATTCCGGCGCACTTATTCAATTCACATCCAACGCTATCCTTGTCGGTGGTGTGGTGGTGGATATTGAACTCTATGTGTAAATTAGAAATAATGAACGTACAATAATATATATGCTTTGAGTTCCTGAGTCAATACTTAGGTAGGTATATTAACCACAGACCTAAGTATTGAATATTACTAGAGCGGTGTTACCACTTGAAATAAAATTATCATAAGGAGGTGCTGAAGGATCTTCATTTCCATAATATTAAATAGGCACAGAACAGTACCTACAAAGAAATGCTGTCATGCTGTCAGATAACGGAAACTAACGGAACTGTGGGCATGAATAGGTATAATCAGTAATTTATGAATATTTTAAGTTTTAAAACAGAAAAATACTACCTCTTTGTGACTCTACGTGCTTCATCTTTGGTCGCTTGTCATTAGCAAGTTGGTATAGGATGGCATCTATGAACACGAGGCAAATGGGTGTGCAGTAGCGAATCGTTCATATGTCAGCGGCGCCAGGAGACGGAATCTAGCTTGCTAACTTCACGGGGGAAGGCGAACTAAAGGGGGTCTCTGACATCTAACTAAGACTCTTAAGAAAACTCTAAAAAGCTAAAGAAGACTACGATCTCAGCTAAGAACTAAAGAGGATCGTGAATCGACCAGTGTTATCGCGTTTTCTGTAGAAGATCAAGAAAATTCGCGGTATCTACATTTTTAATAAAATTTACGTTCCGGGAGAAAACTCTTTTCACCTCTAAAATTGTAACAAAATGTTATGTTTTTGGTGTCAATCGCTTAAGTAAGAATAATAGCGAAGAGTATTACGTGAGTAGTACCATCAATGGAACTAATCAATGGTACTATACTGACAGAAAACCTAAATATTGCACTTTCGTACGTCGTATTTCTTTCAGGAAAGTTTTTACTTTAAACTTTTCAGTCAAATTTTTGCGGAAAAAATATGACTTCTTAGCTTAGAAACTTCAGAACTTGAAGGAAACTTGATTGAAGTGCTGATTACATAAAAAAATATCACCCATATCGGATAATATTTAGAGGTAGATAACAGCTTATTATTTTTGAATGGAAAAGTTGGCACCTCACAATCATTTTAGGTGATTAATCATTTTTTGTTTTTAGGGTTCAGTAGTAAAACGAGGAACCCTTATAACTTCGTATCAACCAAATAGCAAAAAACTTGATATTATATTTTCACTTTTTTTTTACAATTTTATCACAAACTAGCTTTTGCCCGCGGCTCCGCCCGCTTGGTGTTTTGACTTTCGTGCTACCCCACAGGAACCTTTAATTTTTCGGGATAAAAAGTAGCCTATGTCACTATCCGGTCTTTGAATTATGTCCATGCCAAAAATCAAGTCAATCCGTTGCTCTGTTGCTCCGTGAAAGAGGAACAAACCAACAAACTTTTCGGATTTATAATATTAAGAATGATTGTCACAATTTTATATATATTATAAAAAAATCAAAACTATGTAGGTATTATTAGCTCCCATACATGTAAAGCGGGTGTGATTTTTTTTCAAACCCATCCCCCTCATGTGGTGTTTCGTCAAATAAGGTTTTCCACTCAAGCGACACTGGCCACTGTGTATGCCAGCGTAGCGTTCAGCAACTTGCTCGTGGCAACCACGGGAGCCAAGCAGCTGATTTTGCGTCGCATGATGAGAACAAGCCATTCAGTCAACTACTGGTTATGAAATACTATTATTATAATAATAGCTGGAGAGTGCGTAATAAAATGGAGTTCAATAGCTCGAAATGCTTTCAGATGACTTTTGGTCGAATGCGACACCCTATCACATTTCAATACAAGCTGGATCAATTTGAGATAACTCTCGTCACTTCGGTCAAGGATTTTGGCGTTTCGTTCAATCGAGAGCTCACGTTTTACTCCCAATTTCTAAAGTAAACAAGGTGAAATCTACAAACTTTCTACAACAACACATTTAAGGGCCATATTAAAAAATACCCAAAAAATATTTTGAGCACTGTGATATTACAACTTTTTGAATTATAAAGGAAAATTGAAATTTATAAACTTGTACATAGCTATTTTCTGTTAGCTTAGCTTATACTCAGTTAAGTTTTCCTAGTAGTCAACCATAGTCTAATGACATCGTAATACTTAGTTGTTATCATCATAATCATCGTCACCATCTACGGAAGCCTATCATACACGTGTCTCGACACGCACTTGACGACTTATTTTTGCATCCAGCACATTTTGGTGGTTTTGTCGCAATGGACTTTTTCATTATTTTTTTTAACTGATTTTAATTATCTCGAGGTTAAGGTGAAAAGTCTAGCAACAGTTGGATAGTAAAATCTGGTAACACAAATATTTTTCAAACAGTTTTTTCATCCCCCCATCTCGGAAAGACTATTTTCGCTCTTCGATATCTGAGTGCAATAGTCGTTTTTATCCGCTAGAGGGGAAAGTAAAATTGAATTAGGACATCGTTTGCACTAGGTTTGTGAATTCACAACATCATTAAACCTTTTTACTTCTATCTCCATGGTGCCGAATTTATCATAGGTATAGGAAACTTTTTTTAATTTCTTGAAAACTTAGACTTCGGAACCTTCTTGGTATACCTACTTTTTTTTTCAATTTGATTTGCGCGCACCTTTTTTTTGTGTCATATTGTTAAAACCGTTATATTATTATACCTACTCTTTACCTTATGTTAAAAACAAGACAAGTTAAAAATAAGTAAAAAACCTAAAATTAGTGATTCTAGCGACGAGGAAGTTTGTGTTCACCAACAATATTGACTGAAACTGTTAATAATGCGGAATATTATAATACTATTTGCCTTATGTTAAAAACAAGAAACTTGAAAATAATTGAATTACCTAAAATTAGAGATCATCAAACGATTAAAAAGCAACTTTGCACACGGTTAAACAGCAACTTTGCACACGATAAAAAGTAACTTCGCACTGTTGTATAACAAATAGCTATTATGCCATGTACTGATTAGATAAGAGTCGCAACAAACAATTACTCGTATAACTTAAGACAAGAACTACTTATTATTATTATAAACTATATAAGTTGCATCGACCGTGGTCACGGGTGGGTGTCTACCCGTGACCACGGTCGATGCAACTCGGCCGAAACGTCGGGATGAGGAGGTATTTATTTATCTCGCAATTTTAGTGCGCGATTAATCCCGTAGTATATAATGTGTTCAAATCGCGAAAGTTTAAAAAAAAAGAACTACTTAATAGTAAATGAAAAACAAAAAACTTGAACTTGAACAAAAAACCGAATTAAAAACGTAGTCTTCAAAGATCTCTGTATCTACTGGGCTCTCTCGTAGGGCCAGTCTAGATCTAGATCTTCTAGAAGTAACTCTACGGGCGTAAGGGGAGATCACACCAGATCAACCCCCATCTGTAATGAACTGTTTCTGGCCCGCTGTGCTCGTGCTTTGTACAACTGATGATTAACTTCTGCCTTATACTTAATCACAAAAACATTAAAAGATTTACGCGCTACGCTATCGCAATACAATTTTAGGGATTTGACCCCTTGGCCACACATTATATGGGATAATCCTAGCTACGTAAAACGTGTGTTTTTAGGACATTGATTCTATTGTTTTGTCAAGCCAAGAAGAGAATCAATATCCTATAGGGTAATGAACAATGCGCAGGGTTTTTAATCTAATTTTTAATTTAAACGGTACTTTGAGTTTAAAAGTCTCTATCTCTACAGTTCTCTGTCTATAGAGTAGAGTATCTAGAGTTTTCTGTCTTTGATCTAGACAACAAACATATTTTAGTATATCACTTAACTTTTACTATAGGACTATCCCCAAAATCGCAATAAAAAACATCTGTTCCGTACAAATAAAAATATCGACTCTCGATAGAACATTTTTTTTTCATTTCATCAAGGTTCGTCTCTATACTGAAAATTTGTCATAATGATTCAATCTTTTATTCAACATCGTGAATTGAACGTCATATAAGACTTACAGGATTAATCAATAAATCGAAGATAATGATGAGTATAAAGATGATAACGATGGGTATATATATCAATATATCTAGAACAATATCTTAGAATATTTATGTTGTCCAGAGAAACAGCCGGTATAGCGCTGACCTATTGACTCTTACCACCAGGCGACTAGTTCATATCGTGACTCAGGTATGTAAAAAAAGCCTATAACATTCCGGAAATGAAGATCTACATATAGCTCGCTCTAAAATCGGTCAAGTTTACACGAATACCTACGAATACATACGGGCTATTAGCATTTAGGTATGAATGAGGTACTTAATACCTGTGCTATGCTATATATTGTTGCAAACTGTTGCAAACTGCTTTCATATACCATTCTTTTTAGACTTCTATTTTTTTTTAATTCGCGTGTTTAAGTATACCTAAGTAAGTACCTAAGTAGGTATTTGTCACAGCAAAACTTTGCTCAATTCTACAGCTACATTCGCCTAAATGTTTAGAATTTCTTGTCATTTGAAATGCCTTTTGTGAAATCCGTGACGACCTTTTGATAGTCCCCTCCCGAACATAAGCCCACAAAGGGATCATACCCACCACGCTGGTCCAGTGTGAGTTAAAACCACTTAATCTTGTACCTGAACTTATTTATCATCGAATCCGTAATATTTGATGCAAAAAGTTCATTGTGATCATCGTGGCGAAATTATAAAAAATAATCCGCAAAAAGTTTGTTATAAGTAAAAGTGATAGTAAAATGTTTATTTCTTGGCGTTGCATACGCTTCACAAATTTTAGCCATACATATTTAATTATTACCGACTAGCTCAGAGCAAATAAAAAAATCTATATGATATACATCTCTCGGGCCAAGCCCGGTTTTTTGATGGGCATCAGTGGAGCCGAAGCCAACACTGAAAGGTCCTTTTTAAACGGCCTATCGTGAGTAATGGATTGAAAAAATAATGGGTTATTGTGGTGAACTTCTGGGTGTTATACAAAACTGCATTATGGAATGAGGTATGGCGCCCACCAAATAATGCCTCATTTCAAATATTCAGGCGGGTGGTGACTTGCCATCTACTAAATGGGCCCCTCATAATAGCTACCGTATATTGGCGCCGGAGGGGCAACATTGGTGTGGACGGCTTAGGGTGTCGAGAGGTGTGCTGCGCGTTCACTAAGAGCTACTAGCGGCGTTATGCCCTTTAACACTTCCACCCTGGACCTTTGGTTCTTAGCTCTTGCGATTTCCACTCCAAGCCGGCCAGTTAAGGCAAGAGAGGAGTCAGGGATATCATTTAGCCCCAGGCAATCAGGGTTCGCGGTGCCGCCACTCACCGACGGCTCGCCACAAAGCCGCCCCTGCGATTAATTATTATTATTATCTATATTATTGATTTTTTTATTTGCTCTGAGCCTACCAGTACTTTTTATTCCCATATCACGGACTCACAGAATGCCGAGCAAAACCGCACGTCGCATCTTGTAAAAATTTTATCGCCCACGTAATAGTCTAACAATGTTCAAGGAAAAAGGGGTCAAGTATGGAAAATGTCTCCGAAAAATCTCATAAAACACAACGAAACTTTCTTAAAAAATCAAGCCGTGTGGCTCCAGTCTGCTTAACAGACGAAACGGAGTTAATTGTACTTTATAAATCTTAAACTTCCGGGAATACCATTAATAACTTAACAATCCGCTGCCCTGCAATATACAGCTGATCCTTTGCAACTTCATATAGATAAACATGATGCCGCAAAAAACTAGTATGTCCCCCATTCAGTCAAAATACCACACGTCTAGTTCGACAACATTTTCTTTACAAACCACTTTACCTGTACAAGGTAACTACAACACAATGTTGCTGACAAAAAACGCATCCTCAATTACATCTCACTATCGACATCCTCAAAACAACGAGTAGTCTATCTAGCTAGCTCGTACCCTTCTGTTATGTCATTGTAATCTAACTAATTACCGGTAACAGAAAAGTCTTGTACATTTACAGTACAAAATGCGCTAAACTCGTTCCTTTAAGTCCTTTGAGCATTTCGCTGTATTAACTTCGGGAGGTGTCGCGTACAGAGGTCGATATCCTCTTTAAACCTCTTTTTTCCCAAACTTGATTGTCCCGCTGCCTGTACATTTGTTAAAATCATTTTCGAGTCTGCGATCGCGGAATTCCACACCAATGTGAGTATTTATGCAGTTTTTATGTACAATGATTAACTATGCGGACGTTCTGACCGCACAATAACGAAATTATTGCTTGAAATATGTAGTGTTTGCATTATAATACATGAATATATTACCTATCAAACTTGTTGCTTGGCATTCTTCAAAGTTATGTAAGATTTTCATCTGCATATTGTATTTATAATCACTAATATTAATTGTTGCTGTATCTGCTATATTTTAGACTTTATAAGTACTGGGAGTACGCATAGGTACTAGAGTAGAATAATTCTTACTAATATTATAAATTCAAAAATGTGTTTGTCGAAACAGAGGGAGAGATCAACTTGATTTTTCCCGTGGATAAGTATAGTTTAAAAGTCGAAGAGTAAGTCAAAGTAAAAGTAAAAAAGCATTTATTTCCAACTACATTATTATAAAATTATTTATACCTTTCTATTATTATGTACATTATTTCAAGATTATTATCATTACATTATTCTAATATTATCATTTACCACTATTTTATGTCAGTTTATTTTATATTTAGATTATATTCATTAATAATGTCCATTATCGTATACTAATTATGGGTCAATTTGATGTTTCCGTCAAGTTCGATGTTCGTATAGATGTCGCCCTATTGGCGTAGGCCTCCCCCAGTTTCGACCATTGCTTTCTATCTCTTGCTGTCCTCGTCCACGTTTTCCCAAGTATTTGAGTGAATTCATCTTCCCATCGTCTGTTCCCAAAGTCGAAGAGTATCACAGGAAAAATAAAAGGGACGTACAAAAACCAAAATATAGCGAATCAATTAGGTATTTCAAACCTTCCGGAAATAATAATAATAACAATAGTCTTAATGATAGTGTTTTCGCTATTTTTGCATTGCAATCTATTGTGAAGTTTAAAAGATCTAAGCGGATAGACAGACTACAAACACACTAAAAAGGCGATTTTGTTTATTTATTTGTTTTGTTGTTAATTTGTAGTGATTATGTACTAAGAGATAAAAAATATTGTTTACATAAAAAATGCTATAACAAAATACTAAATATTATAACCTGATTATAGCCTTATCTAAATGCATTGAATTGAATGATAGGATTTAAATAGGTACAATATAAATTTATCGCGATTAATTGAATTATGAACATTAGGTGACGTAAGGTATCGAAATGTAATTATCATCCACAGTGGCCTGAAAAGCATAGATAATACATAATTACGATTATATAGATACTGTAAAAATAGTAAAAACATTAAGAACATCGTTTACTGTTGGATCAATTCCAAATTTTAAAAAATCTGTGTGCATATTTTTTCTCTAGTCTATGAACTTTTTGTATGAAGATTGAACAATATTACTTATAACTAAAGGCTCTACAAGAGGACTCTACGCTAAAATAAATCTAATATTTTTTTATAAACTAATTATTTATTTATCATTTTCCAAATTACTACTAATACCGCTCAGAGCCTCCATCAACGCCTCGTTTTTCTGGCCATCCAGCCAGCGTAGGTATGTCTTTTATGGCCATCTTTAAATTATAGTCTATAAGGGCAGCCCTTAGATCGATTTTGCCTTCAAGGTTCTAGGATCTAAGAGCTAAGGGCAGCCTTTAGATCCTAGTACCTCGAAGGCAAAACAAGCAAAATAATTCCTTAGATATAATAGAAAATTGAAAAAAAAATTGCGTTCGCTACGCTCGTGCTTTCGTTTGCCAGCTTCTCATATCGTAGCAAATGTACTCATTATGAAATAAACACTTTTTAAACCGACTTTTTTCTGTAGAGGGCGTCCCAAAATATGTTGCCCACATATAATTTTGGTTTTACTCCTCCTCTGCCCATAGTAAATGTTTTTCATAATGATAAAACCTCTAAAAATCTCTGCACTTCGCAAAACAACACCTTGTATGAGAATCTATATTTTGGACAACCAACGAAAAATTTATGAATTTTTAGGCGAGAAAAGTTATTGAGAAAATGTTCACTAATAAAGTTGCTATACAGCAAATTATATTATTATACATCCTAAAACAACTTAAAAAAATAAAGCAAGTTCGAATTATTACATAATTTAAAAGGGCCATATCTGAGCCTAATTGTTAACGAGTTTTATTTATTTTCATTTTCAGGTAGTTTGCTGATCTGTTCGGGTAGCGACCTGACAAAATGATATTATCAGCTGAGGTAAGTTCACTTTAATTCATTACTATCTACCTACTAGTATTATATCTTCTTTGCTACTAGCCCACTTTCATTCATTACTAGAGTTCGTGCAAAAAAAAATCGTCGTAGGTGAGGTCGCCCGTGTGCCATTTTACTAATGTCGTTGACAACACTGTCATTGCTAGTACAACTAAAAGTGTTTGATACTTGGTAGACACCAATTCAGTTTTCATCAGTAGACTCGCGTCTACCAAGAAGTCGGCACCTTTGCTGCTGATTAAAATCCTATTGTTAGTTCACCGTACCACCACAAGGATTCTTCTTTTGCACAAATTCTATAGCCCACCTCGACTTTTCTGACTTGATAATTTGGTTTAGTACGGGGCCAACCAGAAATTCGATAAAAAAATCAGCCGCTTTATACATTTTGTCGATTTTGAGTTGAGTTTTGTATGGGGTAGCTGATTTCTTTCAGCTGGTTTTGGCCTATAGTATTCTTTTGCTATACAGGATTGCGGCTGCCCAATCACTGATGAAGGTCTATCGATAGCCAACTCTCCGATATGCAGCGGGACCGTACTCTTCATGCTTGTGTTGGAAAGCTTCCTTAGAGGTCGCTGCGACATCTCGAGCCCGTGTCAACGCATCACCTCCAGGAAAGAGCTGGAAGATGAATACGACTTCATAGTGGTGGGAGCAGGCGCCGCGGGACCTATCGTGGCGGGACGGCTGACAGAAGATACTTCGTATAAGGTCAGATCTTACAAATACATACCACGCATGATACAGTCCTATTCTATAGGTATCCAGTGAGTCTGGCGTGCGTGACCCTGCTGTCTAATCAGATCAGCCATCCACCTTATAGAATATAGCTGGACGCCCTGCGCTTGACAGTAGGTATGTGGTCTCCATTATCGACTGCCTCGGTGGCTCAGGGGTTAGTGACCCTAACATCTAGATCAAAGAGGCGTGGGTTCAATCCCCACCCAGGGCAAGCATTTATGTGATTAACATAGGTAGGTGTTTGCTCTTTGTATCTGGGTGTTATTTAGGTACTATCTACATATATATAAGTATGTATTTAAAGTATGTATATGTAGTATATCAGGCTCTGGCAGCCATATCACAAACTTTGCTTAGCTTGGGGTCAGAGACCGTGTGTATGATGTCCCCTAATATTTATTTATTTATTTTATTTATTTATTCTATGACTTTTTGATCAAATTTGACCGAACTAGAACTTTTCGACCCAATGAATCGATGGAAAAGTGGATCGGACTCTATCTCCCCGTATTGTACGTTTTATACTCTTAATACATTTTTCAACACACTTGCTCATAAAGTGGCTCTTATTTCACCGCAATCAGGCACACAATGACACCTGTAAACAAACTGTGACTTTTTCATTGCTATTATTCACAAGTGCAAGAGTTTTCTTTATTTTATTGGTTGAGTTGCTTTGTTCTTAAAAAAGTTTCGATACAAAAAAGATCGTGTTCAATAGTAGGTACAAATAAATTAATGTACCTATTGCTTGCTCATTTCATGCAACTTCGTATTTAAATACTTAGATAATTTCAACTTGTATGGGTTTAATAAATAAAACTTTCACTAAAATATAGCTTTTGTTTTATCTGTATTCAATAAAGAACACTGGAAATTCCCCATTTTGCACGTGGCTTAAAACGCTATCCGCGAAAAGCCAAAAAAAGCAACCTCGTCCTTTTAGTCTATGGCCGATTGCCATTGCGCGCGCATAGGAAAACTGATTAATTTTTCCCGCCATTTCGAAACATTTTTCACAACTCGTTTTCACTGTTGAAAATATTTTTTAGTACTATTTTACTCACAAGTATGTTGAAGAACGTCGTATACTATACGTGTGTATTGATGATTACTGTCCTCGGCTCCCGATCCTCGCCTAGGTGCCTCAGCGGTAATCACCAACATTACACACTTGTACCATAATGTACTATAACATCATTTTACTTACTTCATTGTCTTCAAAACTGAAATACTTAACATTGTTTAAAATAATACTAAAAACTTTATTTACAAACTTAAATTAAACTAAAATACATAAAAAACTTAATGGTCACGGAGTGAAAACGACTAAACTAGACTTAATAACATTATTAGAAAATATTTTCTTCACGTATGTAAGTATACCTATCTATACGAATAGGTATTTACTATGTCTATGTCGTGAAAAAGTTGCATGATCTCGATAAATAAATAATTCACTACATATCAATATACAGGGTTATTAATACTGGGTTACTAAGCTGAAAGAAGCTGTGATCCAGACCATTATTATGAACATCTTTTACTGCGGGGCTACAACCCGGGATCCCAAAAAAAACAGCTGTTCTAATACGTACCTACCTACCTAATTACAACTCGGATCGACAAAATGTATGAAACAGTCATATTAATTGTTCATAATGATATTAATAAATAATAAATAAATATTTTGGGACATCTTACACACGGCCTCTGACCCCTAGCTAAGCCAAGCTTGTGATATGGCTGCCAGATACTGATATACCACATATATGTACTTATTTTTAAATACATACTTATATACTTAGATAGTAACTAAATAACACCCAGACACAGCGCAAACACTTATGTTCATCACATAAATATTTGCCCTGGGTGGGGATCGAACCCACGCCTCTTTGATCCAGAAGTTAGGGTCACTAACCACTGAGCCACCGAGGCAGTCAAATATTAATGGTGGTCTGGATCGCCTCCTTTCAACTTAGTACCTAAACCGATTACAACCCTACATAATTGCATATGTATGTTATATGGATATAAACGGTAACTCATTATACAGAGTGGAGAGTCGACGCTGACATTAATTTGATTAATGATCAACCAGTAATCATAAAAGCAATAAGAAAAAAATACAATCCTTAAATTGAAAAAACAAAATTTTCAAACAAACTAAATGAAGAGCGAGAGAATGCGATCCTCGAGGGTCGTGAATAGTCGTGATCGGACAGACTACAAACTGCATAACTTGTAAAGTGGCGTATATTGAATATTTAAAAATAAAAGTCATATTTTAGAGTTAAGTTCAATGAAAACAAACAAGATAACATATTTTTTTGTAAATAATATATAAACATTTAGTCAAAATATTTAGGTTTTGAAAGAGAAGGCCAAATATGTGATTTCATTTAGGTAATGTACGAGTAGGTAGGCATCAACTCTCCATCCTGTACCTATTACACTACCATCGCGAAAAAGTCTGCCAAAGATATGCCGTTGATAAATGTTATTGTCGATAAATTGTCGGTCTTTATTAATTTTATTTAATTCCTTTTGTTATAGGTAGCTATCAATTATTTTATCGATAACTAGCTACGCCCCGCGCCCCGCGGTATCACCCGCGCAATGAAACCTTAAGCCAGAATATACTATCGGACGCGGCTGACGGACGCGACTAACAGCCGCGACTTAGCAATGTGCACAGTCTTAAAACATCCGGTGTGCCAGATCGCTCTCGGACGTCCGAACGCTCAAGGTCGTCCGAAGGTGACGTCCACGACTTATGTCAGATAGTGTGCACGGCTCAGTGTACTTTCCTAGTCTAGGTCGCGGCTGTCAGTCGTGTCCGTAAGCCGCGTCCGATAGTATGTTTCGAGCTTTATTTGGCTCATGCACAACAACTTTTCTAAAAATCATCACATGGTCAAATACTACTACTCATACTTTGAACTTATGTTGCTCCACGTTTCCATTAGTTCCTTACATTGTTTGGTTCCCATTCTAAGCAAGTTTAAATAACTATTAAGTAGGTATAACAAGTCTATTACTAAGATATTTCTAAATCGATTGCAAAATTGTATCGAACGGGTGAACAAGTAAATAGACAAACAAGGTAGCGAGTTAATAAAAAGTTGTAGGTACGTGGTAATAAAGGCCTTTTTATCATAGTGGATATCACGACTTTCAGACAACTAGATGAGAAAGTGATACGAATTATTTTATAGGATAGTGATATAAAATAGAAAAAATGGCAAGTCGATGTACCTTTGTGACATAATTATGAGCTGACGCTCAAAAATCTATGACATTTATGACATTGTAGTAAGCAAACGTTCGCCCGATGGTTTGAGGCGTGACAATCTCGCTCAAGATTTTCAGCCTGTACATGCACACTACTCAGGGCCGTAGCCAGGTGTTGAGGGCACAGCTACATTGCTCCTCATTGTCTCCCTTGGGGCCTCCGGCTACTTAAAATACCAGCGCCTTACCCTAATGCGTTCTATGCCCCGAATAATTACAGAGCGGAAGCGTAGTTAGGATTACAATGGCAGATATATTTTTACCCCGACACTTAGTTCGGAGGTCGAATGACTGATAAAGGTGTAATCATTTCTCTTTTTACATATCTAAACATATGCTTGGACATTTACAGGTGTTGCTACTAGAAGCTGGACCTGAAACACCGATAGGCGCAAACTGCCCCTCTTTCTACAGAACATTCTGGTCGAATGAGGCAGTCGACTGGCGGTACAGGACCGAGCGAGGAGATTACTGTCTCGACCAAGGCGATAAGGGTTGCAACTGGTCCCGGGGGAAAGTTCTTGGTGAGTTCAAATCCATATAGATAGCTCTCTTCTTTCTACAGAGCATTTTGGTCAAATGGTCAAATATTTCCGTAGATTGGCGGTATAGGACCGAGTGTAGAGACTATTGATTACTGTTTCGACAAGGATGCAACTGCCTCACGGAGAAGGTGCTTGGTAACTTCATGTTTAGCTTAGAGTACGCCAACGAGCTATTCACGGCTTAGACATACTTTAAATTACTGCTAAATCTAACTAGGAATGCGAAGACCCCTTGAGATAATTACTGATATAGCCTAGTTAGTGAATCAGCAAGGGGTAGTGGCAGTTATCAGCTCATGTAGAATTGATAGTCTATTGGATTGTAAAGCTTTTTAATGTGGATTACATACAGGCCGCGTAGAGGAGGCGCTTCCTCCAAGGAGGTAGACAGACGACCAGATCAAAAATTCAAAACGCACTGAATAAAAATACAACCAGTTTTATTGGAAATCTATAGACCTCTCGAAACGTTATACTCACTGCGGTTGACGTTAAGTGCGTGTCTATCTTTACAGGTGGTTGTACCGCCCTAAACGGCATGATGTACCATCGCGGCCACGCTGCTGACTACGAAGACTGGGTGAACGCAGGCGCTGAGGGCTGGTCCTGGGAAGACAACCTACCCTACTTCGATCTCACCGAAGGAAACAAGCAGATTGGGTCTCTGGTCAGCGACAAATATCACTCCGATAAAGGACCACTGCCCGTTCAGCAGGTATTGCACTTCTTAACATAATTACTAACTCGTAAGTCTGATAGACATTAGTATTAATAGCTCTCTTAGCGTAGTTTGTTAATACTTGTTGCTACGAGTATTAGCGCAGTTTCATCAGGTATCATCCATTTACTCATGTCGAAGCCTCCAGGCGGCTTTAGTAAAATCTGAAACTAGGGACAGCTAATCGGCCTATACGAACTTCCTTACTTTACACGTACTTCCACTATTTTGAAACACAAGCAAATTAGAACGTAAATCAATAATAAATAATACCACTTTGACCAAAGTGGTCAAACCAAATTTGACCAAACTTTTTACTACGGATGCCCGTTCAATAGTAGGTAGGCGTAGGTATGCAAGTTCAAATTCGGAGATCCATATACCTATAGACAAATCAAAGTGCCGATGAAGGCAACAGATTAGCAAGTTTTTTAAATGGCAGTGTCTGGCTGATGGATGTCGATAAAGCCGTTATTAAAATCTGGATCAATTGACGACGCGACGTACAGTAAGGCATCGTGCTCTAATCCTTGTATTTTTAATTGCAGTTTAACGACCAGCCGCCTGCTTTGTACCAACTGCTGAACGCTATCAATGAGACCGGATTTCCAATAATCGCAGACATGAACGACCCAAACACCCCGGAGGGGTTCACCATCGCCCAAACCTTTAACGCGTAAGATACGCCTTTTATCTTTATCTGAAATTCCCACCCACCTACTATGTACTAGCTGCTGAACGCTAAACGAAATTGGGTTCCCGGGTTCCCGGTGATCGCGTATTAGCAATTTATCAATGACTCTATCACTCTTAAGGGGTTCCACCGTCTTTGGGAGGACTGCCAAGGCCTCCATTAAGTAAGATACGCCTGTTTATTTACTTATATTGGTAAGCACGATACTTATTTGATTTAGTACATTACACATAGAGTACCTACCCACCTTCTTATCAGTAATCGGTACGAAACCGCAAGAGAATAAAGTAAGGTTGTTATAAGGTTGAGATATGTATTTGTATCTTGTAAGCGTACGTACCTATCTGTCTCCCAAACGAATAGATAGTTTTTTGTGGTTTTGTTTTTATAGGATGCTTAATGTAAGTATTCGGGAGGTCTACATAGGTAACTATATTTCGGCCGATCTGCGAACTAGCACGGAAATCTCTTCTAGACACGTGTTCTAGCGTCGCGGATCGCGCTCGTATCCTTGCAGTCTCTGTATGGGAGTCCGGTCTTTGGTTGCAAGCATTGCCCTCTTTCAATACTGGTAACCTTTTAGACCCAACTGCATTTCGTCTAGCTGTCAGCTTACGCTTGGGTGCAAGGTGTTGTGAAGCCCATCGCTGTCAGTGTGGTACTGCAGTTGACCAGCTCGGTCACCACGGTCTCTCTTGCTCAAGAAGCGCTGGTCGGATTGGACGCCACGCCAGCCTTAACGATGTCATACGCAGGGCTTTTGTCACCGCCAATATCGCAGCCGTACTCGAACCGAGTGGGTTGGCGCGTGGTGATGGCAAAAGGCCTGACGGCATGACGCTGGTCCCATGGAAGTGTGGACGGCCCTTAGTATGGGACGCAACTTGCGTCGATACTTTGGCACCGTCACATCTTCCTGAGACTCAGAGTAGGGCTGGAGCGGCGGCCAATTTGGCTGAGCAGCACAAGCGGCGCAAATATGCTAACCTCGGGAGTGGTTACATATTTGAGCCATTTGGAGTTGAGACTTTGGGTCCGTGGGGGCCGGGAGCTCATCTTGTTTTCAAAAGTCTTTCTGAGCGTCTGGTGGACGCGACGCGTAACCAAAATGCTGGTGTTTATTTGGCTCAACGTATAAGCATTGCCATTCAGCGTGGCAATGCTGCCAGCATGCTGGGCACGCTGCCAACTGGCAGTGGGCTTGAGCACTTGGATTATCTTTAGACCTTCAAGGGTCTGTGGATGATCCAATTGATTTCTATGTAGTAGTAGTGTAGTATTAAATTTTAGCATATAAAGTAGTATTGTATATTATCGTAGTTAATAAAGGCACTTTTGCTCGTTAAAAAAAACTATATTTCAAGGAGAGGTACTTCTGGTGGAAGTTTCGAAATGTTTAACTTTACACTTGTTCAAAGCTCTAATACACTTACTTTTTTCTTGATTATGGAAATTAATTTGGTTTTCGCACATTCATATTATTATATTCGTTAAAACAAAGACTGCTTCAGTAGCCAAGTGAATGGTTAGTGGCCCTGACTTCTGGGCCAAAGAGGTGTAGGTTAGATTCCCACTTACTCAGGGCAAGTGAGTTTGCTCTGTGCCTGGATGTTTTGTCTATGTTAGTATGTATTTAAAAAATATGTAGTATATCAGTCTCTGGCAGCAATATCACAAGCTTTGCTAAGTTTGGGATCAGATACCGTGAATAAGATGTCCCCTAATATTAAAAAAAAACATGTGATGCACAGAGACGGGCAGCGGTACACTACGGCCAGAGCCTACCTGAAGCCAGAGTCTGAGCGGCCCAATCTACACGTGAAGTTGAATGCTCTGGTCTCAAGGGTGCTGTTCGAGGGCCGCCGGGCTGTAGGGGTCGAGTATATTGACAAGAATGGGGAAACACACGTCGTTGGCGCTTCCAAAGAGGTAAGAAGAGTCTCCTCATGGTACCTGTCTCCTCACCATCATATAAACGTCTATAAGACGTCAAATACTGGACAGGACATAGACCTCATGTAAAGATAGCCAAACGACTGATTAGGAGAGGTTGAGGTGAGGGAGCCGTCTCCTCAGTGTTTCAGCATGTTCCTTTGCATGAAATCCTCTGTCCTTGTTAGTTAACGTCCTACATTGCGCTTGCCGGTGCGTTACAGGGCTGATTTTAGGGGAAAGCAACCGGGGTAACCACCCCAGGCCACTGCAACGGAGGGGACCTACAATAAGTAGGTGTTAAAAAATTTACTACTCATCTTGAAAGAGCACTTACCTACTGTTTGTGTCCAAGGGGCCTCCACTCCTTTGTTGCCCCGAAGCCTCGATCCACACCTCTAAATCCGGCGCTGGGTACGTAGCTTCCATTCAAGAAAAATAAAATGGCCCTATCGGCAATCTTAAGCTACATAATATTATGGGCTTTACCTTCATCCATCAGCCATAAGACGTCCACTGCTGGACATAGGCCTGCCCTATAGATCTCCAACAAGACCGGTTGGTAGCGGCTTGCATCCAGCGCGATCCTGCGGTCTTAATGAGGTCAACCGTCCACCTTGTGAGTGGACGTCCTACACTGCGCTTGCCGGTGCGTAATCGCCATTCGAGAACTTTTCGACTCCATCGGTCATCAGTCTTCCGCGCTATGTGCCCTGCCCATTGGCACTTCAACTTGCCAATCTGCTGGGCTATGTCGGTAACTTTGGTTCTTCTTCGTATCTCCTCATTCCTGATTCAATCCCGCAGAGAGACTCCGAGCATAGCCCTCTCCAAACCTCATTGTGCTACTTAGAGCTTATTAATAAGGCCCATAGATAGAGACCACGTTGCAGAGCCAAAAATCATCACTGACAACACACACTGGTCGAATACTTTCGACTTGAGGCACTGAGGTATGTCAGACTTTACGTAATTTTCCGAACGCTGCCCAACCGAGTTGGATTTGGCGACTGACCTCTTTCTTGAAGTCGGACCTACCTAACTGGACTACTTGTTCTATGTAGAAGTACGAGTCAACGACTTCAAGAACCGAGTTCCTAACAGAAATCGGAGTGGGTACAACATGGGAATTACAAAGGACTTTCGTCTTGTCCATGTTCATCTTAAGACCCATCTGTTGAGAAACCTGATTGAGGCCTTCGAGTATCGTGCTGAGCTCTTCCATCGATTTTGCCATGACCATTATATCGTCGGCAAACTGAAGATGAGTGAGGTATTCGCCATTGACATTAATGTCGAAACCTTTCCATTCCAGGAGCTTGAAGGCGTTCTCCAAAGTAGCCGTAAACAATTTCGGAGAAATTACGTCTCCCTGTCTTACGCCTCTTTTTAAGGATCGCCTTGGAGCTCTCTCCCTACACTCGGACCGACATAGTGACGTTATTATATAAACACTTCAACACTTCGATTTACCGATAATCAATCCGGCATCGCTGGAGAGACTCAAGCACCGCCCAAGTTTCGACCGAATCAAAGTCTTACTCGTAATCTACAAACGCTAAGCAAAGAGGCAAGTTATACTCTGCGGTCTTCTGTATGACCTGCCGCAGCGTATGAATTTGGTCTATGGTATTAAAACCTTTTTTGGAAACCGGCTTTTTCGGAAGGCTGGAAGTCATCAAGCATGCGTTCGAGATGGTTCGTAATGACCCTTGAAAACAACTTATAAAAATCAGGCTCAGTAGCGAGATGGGTCCGTAGTTCTTCAATAAGGCGTTGTCACCTTTCTGGAATAACAACACCACCACGCTTCTGGCGTTATGCCTTCAAGGACGACGGTATTGAAAAGCTTCTGAACGACTTTGAGTACCGGTGTTCCACCCGCTTTCAGAATCTCTGATGTAATACCGTCATTACCCGGCGCCTTGTTGTTCTTAAGCTGATTTAGGACCATTCTAATCTCGAACAAGCTGATGTCCGGGATATTTTCGGTGAAGTGTCGGGTGCTTGGCTTTTGGGTTTTTGGCCGCACTGATAACAGGCTTAGCGACCGAAGCAAATAGCTCTCCGTAGAACCTTTCAATCACCTCTAATATCTCTGCCTTGGTTGACGCTATACTGCCATCTTCTCCTTCAGCTTTGTCAACTTGCTTTGCTGGCTTTGCCCAATAGACAAATTCTTCGCGAACACTTTGAAGCCTTTGTTCCGCTCTATTGTCTCTCTAATATGTTTAGTATTAGAGTCGCGCCGCACGGATTTCGAAATTTGCCCATTGAGCCTTAGCTTTACCTTCACTGATTTCTAATATCGCTAGATACTATCCGTCTCACCACAATAGTTTTACGCACAGTTTAGAAAATGTTTAAAAGTAAAAATTGCATAGTTAAACGACTTGTTAACAGATAAATAAAGCGTGTTTAAATCTTTTGTGGCTAGGCGGTATAACTCTACAACTTGTAGATCTACAAGTACTAATATTGTGATTCGGACACGATTTACACCAAAGTCCTAAAAAGATGGCTATTACAGTAGAACCTCTATAAGTCGAACATCAAGGGAGACGCCAAAAAATTCGAGTTATAGAGTTTTCAACTTATGGAGGATTTCGACTTAGGCGTATTTTGATTCGACATAAAGAGTTTGAGGTTTATTCTTATAAATTTTGAGTTAGAGAGGTAAAATAAATAAAAATTCAACTTGCAGAGGTGACAAACATATTTTTATTTACATATTATAAATCAACATTATTTCAAATCATTTTAAAATAAAAAATATGGCATTAATAAAAGTCAGTATTTTTTTTTTGCTTTAGATAATTTGGTTGTTTTCTATCTATAGCATTGTCTAATCTATAAAGAGCAGAAAATTCTTCTTCTTCAGAGTTACTGGTTTGCTCTAATAAGTAAGCACTCCTCCAAGCCCGGATATTCTGCAATTCGTCGTCTTTTGCAGGACAATCTTTGACCGTTTTGTATTTTTCTCATGATGTCTGATTCATTTTTTATTATTGTTGAAAGAGTACTCATTGGCAGGCCAAATTGTTCAGCAACATCTTTCTTTTTTTGACAGCTCTTCACAGTTTCGAGCACTCCTAATTTTTCAGCAAGACTCAAAGTTTTTAGTTTACGTTTCACAGCACTCATGTTAACTGTTGTACTAATTGATGTGTATTGCAGTAGAACCAAACTACTTCTGACGGTATTTAAGTCGAAAACAAATGACTGACTTAGCTAAATTTCAAAGGGAATCAAAATTGAACACCTGACACAAAGCAAGCAAACACGTGTTTCCATGAGTCATAAATTTATTATTATATACTCCTAAAATGTTTTCTAAGAAACAATAGTGTACTCACATTGTCGGCAAGTTCTTAAAGTCGGTAACCTATTTTTGTTCGAACAATAGAGATAATAAATTCCAAATGATCAAGTTGTAAAGGTTGTAAAATAAAACGTTCCTATGTTCGAGATACAGAGGTCAAATTTAATTTTTCGAGTTATAGAGTGAAAATATGTACCAAAATGGCTTGGAGGGACTCGGTGATTATTTCGATTAACAGAGGGTCAAGATTTCAAGTAATGGAGGTTTTGGTGTTTTAAGGGAAGGGAACAAAACATTTTTTCGAGATTTGGAGGTTTTTGACTTATCGAGGTTCGACTTAACGAGGTTCTACTGTATATAAACGTACAATTTCTCACAGGTGATATTAAGTGCAGGTGCACTGAACACGCCCCATATACTGATGCTATCCGGAGTGGGGCCGCGAGAGACGCTGGAGAAGTTCGACATCCCCGTGGTGGCTGACCTGCCAGAAGTTGGCCAGAACCTGAGGAACCACGTGGGGGTTACCTTCAACTTCTTACTGACTTCGCTCAATGACACGCGGGTGTTGGACTGGGCGGTGGTTACAGACTATCTGCTCACACGGCGTGGACCTATGAGCAGCACTGGAATCACTCAGGTGGGTATTTTTTTATACAAATTTAGGTTGTCGCGGAAGTATGCGCAAGCAAATCGCAATACCGACGAATATGCGCACCCCAAGAGACGAAACGCCCCGGGTGGAGTTTTAGTAGATACCTACACCGCTTGTGATTGCCACATAACCATCCTTAGTTTAGCCATGTCAGAGGCCTTCAGGCGGCCTAAAAACTCTGACACAAGGGCTAGCCACCCGGCCTATACGAACTTACTTACTTATAACCACCCTGCCTCCCCCGGGTGGAGGGGTAGGTATCCATCTTTATTCTCGGGGGAAAAGGATTTTCCCCGGAAAAAAAGAGATAAACCTAGGAGTGAGGGGGCATAATGGCCCTACCCTTAATAAACCGATATTATTATCTACAGTGGGGATTCTTTTTTACATTGTAGGTATTTGAATTTGTAATCAAATTGTTAGTTAGATAATATTTTTTTTTTCTAATGTATCAACTTTAATTTATGAAAAGATGAAGTTAATATCGCTTTCTTATACATTTGATTAATTCTGAAGTAGAGTACAGAGAGGTAGGTAAAATGTCAAGTCGATGATATAGGTACATTTCAAACGTGTCTAAGGGTGCGTACAGAATTACAGTGTTATAAGACGTTTTATGTCCACATTACCGAAACAATCATATTACCGACTGAATCGAAGCGAAGGTGTGTGCTTCGAAGTCGACAATTTTGCTTTCGTGTGTCCGGATGATGATTTTCATCTACTGGTCGCATTTTCCAACGAATCTCGACAAGATTTGGTTCGTTTTTTGGAGATTTTCCCTCAAAAAGAGCGGAAATTTGTTGTCGCGCAATTTATGGGCTGATTTCGATAATATTTGGAAAGAATGTTAGGTATGTAAATCCCAACAAGATTTGGGAGTATGAAAAATATATATATAGGCTGACGATTCAGTTAAAGAGACGTGCCGCGAGGTCTACTGTTCGGAGAATTACCGGTGTAACAATGTGTTATAACATGTTATTATATAATGTGTACACACCGTAACAATTTTTTAAAATTTATTTACAAACTACGAATTCAATTGTGATATCAAGCGCTACAGATTTTTTTCACAAAAATAATTCTTATACTAAACTTATCTACTTAAGCGAAACATAAAAAGAGCCACGAAAATGACGATGACAAGTGTTACAAAGAGTACCCAGAGGCGTAGTTAGGTATACAATAGGCCCAATTATGAAGGCGCCATCGTAATTATAAAAGCTTTTTAGACTAATTCTGTTTCTTTTTCACTTTAGGCATTCGATAGAGTGAACACTTTTTAAGTTGCTATTAAATTTACGATGGCGCCTTCATAATTGGGCCTAATATATAGCCAGCTTGCTTTCCAGTTGCGAGGTCTCTAATTGGCCAATTTTGGCGGGACGTCCCGATTTATACGTGTCGGACAGAATGTCTCGCTTTTTGGGTATCTCCGAGTTACCTATCTATCACTCGACCGATGGGGTAAACCTGATTTAAAATATCACATTTAAACGAGACATCCACAAATGGTATATTATTCAGAGAAAAATCTAACCACGATGATATATGTATCATTTGAAAGCTTGCTTTATGGGGTCCTCAAAAATATTTACTTAATTTATATTTTTTCATCCCTCCATTTTTTTAAGTTTTTAAAAAAATTGTATGAAAATATAAATGAAAATGCAACTCACATTTTTTTCTGTTTTAACCATATGGCTAAAACAATGATGATAGAAGTAAGTACATTCATATGAAAGTACATTCATATGAATGTACTTACTTCTATCATTATTTTACTTGCATGCATAGGTATGTACCTGATTCATACACATTTATGTCATATTTTGCGAAAATTATAGAATTCATAAAAAATTGGTTCATTCAGTTAGAGCAATAATTCAAAAATATCATTAAGAATTGGGCCTGTGTGGTGATATGCAACCTACTTAGACTTGTTACATCGCTTATGCCAGATCTGTAACTAGCTGTCATTACTTAATATTCATATTCTTGTACGCCGTATTTTTGTCGATTAAAGCCATAATTATTCAGAAATGGTTTAGAATTCTACAATTTAATCGACAAAAATTAAAATGGATAAATATCTAAGACCAGAAAGATTCGAAGCCGATCCCTCAGCAAGTTCGGACCAATCGAATCTATGGATTCATTGGAAGGCAACTTTTAATAATTTCATTCAAGCTATACAAGACAAAGAAAAGATAAGTAATGACTTCAAATATCAATTACATTGAAGTATAATACACGAGAACTGAAGATTGTTGTCTATGACGACGTCAGCCAACTGCCGGCGTACGCCGGCGAAGCGCGCCGACCGGCCTTAGTCGCGATTAAACAAAATGGTTGAATATATCAGACGTCAAAATATTATTTAAAAAATTAAAAATAGGGAAATGTGTAATCAAAACCTCTTAATCCCGTTCTCAATTTCTTCATAAAGCTTCTGGAATTTATTTCCACAAGTAAATACGGTTTACACTATTCGTATTAATTGAAACTATCACATATAATATCATGATTTTAAAAGTAAATAATTTTACAGTTGGTGATGCCAGGTGAAACATAATTTTGTTTCCCCATAATTATGGGAGATTTCGACTAATCGATAATAACTTTTTTTGATACTATAGGATATCCGCAGACAAAATACGTAAAGATAACGATAAATAATGGATAAAAGCCATTAGAATATTACGAAAAGAACCTGACTGGATAATAATAGTAAATAGTGAAATAGTAAAATTACAATAGATTACAATATAACTTCAATAAATACTAAAAATACAAGGGTACAAAGATAATAACAAATCCGGTACCTAGATTAATGGGCGGCATTAACGTCTACAGCGATTTTAAATAATACATTAATCATTACTATTTTCATAATTATTGATAGTTATGAATCAAGCAGCAGAATCAGGCTTAAATAGGTAACGTTTTGTAATTATTAGTTTAATCAAATAGCTCGACGGCAACAGGTATCTATGTCCGGAGATTGAAGTACAGGTATAGTATAACATATTAGGCTACAATTTTCAAAGAAGTTTTACGCGATACAGAGATACTGAAAAAGCGCGCGCTGCGTGGTATAGGTATGTATGAGTGACACAGACTGCACGCGGGCCGTGCGGGGTGCGTGGTAACTAGTGGTAAGAGCTTACGAACTCGGGCGCGGGTGGCGGTGTGGCTATGCTAGCTGTTAGTCTGCTATATTTATTATTGTTTATTATAATTGTTTACTCCAACGGTTCCAGAATAAAAAAAACATCACTGCAATTTTTAAAACAATATATTGTAGATTCTTCATGCAATGCTTTCGAATTTTCTTAAGGAATATCCTGTCCTACAATATGACACGTTTTTGATAATTAAGTATTATTATGGCGATAATTATTTTAATTATCAAGAACGAGTAACTATTGGTCGGATAAATGAATAAAATATTCTTTGTATTATAACTTTATTCATAATTACATCATATTATATTTGATTTTGATTAATGACTCAAATTCATAATGTTATTACTAAAATGTTGATTATTAAAAATATCGGTTTGTATCACTGACATTGAGAAGATATCGTAACATTTTGGGGAAATTACAATCTAATGAACTGGCACCCTAAGTAGGCATAGTCCGACTAAATTTAAAAATATTGCTATTTCTGTCATTTTCAACGTCTTACCGTACTTTAGCAACTAGTGTAACAGGGATAGAGATATGATTCTTTGATTACCTACCAACAATATTCGGGAGGTTAATGTGTCGCCATGCCTAGCAACGCAGTTGTTTGAGTCTGCTTATCTAGACATTAAACATCATTGATCAATTATTAGTCAATTACTTATCCCCGATCATCTACTTGCATATCAAAGGTACAAAAGATTATGACGCAGCTATACTAAAATTAGACGCATTATTTTTGAAACCAGTAAACGAGATATACGCCCGTTACCGATTAGCCAAAAGTCAACAAAAACCTGGAGAATCCATTGATCAATACATACAAAAGTTAAAACTCTTATCGAAGGACTGCGACTTTAAATCGGTAAACGCTGAACAAAATGAAAGTGAGTACATTCGAGACGCCTTCATCTCAGGGCTATCGTCATCAGCAGTACGTCAGCGACTCCTAGAAAACAGTACTCTTACTCTTGATGAAGCTTATAAGCAAGCACGAGCTCTAGAAATGGCGCAAATTAATAATGAAAATTACCGACGAGAACCAACGCCTATAATGAATTGCGCTACGAATTCTAATAAAAAACAAGAAACATGCTATTTTTGTGGAAATCGTCGCCACCCTCGGAGCGAATGTCCTGCTTCCAATACTATATGCACGAAATGTGGAAAGAAGGGGCACTTCTCGAAAGTGTGCCTTAGTCGAAATCCTCAAGTAGCAGCAAGTGAGGCTCCAGAAGAAAACGCTACTCATGCAATGTCTACTTCATCATATCTTTCCTGCATATTGTCAGCAACAGATCTTAACAAAGCGACACTACCAGTTATCATAAACGGCAAAACTACAGCGAAGGCACTTATCGACACTGGTAGCACAGCAAGTTTTATCGATCGACGTCTTGTTAACTTATGCAATTTGAATGTCTATCCCTGCAAGCAGAGGATTACAATGGCAACAACAAATCTATGTACGCAAGTGATTGGATCATGCAAACTGACACTAAATATACAAAATCAAAATATTGATGTTACTCTCATGATTATGGATGGACTTTGCTCAGATATTATACTTGGACATGATGTTTTGCAGAATCATAAGTCTTTAGAAATGCAATTCGGTGGTTCTAAACCAACACTCAAACTATGCGCTATATCCGAAGCAAACATCAAACCAGTCAGCTTGTTTACTAATTTGCTACCATTTGCGAAGCCAATTGCTGTGAAGTCCCGAAAATACTCTGATTTAGATACTACATTTATCAAAGCTGAAATACAAAAACTTTTAGATGACAAGATAATCGAACCGAGCCTATCACCATGGAGAGCACAAGTTCTTGTGACGTCTAGCGAGCATCACAAGAAGAGGATGGTCATCGATTACTCACAAACAATAAACAGATTCACGGAACTTGATGCTTATCCGTTACCGTCAATAGATGGACTTATTGCTAAGGTAGCTAAACATAAAATTTTTAGCAAAATAGATTTACGCAGTGCTTATCATCAGATACCAATTTTAGAGCACGAAAAACCATATACAGCTTTTGAGGCCTGCGGAAATTTATATCAATTTCGGCGTATACCGTTTGGTGTTACCAATGGTGTGGCTGCTTTCCAACGAGCTATCAATACTATCATAGAAAAAGAACATCTGCAAGGAGTATACGCTTACTTAGATGACATAACAATATGTGGTCAAGATCAAGCTGAGCATGATGAGAGATTACATTCTTTTCAAGAGATTGCAACTCGCTACAATCTGACTTTGAACATTCAGAAAAGCGAATTTTCCAAAACGAATATAAACTTACTAGGCTACAACATATGCAATAACGTTATTAGGCCGGATCCTGAACGCCTGCGCCCTCTACTGGACATGCCGGTACCAGATAATCTATCCTCACTCAGAAGGACAATGGGCGTTTTTGCACATTATTCAAAATGGATCCCAAAATTCTCAGACAAGATAAAGTTTCTTGCAAAATCGGAGAAATTCCCGCTATCCACTGAAGCAGTACAAGCGTTTCAATCTTTAAAAACCGAAATAGCTAAATCAGCAATCACCGTTATTAACCCAAGCATTCAACTAACCGTAGAAACCGATGCATCTGATCACGCTATTGCAGCTACTCTTACCCAAGAAAGCAGACCAGTAGCATTTTTCTCGAGAACTTTGAGCACTGCTGAACGCAATCACTCAGCAATAGAAAAAGAAGCTGCAGCTATCGTGGAAAGCAAAAGGAAGTGGAGACAATTTCTTATGGGCAAAACATTTCGACTTATTACTGATCAGAAGTCAGTGGCGTTTATGTTTGATCAAAAACATAGTTCCAAAATAAAAAATGATAAAATTCAGCGATGGCGCTTAGAATTATCAAGTTATAATTTCGATATCATATATCGTCCAGGCAAAGATAACATAGTAGCTGACGCCCTTTCTAGAGCGTATGTAACGGCAACAACACAAACAATAAACGACAAAATTTTTCAACTGCATAAAAATCTATGCCACCCCGGTATAACACGCATGGTTCACTGGGTTCGAGCGAAAAATTTACCATATTCAGTCGAAGACATCAGGCGAATCACAGGGTCATGCAAGGTCTGCGCTGAAATAAAACCTAGATTTATTAGAACGAAGGGTACTTTAATAAAGGCAACTGCTCCATTGGAAAGAATATCAATTGACTTCAAGGGACCACTACCATGTGATACTGGCAATCGCTACATGCTCACTATCATAGACGAATACTCCAGATTTCCTTTCGCGTTTCCCTGCTCGGACCTAAGTTCAGAAACTGTTAAAAAGAAGTTGACAGAGTTATTCTCAGTATTTGGCATACCGAGCTATGTACATTCAGACAGAGGAACTGCATTTGTATCTGCTGACCTCAAAGATTTTCTGCACGGGATGGGTGTAGCTACAAGCTATACCACACCATATAATCCTCAAGGCAATGGCCAAACTGAGAGGTACAACGGTATTATTTGGAAGACAGTGCAGCTTTCGTTAAAAACATTAGATCTGCCCATCAGTCGCTGGGAAACTGTTCTCGCACAGTCACTGCATTCTATAAGATCGTTATTGTGCACAGCCACCGGTTGCACTCCTCATGAGCGAATGTTTACTCATCCGCGCAGATCCGCGAACGGAGAGTCAATGCCGACGTGGCTCACGCAGGCGGAAAGAGCACTTTTGAAGAACAACGTAAAGAGAAGTAAATATGATCCAATTGTAGAGGAAGTCGAACTAGTCGAGACAAATCCCATGCACTCGCATGTGAGATTACAAAATGGCCGAGAGCTCGTTGTCTCCAATCGGCATTTAGCACCCACTGGGTATGAGCAATCCGATACGGAGGATCCAGATTTCGAAGACTTGGGAGATGATGAGCAATATGCTACCCCAGAACAATCTCCAGAAACATCTCATCGATCATCAAGAGTGCGGCGCCCTCCTGCATATCTCCAGGACTACGATACATCTTAACCAGGGGAGTATGTGGTGATATGCAACCTACTTAGACTTGTTACATCGCTTATGCCAGATCTGTAACTAGCTGTCATTACTTAATATTCATATTCTTGTACGCCGTATTTTTGTCGATTAAAGCCATAATTATTCAGAAATGGTTTAGAATTCTACAGCCTGATTGCTAAAAATGCTTTTATTTTAGCTATTTCAAGGTTCCTCAATCAGAATTGCCAGGAATAATTTACTTATTCTGTCAAATATATTTATTTATCCTAAGAAATTCAAAATGAATTTTAAAAAATTCGGAGGACTTAGTTTTGCTTTTAACTGATGTAGGTAATGGACCCAAAAAAAGATGTAGGTACTTTATCGAGATATAACGCATGTTGTGGTTAGATTTTTTGATTATTATTATGCCTCTATACATTTTGTAGAAGTGTCCTTTAAATTTAATCCAAAATTTTATACAAAACTCTTCCTAGGCAGTCAGGTAAAAAAAAACGTTGGTATATATTTTTTAATATGACCCGCTTCTGACGAAAGTATCCCGCTTTTTTCACTCGAAAAGTTTCATAGTCCAGACTTGCCAAAAAACAATCTGGCAACGCTGTTTCCAGATAAAAAACCGGCCTTTGATAAAAGCAACACTATCTCAGACAGATTAGGTATATTAAAAATAATTAATCTTTCACGGACATGATCGTCATGCTTAGCTAATTAAGTAATCATGCATCCAGTTACGGTGCTATTATGCCTACCTATCTTATCACTACGTGGTACGTACCTATATTTGTATTGGAAATGACTTCGCTAAAATGAGTTGCTAATTTTTTGTACTGCGTAGGTATCTAGATAACATTTATAAGTATCTGAACTAGACTTAGCGAAGTCACGGTACTGTCGATAACTAGGTACTTAGGTACTTTATGACCAAATATTATGAAATCAGGGACGGATCTATCATAATGGCTTTCTGGGCTTCAATCCAGGGCCCTGTGGATTCCAGGGGCCCTCAGCTAAGTCAAGTCCAAAAATTGTTGCGTGCGGTCTATATAGTTGCCTGTCGTTGCCAGGCTGATGCCAAAGGGCTGCTTACTAGCGGTGACACTGACAACACAACTCTAAAGTGCGTAGTTACTTAGCTCTGTGTGTACCCCGTCGTGCCTCGCGTCCCCGTTATGCCCCCGTTATAAATTATTATCATAACACCTACGTAGCGTCCATTATAGGGCACAGACCTTTCCTATGTATTACTTTATAAGTTAAGTTTTATTTTTACTGATTTGTTACACTCCACAGACATCACGGACTGTGCTCTTTATTAAATGTATTACCTATAAGTTCAGTTGGAAGCGACTTGCATCCAGCGCGATTATGAGGACATAAAAAGATCACCTTTTCACTGGGCATCCTACGTTGCGCTTGCAGGTACGTGGTCTCCACTCGAAAACTTTTTGATCCATGGGTCATCAGTGTTACTTGTACTATGTGCCCTGCTGACTGCCATTTCAATTTTCAAATCTTGCAAAATTACCTAATCTATCAACCTTGCAATAAAAATTGACGATAAAATTCTTGGCAAAAGTAAGTATAATTCGCGACTGAACTGGCAGCAAAATACTTACAAATTATAACAACTTTTTGCCACATAAACTTTAGAATACGACTTCGAACTTATGCATTTTTATACCTACTGATTTGCTTAAAATATAAAGTCTCAAACTCACTGGCGTGACCACAACCGGTGAAAAGTGGCCACAACCGTTGTTTTTGTCCACTTTTCATTAAAATAATTGTAGAAAATTAAATATGTATTATTTTCACATAATAATAATATAGTTGTAGTCATTTGTTCATATCAAAAATTATAATCTACTTATTCTATCATATGCAACTTTAAAATCTCAAGTTAATGTTTTGTTGTATTATTGACTAATTTTTAAAAACTGAAATTTCTTAAATTGGCCACAGGCGGAGCACCTACCCTAATACTTTGCCTTGCTATTTATGAATGTCTGATCATTTGCACGTGACGTGCTGGTGTAATTAATTTGTTGCTGATTCATGATTTTATTTAAACGGTAATCGTTATCGTTAAGCGTTGACACCTGTTTTTGTAAAAAAATGAAATATTTATCTTTTCCTTCGTGAATTAATTAGGTTTAGGTTTTATTATAAAGATGATAACCGTAAAATTAATATTATACAGGTTATCTGGTTACCCTATACTAAGCCGAAAGGCGGATATTAAGACCATCATTATAAACAACTTTTACTATGGGGTCAATCCGAAATTCGTACGCTGTCCCATACATATTATTTTTTGCAAAAAATAGCATGACCGACTTCACCCGTGTACAGAATCATTACATAGTATAAAACAAAGTCGCTTTTCGCTGTCTGTCCCCATGTATGCTTATATCTTTAAAACTACGCAACGGATGTTGATGCAGTTTGTTTTAATAGATAGAGTAATTCAAGAGAAATGTTTATATATATAATACACCTGTGCGAAGCCGGGGCGCATCACTAGAACGCAAATATTATGCACAAATCGATGTAACATTTTTCTCATTATTGTTGATTTATCAAAAATGGGTCAGCCATTTTCGATAAAATTTAAATGGGACCAATTTCGAAGTACATATACACTTTTCAATAAAAAAGAATTTTTGAAATCAAATTACTATGAAAAAAGGTATGCGTGGTTATACATAAAAAATATATATATACGCGTCAAATTGTATACCTCCTCCGGTGGTTCGTCGGTCAAAAATTGCGACTCGACATACAATCGACAAAATGTATGGAACAGCTGATTTTTTTTCTCGAATCGGGATTGGCCTCATAGAAAAACTTGGTCATAATGATGATCTGAATCACCGCTTTTCGGCTTGGTACACCTGTTCCGAATACCCTGGTATAGGCTTAGGTATAGGTACCTATATGGCTAAAAAAATCATCTAAATTATATTTCTTCTTTAGTAGAAAGATATTATGGTGCTACACTACAGACTAACTACAGAAAAATACCTATAGAAATTTGAGAACAAAATCAGCTCTCTGATACAAAAATGCAACTCCGGAATTAACAAAATGTATAAAACAGCAGATTTTTGTGGACTAATTCTGGGTACAATGAACAATAATTTTTAGTATGGAGCTGTCCATACTAAAAACAATAACTATATGAACAATATTTTTTAGTATGGAGCTAACCATGCTCAATCCAGCTATGGAGCAACTAAAAATTATTGTTCATAATATTGGTCTGAACCACCTTCTCCAGGCTTAGTATTAGTAGTTAGAACACCCTATGCAAATAACATTGTATAAAGCTTAAATAAAGCTATAAGCTTAGTCACAGCTAAAGTTTAATAACGTTGTAGCTATGTTACAGCCTAGAAAGCCTCTACATAAAATAATATGATAAAATTAAATAACTGACTGTCTACAGTCAGTTATTTAATTAAATAACTGACTGTCTACAGTCAGTTATTTAATTTTATTGTGACAAAAAAAAAACAAAACAAATACATAACATAAAAGTAACATTAAGTAAATAAATAGATATTAATTTCACAAATCTAATTTTTAGTTAATGTTTTTTTCGCAAACCGGCTCCACCTCATCATATTATTCTGGTTGAGTGCTGGTGAGTTCCTACCTATGTGACGTCACGTGCAAATAAAGCTAATAATTTAAATATAGATTACCATATAGCGATCAACGCTATTTTGTTCTGTAACCACCATGATAATTACGTCCCTTGGTCTCCCCAGCTGACGGGCATCCTGTACTCGAGTCTGGCGGACCGCGAGCGCGAGCAGCCCGACCTCCAGATCTTCTTCAACGGGTTCTACGCAGAGTGCGCTCACACCGGCGAGATCGGCGAGCCGGGGCCGTGCCCGCACGGGGTTAACGTATCGTATGTTCACATTATGTTCCTTACTTCATTCAGCTGATAGAGGACCTGTAGTCGAGCCTGGCGAAACGCGAACGGGAACAGTCCGACCTACAGATCTTCTTCAACGCACGATCTGGGGAAATCGATGAGACGTGGCGTATCGTATGTTGAAATTGTGTTCCTTGGTTCATTCAATTGACAGGCATCCTGGCTCCTGTAGAGTCTGACCGACCGCTAGCGCGATAGTCCGATCTGCAGATCTTCTTCTACGCATGATCTGGCAAAATCGGTGAGACAGGGCCATGTGCGAAGGGCGTTAACGTATCGTATGTTGACATTGTTTCTTGGTTCGTTCAGTTGACAGGCATCCTAGCTCCTGTAGAGTCTGACTGACTGACCGCGAGCGCGAGCAATCCGACCTCCAAATCTTCTATATGATCTGGCGAGATCGATGAGCCAGGGCCGAAGTTAACGTATCGTGTGTCAATATTATATTCCTTAGTTTATTCAGTTGACAGCGGCATCCTGACCCCTGTAGAGTCTGACCAACCGCGAGCGCGAGCAGTCCGATCTGCAGATCTTCTTCAACACCAGATCTGGCGAGATCGGTGAGTCGGTTGGGTCATTCAGCTCACAGACATCCTGACTTCTGTAGAGTCTGACCGACCGCGACCGCGAGCAGTTCGATCCGTACTATACCTACGTTCCTAGCCGTTCGAAAGTCAAAAGATCCTATCTGTACCTACTGGAGTCTGGTAGACCGGGAGAGGGAGTCGTGACTTAGAGCAAAGTTAGCTACGGACAGATAAAGGTAATCGTCATTATCATTAGGCCCAATTATGAAGGCGCCATCTTATTTATAATAGCTAATTAGACAATATCGGTTTCTTTTACACTTTAGGCATTCGATAGAGTGGACACTTTATATATTGCTATTACATTTACGATGGAGCCTTCATAATTTTTATTGTGCTAGAGGGCGTATCCTCACAAGTATAGCTTCTTGCAAACACGCTGTTGAAAATAGAGTTGATACTTAAGTAATTTATAGGGCAATTCGTCAGAGGAAGGAAACATTAGAATTTCCATAGTACCTACCTACCTACCTAAAAAAGGATATCCCTTCATTTAAAGATATCAATAGGTCAATTGTCGGTTTTTTTCCTATGTTTTATTGGACCGTTTTTGTGATATTAAGATAAATACCAATTACTTAATCACCGGCATGTCTGTATTAGGCAGAAAACACTAGACGTTGTACGCATTGAATATTTATTGCGAGAGATATATTACAATACGATTAATTTTACTCCAATAATAGATATGGTTGTTTTAGTTCGTAATAGGGATGATTTTGCAACTTTTTACTTGTTCGGCGAAGTAAGTATTATTATATCTTTGGTTCGATTACACGTAGCTACATAATATTTGATAAACATTTCAATCTTTATCAATGGTCTAGCACATAATTATCTTTTTCGGAATTAATCTATTATGTCTATAGTTCAGACTGAAAGACCGATATTTTTCTAAGCTACCTATGAGTAAGTAATTGTATCTACCTACTGTATCAGCATTCATGATCATCCACTGTTAAACATAAGCCCGTCGTTGTACTCGTATATCGATTTATCATATCTACCACGCTGGGCCAGTTGTGGTTTGGCAAGTTCACTGGAGAAAAAACTGAACTGGTTGCTTCACGATGTTTCCCCTCACCGTGAAGCTAGCAAAAACGGGGATTCGAACCCTCGACCTCGAATTTATGACAGTGTTCTTTCATTAGGCCACTACGACTGGCCCTGATGCCGGGCAATATAATACGTCATCGGTAGCCCTGCCTGTAGTAAGAGCCTACTAAAAGTGGGCATCTGGGCTCACGGGTGGTTGGAGATGGGGCTCTAGCCATCCACTCTAACGGGCCCGGGGAGAACGACTACACCGAGTGACCAAGCTGTCGTCTGGCTGTACCTACGTCAAACATGGGACGTCAATAGAAATGAACTGGGGGCTCGGATGCGTTCCCCTGGAGATCCAGGAGCTCCCAAGACAGCACAAAGGCAGGCCACCGAGGGGATTTTAGTGTGTGCAATCCCACAAAACTAGGCTGTACCCTAAAGCAGCCGGGTATCTTACGAAGATTTCCCCTCGTAAAAAAAGGCCACCACGGCACTCTCTAACAATAACAATAGCTATGAGTAACATCAAGGCACTACCTAACGACAACAGCAGCTAGCTTATATGACTAGATAACAATTTATTTTTGACCGACGAAAAAAACGGCGGAGGTACTCAATTCGACGCGTATTTTTTTTTATGTATGACCACTTTTTACAGCGTGATACGATTACGATAATTCTTTTTTTATTGGAAAGGGCATACTTCGAAATTGGTCCCATTAAAATTTTATCGAAATCGGCTCAGCCACTTTTGATAAATCAACAATAATGTGAAAATTGCTACATCGATCCGTGCGAACTATTCGCGAATTCACGGTTTGAAGTCGGTCAAAAATAATTATCAAATTGTATGACGAAACTTGCAAAAGCGTAGATTTATATTTCTGTTTTATTGGCTTTTAAGACTTTTACCTGTTAGTATAATTGTATAGTTCATAACATAGATATAAATAGCGCTTTAGTGTCAAACTGTAAGTAATGTTATATTTGTAAATGTAAATAAATAAATAATTTCCAGTGCTAACGCAGTGGCCCTGCTTCCCCGCGCGGTTGGCTACTTGACGCTACAGTCAGCAGACCCGTTAGACCCGCCCTTATTCGACCCTATGTACTTCGAGCATCCGGACGACATGATCATGGTCAAGGACGGCGCTAGGGTCGTGAAGAGGATTTTTGAAAGTCAGGTAAACATTTAAAGGAATATTTGCCAAAACATTACCTATTATTGTCACTTTTTCAGCGATGGGAATGCTCTGGTATAGTGCAGTTGGAACATTAGGTAGGTATAATTATACTTATATGGAGGGCGAAGAGCCCACACTAATCTGACCCACACGTGTAGGTACTACTAGTAACCAGTAATCATAAAAGCAATACGAAAAAAAGTTAATTAAAAGAACAAAAATTTTCAAACAGACTAATCAATGAAGAAAGTAGAAAATACATATTGTATTTTGTAAGGAACTCATTCACACTATTTTGACTTTAGAATGATTAAATATCTAGGTATTTGAGTTATTTTGACTAATATCAAATTAGCTCGAATCACTGTTTAGATATTTTTACACTATATATAACGGGACTGAACTCACGTGTGGGGATAGTCGTAACGACTATAGTTTCGGTCGCATTCGGCGACCTTTCTCAAGTTGGCGAGTGCTAGCACGCGGAGCCGCCTCGCAGTGCATTGCGAAACTATAGTCGTTACGACTATCCCCACACGTGAGTTCAGTCCCGTTATATATAGTGTAAAATGTGTGAAAACCACTGTTTAGATACTTACAGAGTTACCTTGGATGGATTCAGTCACGATAGCATACCTATTGCGCAGCTTATAGCTAACGTCACACCCGCCGACTTGTATGATTCAGCCTATACCCGCGCGGCCGACTATCTGCACCTAATCAGCAGCCTAGAAAATAAGCCTCGTGTCATTAATTACAATTCACGAAGAACTCTTTAGTCATGCCTGCTTATAGACCTAGTGGCGTATCGCCGCACCTGGCGTACGCCTGCATGCAACATCATCGTAATGGACATGATGACAGTCATCAACACTCATTTAAATTATGTAGGTACCTAGTTGCTTATCTGATGAAATATCTATTCATAATGAATAAAAAACTTATTGATATCTATATTACAAGCGAGATTATTGATATCTTCAAAAAATTAAAGTATAAAATACAGCAATCTGCCATGATAAGTTGAACACCAATCAGAGCGCATGACGTCACATCTGACATACGACCTTCTTACGACATTGTCATTTTGGTTGTGTCAGTTTGCAATGAATTTTGACTGGTGAGTCTCTCACTACTTATTAGCGCTTATCAATATATCATGTGATTTACGATAATGATTGTCTGATGATGACGAGGATTTATCAAGGCAAAAACAGCTGAAATTTGCCCAGAATCGATTAGTTAATCTTAATATCGTGAAAGCTTATTGTATCTAAGACTTTTGTACAGCAGAACTCGGTAACGTCAAAATATAGTAATATAGTATAGTCATTGAAGTATAGTATGTCAGGCAGCGACGTATAAGAGAGGATGTGCGCAGCTGGTAGCTTTAAAACTTCACAGATTTCAATCAAGAATTATGATTCGGCCTATGTCTGCCTATGTCGGCCTGTTTCTGACCCGAAACTAAGCAAAGCTTGCGATATGACTGCCAGAAACTGATATACTATATATGTTTATTTTTTAAATACATAGGTACTTATATGTATTAGTTAACAATACCCAGACCCAGAGCAAACATATTCATCAAAAAATGATTGCCCTGGGAGGGAATCGAACACGCACCTCTTTGAACCAGGAGTCAGGGTCACTAACCATTGGACCACCGTGCCAGACAAAAAAATTACTGGTTTTTCATTTAGGTTCTCGTGCACCGGAAACTTAGTAAAATGAATTGTCCTACAGACCCTGCAAGACAAATACGGCATCAAGCTGGACCCGGAGTACACCAGCTACTGCGACGAGTCGAGCGACCAGTGGACGGACGAGTGGCTGGAGTGCATGGCGCGCTACAGCACCGACCCGCAGAACCACCAGCTCGGCACCGCCGCCATCGGCACCGTCATCGACACCAGCCTGCGGGTCTTCAACGTTAGAGGCTAGTAACATTTTATTTCTTCACCTGAATTTATACATAAAGTACGCGCCAAATAACTAAACAACATTTTATTGACACCAACACAGGAAAATATAACAGAAAAAACAAATACAGAATATGCACAAAAGGCAGTTGTACCGCTTCTTCCGGACAACATCCTTTGTATGTAAGGAAACGAAAAGGACAACAAAGACGGTGGTGTAAGCGTGAAATTTAAATAATAGATACAGTTACTACAAATTTCTAATAAACTACATAATAATAGCCGTACATTAATACTTCTAATAATACACAAGGCTTCGTTTTCGATACGTCAAGTGCAAAAACGCCATCTTGGTTTTAGTGCTTTATTTATTTATTTATTTCATTTCCTCATCATGCTTACAGCAACGCCAAAGCGCATGACGAGTCATTGGGTATTTTACAATTTTCGTTTAGCATAGAGATAATATACATGTCAAAATAATCTAAATAAATGTCAAATAATCTAAATAAATGTCAAATAATCTAAATAAATGTCAAATAATTAAAATAAATGTAAAAATTATTTCAATAAAATGTCACAAAAATAATAAGGCAAAATGGACACAAACAAACAAAAACGGGCAAACTAATGTCAGTAACGTTAATACAAAAATAATTAATAAAAACTTAAATAATGCATACAAATTCTTACATATGAGTTATATTTAATGTTAGTGGAAAGGTCGTCACTATGGTAGTTAGCAGTTTAGCACTAACCCGCAAAACCACCAGCTCACCACCGCCGCCATTGGCTTCGTCATCGAGTCGCGCCAGAGGGTCTTCAATGGGTTTGAGGGTTTAGTTTTAGTTATTTGGCGCAAACTGTATTTAAGGTCGCAAACACACAAACCAATAAACAATATCATAAAGCTTAGAGTCAGTGGTGTTTTAGTAAGGACGGTCTTTAGTTTACCTAGCGATTAAAAGGCCGCAAGAAGACAATAAGTAAAGACGTATAACGCCTGTTAATTTTATGACAGCAAACACTCAAATTCTTTCGCAGCTCTGGGGTATTAGTAAGCTCTACTATCCTAAGTATCTGTACCAACGATGTGTGGGCCATCCATCCATAAGCCACATGACGTCCACTGCTGAACATATGTCTCCTCTATGGATCTCCAATAAGATCTGTTGGAAGTGGCTTGCAACCAACGCGATCCTGAGATTTATCCACCTTGTACACTGACGTCTTACGTTGCGCTCGCGGTATGTGCTCTCCATTCGAGAACAGTTCGAGTGTATCGGCCCTCCGTGCTTTATGCACTGTCTGCCCAGTACATTTCAATTTGCTAATCCACTGGGAATGTCGTTATCTTTGGTTCATTTACGGGTTTTCTCATACTTCCATTGACGTTTAATATAATAATATAATGCATATTACAACAGCAAAAACTCAAATTCTCTTACCTCTCGAACCTATCGACCATCAGTGCTACAATCCATAACCGACTTCAACCGTGAATTGGAATAGTTTGCCGGATTGAAGTAGTAATTTTCACATGATTATTGATTAATCAAAAATGGCTCAGCTGATTTCGATAAAATATAAACTGGGCCACCTGTAAAGTAGGTACCTATGATCTACCAAACAAAAAAAAGAATTATTGAAATCGGACTACTCTGTAAAAAGTTATGCGTGGTCATACATAAAAAATTATAAGTATATACCTACGCGTCAACCTCCTCCGTTTCATGGGTTACAAAAGGTTAAAAATAATAAAAACATCAATTCCTTCTCCCTCGGAACGCCGCACGGTGCGGTCGTGTTTAAGCAGCCGCTCGTAGTTAAATTAAATCGTGAAACGCGCACGTCGACAGTGTAAACAAAAGCCTATACGCGTGTGAGGTTCTGCACTGGGCGGTGTTATTGTGTGCTATCGGTGAGTAGATACCATACACTATTCACGCACACGTATGCACACCGCATATACAGTGATACGGTCGCTACGCGTAGCATAAACGTGTTGAGGTCACAGTAACTGTTTGAGATAAGAAATTAAATACTGTTGCGTTCACTCGATACATATACATATAATATTGTATCTGTCCGTTGTTGAGCAATACATTGCGATGTCGATGCCACGCTCAACTCTTACGATGCGTACTCCGCCCCAATAAAGTCGAATACTGTCCCGCTTGAAGTTCCAGTTATTACGAAGGAGCACGCTTCCAGTGACTCCAATATTACAACTCGCAAACGAAAAAGGGATGGAGATTTATGTAGCTCTGAAATTGTAGATATGATCATGCAACTTAAAGTAGATCAGGAAAAGAAATTTAGTGAAATTATGGATAAGATACATAGCGGCATAAAAGTTCATACGGAACAAAACCAGAATATTTATAGTTCGATTGAGTTTCTGGGCAAAAAATATGACGAGCTGGTCACAAAAGTTCATTCACTAGAACAAGAAAAGTCAGCTGATCGCAAATATATTAAGGAATTAGAAGCCCGCCTAGAACAAGTTGATAAAACACTACATAGTTCTAAGATAGAAATGCGGAATGTTCCCAAGAAGCAGGGCGAGTCAAAAGAAGATTTGCTTAAATTAGTAACGAAGGTGGGAAGTTCACTCAATATCCCAATAAAAGAGGGAGATATTCGTGATGTTTACCGCATCAACAGTAAAAATGAGGGCAGTCAGCCAATTATTGCGGAATTTTCCACAGTACTCCAGAGGGACAAAATAATAGGATGTGTGAAGGCTTACAACAAGAAGTTTCCAACCTCTAAATATAGTACATCGAATATAAAAATTGAAGGACCGCCGAAACCGATATATATTTCAGAAAGCCTCACCAGAAACACGAAAAAACTACTTTTTTTGGCTCGGGAGTATGCTATTAAAAACAACTTTAGATATTGCTGGCCGGCACGTGGAAAAATTTATATAAGAAGATCAGATGGTGCACCTTTTTTCAGAATCAATGATGTAAATGATCTTGAAAATATTACAACTAAATGACTAGTTTCAAGTTGTATAACAAATCAGAGTTTGAAAAGTATTATTCTTCGTTGCTCAGTTTTTGTCAGTAATATTCTTTTCAATAGTATTCGAACCGTTACATTTGGGTTTAGACCTACAATGTTACTTACACTGATGGTACTATATATTATCTCCTATACATTCCTTGTAACTGATTATATATATGGAGGAGGTGCTGTATATATGTATTTTGTACTGCCAAATCTATATCAAACAATGTGTATAAATATGTTTAGTAGTGATTATTTTATTTGCAACGCACTCATTAAATTTTGTAATGACAAATGTTACATACTTACACTGTATCTGTACTTTATAGCCAATGTACTTCGGATTAACCAGTTTAAAATAACGCACCCTATTACGCTGTCTTTTGATAATGGATAACTCATTCATCGTAGGAGAAATTGACGACTCGGAAAAAATTGAATGTCTTTCTATAGGTGACTATAGTAACTGTATACAACTACTTGATGCTGACGTGACGAATAAGCAAACCTTGTGTGTTATGACTATGAACATTCGAAGCATTAACTGTAACTTTGATTACTTTGTGGCATATATGGCAAATCTTGATATCTCCGTTGATATGTTTGTTCTTACAGAGTCTTGGACTAATGGTTCCAGACCACCACCTAATATAGACCATTATAATACATTCTGGACCAAAAATACCTATAATCAGAATGATGGAGTGGTGGTATATGTCAAACAAACCATCGATGTCTCTGTATATGAGCCAGATATCTGTGAGGGTAATTGCCTACTAGTTACAGTTAATCCTGACTATACAATCTTATGTTCGTATAGGCCACCTTGTTTTAGAAACCCAAAACCATATTTGGATTCTATTGACATGATACTGGGTAAGATCCCTTCTAAAAATTTAATTTTGACAGGAGACATTAACATTGATACCATGTCGGATAATCAAACAGGGTCTTCCGAACAATACCTGAATATGATGGCTCTACATGGACTTAGGCAAGGGATAACCCGACCTACGAGATTTAAAACATGCCTAGATCATATGATGGTCAAATCGGAAGCTGCTTGGAAAACTTTGGTCTTTGAGCAACGCATAACGGACCATCATCCTGTCTTACTCTATATAAATAATGCAAAAATTCCCAAAAATTCAAACACATACATCAGAAAATTTCTTAACTATGATGGTATAGAAAAACGACTAAAAGAAGAGTCTTGGCAAGACCTTTTTTCGATTGTAAATGACGTAAATACTGCGACTGATCTCTTTATTGATAATTTAACAAAAATTATTAATGAAAATACACACACTAAAAAGGTTTCTAAGAAAAATCAGCCTCTAAAACCCTGGATCACGCAAGGAGTTGTAAGATCTATTAGAAAAAGAGACCGCTTACATTTACTATCTAACGAAAATCCAAAAGATAACTTAGCTAAAGAAAAATATACAAAGTACAGAAATACATGTAATAACATTATTAAAAACTTAAAGAAAGAATACTACAACTTTAAACTTAATAATAGTAAAGGAAATTCGAAAGAGACGTGGAGAATAATCAAGGAAGTTTGCAATTTTCAGAAAACTAACAACCCCTCAACTGATCTGTTAGATATAAAAAACAACCCAAAAGATTCCCTCAATGAAGTAAACAAATATTTCACTTCCATAGGTGAATCTTTAGCTAATGAAACACTGCGTAAATTAAATACTACCGAAAAAGAGTTAGCAGATTTAGCGAAATCGCCAAATCCTCCGGTGACTTCGATGTTTATGTCTGCAACAGATGTAATCGAAGTTAGGCAAATAATCATGGGACTAAAAACTAACAGTGCTCCTGGCTATGATATGATTACTCCTGAGTTGATCAAAAAATTTGTAAACTTGCTTGCAGAGCCTATTGCCTTTATCTGTAACATGAGCTTCGAAACCGGTAAGTTTCCGAACTGCTTCAAAAAAGCCGTGGTCTGTCCAATATATAAAGCGGGTGATAAAAAATCTCCATCCAACTATAGGCCCATTTCGCTTCTTTCTAGCTTATCTAAAGTACTTGAGAAACTTGCTAAAAAAAGACTTACACATTACCTAGAAAAAGCAAATTTAATAAGTAAGAATCAATTTGGCTTTAGGGCAGGACGGTCAACTGAAGATGCTGTGCTCAAGCTAACAAACAAAATTACATCGTATCTAGATCGTGGTGATAAGTGTATAGGTGTCTTTCTTGATTTGCAGAAAGCATTTGACACGGTGTCGATACCGATTTTGCTTTCTAGAATGAATAACGATGGAATTAGAGGGGTGGCACACGCATGGTTTACCGACTATTTGTCCGGAAGATCACAGATTTCACGGATTGGTGTTCAAGAAAGCGACATTGAGAGCTGTACCTATGGGGTACCTCAAGGTAGCACGTTAGGACCGTTGCTCTTTCTCATTTATATTAATAGCTTGTGTGAAACCACATTACCTGGATTAGATATTTTAATGTTTGCTGATGATACCGTTCTACTTGTTCACGAAAAGACTTGGCTAAAAGCTGTAAAACTGGCTGAAAATAGTATGGCGGTAGTAACTCAATGGCTCGAAAAGAACCTATTATCATTAAATGCTACCAAGACTAAGTTTATGTGTTACAGTATTACTGATGCAGCTAGCCCTAAGTATGACATAAAAGTTAAATTACATACTTTTCCATGCAATAAAGCTGTCACAAATACGCAGTGTACTTGCGCTGTGTTGTTTCGAGCAGATTCTGTGAAGTACCTGGGTATGCACATTGATTCTAACCTCAACTGGAACACTCACATTAAAACATTGGTATCGAGAATTAGAAAACTAATGTACATATTTAAAACTCTCAGAACTGTAGCTGATTCCAAACTAATCATACAAACATACAAAGCACTGTGTGAATGTATCATTAGATACTGTATATGTGCATGGGGCACAGCTGCTAAAACTAATATGATACCAGCTGAGAGAGCACAGCGTGCCATACTAAAAGTACTTTTACATCTACCCTTTAGGCACCCTACATCTGATGTCTACAAGAAAGCCAATGTACTTAGTGTAAGAAAAATATTTATTTATGAAAGTTTACGGCGTTATCATAAAAAAACTGTACCTGAACTACCTGAATCAACAAAACGACAACGTCGCTGCCCTGTACCAGGAAATAAAACTAGATTTGCAAGAAGAAAATATGAGGGTATTGTACCTCTTCTATATAATAAATTGGATAGCGATAGCAAAATAAAAAGGTATAGTAACAACGAGATTAAAAAAGTTATAGTGAATTGGCTCGATAAGTTTGACTATGATGATATTGAAAATATGCTTGAAAACTTGAATGTAACATGATACGACTGATTAGACTGACTGCAGGACTAGGACTATTAGTATTGTTCGTTTGTTTTTATTTTTCTTTTTGTTTTTCTAAATTTATTTTATTGTAATTATTATGCGTTGATTGTACGCAATGGATACAATAGTTTAGAAGGTACGTAATTATTATGCTGGTTAAATTGGTTACTCCTGTAAGTGTAAATTGACTTTATAATTACTCCTAGGGTTGGCTATTTAACTTTTATATATATATATATTTATTTTTTTCAAAGTTTTTGATGTTTTAATGTACAATGTATTATTGTCTTGCATTGTAATAATGTTGTACACTAGTTAAATTTAAAAAAGTAGCCCATATTTATTAAGATTTTCAGAATGTAAGTTATTTTTTATTTCTATATTTTTGATGTTTTAATGTTTATTATATTTAATGTCTTACATTGTAATTTTGCATACTGGTTAAATTTAAAAAAAAGAAACTTATTTTTGTCAAAATTTGCAAAATGTAATGTAAATTGACCTTTTTCTTTATTTTTCTTTAATTTTTAGTTTCGCTGATTTTATGTTAAATTTATTACTTTTTCTATATTATTTTGGGAGAAGCCTTTGGCACCCGAAACACAGTTTTATACTAGTTCGGTGTCAATGGATTCATGATAAATATGTGATAATGTTTTCAGTTGAAATAAATTTTTATTATTATTTATTATTAATTTAATCTTCTCATACAAAATGGCCGTGTCACACAAGTTGGCGGAAATGAAGTTAGCTACAAGCTGCGCAATATCCAATCCTGACTGAAGCTCGCACAAAGCTGCGCGTTGATTGGATATTGCGCAGCATGTAGCTAAACTAACTACTCAAAGGTTTGTCTATGCTATAACTTAATTTCCGCCAACTTGTGTAAAGGCCGCCTATAATACATGACGTAAAAGTAACTGACCGTCGGTGGCGCTAAACGCCATCGAAATTAGCATGATCTATGACCATGGATGTGTAGATAAAACAGATGAAGGTGATATGAAGTTCACCGGGTCAGCTAGTAATTAAATGTTTCTTCCACAGGTCTGCGAGTAATAGACGCGTCGTCAATGCCGACGCAACCGACGGGCAACCCTCAAGCCGCCATCATGATGGTAGCCGAGAGAGGAGCGCACCTAATCCTAGAGGAATATGGCCGGAAATAACACAGGACATTGTTATAGTTAAATCAATTTAATAGGGCATTGGTCTTATTTCAAATGAGATCTACGAGCTAATCACAGAGTACTTTGTTATATAAAGAAAGAGCTATGTAATGTTTTTTGTTTTGTATTCTTGCCATATCTTCTTTTTTTACGTTTTGGCGTCGTATTGTTGTGCATATGCACGTGTCAAGTATTAAGTTTTAATAATATTTTTCAAAATAGTCACTGTCGTAGTCCCGTCATAGTCCAATAAAGTCGCGGTCAAGTGTAAGTCAAGTCATACCTCAGTAAAGTAGTGGAGACTTTACTAGAGGCGTCTATGGAGTTTTGGTAACAACACGGAACAATATGATACGTCACATTATATCACTTGCCTACACTCATGCGCGTAAATCAGCTCATAATCAATCACAATTTTTCACTGATAAAAACAAGTTTATAAAAATAGTACAATGAGGCGACATGATGTTTCCGCGTTCCCGCCAAAACTCAAAGTAGATATTAGCACGGTAATGGTATCTGAAAGTATTGTGACTCGGCCCTATCCTTGAAATAAATACCTACAGTCCCACGTGGCCACGCAGTACGTAACACGCGCTAGGGCTGCCCGCCTGGTAGGTAAATTGCGCACTTACTGATTACAAACCCACACGTTCGTTTGTCACTGCGGCGCATCAGCGAGTTCTGCGACTGTTGGCATACCGAGTGTATACTGAACTCTGAAGTGCGTAGGTATGATTCGCGTTCCGACCGTGGTATCTACAGTATTGTGACACGGCCCTGTCCTTGAGATATATGCCTACGGCGTCACATGATCCCACAGCACGTATCACGCGGTAGGGCTGCCTGCCTAGGTACTAATTCTTTACCAACTTGAGGTTCTTTCCAGTTTTGTGTATAAATTACACAATCATATATATATTGTTATATTATTATGTACCTAAGTACCTAGCTAAGTACATTAAAATAGTAATTAGAATTAAGTAGCCTTGAAAACTTTTTTTATCGCGAACGTAGGTAAGACAAGTCACTTTCGTACCGTGTTCTCGTGTGTTTCTTTTTTTCACCTCATCCACTGGTTTATTAATCAAAAAGTAAGATAGGCCGGGTGCCTAGCCCTGGTGTCAGAATTTTGAAGTGACCCGAAATCCTCTGACATGGCTAAACGGTTAAAACAACTGAGACCTACAATTTAACGTGTCATCCGAGCCACGGTAGCGCTCAGTTGTAAATGCCACCCGCGGTCACCCATCCGAAGACTGACCGTGTCGAACGTTGTTTTAACTTTGATGATCGCAAACGAACATCTAGTCAATTTACGCTATGAACCCTACATTTATTTATTCATCCAGGGATTTTAATCTGTGGAAAAAGAGAAATACCTATTGAAAATAAACAAATTACTTACATATAAAAACTATTTTATAGTCTTACGCTGCTAATTAAAATTAAAAATTGCTGTTCTGTACATTTTGTCGCGGGTGAACGATATTTTTCTATGGAACACCCATTTTTTTTCGAGCTTTTACAAATTAATTTTGTTGGACAGAATAAGCCCCTAAAAGGATGCTAATTGATTAGAAATAACCCTGTATACCTAAATGTTAAAGATGTAAAACAAACAGCTTGCATAATCGTCCTTAGTCCAAAAATTACAGACGTTTTACTCTTGAAAGTGTTGAAACAAAATGACCGTGACGGACAACTTATTATTCTTTATTTATACCGTAGGTAGTTATTTTTAATTACCTATCGTCGGCCAGTCTTCCGATGGGTGACCGCCGGTGGCATTTACAACTGACCGCCACCGAAGCACAGATGACAAGTTAAAATGTAGGCCCCGGTTGTTTCAACCGTTTAGCCATGTTAGAGGCCTTTAGGCGGCTTTAAAACTCTGACACCAGGGCTAGCCACCTGGCCTATACAAGTATATAATAAATAATAATAATAAATCATTTATGGACTATAAACTTTTTGACAATATTCTTGCTTAATTATTAAGCATGAAGAACTGGCTGGCGCCCATACTAGTAATTAAACTGTATTACAGGCGCCAGAGCCCTCCGACGAAATTTGACAACATAATAAAAAAGTACACATTAGAATCAGAGAATTACAATTATTACATTTAGTATACAAACTTACTTTATTACCTATCGTTACGACATGACATATCGTAACGTAAGCATAAATATTGAATATTTTAGTCCATAGCATTTGGTAGTTTTATTCACTGTTGTAGTATATTCATTATGTTTTAAAAGTAGGTACAGGCCGAATCAAACTTCTTGGCGGCTGCGAAGTTAGCTACAAGCTGCGCGAAACCCAATGTGAGCTTCAGACGGGATATGTTTTGGCGCAATTTGTAACTAACTTCACAGCCGCCAAAAAGTCTGATTCGGCCTATAGTTACCCTATTTAATTATGTTCAGATTTGCTATAGCAATTTTATATTGATTTATTAAAATTGGTTTTAAACTACTGACCAAACTATATTGTTATGTTAAAACATACAGACTGAAAAATAATCACGTAAATTAACCTTCGAGCAAATATCTACAGAGCCACAGTTCCTAAGTGAAAGTAGTAAAAAATGTCCGAGCGCCGTCTTACATGCCCGACTTAGGTATTTACATTAAATAATTTAAAATGACTCGTTTTCTCTAATCTTGACGTTATGTCACTAATTAGGTGACTTGTGCTTGAAATCGGTCATTTTGGCATCGCGCGGCGTTGTAGTCGGGTTGCAATCGCCTTACGACTAACTAAAAAGCCTGCCCACTACTTAGCTTGGGCAGTTTTGGCTCGGACACTTTTTTGCACGATTGTGACTCTGTAGATATTTGCTTGAAGTGAAAAAATAGCACAAAAAAGCAGCCGAATGGAGAACCTTTTTTATTGCAGTCGATTAAACACTGCTCTAGAATAGAACAAAATAAGATCTAGCGATTATTTAGTTCCATTAATTTAATTTGGGGTATATTTCTCTTTTACAGACTGCAACATAGTTTTAAATGGTTACACAGTACTTATAATTATAATTGTAAAACATTGTGATATTGTTTGAAATGAATTATAAATATATTGGCATGAAGCCAAGCATAATCCTGTGTTTTTATTCAGAATTCAGAGAGCAAAAATGTGCATATTTTCGAAATAAGGTGCTTTCCACATGGCTAAGACAAAGACCAACATTTCAATCGAAAAAATTGGCCTGTTAAGTCGGTTTACGGACGATAATTTTGTTTTTCTTTTTATTAAAAGCTTTTATTTAACTTGCAATGTATGTTTGTATGTTCGGGTGGAATCTTTGAACTCAATTTTGAAGTAGATATCTTCAACCGATTGAGCTGAAATTTTGTATACACATTTAGGTTGGATGACAATGCACGATATAGTATGTGACATCATTCTAAATCCAATATGGCAGACCATCAAAGATGGCGGAATAGTTCTTTTTAATGCATTTCTACAATATGGATATCAAATGAAAGGGCTTGTTGAGAGTAACTCGAAAAATAATTTGGCGTCATTCTAAATCCAATATGTAGGACCATCCAAGATGGTAGAGTAGTTATTTTATTGCACTTCTACAATATGGTTATTAAATGAAAATGATGCTTGAGGAGTAGGTAACACGGTTTTTTTCTAAGTTTATTTTTTTTTTAATTTCAGTTTAATTTAATAATTGTACTTACGCAAACCTCGCCACAAGCTTTTATGATCATATAAATTGTGTATAATGAGGTTATAGGCTGATATTTAAAATTATAAAGGAAAATTTTAAATTTCTCATTTTTAGTGCATTATATAAAAACTTTTTTTTAAAATCATAAATCAATGTTTTTAAAAAAAGTCATAAGAAAACATTGTTGAATCAACAACTGAAACAAGCCGAACGCTGAGGCTGATCGTGCCTCTCTATCCCTTGTTACGCGCTCTCGCTTGCACGCTCGGCTCAGGCGGAACGAGACACTTTTCCGGGCGTAGGTACAGCGTTCATGGATTTGACGATATCACGGCAAAAAACGCTTTTATACGGTAATATGGGACAAAACGTACCAACTCAAACACCATGTCTTTTTTATAATTTATTCATAAGTACATAAATGAAAAATACATACATGATTACAATACACACGCATCTACATCTAGTTATTTTAGTTAAATCCTATGTTAAATAATTCATAATTTAAAATATCATGGTGTCACAACTTAAAATAAAATTCATTTTTAACACACCCGAGATAGAAAATAAGTTGAAGGAATGATGTATTTAATACTTTGCCAATCACTAGTCGTATAGTAATAGCGAACAAAGAATAGACATCGGCTTTTAGAATAAAATCGGTTTATTACGCTTTGCTCGACTTTGTAGAGCGTCTTTGTTTAAAGAACCACTATTGGACAAAAGAAACCGAAATTGGCAGATTATTGTCTTCCTAAGACTCGATGTGCATTATTTATTCGCGCGTACTGTAATTTATTGGTGTCGATTCTGCAATACCGTTATTCTGACAATTTTAAAACTGCCGTCACTTTTCTCACGAATTCGAAAGAGATTCAGATAATTTTAGTTTTGGCTTAGTTTAGTTGGTCATGCAATAGAATCCACACTTTTATTTTGGAAATTACGGTTGAACCATTTTTTTTCAATTACACAAAAACTATTCAAGGCTTGTCTAAAGAAACAGATTTTTTCCAAACTAATCTTAAATTCTCTTCTAATGATTAACCATAGATTAAAATAAACATTTTTTAAACAAACAGAAAGATATAACACAAAAACAGTATTCATAGATAAGTACTTATAATACAATGCGCCAATAAGAATACTATGGTCCAATTGCAATGGAATCTTTTGAAAAATGCATTATAATTTCACAAAAGTATAAATAAACGCAAATGACTACTTTTGGCTCTCTTTAACAACAAAGAGAGAAAAAAGATAGCAACACATGTGACGTTTATTTAGCCTCTTGTTGATCGTTAAAGATCCAGTCTATAATTTGAAAATGCTCGAATTATTGTATCTGATAGCACCTAGACTATCCTAGAGATTATTATAACTTATTAAGCTAGAAAGATTTGATCTTATAAACCAATTTATTGGGTTTGGCAATACGAAAATGGCGATACTCAGTGGCAGGCTATACAAGATATTGCTTGATATAAATTCGTTAAATTTAATTGTAAATTTCATACATTTTAAAACTATTGCAACCTGCCACTGTATTTAGACGAGAAGACTCGGGAGTCAGAATTATGACTGGTACTCGGAATTATTACGACAAATAATGAAATAAGTTGTCAAGTGCGTGTCGAGACACGCGAACGCGGCTTCCGTAGATGGTAACGATAATTATGATGATGATAAAAACCATTTTTTATCATTTCATTAGATGTTTGGCTAGGTACTAGAAAAATAATTATTTGTTGTTTTTAAACTTTCGCTATTTGGAAACGTTATTATTGTTCAATTGTACATTATCGACGGGTACCCCGTGACCACGTCCGATGCAACTCGGTCGAAACGTCGGGATGATGAGGTATTTATTTATCTTGTAATTTTAGTGCGTGATTAATCCCGTAGTATATAATAATAAAATAATTATTTATTATTATTCCGCCAATTATGAACCAAATTTTATCAAAAACAGCGAATCAAAAAGTAAATTTTTTCAATTTCAATTCTGTTCAACTTCAATACACCGACAAATGCCAGCCAAGTGTCCCGAGTGTCCCGAGTGTCCCGAGTCTCCCCCAGTTACCAGCTTACTGCTCGTCCTTGTCCTTGGCGCCGTGCTTGAGGATGCGCGTGAACTCGACGTAGTCGAAGAGGCCGTCGCGGATGGGCGCCTCCCGCAGCATCTCGTCCACGTCGTCGTCGGTGAAGCGGTCGCCCATGGTGGTGAGCAGCTCGCGGAGACGCTCCTCGTTTATGACGCCCATGTTCTCCTCGTCGAAGCATCTGGAACGAATAATAAAATAATTTTATAACAAACTAGTTTTTTACCCGCGTCTTCGCCCGCATGATATTTTGATTTTTGACGCAATATCATTATAATTTATAGCCTATGTGTTATTCTGATATATAAGCTATATTATTGCAAAGTTTCATCTCAATCCGTTCAGTAGTTTTTGCGTGAAAGAGTAACAAACATCCATACATACATCCATCCATCCATCCATCCATCCTCACAAACTTTTGCGTTTATAATATTAGTATGAAGTATGATATGCAGTGTTTTTTTTTTTAAATAGCACATTAAGTTCATTTAGAATGTAAGTTTTTATATTTAACGTAAAGCCTCATTAAATCATACTAATAATTATTATATATCCGAAAAGTTTGTTGTTTTGTTCTTCTTTCACGCACCAACGGATTGACTTGATTTTTGGCATGGATATAGTTCAAGAGCCGGAAAGTGACATAGGCTACTTTGTATCCCGAAAAAGTAAGAGGTTCCTGTGGGATAGCACAAAACGCAAAATACCACGCGGGCGGAGCCGCGGGCAAAAGCTAGTAAATAAATAAAACATAATACAGAGCTAGCCAGAACAGATAAATTAAGCCGAAAGAGATTCAGATCACAAAATTATGAACACCTTTTACTATGGGGCCAACCTGGAATTCGAGAAAAAATCAGTTGTTTCATATATTTTATTGATTTCGAGTAGCAGTTTTGTTTTTCTCGAATTTTGGATCGGCTCCATAAGTCCATAGTAAAGTCGTTCAGAATGGTGGTCTTCATCACCCCCTTTTGACTTGGTACAGAGTAAGTAGATAACCCTGTATACAAAAATAAAAACGACAACAGTTTTTGTGCTGAGTCCTTATTCCAGTTTTAGTTAGTTCTTCCTCGTTTCCGCCAGAGGCGCTGTACAAAAATGTATCGAGCCGTGCGGAAACAGCTGTAGTTTCAATTTACGTGTAAACCTGGACTATCCCCTCTGTTACAATGTTACAACACGAGAACTATTATCATATATATACTACGGGACTAATCGCGCACTAAAATTACGAGATAAATAAATACCTCCTCATCCCGACGTTTCGGCCGAGTTGCATCGACCGTGGTCACGGGTGGACTCCAGTCTACCCGTGACCTTGACCGTGGTCTTATCGGGTAGACTGGAGTCTAAACGTCGGGATGAGGAGGTATTTATTTATCTCGTAATTTTAGTGCGCGATTAGTCCCGTAGTATATAATAATAATGTGTTCAAATCGCGAAAGTTTAAAAACAACAACTGTTATCATTTCTATTTTCGCAAAGCGCCCCTAGCGGAAATGAAGACCAGCTACCAAAAATGTACAGAGCACACAAAAGCGAAAAAATAGTTAACATTTTATGAAGAATCATATGTTGAATTGTTTCTTTTGTCCAATAGTGGCTCTTATGTCAGCGCCGCAAGGAATGAGAATATGCGCAGCTTGTGGCTAACTTCAGAGATGCCAATAAGATTTTGATTCGTCCTACACTTTAGTATACAATATGCCGTTGTATTTGTATTCGAACGCACCATATGGCAACTTATGGAACGAGTTTTCCGTGCAGCGCCACGTCGTTCCTGAGGTCAGCATACATTCGTCACATTCTTATAAATATTTGCAAGCTGCCATTGACCTGAATGTAGAATTAATGTCGATATGACGCACCGTTCCGCGGCGGGTTGAATGAGCTGTTATTCGCGTAATGGTTACTCATTTAGATTTACGAAAGGGACGCCGAGTACTATTTACACCTTTGTTCGGAAAGAAAAGCAAAAATAATTTTATTTTTAGACAAACACGTAATAAATTGCAAACGATCGTGCTCAGGTCCTATTAGGTGACAGCAACCTACTTTAGACGTAATTCTTGTTACAAATCTGTAACTGTTGTTTGCATCTGTTTGCAATTGTAGGCACTACAACGTTTTCATCATTTTTTGGAGCTGCATCAAAACAGTAGTTGGTTCAGTAGAACCAAACCAAACATACATTACCACAAAAGTTTTACGCACGCTTTAGCGTGCGTAAAACTTTTGTGGACAATAGACTAAAGACAATGTTTAACAGTACAAATTGCACGGTTAAACAATGTTTAAAGCGTGTTTAAATCTTTTGTAATGTTGTTAATGTTTATGGAATCTTTTACAAAATTCCTCGAAAGATCGAACAAATAAGCATTGTAAAGTCTGTTCAATTTTAATCCAAACTTGAATAAAATAAATGTGGCCAGAGACCGCAGTGCATTGCTAAATTGTAATAGTATCGATTAAAAATTGGCGAAGACAGTGTGTTTTGAAAGAAGCGAGAAAGTGACTGAACATGCTATTTTATAAAACCCCCTTCTCCTTGCACGGGTCACGTAGTAATAGGTGCCTTTCCTAATGGTGCCGCCACACTCCACGAGGCGACACGAGCACCGCTTCTGTAGCTAACTTCACATCGCCGACTTCTATACTTGTATACGATGTGAAGTTAACTACAGCTGCGGTACTCGTGTCGCCTCGTGGAGAGTGTAGCGGCACCATAAAACATAATGTGTAAATAATATGCGGGTCTATAGGCCAAGCATGGGACCTCGAAAAGCCATGAAAAGAAGTCTTTTCGACATGTGAAAAATTTACAGATATAATAATATACTTAACTGTCTCGTTCTGACACGTCGAAAGAAATTTACGTCGTGCGCATCCTAGCCCGGCTGGAGATGATTAGCACAGAAGCGAGACAAATGGCACCGTAAGAGAGGCCTACACCCAGCAGTGGGATAGAGAAGGCTGCGGATGATGTGTATGATGATAAAATATCGTTGAACATACCCAAAAGCGTTTTTGATGACGTCCTCCGGGTCGGTGCCCTGCAGGCGCTCGCCGAACAGCGTGAGGAACATGGTGAAGTTGATGGGGCCGGGCGCTTCGTTCATCATGCCTTCTAGGTAGTCTTCCGTCGGGTTCTTGCCTGTAAAACATTTGTTTATATTGTTAACTTGTAGCTAACATCTCAGCCGCCAAAATGTTTGATTCAGCCTACACAACTTTTAAAATTGGTTATCTGTAAAGTCGCTTTTTTACGTGATAACGTCATAGGTTATTATTACAATTTACATACTACGGGACTAATCGCGCACTAAAGTTACGAGATAAATAATCATCATCATCCCGACGTTTCGGCCGAGTTGCATTGACCGTGGTCACGGGTAGACTGGAAAGTGAAACAGCTGGTACCGCCAATTCAACTTAAACTTGAAAACGTCGGGATGAGGAGGTATTTATATATCTCGTAATTTTAGTGCGCGATTAGTCCCGTAGTATGTAATAATAATGTGTTCAAATCGCGAAAGTTTAAAAACAACAAACGTCATAGGTGTCACAAGCCGATCGTGCTTCTCTCTATTGCTCTTTCCGCTCTCTCGCTTGCACGCTCGCTCAGGCAGAACATGAAGAGTCATGATTTTTCGTCCGTGCAGTCGGCGTTCATCGATTTTAAAGACGTTATCACGTTAAAAATTGTAATGATTAGGTTTCTGAGCTTTACAATACAATGTAGTGTAGACATTAAGATGGGACTGGGGCCTGACAGCGAGGAGGGTTATCAACTGCAATGGGCTAAACCAAGATACCCACCGATGACGATAAATCTCTACCCAATAAAGCGAGCATGTCAAGATCGTCCTTGACCCTTGTCGACGAACTCGTCACGGTTTTGGTAGATCATGCTGGAAAACTCTTTGAAATCGACGAAATGCCATATCAAACATAACATAACTCACATGAGGTGACGATAAATGATCTTGCTGCTTACCTAATGAAGGGAGCATGTCATGATGGTATCAACGAACCCATCATAGTTTTAGTTGATCATGCTGGAAACCTTGAACTCGACGAGATGGCGCATTAAACATGGTGAACTAACAAAAGCTGGCAATAATTGATCTTGAAGCTTACATAATGAAGCGAGCATGTCATGGAGGTCGCCCTTGCCAACAAACTCATCCCGGTTCTGAACGATCATGTTGAAGGCCTTGAATTCTGCGATCTGCGCCTGGCCAAACATGGCGAACTCATGGACATGGTAATAATAACCCGTAATACTACCCGTAACCCATACACAACGTAAGCTCTCGAGTGGAGACCAAGTACCGGCAATCGTGGCGTAGGACGTTCACCTACGCGGTGTCCGATCCATAGGGGAGGCCTATGTCCAGCACTGGACGTCATATGGCTGATGGATGGATGAATGCTTACCCAATGAAGCGAGCATGTCATGGAGGTCATCCTTGTCGACGAACCCATCCCGGTTCTGGTCGATCATGTTGAAGGCCTCCTTGAACTCGGCGATCTGCGCCTGGTCGAACATGGCGAACACATTGGACGTGGCGCGCTGGGCGCGCTTCTTGTTGGTGCCGCGGCGGCCGGCTGTCTTACGGGACGACATTCTGCTGATCTGTGATAAAACATCATCAATTTACATATAATAATAATTGCTTCTTAAGAGGCTCAAGCTACACAATAAGCTTGTTGGCTAGTCCGTCAAATAGATTGTCAAAAAATATTAGACACATATTTTTTTCTTTTGTCAATTTAACAAAACTTGGTGAAGACATAGCCCGTTAAAGTTCCGCGTGACGTCACTAACCGCTATCAAATGTGCCGGCTAGTGCCGTCACGAGCCCCCACTCTCAAACTTTGACAAGGTTTATCTTTGTCACTGATTGTTTTATTGACAAAAGAAAAAATATGTGTCCAATATTTTTTAATAATCTCACTGATGGACTAATTATGATAATGATTTTTATACCTAGTAAACATCATTATCATAATTATTGAGTCGAGGGCCAGATTTAAAAAAAGGTCAGTGATCTTAGACCGGCACGCAATGCCAGGTAACTAAGATTCATACATAAAAATACAATTATTCTAAGTATGTAGTCACTTTACAGTACTACAGTATCATAAAACTAAAAATAAGACTTAGGAGTAATGGTCATTAATCCCTCTTACAGCCTACGCCATCACAAACCAACACTGTACACTATATCCTTTGCTACAGAGTGGTCTACAATAGGAAGGGGTTGCCTGAAGAAGTATTCTCAGCAAGGACTATAACACATTTAAGAACACACTGGGCCTTTGGATAACCCTTTGGCAGCCCAACTGCCACGCGCCGTTTTCGCCCGAGAGCCCCAAGTGCCGCGAATTTTTTTTAATTTTTTGCGAATCTGCGCCGCGACCTACTAAAATCGAGATTTCTCGTAACTTTTGTACGGACGACCCAAAAAATGTTGTATCGTTAGAACCATATTGAATTAGCCTATTTGAGTCTATAAATAGAATGTGCAATATTTATTCAGTGTATCTTTAGGCTTAGGTTAAAGGCGAAAAAATTAAAAAAAATTAATGTTTTTACTCCTGTTACTAAAATATTTGTATTATTAGTCAAAAGCAATTTTAAGAACTCCTGATTGTTTTATTTACATTAGTAATAACTATTACACATTATTAACATAACAAACACCACATAACACAACAATTCGTAAATGAATTTAATTTGATTAAAAAAAATTGTATTACTTCAATGGCGACCCCCATCAAAAAGCCATATTTTCGAAGACATAGAGTATGAAACGATTATAGACGAGCCCCACTATTTCTTTCTTTGTTTCACTGGCAACCTATTGGCATAAGTTAAAACAGGATAGCACGATTCCTTAGACTTCAATTAAAATAAACAAAAAAAAATCCGCGAGTGACCTTTTCCAGGCCACTGGGCGAACGCGTCAAATTCGGTAGCGGCCTGAAACAGGTCACTGGGCGATCAAAGGGATAAAGAAGGAAAAAAAATCCTTGACAGATAAATACTAATTATTTGACTCTGCTTGTTATAGGCACATCAGTATACACTGCTCGCCTATAAACAAATAAATACAATTAACAAATAGAACAAGAAATATTTTTTCTTTGCATAAAGGATCTCAAGAGCATCTTACAATAAAACTTTTATTTGAAGTAACATAATAAATTCAATCAATATAGGTCAAAAGAGCAGGAAAGTGAACAAATTTGATGAATAAAAAAAGAGGAAATCCTTTTTTATTTACTGAAAACATTCTTATCTTAAACTTTAGTATTGTTGTTATTAACTTTTAAAAAAAATGAATTGCCAGAAAATTACATTAGTTACAGATATACCAGAGGGATAATGTGGTTGATCGAGATAATCTGAGAGATTTAATATGGCACAAGTTAGATGTTAGTTTTTAGCCAGGGAATGTAAAATTCCAATACATATTTGACAGTTTTCACAACAACTAGGCAAGGTTTTTCATGCATTTAGGTGGTTCGAAATTGCCTAGAGCAACAGCAGTGTTATTCCTCTGGTATCTCTGTGGGACTATAGGCCGCATCACACAAGTTGACGGAAATGAAAGCTACAAGATGTGCAATATCCAGTCCTGACTGAAGGCGACAAAGCCGCACATTGATTGGATATAGCACAGCTTGTAGCTAACTTCTATACCTGTGTTTCCTTAAATGCTTGAGAGATTGACATATTTTAATGCTCACTCTCATTTGGTTGTTTGACTTTCGACCCAATGAGGACAAATATTGGAAATCTATGACGGTGTAAATGAGTTACATAGCATTTAACTAAGTCCAGTAAGTTGTATCGGTTCTAAAATTTTGCACCTCATCTCTTTCTTCAGTAACAAACAATTTCAAGTCATGCTGCCATTCAGTAACACAATAATTATGTATATCAGAGAAGCCATATAGAACAACACTATTGTACATTTCAGATACATATTTAGACCCAGATCTCATATTAGAAAGATGTTAAAGATGCTAACACCATATCACCTACAGAAAACTATTTCACCTACAGAAAACTATATCACCTACAGAAAACTAGCAGAAAAATATAATTCGATGATTCAAAGTACATACAATAAAGGAAATACATAAGATAAGAAACAGTCAATGGTATTTTATTTTACATGTAGAATTCTAATTACATTTTAGCTCTGTATATGTGTTGTGTGTCATATGTATGACAAACAGGTAAATATTTAATTAATACACAAATCACGAACCTGGCTGTGACAGGGAATAGATACTTCAGACGTTCAAGCACTAACTGGCGATGCTGGTCATGGATAATATGCTAACCTTAACAAAATAGCCTACTGAACGAAAATGTATTTATAAAAACTTAATGAACCACGTCTTTCAACTAATCGTCATTCGCGTCTGCTAACGAGAATGTGACTCATTGCCAAAACACCTTTTAACGTTACTCTAAAGTTAAACTAGGACAGGCGTTGTCACCAACAGTTTGCCTTTTATGGTAACAATTTTTCAACATCCATGCACCTGGTGGATTTTTGTCAACTAACAAAATATTTAGTGAAAGTAAACATACTTACATGTAAATTTAAGACACAGAGAAACTGAAATATCGATTAATAACCGAATAAAACCGTTAATTATTTACACAGCAAAGGCACTTTAACAAAAATATGACTAATTGATTTAATGTTACCAGAATGCAATTTGAGTACTAGTATTAGGAGATTGGTATAGGCCGAATCATACAAGTCGGGGCGTATGTAAAGGCTCCATTACACACAGGCGGTACGAGCGGTATAGCAGACGGGCGGGCATCTGTATTGATCTGGTTATGTAAGAAGGGCTCACACAGATCCGGTCGCGGTACTGCCGTACCGCCGTACCGCCCTTTACCGCTCGTACCGCTCTACCGCTCGTACCGCCTGTGTTTGATGGAGCCTTAAAGTTGGCTACAAGCTGCACAATATCCAATCCTAACAGAAGCTCACATAAAGCTGCCCGTAGATTGGGTTTCGCGCAGCTTGTAGCTAACTTCACATCCGCTGACTTGTTAAATTCGGCCTAAAACTCAATAATTTTTTCCTTGCATTGTACTGTTGGCAGTAGCGCGCAGTATCCAGGTTGGGCCCATATGTTGATCTTGTAGACGTGAGGATAAATAAAATTTCAATAATTTAAGTAGAAAATATAGAAAGTAAATTTTCAGGTTTCAGACAACACACGCAATGTGAAAAATAACAAATGACTACACAAAAGATTAATTTGAAATAAGAACACTATCTATTAAACCTTCATAATTATTATTTCATTATCTGGTCATCTTCATGTTGTGAAGACCTAAATGTCTGAGTATCTAGTGCCATAGATGAAATTGATCTACACTCTCATTTTTCACAGCTGAAAACATAGCGGGATTAAAGTCAGGTTTTACAACATAAATCCCATTATCTTCTTTGCATTTCAATTCCACCTTTCCTCTCACCTGACATTCTTCTGCTTTATACAACTATAAATGAACTACAACCAGCCGCCACACTTCGTGGTCATTGTATAATTACCACCAAGGCTCATAGTTTCAATCAAAAATTTTTTTTAAGCAAATTGTTTGCCTATGCCTGTCTTTTATAGAGTCCTTTTAATGTTATGGTCCAAGATATGAATAAAGGGAAGGCTTACATGATATAATAATGTGGGACTAAATAAATAGTATTATTGTATCTACGAATTATTAATAATTTCTGGCAACGCTGTAATGCAATGACGTCAAGCACTCAAATGTCAATGTCAAATTTTTGGTCCTTTCATAGATCTCTTTCTTTTTTCAATGGGTCCATTTACAGACTACCATAGATACTACGTATGGTCCATTCTCTATTACTATTTTCACAGTTTTCCCTGTGAGTTTTCCATAATCTAAGGTTTTCCACAACACAATCCATCAAACGTGCTGACTCCCGTCACATTTGAATTTGCGGCCTAGCGTTCGAGCTATCCCTGTGGTTGAAATTCAAATCAAAATCGGCGATTATTATCTCAGATAAAGGCTCCATCAAACACAGGCGGTACGAGCGGTAGAGCGGTACGAGCGGTAAAGGGCGGTACGGCAGTACCGCGACCGGATCTGTGTGAGCCCTTCTTATATAACCAGTACAATACAGATGCCCACCCGTCTGCTATACCGCTCGTACCGCCTGTGTTTGATGGAGCCTTTATAAAGGCTCCTTTACACACACGCGGTACGAGCGGTATAGCAGACGGGCGGGCATCTGTATTGTACTGGTTATATACTTAGATTATAGGTTATATAAGAAGGGCTCACACAGGTCCGGTCGCGGTACTGCCGTACCGCCCTTTACCGCTCGTACCGCTCTACCGCTCGTACCGCCTGTGTTTGATGGAGCCTTAATACACTAAGCGCCACACAAATCGGCGGAGGAGCAGTTAGCTGTAGATGACACTTCGCCGTGATTCACTAACTGCGCTTGTGTGCACAATATCGACTATACATACTCTATAGGTCGTAGGTGTCTACCAGACTCCATAAAGTAAAATTGTACTAAATGTACCTAATCGTGGCGAACCATAGTGACGTATATAACAAGGCAAGGCGCTAAATAAAAATAATTACAAAAGTAAGAGAAGGCGAGATGTGCAAGTATAAAGAGTGAATAGGACGAGAGTAATAACTTTTGTCTCTATTTGCGTATACGTTTTTTTTGTCTGACTACTACGCACGGCCTAGACGTAGTCAGACAAAAAACTACTGTTTAATTTTTGATGAGATACTTAAGTAAATCTACATATTTATGAACTATTATCCATTTTCTATCACTTTTATTAGTATTATGCAGGTTTTTACTTTTATCTAGAATCTGGATATGATAAAAACATAAACATCTTTTTTCTCACACCCTATATATACGCTAGTAGCTTCTCTAGTACATATTTGCTCCAAGTGTCGAACCCATTTTCGTAGCGGCAGCGGTGGCGGGTAGCGAGGCTGCTCAATCAAAGAAAATATACTCAAGGGGACCAAATCAAAGAAAATTATAAGGGCCAAATCACGGCCAAATAGTGTTAGCCTTCCGTCCCCCAGAGATACCAGAGGGATAACGTGGTCGATCGAAAAAAGAAAGAAAGAAATGCAGTGATTTAACATGGCATGAGATAGAAAGAGATACAAAAATATCTCGATTAAGTGGTTAGTTGCCGTGTTTTTCTCTCGGTAGTGTCAAATTCTAATACGTATATTTTACAGTTTTGACAGCGCTGAGTCAGATTTTCCCTCAGAGCAAATAAAAAATCAAGAGAGAATGTTGTGAACAAACAAATGAAGCCAACCAAAACTACGCCTCGCCGTGTACAAACAATTACACACACATCCACGTACAACGAAACTACGCCTTGGTTTGTCAGTAGTACTATGGCGACGCAACACCGACGCACTCACACATGCATAAAAAATTGGTTGCCTGTAAAGTCGGTATACGGGCGAAAGTTTTACGTGACAACGACTTTGAGTGGTAAAATAATTTTAATGTGAATATTCATTCGTATAGTAGGAAGAAGGATGAAAATGTCTGTCTCTCTCGCTCTTAGGCGGGCTAACCATGCCCGAGTGGAAGGGACGCGTGCCTCTCACTCGCTCTCATTGTGAGCGCATAACGTGAGCGGAGCGTAACGCAGTTTCTTGAAGTGTCACCCGGCAAACCAATTTATAAGACGTTGTCACGTCAAAACCGGCCTCACTTGACTGTTCAACGATGTTCTCTCTTGATTTTTTATTTGCTCTGAGGATTTTCCATACATTTTGTGGTTGAGAATTGCCTCAAGCGACAACAGCGCTATCTCTCTAGTTGTAATAGCTCTGTGCCTCCGTCAAAATACAAAACAAATAATATTGTAAAAATACGGTAGCCACCAAGAACAAAAACGGGTAGCTATCTATGTATGTGACCATGTTCACTAGATGGCGCTATTCCTTCTTCATAATCAGCTGATTTGTATTTTTTTTGTTGTGTTTTTGATTCCTTGTCATTTGTCAATGAAAAAGCTATAGAATATGTAGTGATTTTGAAGTTTTGCCATTGATTGCAAGCAATTTGCATCTTTTTGTTTTGAAAATTGTTATCAATATTCGTAACGTAAACATGTCATGAAATTAATAGCTCCAAAACCTATTTAAATTCATATGCCTAAAAGGTTATATAGCTGTTCATCAATCTGTAGTCGTTAAAACTATATCCGTAAGTTAGTTGAGCAATTTTTTAACGTTATTATCCAGAAATGAAATATTTGTCTGATTATATGTTCGCAGATGCTTAGCCCATGCAAAAGGAGGCTGTGTGGAGCAGTCCGAAGCATCTACACGTCTTCTCTGGCTTGTGCAAGCCATTATGACGTTTTAGGCATAACACCGAAGGCTACTCAACATGATATCAAATCTGCATACTATAGGATGTCCAAATTATACCATCCTGATAAATCTGATGTAAGCAGATTCAGAATATTTTGCATGCTAACATAGTAAACATAACCTCCACATTCAATGACCTTGATTGTTATGTAAATTTTATTAGTAGACTTATGCCTGCTGTAATATTCCATATATTTAAGAATTATATATTCTTTCTTAAATCCACAGTAAATAAAGCTATTACAAAATTATTTCAGAGTGATGAGGCAGCTAAAAAATTCAGAGCTATCACGGAGGCATATGAAGTACTCGGAAATGTTAATTTAAAAAAAATGTATGACAAAGGTATATTCTCCATAACCTTATTTATTTCATGGCGCAACAAATCGTCGAGTTGCATTTATAGATTAATGCAGTCTCATGTTTATTTATCATTTGTATAAAAATCAGAATTTCAAACCCCTCAGGGTGACAACGACAACTTCCTAAAATGACAACTTCCGAAAACGATAATTTCAGAGAACGTCTATTCTAAACTCGCCAATTTCCTAAAATGACAAAATCCGAAAATGACAAATTCCGAAAATGACAACTTCCTAAAATGACAACTTCCAAAAATTATACCTTCCGAAAATACTAAGGGGCTGACTAATTTCGGTTGTGAAATGTCAAAAATTTCTAATTTATACGTTATAAACTTTGCTCTGTTACTCATCTTTAAATGAAGTAAAACAACTTAAAATAACTAAAACTTGGCTTTATTATCTATTCTATAAAGTAACAAATCAAAAATACTGCAAATAAAACAAAATTTTGAAGGTTGTCAATTTAGGTAGCTGACGATTTAAGATGTTGTCGTTTTTGAAAGTTGACATTCTAAAAAAGTTGTCGTTATCGGAAGTTGTCGTTTTTGAAAGTTGACATTCTAAAAAGTTGTCGTCTTCGGAAGTTGTCGTTTTCGAAAGTTGTCATTTTAGGAAGTTGTCGTTCTCACCCTGAGGGTTTCAAACCATTGTTTGAAATGTTAATCAAGAAATAACCATACTAAATAAACATGTTGGATTTAAGACCCTTTCGACTGTCTACTTGTTTCCATCGGCATACTATAGCTAAGATGATCATGAAGAAAACTGAGCATAGCTTGTAGTATATGCTTGGAGTTTAGCATTGTGCCTGATGATGGTTTGATTTGGATGGTGATAAATTGATACATAAACTGTATACTATCAATTACTTGTATAATTTACTGTATACATGTATGTATAATACATACATGTATACAGTAAACACATCAGGTGCATTCATTAAATCATTTCAGGTTTATTAGTGGGACAAGAGAATACCTCTCGTATGGACTATCGGCCAGAGCCTGAGCCTACAGATCCAGTCCTAAAGTTCTATAAATCACGCCAAAATAGAACTGTGACTCCTACCATGGATGGCAGAACACCAATATACAACTTTGACGCTTGGTAATTTTTTTATTCAGTAGATAACTGTTAGAAATGCTCGCGTAACAATCTTGACTCAATCGAGAGGGACTGGCAAGAGGTTGCAAGGGATCACGACTCAGGGAAGGAAATGGGCGAAACCTTTAGATTGAAAAAAAAAAAGATAACTTTAAGAGGATAGCTCATAACCGTCATAGGTAATTTGCGTAATAGGGAAGAGGCTTATGTTTAGCAGTGGAATAAAAGAAAATACCAATGATAACTGATGATGATGCAACTTGAGTTCTAACAACTTCAAACTCAATTAACTAGTGCTTCTTTAGTGTGTAAAAATACTGTCCACTAAAAAAATGACCTTCCTCTTTCAACTATTTTAATTCTAATTTTGCCTAATAATACCTGCTTTTGTTTCAGGTCAAAACATCACTATGGAGATTTACTAAAAAAAAATCAGTACAACAAAGAATTTCTTAGAAAAAAACAAGCTAATGAACAGGAAGTTATGGAAAGCAATCGGCAAGAAGTACTTCTATATATGATGTTCGCACTTGGAGGTTTATTCATCTTCTGCATTGTAAATGGCACAACTGATTATGACACAGTTAATAAAAGAAAAGATATTAAAGAAACCAGTGATAGCTAGAAATTTGATTCTCAAAATTAGGTTGTTCTGTACAGTACATTTAAAATGTACTAAATAAAATTCTAGATTCAGTCATTATAATTATTATTTATTTTCATACGCCTTCTATTGTACATAGATATTATACCTCATTATTTTAGATAAATTGTGATAATTTAATAAAGTGCATTGTTGATTAAAATTTGTTCATTTTAAAGATTTTTTGATTTGGTGTAGCTTAAATGAATACCGTTGCATGATTTCATGACCAACAGTTTTTATAATCTCGTGACTAATATGTATTATACTTCTGTGTTCTTGGACAATCACTAAAGCATCTAACTGAATACGGTCCAGGATTTTCCAGCCTGAGCCATCATAGCTTGAAAAATATAGAGCAGTCTATATCTATGTGCTTTGCTACAAAATATCTTTGCTTACTATAACATGTATAATTAATCTAAATTTCTAAAATCATTTCAACTTCGTGATTTATATGGTATATTTAGGTATTTCTGAAGCAGATCTTGGATCACAGTTTACGCTTTAAAAAATTCATTTCATATACTAAGCGCCACACAAGTCGGCGGACGGGAAGTTAGGTGCAGAACGCTGCGCAATAGCCGGAATATAGGTATGCGCGGGAGCCAGAGAGACGAGAGTCTGGGCACACCCGCCCGCCAACCTCATGCCTCCCGCGCGCTCCCTACGCCCGTGCTCAATACTACGCCACGCGGCGTCGGCATTGTGCACACATACGCAATTAGCGAATCTCGGCGAAGTGTCATCTGCGGCCTAACTTCTCATCCGCCGACTTGCGTGGCGCTTAGTATACTTGGCTTGTTTACATACATTTGTTTTTTTATAACTTCTGTTTTGCATGCTGTTTATCTAACCTTCTGTAGGGTCTTATTATAACTTTTATCACATTTTCATCTACAAAGCACCAAGGAATAGCGGATAGTTTTAAAATGTGGCGATATTAGTTAACTAAACAAATTCAATCCAATTAAAAAACCTACAATTGACATTTACAAACATTTTCAGATAAAATCATGTTCTCTGAAGTTTCTTGAATATACCAGATCTGCTATTTGTTAACCCTCTGGACACCAAGCTTGAGTTATGTATGATGAGAGCCTTCATCCTTGGTAATTGGTATACATCATATATACTTAGGTGTTCGGTCTACTCAATAACTACATAGTATAAAACAAAGTTGCTTCCCGCTGTCTGTCCCCATGTATGCTTATATCTTTAAAACTACGCGACGGATTTTGATGCGGTTTTTTTTAATAGATATAGTGATCCAAGGGGAAGGTTTATATGTATAATACACCTGCGCGAAGCCGGGGCGGGTCGCTAGTCAGTTACTAAATCGCACACATCTGTATGTATTTATCTTACAAATTTCACTAGAATAAAGCGACGGAGGTCCGTTCGGCGCAAAATTAATAGGAAATTCGCGTTTTTATCGAAAATAACACTTATACACATAAACTTAGAACAAAAAGCTCTATTTATATGTACAACATTTTATCAAAATCATTAGAGCCATTTTTGAGACCAGAATTTTGTACAAATGACCAAACAAATAAAAAAGAATTGCTTGTTTAAAGATATAAGATATACATTGATATAGTGCATACACACAAAAAATATTAATAATCTTATGTTTAACAACATTAATTGGTGTCATCATTACATCCTTATTCATAATGCTCAAACTCTGCTTTTATTACTCTCAAAACATTGATGTTCAAAGGGCTAAAAGCATTAATCCATCAATTTCAACAAAAAATCTGTAAAATCGGACATATTTCTATTTCACATATTTTTTTCTATTTCAATTACTTTCAGCTTAAAATTTAAGTCATATCCAACAAAGATAAACATACATTATATTCAAATAATCCATTGGTAAAAAATTGTCTTATGAACACATGGCAACATTTAGTAACTCAGAAATGGTTTCCGTACATATTAGGCATGGGCATGTTCAGAGGACCCATGGGATATGGCACACTGGGGACTTGCGGATTTCTATAATTCGGGTACGGCAGATATGGTTGAGGTATACCATTGCCGTAGCTTTGACTGCCTGATCGAAGCAGTTCAGTCATTTTCTCAGCTTTGTATTTACGTAAATGCATTTTTTTACGTATTGATTCGAAGTCTTCAAGGAATTTATCAACAGTGATGTTTCCCGACGTAAAGTCCTGGGCGATCTGTTCTGATTGTTCTTCGGCCTCTGCTGCAGCTGTTTCAAGTAAAGCTTGTGTTGTGTCGGGAGATATACCAGCCGATTTAGATTCTGAAATCATTATTAGTTTTTTATTAAGATGATCTATTGAACTTCATGGGCCTTTAGATTGTAATTAGTCTTAGCAATTAAATTAGTATAAACTATTCTCTTTCAAAAAGGTATATTGACTGTAAGTAAGATGTGCTTTATACTATACTTCATCAGTTTATATTGCAACAGTTTCCTTTACTCCTGCGGCAATTTTATTCAAAACTAGTACTACAGTGCTTGTAAAGTTATGTGTGTTGTTATTATTATTATGCAACTGTAGTGCTCACAGCGTAGTTTGACGAGGTGTTTGTCAGTGATCACGGAAATTAAGCGGCTTGTTCTCAAAAGGACAGACTCTCAAAAAGACAGAAGTACACTTAGGCAAAAAAGGCAAACAAACTTTTATTTACAAATATTTACATTGGTTCACTAATGTTTAGTAAACATTTTTTGGGAAAATTATACTTTGAAACCAACCTATTTGTGTAATATTCATACCAAAAACTTTACATTTTTCAATAAGTGTTTCATTTTACAAACCATCCTTTTTTACCAATAATATGGCAAACATTTGGCTTGGACAATTATATCCAATGATATTTTGTTTTTTGTGCATGTTTCATTTCATATATTGTTCTCTTTAAAAAGAAGATATTGCAAAAAGGGCTCTGACTAGGTACAGTAGCTCAAAAAATCCAATAAACTATGATAAATGAATGCGCAGAGTAAAACAACCACATTAAATGCTTAATTTATGAGTACTTTCACATTTTCCAATTTGGTTTTTGATCAGTCTATATATAGCATAATTATTACTTCATTACAAAATTTAAATATTTAGCTAGAAATGATGTAAACAATTTTTACACTATTGAAGATTTTTTAAAAAGGCTCAGCCAATTTCGATAATATTTTAATGGGACTGCCTCAGGAGTATAGACTTTCGAACTAAAAAATGTTTTCTTGATTCGCTTCAGAATTGGCAAAAATATCAAAGAATACTCACAAAAAAAACCTCACACAGATGAACATAGAACCTCCTCCTTTTAGAAGTCAGTTAAAAAGACTCAGTGCATGACTTACAATTGCACTTGTATGGTTTTTGTAATTTGTTATATTGTGTATTTACCTGTACCATTTCTGGTTTTTTGACAATCCATCCTTTTGAGAACAAGCCGGCTCGGATGATGTTAAATTGTAGGTCTCGGTTGTTTTAACCGTTAAGCCATGTCGGAGGTCTTCAGGCAGCTTAAAAACTCTGACCAAAACCAGGGCTAGCCACCCCGCCTATACGAACTTACTATGCAAAACTTTCCTTAGCAAATATTTGAGAGGCTACAGCTACTTACTATAGTCTCCCAGCAGCTCCTGTATGCGTGTGCACAGCTGCTCCCCAAGGTCTGATTTCTGCAGAACTTCTGACTTCAGTTCTTCCAGTTCTGGCTCTTTACTCAGATTGTACTCAGCAAGGGACCTGTTACTTGCTATTATCATCTCTTTTTCTGTCTCCCAGTCTTTTACCTTAAAAATACAATTGGAGCATAAATTAACCAATTATGAAGACCCATAACGTTTTTTGAAGTAAATACACTTCCAGTCAATGACGTCTTTCGTTGGGATAGAACAATAACCTGCTATTTACTCTATGCTATGCACAATGACTCATTCTTAGGGCAGTGCTCAGAACAAAAACCAGGGGCATTCGTTGGACAGGATAACAGACAATACAAACTGTTAGCGAGTCAGTTTACCAGTAGTATTTACATGATTAGTTATTGTTATCTAAGTATTTAACTAGTGTAATATGAGATAAAAGAGCAAATACCTGTTTAACATCTTTCAGAACAGTTTCATCGAATTTCGCGTCATCATTGAGCATTTCCTTTAGCTCGTCTGCATTTAAATGGGAGAGCAAGCCCAGAGCCGATGGATAGTCAGGTTGGATCATTGCAGTGGAGTTTAGGTCTTTTTTTAGTGCGGAAACGCTTTTTAATTTCAGGAAACAATCTAGAAAAATGAAATGAAAACAAGACAAGAATCGATCTTCAAGAATTTGACAGTGACAACTTGATAAGTTATTAACGTCAATTTATTTTTTTATTATCGCAAAACTATAGTAGGACCGCGGCCGCAGGCCGCCAACTCTTGTCATTTTTATATATGTATTCTGTGGTTCTAGGCATTGTCAATGTCACCAAAAAAAAAAAATATCAGGAAGGAAATGTCAAATGTGGGCCTGGAGCCTGACGGTAACCGAGAGTACAAAATACATACTCCACGACAAAATATTATTTTACTAATTTTATGTTCACATAAATGAAAACATAAAGTATTAAATGATCAAAAATACAAAAAAAAGCTATTAGAAGTTATTTCACTTAAAATAAAACCACGTTCTAGTCAGAAATGATGTTAAATGAGTCTACATACAACTCTGAGAGTTTCTCTAACTTTTACGTGAAATTTGTGGCTGATACTTTGGTGTATATTAGAAATTTTGCATTGTATATCAGCCTATGGATTGTGGGATATCTGGTGGTGTGCTGTATAGTGTATCGTCGATACGCCCGACGGCTACCGACGCGGACTCGCGGAGCGCTCAGAGCCAAGAGAGTGTTGGTGGTTGTGGCGCACCCAGATGACGAATGCATGTTTTTTGGGCCCACAATATTCCGATTGTGCGAGCAAGGAGCAGATGTTCATTTACTTTGCCTTTCTAATGGTAAATGCTTAGGAATTTAATATTAGAACTTTCAATGTACCTTGAACCTTGACATTTCTCTGTACTCTGTACTTACTGAAATAAACTGGAAGCTGTTCCATAAACTTGTTCCAAACCTGTTCTGAATATTGCATCAAAAATTTAAATGGAAATGCATATAACTGGAATTAATCAATGATGAAACTTTCTACAGAAATAAAATAATCATTTAATTTCAGGAAATTTTGAAGGCAAAGGTCACACAAGAAGAAAGGAATTGTGGAGTGCATGTCAAGAACTTGGTGTCCCGGAACAAAACATATGCCTTATCACAGATACGAGATTGCCCGACAATCCTAAAATTCAGTGGCCAGTCCCTGTAGTTGCTAAATTAATACATCAACAGCTAGAAGCCTTGGAAATAGATACTCTAGTGACTTTTGATCGAGGGGGTGTATCTTCACATGCTAATCATTCGGCAGTATTTTATGCTGTTGCATATATATTTGTTGAGAAAATTATGCCTAAGAGTAAGTGCTCACTTTTTCTTCTTCCTTTGAAATGTTATTGGCATCTCAGCTACTACAGTCTATGTACTTATGTAGACCTTTTATAGATTTCCAATAAGATCAAATGGAAGAGGCCATCCAATGTATTTAATAAATCAAATATACCGCACCTATTACAGAGTAGAATTATTCAAGCACAGCATTAAAGACTTATTTTATCATTATCAACTTCCTCGGTGGGTGACTGCCTCGGTGGCTCAGTGGTTAGTGACCCTAACTTCTGGTTCAGAGAGGCATAGGTTTGATCCCCACCCAGGGCAAATATTTATGTGATGAACATAAGTGTTTGCTCTGTGTCTGGGTCTTATTTAGTTACTATCTATATAAGTTATATGTAGTATATCAGTTTCTGGCAGCCATATCACAAGCTTTGCTTAGTTTGGGTTCAGAAGCCGTGAGTAAGATGCCCCAAAATATAAAAAAAAAAAAGTTTTACCAAATTAGTTACATAAAAATCAAAGAAAAATACCTTTTCTTAATTCAAGGGTGAGCTGAGCTGACCTTTAATGTTAATTGAACTTAAAAATATAAAGTTTTATGCATAACTGCTCAAAAATGATTGTTATTATTTGAATATAATTATGATGTCCATACTGTTTTTCATAGATTGCATTTATTTTCAGGATGTACAGTGTATACTTTAGACTCAGTAAATATATTAAGAAAATATTTGGGATTCCTGGACCTACCTCTTAGTTTTGTACTATCTTCCAAAAGGTAAGCCATCAAGATTTGAATCTAGTTTTTCCTGTAAATTAGGAATGAAAAATGTCATGTACTATTTTTCGTATGTGTGCCGGTTGTGGGCACTGACCCAGTTGCCATTTGGTCTCAATATTATTGTATAAATGATAATTATAAACAATGTAACACCATAAATATTGTTTATGTGAATCTAAAAATTTGACAAATTCTTTAGAAATTATTATTTTAATGTTTAATTATTAAATTGTCTTTGGCCACAACCAGTGCATCTACCCTATATTATGTAAATTATATACCAGTCTCTAGCAGCCATATACTTCTACTTAGTTTGGGGTCAGAGAGTCAAAGACCATATTATGTAAGATGTCCCTAATATATTTTTGTCAGAAATTTAGAGAGTACGGAATTAAAAAAAATCCTCCATAACTCTGCTTAGAACAGCCTGAATTTTATTTTTTGCAATATAATCAGTGTAGCTAGGATTTTTGGTGAGAGGGATCTGGCCACAGCTACTTTTGCTAGTGTGGCCATCATAACATGCTAATATATCTTTTTGCAGTTAATTTAATACAGGAACACAAGAAAAGATCTTTTTAAATCTATCCTTTGTGCTAATCTTAACTACATATTAGAATTGGAAAATTAAAATATTTAAATCATGCTACCTTTAAAAATATGAAAGGACTAAGTTCCTTCTGATTACAAAAAATCTTCTTTGTGTATTAAAAATATAAATTATTTGTCATCAGATACTTCCTCCGCTGGACTGAGAGCCGTCGCATAGTCAGAGCAATGAAGCGTCACAAATCGCAAATGGTGTGGTTCCGGTACCTCTACGTCATCTTCTCACGTTACATTCTCATTAACACGCTGCGCCGGATTAGCTTGGCTGATATCGAGCTGGAGCTAGAAGTAGATGATTAAAACAATTGATCATTCTTTATTGGAATGAAAAATGTTGTGTATTTCTGCTTAGATTTTAGAAAAGCATGTGATTGTGTTGATTGTTTATTGAGAGGGAAAATATTATTTTTACCAATGTAAAAAATATAGCTAACACAATTTAGAATATTCAGTAAAAATTGCTTTTCAATTCTTCTAGATTCTGTTAAGCACTTTATAAAATTGCAAAGGCGATTGTTGGAGTACCTCAAGGTAGTCATTTAGGTCTATAGTATTTCTTTATGTTCATGCATGTATAGGCAGAATTAAGCTTAATGAAGTCTGTGAAGTTAGCTACAAGCTGCGCAAATCCCTCCTTCTTGCACCGCTGACATATGATTAAATTGCTACTGCGCAACAACTCGTGTTCACAGACCACAATAAACATGATTCAGCCTATACCTCTTTTTTGGATAATCATGTTCAGTAAATGGATCAAAGACTTCATTTTTCCGATAGATGCAACACAATGATTACAAACTTAGACACTGAATAGTCGGTTTTCAACTGTAAATTCCACCTAGCCATGTCTTTCAGTATTCATTGAATCATATAGTTCCAGTTATAGGTAATAGGTATCTTCTAGGTAAGCGTGCTACACCCTAGACCGCACATCTGCTTAACATCAGGCAGTGTGTAGTCAAACGCAAACCTATTCGAAATAAAAAAAAAAAAAAAAAAAAAGTTAGATTATACATAGGCATAGGCCGAATCACACAACTTGGCGGCTGTGATATTAGCTACAAGCTGCAGATAACCCAATCCTGACTTGCTCACTTAATAGCTGCGCGAGGATTGGGCTTCCACAGCTTATAGCTAACATCACAGCTGCCAAGTTGTGTGTTTCGGCCTATAACTAATGCTCTCCAAATTCTAAGGTAACTTGCCGTCATAATCTCTTGTTCTTTATTCCTTTCAATCGAAATACGTGCTCGTACCGACTTGTACTTAAGTATGGCGATTTATAGCTGCTTGAGAACATTCCAATACTTGGGTCGCACGAATACCACAATGTTGGAATTCAATAAATAACATTTCTGTACATAATTAGAAACAGCGTGAAATAACTGAAATCGCGTTATTGCTTGAAAAGTGATCGAACACTAGTTAGGTAATACTTTTGTACAAACTTGCTGTTAAAGTTTATAAAAAGTAAACAGTTTTTGCAAAATCCTCCATGGATTGCATGAAAAGAGGTGGTGAAAAATCACTGAAGTTATATTTAGTCGCATCGACTATAATTATTATTCCTAGTCGTTATTGTAAGCTAGTTTTATTGTAACTATTAAATTGAAATGCTGCCACAGCTTATTTCTGTTTTTTATTACAACTAATGTATTTCCCATACATTGTTTTAATTATTATTGAACATATATTATCTTGCTTATAAAAGATGGTTATACACAAAAACTCACACAATCATTTATTTTATTTATTTGTATTGGCCTTAAAATATCAATAAAATATTTTACAACAAACATTATTAAATACATTAGACTTACTTGTAATGCAAAAGATTTCTGAACATTTTAATTTGCTAAACATTTAGAAATTGACAATTTCAGCTTTTATGTACAGTGACGAGCAATAATAATGGTGCCACATATTTTAAGTACTTGTTTTATTCTGAGGCTCGGCACTGTACCTAAGATTCAACATTACCGAGTAGTTTCTATGGTCAACATTATAACTCCAATTTAAAAAGCGCAACCAAAAATATGTACCTAATTGCCTACTTATTAAAAACATGCGGTAATCGCTCACATACAACCTCGGGTGGATAAATAAATAATAACATTTCAAGTGTGTACTTAATTTTATTTGGTAACTGCAACAAATAAGCATTAACAACATCAAAGCGAAAGCTCCTATTCATATACAGTTTTTACAACCGGTCTTTTGGGATCTAGGAACCAAAACAACTTAAAAGTACTTCGATCAGTAGGTGTTATAACTGGAGAATTGTGCTCTTCCCGAATTTCAAACATAATTAAGTACTATGTTCCTTTTTATGGAAAAGATCATAAAAAAAATGGACACACAAAGCACTAAACGACGCTAAAAGCGGGATGCGAACAAAACGAATATGGCAATAAAAAAAGTCTTGAAATATAATCACGCTGTATTTGATGTAAACTTATTACAACAAGTAAAAAAACCTTACAAACAAAAGTGCAATATGAAGCGAATACATATAAAAATAAAAGCTAGAACTGGATCAGAGCTCTCGAACAAAATGAAAGAAAAACTATTTGAAAAAGAGTTCGAAAAAATAAAATAAAAATATGTATCTCAATTTACTTCGAGTGCTCTCATCGACGTCGTTAAAATAGATAAAAACAGCTACAGCGTTTAAAGTGCTCGTAGGTATTTTAGGAACGAAACATTTCATTGAGTGTCAACACAGGTTGCAAGAATGAGCCTGGCAACCCATTTTTCGACATATTTCTTTATCAATTGATTACAAACAAAGTTCGCCTCTAGATTTCTAGTCCAGTAAATCACAAACAGCCTGTATATAACACTATACAAATAACTATCTCACATTGTACTGATTCACAAAATTACCGCTTTAAAATTTCTAATGGAACAGATATGAGAGAGCTATTAAAACATGTGAAACAAAAGTAGCAAATGAAACTAAAATGTTCATAATGTTACCGCCGGTATAGAATCTGGGGCCTAATTATCTCAGAAAGATATCAAAATGACCAATTATTTGCTCCACAACGTAAGCTGCCATTTTGATAACCATCTGATACCATTTGAAGGCAAAATTGGCCGCCTGGAATGTCACACAATCATTAAAAATACTGATTTGTTAATCAACAAACTTATTATTATGTACATACATGCAATCACAATATATAAACGTAAAGGTGTTGCAACTTGAACCCGATTCCACAAATAAATTAATGAACCATAATAATATCCCAAATATCACCGACGACCGACATAGTTTAAATAAGTTAGTAGGTAAACATTCACCTTGCAACACCCTTTTTAACTACTACCGTTTTCCAAAAATTCCCGGTTGCCATTGATAAAAATATTGCACTGATATATTTTTTTTTCATCTAGTAACATTCGTGCCCGAGCTAAGAAATGTAACTATTGGTACAGTTAAAAATAGGAGAGACACTTTGGTTCCGTTGCTTGACTTGAAACATTTCCTATAGCCTGTATCAAACTTGGTGGCTGTGAAGTTAGCTACGAAACCCCATCCGCGCGCAGCTGACCAGTGAGCTTCAGTAAGGATTGGGTTTTGCCACAGCTATTATACAACCAGAAAGATAATGTGGTCGATCGAGAAAATCTGAAGGAGATGCATTGATTTAATATGGCGTTAGAAAGAGACATGAAAAATATCTAGATTCAGTGTTTGTTGCCGTGCTTTCTCCATATAGCGTCAAATTCCAATTCTTATTTGACAGAAGATTTTCCATACATTATTGTAGTTGAGAATTGCCTCATTCGACAAAACTGCTACTTATGGTTGTTTAGCTGTGTGGGTTTTGCGCAGCTTTTAGATAACACGACATCCGCCAAGAAGTTTGATTCGGCCTATATCTTCGATTGTTTACCCTTTGGTTATAGACACTAGTACCTCAGTGCAAAGTATCTCTACTGTTCCTACACTGTGCATTACGCCGAGTATAATTATGTGTGTTTATCATATAAATACACAACAGCCAAAACGCCTGCACTAATGCAGCTTCAACTAAATTAGAACATTACATTGAAAACAGTGAAATGTTTAAACCGTGGGCCTTTATAACGCCTCAAACTCGTTGCTATTATTTATTGATAATCGTCAAAATTTGTATCGAATAATTCAATTGGTAAACGACAACACTACCTGTTAACCACTGACTACATCGACTTAATAGTTATTTCAATTAAATATTATCTATATATTTTTTCTAATGGTATATTAATGCCTCTCTATACCTGAGATCACATTATGTATTGCTTTCAGTTGGTACCGAATCTTATATATATACATATATATTGGGGCCCAGTTTATAAAGATTATGGCTGAAATCTAGTTAAAAAAACAACTGCCAGCAGTTGTCTCGCTATAATACTACAGATGTAATTTTTTTACACCTACTAACTAAATCAATATGTCAGGACTAAAATGATCTACATAATCTTTATCTACATTTATAAGACCAGCAACAATATTACATATGCGACATAATATCGCTAAAATCGAAATAAATAATAAAATATTTTACTGTACACTAAGGGTACGAGTACATGTGATCACGGTAATGGTATCGATGCAGTATTACGACTCGGCCTTGTCCTTGATATAAATATTTAACGCCCCGCATGGCCACGCAGTACGTAACACACGCTAGGGTTGCCCGCCCGTCAATCGCACGCTTACTGCTTACAAACCCACACGTTCGTTCATCACTACGGCGCGCCCCTACTTACTTTTCTTCTTTTTTTGAGTTGCATATTCTACCAATCTTTGTGCATTTTTCATGCATATTTGCATGCTTATAATAAGCTTTTTATGATGCATATAACCCGGTCTGTACTGATTACAAACCCGCAAGTTCCGCAACCACTACGGCGCGCCCCTGCGATTGTTATATACGAGTGTGTACTGAACTTTGAATCACGTAGGTATGATTCGCGACCTCTTGTATGAGGATAGATTCAGCATAGATTCCATTACCGTGATGTCATTAACAAAAGAAAATGTTCAAACATAATGCAATCTCAGTTATCGGGCAGTAAAGTGAGCGCGAGAATGAACCGAGGGCGGCAAATGTCGCTCAATTAGGAATAAAACCTGAGCTCGAGAAGGTAAAATGCACAATATTATATGGCCAATGAGATAATTCCCAAGAAAGTTACAGGGCAGCTCAGATTTAAAAATGCTATAGGTCTCTACCTCAATACCCAACGGGGCGCTCTAGACCGCTTCACACGGACTTTTCCGGGATTTCTTAAACCTAATGCAGTAAGATACATATTACATAGCCAGCTACAGTCAAAATTCATTTTTTTTGATAATATTTCCGGCTTGGTGGGAATTAACTTGCACAGCATCATTGTCTTAGATATTTTCTCTACTGGCAACTGTTCATTTCTGCACACCCCAGAAAAATAGATAGTATCAAATTCCAATCAGACAAAATATAAAGTATTAGGGTGGGCAAAGAAAAATATAGGGTGGGGACCAAAGCCACGCTTATAATTTGAGACCGTAATGATTTATACAATCATCACAACCTAGTACATGCTAGAACAGTCATTTGCCATCATTTTTAGAACAATTTTATTTGACAGACTATTCTAATTACTGGCATTATAGGTTTTGCTATTATTATATGGTCTATACTTGAACTTTAGATCGCAGTAAAATTAATGGAATAAGTGTTTGTATACTGGACCATAGTTAGATTACCCCATTTTTATATATGCATCTTTCATTTGCTAATACAATTAAATCCAAGTAGCACAATGATACTGAACCAGTTCAGCTGCTACATTATATTTTTATTAAATATAAAAGAGTTGACTTTTAGGTTGTCTGGGGTGGCAAGGAAGTTTCTAGTGTGGGCAACATGCCCGCACCTGGCCCTCGTGGCACAGCCTTTCGAGCTTCTCTTATTTGCGCTCCTGCCCATATCTCATTACATTAGATTCCCCACGAAAGTTGCTTATCCCCATATCTCACTGCATTAGTCCCGCTTCTAAAAAAGTACCGTGTAGGTTCACGACGCCCATCTCACAAGTTGCGGGTAGTTGTAATGCCCCGCGTCGCTATTAGCGGGTAGTTATAGTATATGTGCGGGTTTATTCGTTCTCTGCGCGCATGCCGCGCACCTCCCCCTCGCGGCGCAGCTTCTCGAGCTCCTCCTTGGTGCGCTCCTCGATGGCTCGGATGTCGGCCATCGTCATGCCGTACCAGTCGTCCATCGAACAGAACACTTGTCTGGAACGATACGGTTATACATTGAATATCTACTTCAGAACGTTTAATTTGGGGGCGTCAAATTAAGCGAGGCATTTTTCAAGATTTTTGATCTCCCTTCACCCCCTGATGAGATTTGCCTCGACGCCCGCTCCGCGTAATAGTACAGCAGAATTTGGGTAGGAGGCCAAGGTGTCAAAATGTTACGAACTGTAAAGATTCGCAACATTTCAATAGCCTCCAGAGCCCTTAGTCCAAATTTTGTGTAGTTTACTTTCACGTTCGCGTGTGGCTCTACATTTTGGTTAGGGGCGCTGTACAAAAATGTATAGTCATAGACAACACTTTACGTGTAAACCTGGACTAACCACTCTGGTGTCAAATGTGTAAATTCGCCGCTGTCTTTGTCGCCGGGTTGCCTGTTCCTAACAATAGTACAATAGATTGTATCATATGGGAGCAAAACAATATTTTTAAGACGAGGGCGCTTTTTTGAATTCAGAGCGAAGTGAGGGAGTCTAGAGTAGAATTAAAGAAAGATTCTTTAGTAGAATCCTGAACGTAGCGAGGGATTCAAAGTACGTCGCCCGAGCCAAAAATATATTTTTCGCCCGAGTGGTACACTCTACTTTTCATCACCTCTATGAGAAAATAAAAGGCGCCTCATATTTTATTGTAATATTATTATTTAATAAAATGTATAGTAACAACTAAATTGAAATTAAATGGTATCTAATAATAAAACAAATGAAAACTTATATTTACATTCTTTTCATTCATTTTCTTGGCGCTGAACACTAACATTGCAAATACTTCCAAAGTCAAAAAGTGCGCGGCATTCCGGCGCACTTATAAAGTTCCTTGTAACACCACCTTTGGGCGCACTTAAAGGCGAACCACATAGTCCTTTTCAAATAGATGTGATGAAAAATATAATGTAAGCTTTCACACTGGAACCTTTCACTGGACATTCTCTTTCTTTTATCCTACTATCCTACTAATATTATAAACATGAAAGTTTGTGAGGATGGATGGATGTATGGATGTTTGTTACTCTTTCACGCAAAAACTACTGAACGGATTGAGATGAAACTTTGCAATAATTTAGCTTATATATCAGAATAACACATAGGCTATAAATTATAATGATATATTGCGTATGCGGGCGAAGCCGCGGGTAAAAACTAGTGATTGTATAAATACCTACTTTAAATGAGTCACATACCTGTGGAATATAGTGAACAACCGCCGTTCTGATTTTTGGATGACATTTTCTACTTTGCTCTGTAACAAAAAAATACCTATATTAGCCACACAACAAAAATCATAAGATTTTGAATTTTTAAAATATCTGAGGATAGGATGCCATAAGAACCTATTCCTAGGACACAACTAATCTAGCCGAAAAAACTATACTAAAGAGCCATAATAACTAGGGTCCTTTTTAGGTGTCAATGAAGTTGTATTCATGTCAACGTCTGGATTATGCGGACCTGCAGCTCGAACCGCTTAAGCTCCGCCATAACTGGCTTTCAGAACATCATGGCAGGTTTGACGCTGTTATTCTACGCGGAACCAGTCTTCATCGACTTTCTAGTCAGTATACGATGATTGACTATCTTTATATATCTACTGATTACTGACCTGCAGTCCGAACCACTTGAACTCCGCCGTAACGAGTTTGTAGCACGTCATGACGGGTTTGACGCTGTTCTTCCACGCGGGGCCGGTGAGCGGGCCGCGGCCAGTCTTCACCGACTGATAGTCAGTAGACTGTGCTGAGTACTGACCTGCAGTCCGAACCACTTGAACTCCGCCGTAACGAGTTTGTAGCACGTCATGACGGGTTTGACGCTGTTCTTCCACGCGGGGCCGGTGAGCGGGCCGCGGCCAGTCTTCACCGACTGATAGTCAGTAGACTGTGCTGAGTACTGACCTGCAGTCCGAACCACTTGAACTCCGCCGTAACGAGTTTGTAGCACGTCATGACGGGTTTGACGCTGTTCTTCCACGCGGGGCCGGTGAGCGGGCCGCGGCCAGTCTTCGCCGACTTGAACTTGGTGGGATCGGTCTCGGGCTTGTAGTCGGTCGACGAGAGAGGATCGTTCGCGATGTCGATGTGGACGATCTCGCGGTTCTTTAATTTCTCAGGCGGCAGCTCGTGCACCTGAAAATTCATTTTAATAATGTTATCCTGATGTGCTTCTGAAGTGGAGACTACGTATTGGTAAACGCAGCATAAGCGCCCCGGTTTAGACTGGTCTGTTTTATATGATACTAGTTTTTACCCGCGGCTTCGCCCGCATGATATTTTGATTTTTGTGCTATCCCATGGGAACCCTTTATTTATCTGGGATAAAAAGTAGACTATGCCACGTTCCGTCTTTCAAACCCGAGGCCCTACCTTACCACCCTTAATAAAGGAAGTGGAAAAGTCAAAAAATAAAACAAAAAACGATTTGATTGACAGTTGATTTTTTTGTCATTTCTTGAAGCGCACTCTAGAATAGCTTCTCAAGAGCTCTCACATCTTACTTAACATTTATCGATATATAAGCTAGATTATTGCAAAGTTTTGTCTCAATCCGTTCAGTAGTTTTTGCGTGAAAGAGTAACAAACATCCATTCATCCTCACAAATTCGCATTTATAATATTAGTAGGATTTTAAATATACCATATATCAGAATACAGTGCCATGTGAAAAGTAAACTCGCTCATCAAATGCCATCGATGAAAAATACGGACCAGTAAAACGGAGAGCTGTTAAACTGCTGTTAGACGACCACTCACGAGCAGCACTCACTCCAGGTGTACAGATAACCTTATTAAGACCGCAGGATCGCGCTGGATACAATTTATTCCAACCGGCCTTATTGAAGATCTATGACCAGCACTGAAGATCAAAAGAAGAATTAGTGCACTTAGAAACTAACTTTAATATTGCTGCGTTGCGCTCGTACAAACTTGGTCGGGACAGGGAAGGGTGGAGCTTTTAGTATTAGAAGCCATGGGTCAAAAAATATGACAGTTGCTGCGCCAACAAAGATAAATAAATATCTACATATGCATACAGGAAAAGAACGAATATAGCACACAGGTGCAACTTTTATATTTTTAAGATACATAATTATTAGTGTCCATTCATGCTTTGTTTTCACTATGAGAGGAAACATTGGTAGAAAAACAATTTATGTCATGCTTGGGGTGCATGACTGGTGATTTTCTACTTTGCTATTGCAGGGGTTGCCTTTATTAACCCTTTGGCAGCCCAACTGCCACGCGCCGTTTTCGCCCGAGAGCCCCAAGTGCCACGGTTTTTTTTTTTTTTTTGCGCATCTGCGCCGCGACCTACTAAAATCGAGATTTCTCGTAACTTTTGTATGGACGACCCAAAAAATGTTGTATCGTTAGAACCGTATTGAATCAGCCTATTTGAGTCTATAAATAGAATGAGCAATATTAATTCAGTGTATCTTTAGGCTTAGGTTAAAGGCGAAAAAAAGAAAAAAAAATAATGTTTTTACTCCTGTTACTAAAACATTTGTATTATTAGTCAAAAGCAATTTTAAGAACTATAAGCGATTTGAACACATTATTACTATATACTACGGGACGAATCGCGCACTAAAATTACGAGATAAATAAATACCTCCTCATCCCGACGTTTCGACCGTGGTCACGGGTTGAGTCTACCCGTGACCACGGTCGATGCAACTCGGCCGAAACGTCGGGATGAGGAGGTATTTATTTATCTCGTAATTTTAATGCGCGATTAGTCCCTTAGTATATAATAATAATTTACTAAGGTTGACGAAATCTGGGGGTAACGCACCAACATTACATGAGTAGGTTTCCTTAGTGTTTATCTACCGCATTGCAGAATTGCAGATAGAGAAAAGCCGACGATAAAACACTTAGATAAAGGTAGGAAACACTGATACACAATTTGTTGCCACTGCGCTTTAAAAATTACTGTAAAACTATAATTTCTAACTGTAACGACAGTTTTTTCATAGCTTTTCGCGTCTGAACCAACATCGATGAGAATTCGCATCTGAACCAACACCGATGATAATTTACAAGGAGATAAGGATAAAAATAATTATATGTTCGATTCAATTTAATCAGAAATTCTGTATCTGTATTATTATTATAGCCTTTTTTGCTGATTGTTTTTTTTTTTTTTTTTTGTTATTTTTTTTTTTTTTGTTATTTCTTTTTTTTTTTTTTTTTTTTTATTATATTTTTTTTTTCTTTTTTTTTTTTAATTTTATCATGCGATGTCAAGTTTTTGTCATTTACTATCAATATAAAATTCAATCATGCTGTCATGTTTAATTATTATTATATATATAATCATTATTACTATTTTTTTTTTTTTTTTTTTTTTTTTTCGTCTTTTATGTTTTGTTATTATTTTCCATTTACTTATTAATATTCTATGACATCAATAACACTAATTGTTACTCCTTATTTTCAAATTTCAGCTTGCCTTCTGGCATAGGCCTCTTCCTGGGACTTCCATTTTCTTCGATCTTGTGTCATTTGTTTCCAATTAGAACCACCAACTTTCCTGAGATCATCTTCCCACCTGAGTTGTTGTCTCCCCTTTTTTCTTTTTCCATCTCTAGGGTACCATTCTACTACATCTCTATTCCACTTTCCTTTCCTGTCCCTCATCATATGGCCTGCCCAGCGCCATTTTTGACATTTTATTACATAACTAATGTTTTGCGTTTTTGTCTTCTCTTTGATTTTTTCCAGCCTCACTTTATCAATCAGTTTTACATTCAGTATACTTCTTTCCATGTTGTTTTGGCACACTTGCAGTTTACTAGAATGATGTTTTGTCAGAGACCATGTGGGGCAACCATATGACAGAATTGGGAAGATGCAACTGTTGAATACTCTTGCTTTGTTATGGAGAGGTATTGACTTATCTTTTAATATATCTTTTAGTGACCAAAATCTATTCCACGAGTTTCCGATTCTCTCTTCTATTTCCTTGTCCATCTGTTTCTCATTAGATATTACCTGACCTAAATATTTATATTCTTCTACATAATCAATTTTGTGGTTATCAATCCCGATTGTCTTCCTTATTCTGTTGGTCATTAACTTAGTCTTTTCCAGGTTCATGCTTAGTCCCACTTCCTTGCTCGCTTTGGCTAGATCTTGTAGCATTATTTGTAGTGAATCTGGATCTTGTGCCAAGAGTATGATGTCGTCTGCAAATCGCAGGTGACTAAGCATAGACCCATTTATATTGATGCCCAATTTCTTCCAGTTCAGTTTTCTGAATATACTCTCCAAAACAGCTGAAAATATCTTTGGGGACATTGGGTCTCCCTGTCTTACCCCTTTTCTTAACCTGAATGGTTTCCCACTTCTTTCCAGTTGTATTTTTGATGTGCTGTTGGAATATATACTTTTAATTATGTTGGTATATTTACAGGGGACACCTTGTTCTTTCAGGGATTTCCATATTTCTTTGTGTTTATAGAGTCAAATGCTTTGTTATAATCCACAAATGCTAAGTAGTAGTCCTTGTTGTATTCTCGATACTTCTCGATAATCTGTCTTATAACAAAGATGTGATCCATTGTGGAGTAGTTACTTCTAAACCCTGCCTGCTCTCTCGGTTGATTCATTTCCAGGGTGCTTGAAATACGGTTCAATATTATTTTGGAGAAAACTTTGTACAACGCTGACATAAGGCTGATAGGTCTGTAATTGTTGATCTGTTCTTTATCTCCTTTCTTATGTAATAGTATAATTGTAGTTTCGCTCCATTGGTTTGGTATGGTTTCAGATTCTAATATACGGTTAAATAGGTCAGTCAATGGATCAACTATGGCTTCAGATGTGGCTTTCAACATTTCATTTGACAGATTATCGTCTCCAGGTGCTTTCTTCTTCTTAAGAGATGCAATGGCAAATTCCACTTCACATTTTAGAATTTTTGGTATTTCGTCTTCATCATCTTTAACTCCTACCGATTCTTCTGGTGTTAGAGTATCTTCTTCATCATCATTGTACAAGTCTCTGTAAAAGTCAGTGGCAGCTTCCAATATACTCAGGCGCTTGGTGATCGTTTTATTCTTTTTGTCCTTAAATGTAGGTATCCAGCTTTTCATCTCGGTCAGTTCCTTCAAGGCTTGTTTTAAGCCTCCTGTTTTCTCTATACATTCGTTAATAATCATTCTCTTGGATTTTTCTCTAAATTTTCTAATACTTGTGCTGATTGATTTGCTAATTTCTGCAATTTGTTTCCTGTTACTTTTCCTATCTTGAAGCATTTCTTTACGCTGGTCGATTAGACTTCTTGCATCAGGTCCTATTTTATCATTCTTCTTAAGAGGAGGTGCTAGTTTATTATTAATATTCTGCAATTCTTTTTCTATAAGGTCATATTTTTCTTGAACTGTATATAATGTTTTAGTTTTGTTCAAGGCCTGTTTCAGCTCTTCCATCCATGTTTCTGGGATTGGTGGAAAAACTAATCGACGCTTGTTTATATGTTTCCTTATTCTTCTAGATTTTTCTAATAGTATTTCTCCTCTCACAAACCGGTGGTCCGTATTGAAGTTGACATTGTTGATCACACTAATATTTCTGAATGCCTTTGGTCTGTTTGTGAGAATGAAATCCCTCTCATCCATGAAACCTGTAGGAGACATCCAGGTCCACTTATTTTTAAATTTCTTCTTAAAGAAGGTGTTCATCACTCTTAGTTGGTGCTTCAATGCAAAGTCAATCAGTCTTTTTCCATTATTGTTTGTTTTATTTCCTGTACTATATTTACCAATTACTGTTGGGTATGTTTTAATTCCTTTTCCAAAAGTGCTGTTCAGGTCCCCCAATAGAACAATGTTACTGTGAGATATGTCTAGTGCATGATCTAGATCTGCATAAAATTTATCCTTATCTTCATCACTGGCTCGTTCCGTTGGGGAGTAAGCTTGAATAATTGACCATTTCCCTTTATATCCTGGAAGCTGTATATTTATCATTACTATTCTTTCCGATAACCCTATAAATTCCTCTATGTTATCTTGCAGTTTTTTGTTAATTATAAAACCAACTCCATATGATCCCTTTGTTTCTCCCTTGTAGTACAGAATATAACTGCCTCGGTCTTCTATTTGACAGCCGTTCCTTCTTACCTCACTCAATCCTATTATGTCCCATTTGATTTCCTCTAGGGCATGTTCAAGTTCCATTAATGATTTGTCTTCTGATAGTGTCCTTACATTGTATGTCCCAATATAGAGAACTTGTCTAGCATTTTTTGTTATTTCTGATGATTCACTGATTTCATGTATAGTCCCAGGAAGGTAGTGGTCTAATTCCCCACGATGACCAGTCGGGTTGGGGAATGTAGTCGGGTTGGGGAATGTATCTGTATTAATGTATGTTTAAACTCTGAAGTATAGGTTTTTTTTATATGTTAAGACATTCGTTTTTATATTTCTTTAGTAAAATATATTTATGAATAAGTATACGGCCTCTTTAAAAACAATTACGGAAATATATTTATCTATCGATAAAAAATTGTTTAGCGATAGCAATTTTAGGTTTTTGGACGCGATACGATAAAATTCACGTCAGTATGAGTTGTTATTTTTATCTGTTTTAAAAAGCGAGCACATTACATTTCTACTTCTTTCATCACGTCAGGCGCAAACTGCCATTTGTGGACATAGGACTCTCCTATCTCCGAAAAATGAGATAGTTAAAGAAAGAGGGAGAAAGTTTTACTAATATGCTGTAAATATATGGACAGATAGAGATTACAGAACCACGCGGTATACAATTAAAATATTATATTTTGTCGTAATCATTATATCATAACATCTAAAAGTCTAACCTCCCGTGAGACTCAATCGGAAATAATGAATTTTCGCCAGAAATGGCACAATTGATATCCGATATACCGATTGTATCATTCTATGTACAAGATTCTAATGGACGGCTCGAATACATACCATGAAGCCGTGGTGGCTTAGAGGTAGTGACACCCGCCTTACAATCGTGAGGTCATGAGTTCAAATCCTGGTCCCGTACCAATGAGTTCTTTGGAATTTATGTACGGAATTTCACACCACTGGCTTTTCGGTGAAGGAAAACATCGTGAGGCTACCTGCATATGTCCGTAGAAGAAATTCGATGGCGTATGTAAATTCACCAACTCGCACCGGGCCAGCTTGGTGGATATGGCCCAATTACCCTTCGTGGGTAGGCCTACGTCCTGCAGTGGACTATTAAAAAAGGCTGATACAGTACAGTACTATAGTTAGATTACATGTGATTTTTCAAAAACTACTCAACCGATTTCGAACACACCTACCTCAGCCGGGCTAGTACTCAGAGTTACGGTGAAGTATATGTATATCAGAGTGCCGAGTGGCAGTTTTGCAAATCAAATCGAATTACTTTTACGTCGCGTTGACCGAACGCGTCAAGCACACTCTCGAGCACAATGACACACACGCTAAAGTTAGCCAATCACAGACGTTGCCGCGCTTGTGTTGGATCGGTTTGGCGCTGGTTACATTACCGTAAAAAATACTCACACTTAGCTATTAGTTTTCTGTACGTGACACAAGATGGCCTATTCCATAGAAATCAGATCAAAAGTTAAAGCGATCGAGCTCGGGCGAATAACTGCCACTTGGCCCTCTGTCACGTTTTCACTTGTAGAAAAGTATTTATTTCGTGGTCGTATGCTAAGTTAGGTAGAGTAGGATCTACGGAAAGTCTTGCGCCAAAATCTCCGCTTTAGCTTTTATAATATATTGATATAATATTTCGTTCAATGCATATTATTATAGTCGAAGATATAATATTTAGTTCAATACATATTATTATATGTATAGCAGCCGTGGTGGTCTAGTGGTAGTGGCACCCGCCTTACAATCGTGAGGTCGTGGGTTCAAGTCCCGGTCCCGTACCAATGAGTTCTTTGGAATTTATGTACGGAATTTAAGACCGCTGGCTTTTCGGTGAAGGAAAACATCGTGAGGCAACCTGCATATGTCAGTAGAAGAAATTCGATGGCATATGTGAATCCACCAACCAAATATGTTGATTGATATGGCCCAAACACCCTTCGTGGGTAGGCCTACGTCCTGCAGTGGATTATTAAAAAAGGCTGATACAGTACATTATTATATCCATTATTGTCGTTAACAAGGAATGAGGTTTCTTTATAATTACTTATTTTAGCAAGGACATTTAAAAATGTAATTTAAATAATGTATGTAAATTTATTTGTAATGATTCATCATTACTTATAAAATGTAAACCAATCATACTTTGTAATAATATGTATTCTATGATACTTGCTTAAATACAAATAAATTAACTAACTAGTCCGAATATAATACAGTAACCAACTAGATAAGGTGACTAACATAATCATCAATATTTGCAGCTGAAAAAAAAAAGAAATAAAAGATTGTAAAATGGTATGTATTCGAGCCGTCTATTCGAATTTTGTACATAGAATGGTACAATCGGTATATCGGATATCAATTGTGCCATTTCTGGCGAAAATTCATTATTTCCGATTGAATCTCACGGGAGGTTAGACTTTTAGATGTTATGATATAATGATGACGACAAAAGATAATATTTTAATTTTATACCGCGTGGTTCTGTAATCTCTATCTGTTCATATATTTACAGCATATTAGTAAAACTTTATTTACCCTATATCTGATAACACCTATAAGTGCCTCCAACGAAAACTAATCTCCTAATAACAGTAGTTTATCGAAACATAATAATATAAGTATATAGGGACGAACCTGGAAAAAGTATTTCTAAAATTCAGTTTTATTGTATGGGAGCCCCCCTCAAATATATTTTTTATCTAATTTTAGTATTTGTTGTTATAGTGGCAACAACAATACGTCATCTGTGAAAATTTCAACGTTCTAGCCTCAGAGAAAATAAAAAAATCCAGAGGGAACGTCGTTGAACAGTCAAGTGAAGCCGGTTTATTATACATGTGTGAGTGCGTCGCTGTTGCGCCGCCATAGTTTGACTGACAAGCCAAGGCGTAGTTTCATAGTTACCTGAATGTGTGTGTAATTGTCTGTACACGGCGAGGCGTAGTTTCGGTTGGCTTCACTTGTTTGTTCACAGCATTCTCTCTTGATTTTTTTATTTGCTCTAAGCGTTCTAGCTATTACCGTTCATGAGATACAGTCTGGTGACAGACGGACAGGCGGACAGCGGAGTCTTAGTAATAGGGTCTCGTTTTTACCCTTTGGGTACGGAACCCTAAAATTTATCAATGCCAATGTCTTATTAATTATTATCCGTGTTTTCGCGAAATCCCTAGAATGTTTGCGATAATACTGTTTATCAAATCATCCTACAATTAATAAAAGTCATCTGTAACTGAAACAGCTGAGAGACGGTCACCTTGGTCACACCATTCTCTAATGATGAGAGTCTAATAAATGCCCTTCCGACCAAGGATCTGATGTGACGTCAAGTCTCGAGAGGACCAATCAGGTAAGTAATTATAATAATAGGCGATTATATACTATTGTACGTCATTTACCCAGATTATGTTCTTTTAAAACGATAATGACAAGCATGTTTTAAATTTTAATGTTATATCATAATTTATGAACCTTAGGCAGTTTTTCTGTTTCTATCACACTCGCTCAGCGTTTCAAGGATTGACAGTGCTATCTCTTTTTGATTGCACGGTATTTAATTTTGTATTTAATTGATTTTGATATTTGTGGCATTTGGACAAGATAATTTTAATTTTAATGTATTTTTGTAATATAGACTTGTACGTCTGAAATAATGTATAAATAATATACTTTCTTCTATAGTAAATTTTTTGGAGGAGATGCAATAGGCAAGTCTTGTAAGTGAGTCATATAAAGTCTGTTTATTTATTATGTGATTTTTATGGTTCTAATGGTCCACCGACCAGGTGGACTGACGATATAATTAAGATCGCAGGAACGCGCTGGATGCAGGCCACTTATGGCCTTATTCGAAATCCATTAGGGAGGCCTATGTCCAGCAGTGGCGTACAGCTGACACATGGATAGTTCCAAAAACCCTTAACCCTTGCACGTCTTTAACTACGCTTATTAATCTTCGAAAACCAAACTACCATATCAACCGTCAGTAAACTTTAGAGGATATATAACTAGTTATTCATTTTCTAAGATAAAAACGCTGAACAACGTAAACTTACAAAAAATAATTTTAATAGCTTTGTTTATGTAGTTTTATTTTTTTTTAAATTTTCTCTTCATTTGACGACATATAAAATTAAACACGCTTCCAATAAGATTTTATAATATCTACACATCACTATCTATGAATAATAATATAATTATATCAGAAGCAAGGCCAGGACTATTACTAGATATTTTCTTTACTGATAACGCGTTTAAAGGTACCTTTTCATACACATTCTTTATCTAAAGTACATATTTCTATTACGGTGTAAAAACTGTATACAATAGGATAAATAAAAACAATAATAATAAAATGCTTAGCGAGATTTGCTTGAATAAGCAAGTTAATAATTCAATACAGTTCGATTTTCATTTTAAACTTGATATACGATTCGCTGAATGCTGACGAAATAATAAAATAAAATAGGTAAAAGTAGATTTTTTGCAATTAAATGTTTGAACCTTTGTCAAAAGTTTTTTATGATAAATAACTCAAAATATCGTAGGATTTGAACCTCGCCCACGCCAAATTAACTCCAAAATAAAAATTATGAAAAAAATAGTATTTTATTAAAAATTGGTCGGGAATCTGAACTGCGAGTCAGTTATGCAGGCTCAAATTATGCTCTCGTAACATTTTATAATTTTATTATGACAATCATTTTTGAGACAGGTACCAATCCTACTAATATTATAAACGTGAAAGTTTGTGAGGATGGATGGATGTATGGATGTTTGCTACTCTTTAGCCGCGTACCCACCTAGCGCACAGGCTCGCGCGGCAGCCTCGCGAGCCAAATGCCTCGGCTGGTGTGGACGTGCCTCGGCCTGCCTCGGGCGCGCGTTTGCTCGACCGAGCACGGCTCGGCCCCGAGCCATCTGTTGTCGGTAAACTTGACGCGCTCAAAGGTGCCTCAGTGAGCGCTGTGCGTTAGGTGGGGACGGTTATGTTTCGGCTCGCGCGCGAAGCTACTTCAAGTTTTGTCTCTTGCCGTGTTTGTCTTCTGTAATTTTGATATCATGGGCAGTCAGGAGGAGTCCATTCGCTCTATCTAGAAGCGTCTAGGTTTTTTCTTGATACGTGACTGTTTTCGTTTCTTTAAACAGTAAGCAGCTAGGAAAATAGCTGCAGCTGAAAATACACGACTGTCCATTACGAATAGTCGCGGAATTATGATGGCTCAGCCTGCCTCGCGAGGCGGCCTCGTGTATATTGAACAAAACTACTGAGGCTGCCGCGGGAGCCATCGCTCGCGATCCGGACACCGAGGCTGCCGCGCGAGCCTATGCGCTAGGTGGGTACGCGGCTTTCACGCAAAAACTACTGAACTGATTGAGATGAAACTTTGCAATAATATAGATTATATATCAGAACAACACATAGGCTATAAATTATAATGATATATTGCGTATGCGGGCGAGGCCGCGGGTAAAAACTAGTATGGTAATATGTGTAATTAGATGTAAACAAAAGAAACTATCATTTTGCTAAGAGAGCATACTAGCTCGTGCTACCGAGCGCGAATGTTTTGAGACGTTTTTTGTGAGGTCGTGGGTTCAAATCCCGGTCCCGTACCAATGAGTTCTTCAGAATTTATTATACGGAATTTCACACCACTGGCTTTTCGGTAAAAGAAAATATCGTGGGGAAACCTGCATAGTTGAATACGTCCGTAGAAGAAATTCGATGGCGTATGTGAATCCAAACCAATCCACACTGGGCCAGCGTGTTGGATATGGCCCAATCACCCTACGTGGGTAGGCCTACGTTCTGCAGTGGACTATTAAAAGGCTGATACACTACAATACTGCGATATGAAAAATATAGAGACTTGTGGGTATATAGTACAATCAAAACTAAGATAATAATGTATTTACTATTCCATGTCCGTTTACCAAACGCTCTTGACGACAGAATGAATTCAGGCAACAATTACTCAAAAAAACCCTATTCTACATAAATCAAGTTGTTCATCGCGAACGCGTAAAAAAGAACTTGTTACTAAAAATACGTGTTTTACGACCAGGCACAAACTAATATTTAAACTATGACAGGTCGCATGACGTCATCGTTGATTCTAGTTTTAATTTTGTTTACGCGAGAGTAAACATTGTAGTACATTGTTTACAGATCAGGTGATAATTTGATTAATGCTGGGGCTATATCCGTATTTGTGAAGACTAGCGTGAAATAGCTATTTTACCTGATATTTTCAAATAAGTTATAGATGCCGGCTTTCCTGTTTCCTCAGAGATAACATATGAAGCTTATCAAAGAGTAAATAGGCATCTTTTAAGTCTGAGTGCTTCATCTACGATCACAACGTCGCTTACCATCAGGTGTGTTGCCGGTCAAGCTTGGATTTATTCGCGATAAAAATAAAACAATGAATCAACCTAAATTCATTCGAATGTGAAAAGGTCAGAAATTAACACAATTATTTCCGCATACAAAAACAAGTACGATTAAATCAATAACGTCAAATTTTTGTTTGATTGTAAAATCATTGTGTGATCATTGTATTCGTGTTATCGTACAGGGTTTTGTAGGTAATAGAGCATGTTTCGAAATTGAGCTTAAAATATAGGTACGAGGTGACTGCAATTTACTCGACAATCAAACTAGGATGTAGTTGGTCATTAAGCCCGAATACAGAGGCGCCAGCGTAAATTTAATAGCTACGTAAAAAGCGTTCTCTCTATCGAATGCCTAAAGTGAAAAAGAAACAGAACTATGCTATTTAGCTATTATAATTATGATGCCGCCTCTGTAATCGGGCTTATTATTGTGATTAATCGCATAAAGCATGATAAGTCGCAAAAATCAGCTGTTCCGTACGAAAAGTTCGTCGAACCTGAAAAATATACACCTGATTTTGCATACGTTGTCGGTAGTATATTTATCATTAGTGTAGTTGGTTATTGTTGCCGTGCTAATTTAATATAAATAAATAATAATAAACAAATAAATAGTAAAAGTCAGACACAACACAACAACATCCTAGAGCAGTGGTTCCCGATGTTGTCTAGGCTACGACCCATCTAAGTTTATAAATCAGGGAGCCACTTCTAGGAAATTTAACTGTTACCAATATGAATACAAGACTTAGCAAGTTAATTAAAACTACATCAAAAAAGTTATTATAATGGGAAAGATGAAATGGTTTCCTATGATTTACCATTACAATTTTGACATCAATTTCAACTCGAGTTAATTTTAAACGCAGCTTTTTTATTTAAAAGAATATTTTATTTATTTATTATTAAATAAATATATTATTTATTAAAAAAATATTCGCTATTCCCAGGGCTTCCTAAAATCTAAATTTTTGGGAAACCCTGTCCTAGAGAATTGCGAATGAATTCGCAGTTACCCTGTATTATGTGTAAAGGTTGTCTGGAAGAGATCGCTTGTAACGATACAGCCGCTACTTGTTAAAACTTTAATTTGCTTTTGTCTGCATATTTTTCTTGGTGATAAACTGATAACAATAAAGAATTCATTCATTTACATAACTATCTATGTAAGTGGAATCGAACTTACATTGTACTGGTCTCCCGCGTCAGGAACATGCAAGGACTCTATGCAAATGACGAAGTTTTCCTTCATGTAGCCGGGATTCTGAAACACACAAACATAATAGTATGTAGGAAATAAGTATTGTAACGGACCTACTTATTTTTTTAGGGTTCCGTACCTCAAACGGAAAAAACGGAACCCTTATAGGATCACTTTGTTGTCCGTCTGTGTGTATGTCAAGACTCTTTATCTCGGGAACGCGTAAAGATATCGATTTGAAATTTAAACTGTATACGTATATTTATGGTCTCTTGCAGTTGTGTAAAAGAAAAGCTTCTCAGTTATCCTTTAAAAAGTTAGAGCCGTTTATGTCGTTAAAAACAGCATATTTAGACACAAAAATCAAAACCTACAAGGTAATTCCCGTAGACATAGAACTATGAAATTTGGCGAGGAGCATTGTCTCAGAGTACACATATAGGAATAAATCTGAAAACTGTACATTTTTATTTAATTCAAAGTGAGTAAATCGTATCATGTAAGATATCATATAAAATAACTTCATTAGCACATGCTAAAACAGGTTTTTAATTATTTTAACAATGTATAATTTTCGATGTATGACGAGAAAAGTTAAAAAAAAAAAAATTTTTTTGTCGATAGTTATAGTAAGTATACCTAGATATTTTAACAACTTACTTCCCAATTTTGTGAAATTTTCTGGATTTATACGGAACCCTCGATGTGCGAGCCTGACTCGCACTTGTCCGGTTTTTTCTATCAGATATAGCAAATCAAAATATCACGCGGGTGAAGCCGCAGGCAAATGTATAATAAAATATGATGCTGCATAATAATATACAGTGTCATAGCTATTAAACGCAAAACCTTTTAAGGGTCTAGTACATCTTTTGTACTACGACTTTTGAAAATTCGCAAAATAATCGCTTCTCCATACATTTTGCCGCGCGTTGACGAACTTTTTGTATAAAAAAGCTGACTTGTCTTCGTGATTTTCTAAAAGTCCTAGAACAAAAGTTGTTTGTCTAGATGTACTAGACCCTTAAATGGTTTTGCGTTTAATACCTAGGACCCTGTATACGCGAGTAGCAACATCCACCCAAACTGTCTGCTTGCTATTTGCTTGAATGTTTCTGCCTTCGGACAGGTTATTTATATTACATAGTACATACCGTGAGGACAGTCCTGCAGTATGGGTACGCGTTCCACGCCTCTTCGTGCACCTCGAGGGAGCCTTTCGGCGCCAGCAATCTGATAAAGGCGGGCACTTTCGACGCCAAGTGGTAGATCTTGTACGTGTACTGACCAGATGAGTATTTGCCACCTATGAACAGTTAGCACATGTTATAGCCACAGTCCAGAGTTTATCTGTAATAAGATAACGAAAAAGGGAGCCTCAGCCAGTAGGTATATAGCTTATATCTTTCTATAGGAACTCTGAACTAGGCATCATTTATTAGCTGCACATAATGTTGGAGTACATCTAGAGAACGATTGTTTTACGAGTTTAAGTGGAAACCTTAGGAAAGTGTGGAACGTGAAATGAGACCTGATGCTATGGAATATGTATTAAACGTTATTTCAGCGAAAAAGTATAATTATAGAGTAATTTGTGAATGTTGGAAAAATAACAATTTTAGGCTTTGAACTAACTCAAAATTTAAGTACATATCATGTATGATAGCTGCTTTAATTTACTATAAGTAATAGCTTGGTGTTTTTACATTTTAAAGAGCAAGAACAAAAATAAATCACAGATTAAGGATAAAGTAACGTTAAATTGTTGAGAGAGCGAGACAAAATAACATTAGAAATTGTTTGAGAGCTTACTATCGGACGTCGGACACCGAACAAATCGACACAACTAAAAGGATTAGCAAGGTGAAGTAGCAAAGAACTAGTCACCTCATCAGAAAAACGAAAACCATTGACATTATGTCGTAGGTCTTAAAGTAGAGCTGGGGATTGCGATAAACCGTATTTAACTGGTAAGACAATTCACTGCATTTTCCTGTAGTACTTAGGTAGGGTTATCAAACATTTTGAAAATGAGGAAATAAGTTTTATGTTATGTTGTACAGCAGTTAGCATGGTAAAGGGATTAAACCATTTTATCCACTTTTAATGTCAATCCACACTTTTTTTCCTCTCCGAGGAGATAAATTGTTGGAAAGATAAATTGTCTATTTGCAATAGATAGAATCAACCAAAATCTTAAAATATTGCACGGCCGTTTTTGGGTCCACTATTGGAACTATTTTATTTAATTGTAAGAACATTGTACATAGTGTTGCAATAAACGTTTTCTGATTTCTGATTTCTGAAAAATAATGCCTTTAAAATACTCCATTGACAAGAACTGTTGCTGCTCTTATCAAAGTAGAATAATTAGATGAATGACGTTTTAGAAAATGCCCGCATGGAGAATGTAGAGCAAGCTTTACATACGTTGATATAAATGAAATAGAATTGCATAGGCTAAACTTACGGTACCATACCAACCATCAGTCCATGAATAATGCCTACACACGCTAGGTAATTTGAATTTTGAACAAACTATCTATTAATCTTTTTTTTTTCATGTCTTACCAAATCAGAAATGTTTCATGCAAACAAAAATTAGGCATCGTCATCATGGTTTCAGCCATAGGACGTCCCCTGCTGGACATAGGCCTCCCCTATAGATCTCAAATAAGATCGGTGGAAAGCAATTTCCTTCCAGCAGGTCATCTATATATCATGTGGGTGGACTTCCTCCGCTGCGCTTGCCGATACGTGGTCTCCCCTCAAGAACCTTTTGACCCCATTGGTCATCAGTCGTCGGTATATGTGCACTGCCCACTGCCATCACAGGCATCTCCACCACTGTCATTCTATGAACAATCTTCCGAGAATTTAAATCCACGTTTTTTGTTCTACTTGAAATATAATTTCCAGAGACAGTGTCACAGTATTGGCAACACATTTTGCAAGTATTGCGAAGGACGCCACCGAAAACTTACAATGACCGACACGAGAGAAAGGACAAAAAACCGGCTCGGCTCGGCCTGTGATTGATTAATCGCCTAGCCTTTCGTACGCTCTATATAAAAGTATCAATAATCATGTAGATAGTCTAATTTCGGTCTATGACGAGGCGGAAAAATGTCTATTGGCAAATATTAAGTAAGTACAGCGCGAGTTATTAGGTCCTAGTTCTTGTTCATAATCTTGTTTTTAAGTGTAGCACAGCCGCCGTAAAGTGATTGCTAGTCTCAATTTTCTATAGGATTCATTTCGGAGAATGTGCATCAGATCTACACGACGTTATCCCACTATCCCCTTTTTACTACTGGACAAGTAGAAAGTCGCCTTACCAATAGTAAGGGAGCCTAATTTCGGTCTATGAGGAGGCGGAAAAATGTCTATTGGCAAATATTAAGTAAGTACAGCGCGAGTTATTAGGTCCTAGTTCTTGTTCCTAATCTTGTTTTTAAGTGTAGCACAGCCGCCGTAAAGTGATTGCTAGTCTCAATTTTCTATAGGATTCATTTCGGAGAATGTGCATCAGATCTACACGACGTTATCCCACTATCCCCTTTTTACTACTAGACAAGTAGAAAGACGCCTTACCAATAATGTGCCAATAGTAAGGGAGCCTAATTTCGGAGGAGGCGGAAAACGGACTATTGGCAAATGTTCAGTTTATATAGCGCCAGTGATTAGACCCTGTCTAGTATTTACGCGGCCTGAAAGCCTCTTTAAAGTAATTGTTTTAAATTTAAGGCATACAATAACAAATCGCTGGCTTTCGTAAGCTTTATAGAAAAGTAAAAGTACCAATAATCATGCAAAAAGTCCACTTCCGTTCTATGTGGAGGCGGAACTGGCTCTTGGCAAATGCTAAAAAGTATAGTTCATATATGGCAAGTGATTTGGCCCTGTCCAGTTTTTAGGCCGCTTGAGAGCATCTGACGTTGCGTCGCGGTTGAACAACTGGGCCTTACAATGATTAATCGTTAGCGCGACGTAAAAGTATCTACCAGTAATATTCAAACCATGCAACAAGCTTAATTTCGCTCTTTGATGCTAAAACTAAGTAAAGGTAAGTCTGTAAGGCTACATCAGGCCTTGTTAGTGAGTGATTAACTGAAGGTTTTTGTACTATCTAGAATTTAACGTGTCATAAGAACGGTAACGGTAACGGTAGAGTTTACTTTTAAATGGTGCTCAGTGCTCCCAATCAAAGACAGACAGATTTATGTTACTGGCGTTTGCCCGCGGCTCCGCCCGCGTGGTATTTTGACTTTTGTGCTATCCCACAGGAACCTTCCATATTTTCGGGATAAACAGTAGCCTATGTCACTTTCCGGCCCTTGAACTCTATCCATGCCAAAAATCAAGTCAATCCGTTGCTCCGTTGCTGGGTGAAAGAAAGGAACAAACCAACAAACTTTTCGGATTTATAATATTAGTAAGTATGATTGACTTTTTGATACATATAGATAGGTATTAGATACTGTTGATCATGCAACCAATTCAATCCTAGACTTTAAGACTTCTAGGCTTTCGACTAAACACATTCAAAGAGTTAATGAAATAAACCAATTTAGTACTTTCAAATTCAGCCTTGAACTTCGTACTTACTGAGCGCAAATTAGAGTTAAGTATGACTGTCCTATTGCTCAGCCAATAACAAATATGAAACATCTTATGACGTCACACACTAGGCCAATGACGGCATCAAGATACCTTACAAGAGTTATAATAGGTACATCTGGAAATATTGATTCAAGATGTACGATAACTTAGCACCTTGTTTGAGAACGTTGCTAAAACTAGTCGACTGAGTCGGCCCCTTTTTGACGAGGGGAATTAGAGATACCGACTGCTTTGGGGTGCATCTGGGTCATCTGGAATTGTACCCACTACAATTGTTATCCACCAACCCGCACTGGGGCAGTGTGGTGGATATGGCCCAATCACCCTTCGTGGGTAGGCCTATATCCTGCAGTCAACTATTAAAAAGGCTGTTACAGTTACAGCACCCTTTAAATTCCTTCGGTGCCTCCGGTGGCCTGACTTCGCGCTATTTATTTTATTTATAGGCGGATCAACAGCATTTATAAAAATATATATTATGCTTAGCTTCAGAAAAATATACTGGAGATTTCATTAGTTACCGTTCTCTTCCTCCCCTAGTAAGGATTTCGATGTTGACACTTGGGTATTTCCATGGCTATACACATACCATTTTCCATGTTATTCAATACTTCTGTACAACTTTGAGAACAATTATGTCGATGTTCATGAATTTCTTGAATGTCACAGTATTTAGCGACTTTACCGCTTTAACATTAAGTTTCTGCTTTGATATCCTCACGGCCTGGCTATTAGTACTTTGAGATGTTTTAGTTTTGTGTAGAGCGGATCAGTGTATCCTTGACCCAACTCATCGCTTTTATTAAAAAACTTTGAAATCCTTACGGATCTATGAATGATCGTTCCAGACCAAATTGAAGATTAACGCTCTGTGGTGTTAAGCTCGCTCATTATTATTTTGTAGGTCAAAGGTTTAAGAAACTTTGTTAGGTAGAGCTTCAGTATTAATTCATTTTGATAAGTAAGCGGCTTGATCAAAGCAAACGGTGGTTACTTAGAAACCGCTTCTACCGAGTCTTTTTGGACGTATTTAGGGCCTTTCTCATTTACGCACTAACTCGCCACCGGGCAAGCGTCGTGTAAATGGCACAATTGCCCTTCAATCTTCAATGGTAGGCCTGTGTTTAATGGTGATCTATTTAGGGCTCATACAAACAATCAACAGATGATGTTTTTAGGGTTCCGTAACTCAAAAGAAAAAAACGGAACCCTTATAGGATCACTTTGTTGTCCGTCTGTCCGTCTGTGTGTATGTCTAGACTCTTTATCTCGGGAACGCGTAAAGATATCGAGATTAAATTTAAACTATATACGTAAACCTATGAATTCTTGCAGTTGTGTAAAAGAAAAGCTTCTCAGTTACCGTATAAAAAAGTTAGAGCCGTTTATGTTGTAAAAAACGCATATTTCAACGCTCACAAAAATCAAAACCTACCGGGTACCTACTTCCCGTTGACATAGAACTATGAAATTTGGCGAAGAGCATTGTCTCAGAGTACACATATAGGAATAAATCTGAAAACTGTATATTTTGATTTAAATCACATAAAAATAGGGCCTCAAAATTCACAAAATATGGGTTCAAAATTCAAAGTGAGTAAATCGTATCATGTAAAGTATCATATAAAATAACTTCATTAGCACATGCTAAAACAGGTTTTAAATTATTTTAACAATATGTTTGTACGGAACCCTCGATGTGCGAGCCTGACTCGCATTTGTCCGGTTTTTTCCGGTTCTTTTTGTTGTTTAGAGAGCATTAATGTAGTATACCAGAGATCCAAAGACAGCTCGAAAAAGCCACTAAGTAAAAGGGTTGGCTAAAAAGGTTGCTCGCACAGGAAATTATGTTGAAATACGGGCATTTTATTCAGAGACTATGACTTTTTATAATATCTCTGATGTTAGGGAGTGAAAAGAGCAATAAGGCGAATCGTATAAAAAACAGATTTCGCTACTAGACGTGAACCAAACAATAATCCACTTGTCATATTTTAATTAATACGCTGATTAGAAGTTAAAAAGGGACAGATGAAAATTCTGATCAAACAATCCCCGCCGTAGTCGGATAAAAACAATTTCGCTTTCGCTAAACTATCCTCTTCAAATCAATTCACTAGAAAAAACGTTTCAAGTTTTATCGCGGAAACTCTGGATGTCTAACAAAGGGGATATTTTTAGAACAAGTAGGCGTCCGCGGAGTTTCGGACCTTGGGCGAGAACTTGCGGGGGTCGGGCGAATAACGATGTTTCAGACACATCGGTGGGAATACCTAAACATGTTATACGGAGTGGATTTCTAAATAGGCGAAGGACATACAGATTATAATACTACTGAAACCAACCTTGAAAAACGAGGAAAAAATTAGCTGTTCCATACTTTTCTCGACACTGTGCTGTATTGGCCTTTGAAACAGCCACCAAGAGCAAATGGGCCATATCCTATACGCTGGTGGATTCACATACGCCATCGCATTTCTTCTAAAGACGTATGCAAGTTTCCTCACGATGTATTAGCTAGATATTCACCCCTCGTTTAAATAGGTATAGGCTGAATCATACAAGTCGGCGGATGTGAAGTTATGCTACAAGTAGAGTGAAATCCAATCAACGCGCGGCTTTATGTGAGCTTCAGTCAGGATTGGATATTGCGCAGCTTAAAGCTAACTTCACATCCGCCGACTTGCATAATTCGGCCTATAGGTTTTGCCACTGCTCCTACTACTGTCCTAAATATCACATCCCTGGTGGAGATGCAGCCATATAAATAGGTGATTCCATTGTAGCGATGCCTCTTTCCTCTTTACTTTCCTGTCTAAATGATGTGAATGAATGTAAACGTAGCATAACAATATACATACATAATACCAATAGAAAATACGTCGTCCTAGTAACTTTAAAAAGGCGTAACTTTTGTGTTTTGTCAACAAATGACGTCACTATGATATAAATAACCTCTAGTTTCTATGTAAAAGCGTCTCGTGGGTGTAGCGTTACGTTCCCAGTTATCTCCGTAACCAGTCAATTACTTTGTCTGTTATAGAACAGTTTTTATTAGATAATTTTGCATTACATTCCGGCAGTAGTGTGCAAGCATTACTATGTTTCAGATACTGGGATGTTCCTAGCAAAATTTTTGGACGAAATAAGATTCAAGGTTCTTTCACTAGTCAGCGCGCGAAATTCATTTTTTTCGAGTTTTTTGGCATTTACTGACACTACTCATTATAAGTTTAAGAAAACTCATTTAGCGGCCATGAGGAGGATGAGAATTAAGTGTTAAAGAAGTACATATTTAGGTACTATCTATATAAGTATGTATTTAAAATATGTATATGTAGTATATCAGTCTCTGGCAGCCATATCACAAGCTTTGCTTAGTTTGGGGTCAGAGACCGTGTGCAAGATGTCCCCTAATATTTATTTATTTATGAGCAAGAGTGCATCAACTAAAAACTAACGTGAAAATCAGTTGATGCATTTTTGTGCATAGACTGGCCACTAATTTGGTTTTTAGGTGTATTTACAGCGTAAACAATACCTATTCATGGCCGCTAAATTAGTTTTCGTAAACTTAAAATAAGTAGTTTATCTGTAAATGGCAGTTGGCAAATTAAATTTCGCGCGCTGACAGAGACAATCATCCGAACAGGCAGAATAGTTCAAAATTCTGGATGGTGATTTCAGGGATGCCCATGACAGATCTGCACAATAAAGCAACAAGCGAACGCATAGCTCATCTCGTCACTAATTCATATTAACAAAGCGCAGAAACACAGTCTAGGAAGTCACGTATCCCTAAAAGGTACCCAATTGGTCATGTCTCACATACGATTGTTACTAGGCACACCTCACCTAAAACCTTTGAGAAATGATTACTACGTAATATAGCTAAAAGCCTAAAACCTAGAAACTATCATATCCTATGTTACCATACCAACTGGTAGAGTGCATCGCCAAGTCTAAAGGACCACAGCTAAACCAACACCCACACATCTGTGTAAACTGACGAAACACGTCATGATTATAAACAGTGGCGTATTACGTTTTCCTTCATGCCTTTATGCCTAGGTTACTTCAAAATGTTTACTCATTTTATTTAATAATAAAATTTTGTGGTTTCGTGACGTTTCGGATATAAAATTTTCGGACACGTTGCCCGAAGTGACTTTTTCAATATGCTCGCTTTTATTTTTAGGCTGGATATTTTGTCCTACCTGCCTATTGAGAAGCATATAACCTGGAACTTCAACTTAGTTTTCTAACCTAACCTGCCTTGTGACCTTGTTTAAGCTTATGATAGGGAGGTGTCAAGACTAGCAGAAGACATAAGGCGTGGAAACTGTTTCACACGTACTTTTTGCTCTTACGGTTTTAATGTATGAACCAGATATTTTTGTGCTTAGAGACAGTTAATGTAGAGTTCCGATCCGATAGCATTTACAGTAATGACAAACTGACCATTTTAAAATAACTAATCGAAGTGTGGTGTTGCACTGCAGCTGAATGTTTATGTATGCTATAAGTGTATATTTCCAGACTGTCCTGAATTTTCAGAATATTCCACAGTGATTCGTTGTAGAAAAGAAGTCTGGTTTTGGTTTTGAAAAAGGTTTCAACTTCGGACCTGCAGGAATGTTCCCTCACTATCCTACTATCAGCATGACCATTCGACTTCAGAACAGCCGAATGAGGTTTAGAATAGACATACATTCCTTTCATACTTTATAACCAGGAAAATAATGAAAACCGCAGCGTATGCTTGTATATAAATAAGTTTAAATACATAAGCCGTTTGCACCACATCCCTGTTATTTTATTTTTGTAACGAGGTTGCGGTCACAGCTTCACATCTAACCATCACTCGACCGCCTGCCCTTTCCTCAGTCGTTCATTGTTTATGTGTTTACCACGTATATACACAAAACGAGTTTTTGAACTTGAACTTTGTCTTTGAGCTACTAAACCTACTTGTTGCAAGGTCGTCCTAACCATAGCTACCATAGAGATCTAGAAATCATATTTTTGCTGACGAGATATTTATATGTATCAGAAAATCATACACCGAAAAAGGCGTGTTTAGGAAACTTACGTTGCAGAATGAAGTGTTGTGCGAGTGCATATGAATAGGTAAGTGATATTTGTTTGTGCTCTTTGAGTAATTATGCTGTAATTATTATTGGCGATACGAGTAGTTGTGATTTCATGCAGAGTTTCAGGTTCAAACAGACAACATGTCCCATCTCGCAAGATCTGTGGTCTTAACCGTAGTTAATACTGATTAACATAATAGCTACTACGTGAGATAATAATAACAAGGCGAATTGTTCAGATACTTTGTACTCATTCATTGAAATATATTGAAAAACACGACCATACTACTCGTAGGTACATTGTTAATTAAGTTCATCATCATCATTTCAGTCGTAGGACATGGTTAAAAACATTAGTTTTTCATATCGCTTTCGTGAACAAGAAACGCGCTGGGAGAATAGATAACCTAGGGCCCTAGACAATAGGCCCAATTACGAAGGCACCATCGTAATTATAATAGCAATTTAGAATATTCCTGTTTCTTTTTCACTATATGCATTCGATAGAGAGAACACTTTTTACGTTGCTATTAAATTTACGATGGCGCGCCTTCAAAATTGGGCCTAATGTTAAGGTACACCATTTGAGCAGCCTCTACTTGAGGCGGAGTGAGGCAACTTTTCATCTTCTTTTCGCTAAGGGCGAGGCGTGCCTCAGGCATGCGTGATCGTGTCTCCAGTTGCGCTGCCTCAAGTCAGTATTATTATAATATCTTCTTTGCTCAGGTCGAGGCAGCCGCTCCGTCCGAGGCTGCCTCTAGTGGATACTTATCTTAATATTTGACGATTCTTAAGAATGGAACCGACTTGTGTCGTTCGCTAATATACGTTTATAGTGATAGATGTGACAATCGTTTCCGCTTTCTTAACTATTCGTAGTGTTAGTTTTGCCTAAAAATCAATTGTTCCATACGTTTTGTTAAGAAAATACTAGACAAAGTACGCTATGAGTGCTACATGAAAATGAATTGCCTTAGACATGGAGCAGCGCTTCCGTCTATCCTTATTTCTTCATAAGTCTTTCAAGACAGTTGCATTGCGTTGCAACATTTGCGACCATCCCTTTCTTCTCATACAATGTAGGTAATCTATAGCTGGTAATTAGTTTTTAGGTGAAGGCCCCGAAGAGAGAGTACCTAACTATCTAGACTTCGCTTGAAACGTTTCTGTCGCAACACCTACGCTCGCCTCGAATCTTCTAAGTCAGATATTCTCAAACTTATGGTTCCGCGCACCCAAAGTTGCGTGTTAAAAACGCGTATCAGAGTTCCCAGATGACGAACCTTTTTGCCACCTCAGAAAATAAGTTTTTTTTTTATTACTTTAATGTGATGGATGGATGGTCGCAAGGTAAAACCCATTGAGGTTTTACTATATAGTAGTGCTAATTTTGGAAAATTTCAATTGTGTTTTAACCAGCATTATCGTTGATTTTTGTTTGTAGGTATTTCAATTCTGTCGTGATAAGCCGATCACTAAAAAAATCACTAAAATTCATTTACGTCTCATACAAGTGTATGAGACGTAAATAAATTTTAGCCATACACCATCAGTAAATCTTATCGTAAACCCCTGCCTCATAATGATAACACAATTGAAAAATGAATTTTTTTTTTTCGCAATTGTGATACATGTCGGGTGTCTTTTTTCCTGATGCAATAAAAGCGTTTTTTTATCAACTATCGAGGGCAGCCTGGGGGTTCGCGAACCTCACTTTGAGAACCCCTGTTCTAAGTCCAGTCTCAAGTAAAAGTATCCTCGCTGAGACGGTTCTCATGACAACACAATACGGTGTTTAAATTGGACATTGACCTACATGCATTTTTTAATACATTTACACGTGAGTTACGTCACTGAGATGAACTCGCCAGCGAACCAGTTAAACCGCTTTGGTTTTTGCAAACTGATCAAATAAATCGTATGACAGAGGCTAAATGTAGCCGAGTTGGAATTGCTATTGTCGGTTCGTTTTATATTGGTTGATTGGATATTGTTGGATATGAAATAGAAGAATTCTGATGTAATTGTTAGGTTAGAATATACCCTTAACTAAGTAGTACAGAAAAAAATATTAGTTCAAATCATCATCATCATCATCAGCTTATTTAAGCCTACTGGTAGATATAAGCCTTCTTCGTCTTTCGCCAACTATCCCGGTCCCGCTGAATGATATCATTATGTAGAGTCAAATATTTTTTTCTGTATTAAACCTATGTTTATATTAATTTCTAATAATGTTTTCTTACGCTTGCAGTGCAATTCCGATAAGTACGTGGTTAGCCAATCTATCTTTGTGTGGGTGTATCCATCCAACATTAGTGTGTAGGTACCAAGAGATGATTCCTATGTACACAGTAACAGATCGCTGCACATTGGGGCTGTAAGCAATTGGCAGCAGAAGGGGACGCAAACTATAATAGTTATAGAGATATAACAAGCTAGCCAATGAATGACGTTTCAAGCAGATAGTGTCTTAGTCTGGGGCTATATCTAAGCAAAGAGGGCTAGCTTCTAGCTTCAAGGAAGCGTAAACCGCTGGGTCAAGGGCATCCTCTTGCTAGAAGAACCTTGAGCGCAAAATTTAAAACAATGCTCTGATCGTGCTCGTGTGCCGTAACTGCGAACACGTGAAGATTTCTGACTCAGTCTCAAAGTTGGCTCAGCAACCGAGTCCAACGAACCACTAAAGATTTGTTCGAAATAAAATTTGAAAAAGTTAATTGTTTCGAAATCTTTGTCTCGCCCCCGCAGATATCCTAGTTACTTTATCCTTACTAGCGGTATTCGTAATTTATCTTGTACCAAGAGAGCCCACGAACCAACTAGAAACTTTATTACAAGTTTTCATCAAAACGAAGAGTAGTTCCAGTTGTCTGTTGCCCACTGCAGAGCACAAAATTTATGTTTCTCTCAACGACGGACAATAATATCATGTACAAGTAATTTAGAAATTGTAATTATACTGTGAGAACAATATTTTGTATAATACACATTATAAAATTGTATTTGTATTATCATGACATTATTATATTATCAAAATTGTAAACCAATTAGACGTGTAACTTGGCGTTATAAATAAAGAATTTATATTTTGTATTTGTAACATTTGCCGACTGTAGGTATTCGAGTTTTAGCAAAAGTGACCAAACGCAAATTTATATAAAAAAAAATTGGTCAATATGTTTTTCACCATAGAATAAGAACTAAAGTAATAGAAACCGTACTAAAATAACAAGAGATATATACATCACTTTGTCCCATATTTCAATCAATTTCATGTAAATTTAAAAGGTGTTAGAAATATTGCACATACACCCGAACTTACGTAATTTCGAAGGGTTTCACAAACAAGCATTGAGCTAACTCTTCTGTCCAAATTCAAAAAGGTAAAAAGTAGGAAGGTATTCTGATTAGAGATTTGAACCTTCTGCTGAAACTAGAGGGTTTAAATTTCCGATCATAAAAACGACAAAGTGGAACCAAATATTTAACCATTTTGACATTCCAACTTGTGATTTTGACGTATGCCGACAGACATTGAGTTTTTTTTTGTTCCACTCACTCTCGCGTATGCTGTATAACCAAATATGAAAAAGACAGCTGTGACGTAGTTTTTATTTGAGTAAAATTTAGCAATACATATTTCTATTAGTTGTCATTCTTGTGAGGTTTTCACGTTGTCAAAAAAACGAACATGGAACCGGGCTTGCGTTTTCTATTTGAAACGTCATCGAACGTTTATCAATACGGGATACGAAATTAATTCGCCTCTATTTATAGCTAGATAAGTGGTAATTTTCTTGTAGCTAAACAAGATACGGCGAGTCTACTGCAATCAATGTCAATATCAAGGCCGCTGGCCGCAATCTACTATCAACGCTACTACCACACATACAACGATAACTCGCACTACGGATTAGTAACACTAGATTATAATTACATTTTTAAACAGCACATAATACACGATATAATATTATACAATTTCTAACTATTTTTTCGATACTATTTTCTAATGTAAAATTGTTCGGTAATTTTAGTTGCCACATGGGTAGGAAAAATGCTTTTACAAAACCAATATACAAATGTTTATGTACTTATGAGTGAAAATAGATATATGGAGTGTATCTTTAGACGACATGCGTACCTATTCTAGAAAATAATTGTACGCATCAAGACCAATTTATACTACGGAATCAACCCTGAAAAGCGCATAATTATATTAGATTTCAAAATTGAAAATATTCAAAATGCAAATATTCACAATTTTAGGTTGGTGCCATAAAAGTTGGTCAAAACAATGGGTAGAAAATGTCCATCGTCTATACACACTGTAGACTAACATAACAAGTACCCAAAAACGTCTACAAGTCCTGCCCTAAGGTGGCAACACTGGCAACTAAAATAACCAAGTTAAAATAACGATAAAGATCTACAACGCCCTCAATTCCGACGTACAGTTACAATAAACTTGACAACACTAAAATTGTTACCAATGTTTTTATCTCAAACTATTAAATGAAAAAGACAGAGAAGCTAATACTTTTTTTAGTTTACTTCTGTCAAATTGGTAGTTTATACTGGACATTGGAATCGAGAGCTATATCATTAGGAGGTAGCTAGAGACATTAGGGAGCGGTACCACCCTAGAAACTTGTTTGCCCACCCTAGAAAAAATCGTCGTCGTCATTTCAACCATAGCACGTCAACTGCTGGACATAGGCCTCCCCTAAAAATCTCCAATAAGACCTTTTGGTAACGGCTTGCATCCAGCGCGATCTGTGGCCCAGAAAATTATAGTCAATAAATACTTCCCATTTTCTGGGGTGAGCGAAAGTGGGCAGCCTGGTCTAGAGAAAATACAGCATATTTCTAGCTACGCTCTAGCTAAGCTATAACGAGCTAATAGATTGCTAATACCAGATGTTACACACGTAGGGCACAGCCCGCAGGTATCGTCCTTAGAGCCGGACGCTTTCCCTGGACCCGCTAGAATTAGCCTTGAGTTACTCACAAAATAAAAATAATAAAATAACATAGAAAAATAAAATAATGTGCTGATTAGGAAAACAAACAAACAGGGGAAAACAACTCAAGAGAATCGGTATAGATAGGTACTTAAAAAGCTATGACAAGGCATGCTAAACGTAATAATAAATGATTGAAAAGTTTATCGTGAATTAGGAAGGACTAGCTTTACCCGCAGGTTCCTTTAATTTTCACAGAACAAAAGTAGCCCAGAAAACTATCCGACCTTTAAACTGTAACCATGAGAAAAAAAGAAATTGATCCGTTGCTACATTGGTGCACGAAAGAGTAACAATCAAACCAACACAATTTCGGATTATTGGTAAGAATGTTTACTAAAGAATGATTCACACTCCATCGAGCCCAAATTCAAACGAAACCGAATTTGATTTCGTAATGTGAACCTTCAATTGTGTCGTGAATCTTAGAAATTCCAATGACTAACAATGACTTCCCATGTAAAATTACTGCCTGATAAGAACTGGACATTTTCATGACACTTTTCAACATTTGGTTCCTAATCCAGGCGAAGCGGTACCAAAATAAAATATTCTATTAAATCGCCCCTCAATACTAATCCTTGCTCTATCCGACTATAGTTGAAACACATTAGTTTAGTTCACTTATGTATAAAAATAGCTTTATGCATAAGCTGTCTTTTTTTCGCGTGTGTCTTGTATGTTTGTTCCTCTGAAGAAGGAAACTAAGTTTGTTCGTTATTTACTTAAGCCATTGGAAGATTTTTATTTATTTCTTCAACAAATCTGTCCTTATCAGAGTGATGTATTCTTCACAAATGACTAATTTTCATTGACAGCGGTTGTACTACATTAACATAATAGCGTTAATAATAACTAACTAGACATGGACAATTTACGCTACGCGTGATTACTTTTTATGGACAGTGAAATACAACCAATCTAGGGGCTCTATTTTTGAAACTATACGTATACGTAAATGGTCAAGAGCAGGAGCGAGCATTGAAGCTCAGTTTTAGCGCGAACGGGATAGCGAGTATGCGATTCAAAAAGCCAGTTTCTATCGGTTCAAAAATTGAGCTCCAGCTATTATATAGCAATCCCGAGTAAATAGGTATCTTCTAGGTAAGCGTGCTACATCCTAGACCGCACATCTGCTTAACATCAGGCAGTGTGTAGTCAAACGCAAACCTATTCGAAATAAAAAAAAAAAAAAAAAAAGCTTGTGAGTCAGAATGAGCTAATGATTCTATTGTTATGGAGTGTGAATTGAGTCTTACATTTTCACCCTCAGATAAAATAGTTTTGACCTTTTTGACTTCACGATGAAATGAAGCTACACAAGCAACTGTAAGTAACAAGTTTTATTTTTGTAGAAGACTGAAAATGACAACTGATTTCAAGTCGTAGTCTTAGACTTTAGAACTTTTTTCTTTTAGTAAAACTCGATCTTCTCCGCATATTACGTTTCTACTGTGTTCTTAGATATGCTTAAAAACCCTGCGGTGTGCAATAACTGAGTTTTCTCACCAATGCTTCTAGATGACAGTTAAAATCCTAGTACTCAACACTTAGAGACTACAGTCTATTGGATTCGAAAGATCTCCAATAAAAAAATCCTATTATGTAGTTCTATTGGAGCAACTTGCATTAGCCTCATCACTTCAGCCGTGGGACGTCTACTTACGGACATAGGTCTCCCCTAGACTTCATAAGTTGTCTGTATCTAGCGCATACCTTCAATTAATCCTTTCTTGTGAATTGATAATACCTACTACCACTTGCAAAAGCCGTGGTGGTCTAGTGGTAATGACACCCGCCTTACAATCGTGAGGTCGTGGGTTCAAATCCCGGTCCCGTACCAATGAATTCCTTGGAATTTATGGACGGAATTTCACACCACGGGCTTTTCGGTGAAGGAAAACATCGTGAGGCAACCTGCATGCGTCCGTAGAAGAAATTCGATGGCGTATGTGAATCCACCAACCCGTATGGTCCAATCACCCTTCGTGGGTAGGCCTACGTCCTGCAGTGGACTATTAAAAAGGCTGGTACAGTACTACCACTTGCGTAGTCTCCTTTCGACATCAACGACCACCTATGTACCAACTAGGTATGTGTCCAGCCCACTGCCATTATGCTAGCTAGGATATCCGTTTTATGCCTCAATTTCTGACCAGATTTTTTGACATTGATACATGACAAGACCCATATGTGTTGGCATTGTTGTAATTGCTTTTTATTAGGACCATATCGGTGGAAGTCTGGAGGTCGAAAAGTCAATATTCCGGGGACAGTTTCATTGATAGTCGTGGGAAGACCGATCTGATTAAACAAGTCGATCTTCGGACTGTACGACGCCAGTCTGGCAAAATAGAGTTGAAATAATTCGTCACTATCTTTACAATAATTATTTTTCGCAAAAAATGGCAATACTGGCTTCCGTCGTTTACACAATTCGAATAGTTCACAGGAATTGATGAATACAATTTTTAAATTATTGTTCATTTTTCGATAAAATTGAAATGGGTGGTCCCGTCCTCGGGAGCATACTCTTTTGAACAATTTTTGATCCGGTTCACAATTGGCGAAAATATCGATAAACATACCCAAAAAAATACATACAGACGAACATAGAACCTCCTCCTTTTTGGAAGTCGGTTAAAATTTTATATTAACTGAGAAATTCGTGGTATTACATTTATATGTTTGACCTTCATTCAAAAATAAGTTTCGTTTCGAAACTTTTTGTCAAGCTGTTACTGTTGTTCGAAAATATCCTTCCTAATCGATCGGAAGAACCAGTTGGAAAAGGACTGGACGACACGTTTTCAGCTCTTTATTAAGTTTTATGTATGGTGATTTTTGCGGTAGGTACTACGGTACGTTATGTCCATGCACATAGTCGTATTTAGCCAATATTAAGTTAAGAAAAACCATAAAATAAAGATGTCTGCAATGTGAAATAACAAAAGCTAGAAATAGCGAAGGTCAGGCGGTTCGAAAAATATCTTCTATACTTATGCTCTAACGGCTTCGCGAAATACATTTGCACATGTAATTAATTTATAGAAATATCAATAGATGGATCCGTTTAATACATTGATAGGTTTAATTATCATAATTATCATCTGTTCTTCCCCGATGGATCTTTCCTAATATTATAAATACGAAAGTGTATTTGTTGCTTAACAATAAGTTCGGTTGGAAGAAGCATAAATCTACCTTGTTCCTACCGTGTCGGTCTATCTTGTCGGTGGATGTCCTAGCGCTTGACGTACCGGACGTGTTCTTCATTTGATAACTTTACGACCCTATCGGCCATCCGTTCCAAGATCATCCCTGTTCACTGCCACTTCAACTTACTAACCCAGCTTACTAGGTTTAATAAATGGAACCAACTCCCGCTTAGCGACGAAGTTAAAATATCCTATACAGTCTTAATAATAGGGTTTCAATTAGAGTAACGCTCCTTTTATAAATGCCCTCACGCACAAAACAAATTGCAAAGGTCAATTCACTAACAAAATAGGGGTGAGGTGTTTCTGTTTATACATTTTTAGAAATTAACATCTGGGTCACGGCAAAGGGCGCAATGGTTTTCACGAATATTTAGACCGAGGACTTTATTTCGAATTTCATGCTTCACTATTCCTGCTCCAAATGTAATAACTTAATAAGTAATCATTGATTTATCAATTGTAAAGATTAATTGTACTTACAGAATAAGATAGAATATTAGAAATTACATAATTATGTCACTTTTGAGATAAATTTTAGAATCCTGAATAGATCGTTCAGCAACAAGGTGGATCGTCAAAATCGCGGATTGATCCTGAAGGCTAAGCATGCGACCACGAAAAGCCACGAAAACTCTTTTCGGCGTTTGCAAAAGTGACAGATATATACTTTGCCACACAGAGCTAATACAACCAGAGAGATAGCGTTGTTGTCGCTTGAGGCAATTTTCAACAACAGAAATGTATGGAAAATCTTGCCCAGAGCTGACAAAACTATCAAAATATGAATTGGAATTTGACACTATCGGGAGAAAAACGAGGCAACAAAAACTGAATCGAGATATTTTTCATGTCTCTTTCTAACTCATGCCATATTAAATCAATGCATCTCCTTCAGACTTTTTCGATCGACTGACTGCATTATCTCGCTGGTTGTAATAGCTCTGTGCTTTACCATAACTCTGTCTCGTTCTGACACGTCGAAAGTAATAGTCGTAGGACGCAATTCGTTCCTAGCTCGGCTGGATACGATTGGCAGAAAACTGAGGCAGATGGCATTACAAAAGAGAGGTCTATACCCCAGCAGCACCCCAAGTACGGAAAAGGGATTAAACCATTTTAACCGACTTCAAAATAGGAGGTCCTCAATTCGTGTGTGTTTTTTTGTATGTATGTTACGCGATTACTCCGCCAATTATGAACCGATTTTAGTGGCGGTCCATTTAAATTATATAGAAATCGGCTGAATCGTTTCAACAATAATGTAAAAATTACTACACCGATTCATACAACTATTCGAATTCCGTATACGGTTGAAGTCGGTAATGCCCATTTTTGGCAAAATAAAAAATTATATCCACTTTGATATTAGTAACCACACATCGGCAAGCGCTACGTAGGTATAACGTCCACTGACTAGATGTACCTACAGACGATATAGTCAAGACCTTTGGACACTGGCTGGTTCGTAGGAAATCCATAAGGGAGGCAGTCATGTGGATATGCTACGGCTAGTGGACTCTCTCACTACACTAGCAGTAACTCCGATGCGTAACAAAATTATGATTAGATTTGATGATAAAATTTCTATAGAATATTGCTTTATTTACGCCTTGACCGTGGAATAATAGAAACCGTCGCCCAGCATTGAGAACAGAGTACAAATAGCAAAAACGCCAGGTTTGTACAATTTGTAAAAGGCCACACTCAGTGACAAGAACTTTACCTACATAGTTAATTTTAATAACATGGTAATTACATGACACATGCAGTTCTGGCTGTACATGTACACTCTCGCCATAGAAAAAAATAATAGTGCCTACTAATTGTACCATCACCCCTCGCATGAGGATAATTTTGGAATATCTAATCTTTCAGAAATCTGATCCAGAGAATACTATCTCAGTGTTTAATCGACTTCTTCACTTTCTTGTCAAAGTGTATCTGCGAGAGTGTACAATGGGACATTTACAAGAGAGAAGGAAAAAAGATACTAGACGACCGAGTCGTACAAGCTAGTATAAATCTCATGCTCAGTGTTTAATCGACTTCTTCACTTTCTTGTCAAAGTGTATCTGCGAGAGTGTACAATGGGACATTTACAAGAGAGAAGGAAAAAAGATACTAGATGACCGAGTCGTACAAGCTACTATAAATCTCATGCTAAGTGAAAAAACCAAGACAAAGCTTTCTGTACATTATAGTACAATACGAACAGCAGGGTCTGGTACAGTCACTACTGCACAGACAAACAAAAAAGCCTCACCTCTGCCGACATCCAAAAATCACCTTTTGCGCAAGTTATACCTACTCATGTGGTGCGAAACACTTATTAAAACTCTTTGTAGTCTGACTTTTTAGACCAGATAAAAGAGAAGGTAGAATTTTTGGAGGTTGGTGATCAAAATGCTTCAGAAGATTGTCTTTTGAAAATATTCATAGAGAAGCATACACAGACAAGAGCTAGTTCAGAATGTCGCATGAATGATTAGATACTTTCTATGTACTAAATTAAAATTACTACCAAGCACTAGTGATATCTAGCAACTAAACAGTTTTTTGAAATAAACACATATTGTATAAATAAAAAACAGACTTACCAAGCAGAGGGTAATCTTTGAAAGGTTCATTCTTTAGTACTTCTATTCCTTCTCCGCCGCCAGTTTCATTTTTGGAGACTTCCGCAACACAGTATAGTTGAGCAACTTGGTACTGTAGGAAGAAATTTGCAGCATTCAAACATTATTATAGCATTATGTCTATAAACATAACTAGGAGGGAGCATGGATGGGCAGTGCACACTATATAAACTTTTAGGCCACCCTAGAAAATGATACATACCTATGTTAAAATTATATTTTATATTTCTGAGCTCACCTCTAAAACGTAATTTTAAATTTCTGACTAATATAAAATATAATTTTATATTTCTGAAAGAGGGCAGTTGCTCCAAAACCGAAAAATCTCTTAGCTATGGCAATGGGTAGGATATGTTAAAAATGAAAGATAATCAACCATTTTTCAAAGTTAAATTACTAATTACTATTAACCTTTATTTTTAGCTATAGCTGTCTTTTGATCATAATATCCTTGTCAATCAAAATAAACCAATATTAAAAAGATACATTTAAATAACAAAATAAAATTAATTTATCTATCCTTATTTTATTGTTGTTAACTGATATAACTATATTTATTCTTATTTTATAAAAAATAACTAATTGGTAGTTTAGTTAATTTTGCAATAAGGAAATTAGTTTCCTCATTACATTGCGAAGATGACGATAGCATAACTTTTTTCATGATAGAACTTGTGAAACAAGACATCTTGCAAGGTCAACTTGAGAGAATAATTATAGAACATTTGAATATTCAACTTTTTGTAAATATTTCATTTAATAAGAATAACAAGCATGTTATTATTAAAAGTGTATGAATATTCATGGAAAAAGTGTGTATTTTTTACTCAATTTTCCAACAAACTAATAGATTTGAATTAAATGAAAACAGCAGCATTTACAAATGCCAGTTTTCTATGTATCACTAAGATTTGCCAGTTTTCTATGTATCACTTAGATTAACAATACACTCTAGATGTATCATGTTTTATGTTAACCATGAAACAGTTATATATAATTATTCTTGAAAGCGAATGTAATATATTTGAATGATATACATTTTTTTACTCCAATCAACCCAAGTTTCTTATGATTTTTGTAACTACAAAAACCTTATACATGCAACTATACATCATATCCTAATAAGAATCTTATAAAGAGTTTCAAGTAGAATAACATATTTCAATTCATTTATTTATTTGCGTTTATGGGTTACAAAGGTAAATACAAAATCTACCTTTTGGCATGCAAAAAAACATTTCTACTTACAAGAACACATATGTCCGGCTAAGTACTATTTGATTAAGGATAAAACTGTGATACCAGAATAATATTTATAACACCTTTATACTGGTTTTTTGCAATAAACAATATCTGATTCTGATTTAGTGGCCTTTACTAGAATCTACCAACAGTGGTCCCGGTTTGTTAAACCTTTTAATCATGTCAGAGGCCTTGAGGCAGCCTAAACACTCTGACACCAGGGCTAGCCATCCGGCCTATACAAACTTACTTTACTAACAGCGAACAAAAACTTGCATAGTGATGCACTTAGTACTATGCTAGTTTAAAGTCATAACAGTTTATCTACTATTTCTTACAAGTATTATGTCCTTGGCGGCTTATTTCATAATTGTCTCTTACCTCTTCTACTGTTAAAGGTAGTGTTACACGACTGAAAGGAAACAAAACATTCTGTTAGATATACATTCAAATAGGGTTCATGTACGAAATGTACATAGATTATGCCTTGCTACCCTATGATTTGAACATCTGTTATAAATCGCGGAAATCATCAGAACCACTCTATTGAACAAACCTTGACCTGCTGAAGGCACTGTCAGTGTCAATAAGTAGGTTTACTATCGGCTATGCAATGATACAGTAAAATGATAAAACTTAACATCAAATTATGACTAATATCTGCTGATAACAAGAAATTACAGACCCGTGGCAAATAGAAGTGTATTTGCCAAAAATCGATTTATTTTTGCGAACTAATACATAACCATAACGTTGTTACTTACTATTCTTTGATGAGCATGTTGTTTAATTATTTTAATTCACTTATATGCACATCAGACAGTCCCACTACCACTGTAAAATAGACTTATCACAGAAAAAGACTTGAGCGATGGCCCGATTATTGGTATTGTAATTTTAATCTATGACCAACTAATGAAAATGACAAGGCGCATGCTTCGCTGCTGTGACGCAACGGATATTACGTCAACATTTCGCCGTTCCATTATACGGCTTAACAAATATTGTTGTTGGTTGCTTTCTACAGATTGTTACAAATTACTTTAAAGGCATTTAGAGGCATCTAAAATATATTGGTACATATTATTTAATCATACTAAACAATAAGTATGAGTAAAGGGTCTGCTAAGAAAGCAGACCTTTGTTTGGTAAGAATCAGCAAATAACAATGTTATAAATCAGAAAAGGAATTAACTTCGTAAGACGGAACGGCAACGTCCTTGAATTTGACATTAGTGATATAATTATTTTAGTTCGGATACAGCTACATATTATGCATTTTTTTCGCATTAAGGCTCCTTTACACACAGGCGGTACGAGCGGTATAGCAGACGGGCGGGCATCTGTATTGTACTGGTTATATTATAAGAAGGGCTCACACAGGTCCGGTCGCGGTACTGCCGTACCGCCCTTTACCGCTCGTACCGCTCGTACCGCTCTACCGCTCGTACCGCCTGTGTTTGATGGAGCCTTTAGATAAAACTGATCATAGTAGCAAGCACGAAATTATGGGTAAAAATATAACTTCGTAGTAGCAAGTAATTAGGAATACTACTTATTTCAGAATAAAGTTTTGGGCCTGAAAATTCTTCATTCAGAATACTTATAGTCTAAATTATTTTTTATGAAACTATAATAGTTTAGTAAACTTTATAGATATCCGAATTTGTACTTATATGAAAATCTGAATGTTACCATACCAAGCATCATTTTTCTTTTATAGCATTCTGTTCAAAAACCACACGAATTTCATTACCATAATTTTGTAACAAATCCTCAGGTAACGCCCGATGTGCTTTTATAAGGACGAATATTTTATAGTAAGTAACGCCGAACAGTTCAAGTAAAGATTTTTCTATGTTCGGTATTTTCTATTGTAGTCATATTTACAGAGGCCTTATATAATAGTTGATAGAGATTGTTTTAGGCGTTTCATTCGGAATTACTGACTACAAAATAAATAAAAAAAATTAGAACTGGTTTTTTAAGAGTTGCAGTAAAGTATAAGTGTAAACTCTTTTTCAGAATTATACCTCATATTGCTCATATTATAATTATGTTATAATTATCTAATATAACTTATCACAATGACAATTTGAAATGGATTTTAATTTTCAATTACTGATTTTTACACACATGGTTGTTAGATCTTTTGTATACCCACTATCATGCAAATAAATACTTTGAGATAAATAATGAATTACATAGGGTGAATGATAGTAATAAATGTAATTACATAGGGTCAACGATATTTTAATTATTTTGTGAAATGTCCGATAGTTTGCACTGCTCAGTGTAGATTCATTATCTAGATACCTATAAGTCGCGACTGTTAGTCACGTCCGTCAGCCGCGTCCGATAGTATGTTTTCAGCTTTACAAGGGTCTTTAATTAAAAATTGCACAAACTTAGTCGCCCTCTCCGGGTCCTTATGTAGTACGTGAACAAGTTTAAAATAAAGATAGGAACTAGGTATTATTGTTCTGTTAGATATAATTATATGACTAAGATCAATGATTATGATCATCAGAACCTAGAGAGAAAAGACCTGTAATTCGCGACATCATAAAATTATCGTGGCAAATTACTGCTCTAGCTGGCGTATTTTCGAATTTATAAATAGGCACACTAGTTATCACCTTTATTCGTGTTTTCTTCGTACCTTGGTTTTTGCGAAAGGGTTTTAATGTTTTATTAAAAAACCCGCAATTCAAATGTTATAAAGATGATTTGATACCTACTCGAAACATATAACATACTATTGTGCCTATATATTTTAGATTAACAACTTTTACTCGTAAGCAAACAGCACTGCCCTCGATAAGAAAATGAGTTTGGTAGGGAAAAAGTGCGAATCAATAACTCTTCATGAAAGTAATAAAGACAACGTAATTTCTTGTGATATAACTCCAGAAGAGGTGTTAAGGCTGGACAGAATAACCGATACATATTTATGCAGTCCCGAAGCGAATGTATACGATATAGATTTTACAAGATTCAAGATTCGGGATCTTGAGACTGGAACTGTTTTATTTGAGATTGCAAAGCCTCCTACAGATTTTGGAGTAGACAATGAAGGGAATGAAGATGCTCCTGAAGAGCCCCTGGATCCCAATGCTGGGAGATTTGTACGCTACCAGTTCACACCACAATTTTTAAAATTAAAAACTGTGGGAGCCACGTAAGTTTTTAAACTATCCTTAGTCACTCATCACTTTACTGGTGAATATATAAAACAGCCTATACAAATTTACAAGTTATATTATATTTTGTGTAGATTGTGTTGGTGCTTAGTGTGTATTCTTACCACTGCTAATCCTACCTCTAAACTAGCTATCCTCGTATGAGTAGATATTTATAAATATTTGTACAAAATATGACTGTAATAATTTTGATATATTTTTATACAGTTATTCTTTAAAATTTTTAGGGTTCCATACCCAAAGGATAAAAAATGGGACCCTATTTCTAAGACTGCTGTCTGTCCGTCTGTCTGTCTGTTAACAAGCTGTATCTCATGCACCGTGATAGCTAGAATGTTAAAATTGACACAGATGATGTATTTTTGTTGTCGCTATAACAACAAATATTAAAAACAAGAAAAAATTAATATTTAAGGGGGGCTCCCATACAACAAACCTGAATATTTGGCTGTTTTTTTGCTCGATATTAATATTGGTGACAGGTAGATGCTTGATATATTCACAGAACATTTAGTTGAATGTTAACTTCAAAAATAAATTATTAAAAAATAATAAAATATTTTTTTATTATTTTTTAATAAGCCACCCTGGGCTTCCATACAAGAAACGTGATTTTTTTTGCTCCATAGTAATGGCGGCAACAGAAAGATGCTAGAAATTTTCACTGAGTATAAAGTTATTCCTTACAAAATTAAATAATTAAATTAAAATAAAATATATAAGGGGGACTTCCATAAGGTACAGAACCCTCAGTGCGCGAGTCCGACTCGTACTTGGGCGATTGTTATATCTTAAAAATAATAATATATCCATAAAGGTCTTTTCCTTTTGCAGAAAAATTGCAAATGATTGTTTTTTCTATATTTTGCCAAGCAAAGCTCGGATGCTAATTATTGTATGATTATACATATATAGACAATTTTTTTTTTTCCAGTGTGGAGTTCACAGTTGGACCTCGGCCAGTGAACCACTTCAGAATGATCGAGAAGCATTTCTTTAGAGATACTCTCCTCAAGACTTTTGACTTTGAATTTGGATTCTGTATACCATTTTCAAGGAATACTTGTGAGCATATCTACGAGTTTCCCACACTACCTCCAGACCTTGGTAAGTATTTCTTTTATACAGATCAGATACAGGTATCTGTGAAATGATTTTAATTTTATAGTGCATCCCACATTTGGTCTATCTCAAAGAGTTATTTTTGTGATAAACATTTCATTTCTGCTATATCAACATAATAATATTGTTGCCGATAATGTAACTATATTTATTATGATATCGTTGATAACGATAATGTAACATTCTTAAATGCTACTTGTTTCGTATCTGTACCTGTTGACATCCAAATTGTCAAATGACACTGACATTTATTATTTTTGTTTCTATTGTATTAATCTTGTTTTATTATTAATTTATTTTTGTTAATTTGTTGTAGGTATTTGATATATTTTAGTTGTATTTTGATAAGTTTTAAGTATTTTGAAATAAAATTTAATTTTTAGTAATAATTCTATAAGCATATTATAAAAGCATTGTTAACGGACGTATTCAAGAACATGTAATTTGTCTACGAAATAAAGAGAATTTGACTTGACTTGACTTCAAAAATTCGTCGCGAATGCAGGACTCGATCCTTGCGTCTTCGGATCACTAGCCCGACGCTCTATGGCTAGTAATCCGAACTCTTTCCGAGCTATCTGCTTTCCCTGTACTACACTAAAAAGAGGTGATTAATACAATAATCATTATGAACAACTTATACTACGGGGTTAAGGCAGAATTTGCCAAAAACATACCAAAACGCACTCAAAATCAACAAAATGAAGTAATATTAGGGGATTTTTAAAAACAGTTCTCACAAATGGCGCTTCCAACAATGTAGTAGTTGGTAAAAATGGTAAACACTCACTAATTCGGCGCCTTCGCAGAGCGCGATTTAGCTTAATTGGACAAAGCATCTGGGCCGGAGTCCCAGAGGATGCAGGTTCAAATCCTGCGAACGCGTCAATTTTTGAAATGTTTATCACAAAAAGAAAGTTTCTATACACCTAGTGTGTGAAGCACGATAAAAATAATTTCATTGATTAAGCAATGCGTCATTTCTCGTTAATGGTAAGAAGTTCTAATAATTTCACATTAAGTGACTGACTGGTTTAAAAACAGTTCTCACAAATGGCGCTTCCAACAATGTAGTAGTTGGTAAAAATGATAAACACTCACTAATTCGGCGCCTTCGCAGAGCGCGATTTAGCTTAATTGGACAAAGCATCTGGGCCGGAGTCCCAGAGGATGCAGGTTCAAATCCTGCGAACGCGTCAATTTTTGAAATGTTTATCACAAAAAGAAAGTTTTTAATATTAGGGGACATCTGAAATATGTTATCTCTTACTCAAACTAAGCAAAGCTTGTGATGTGGTTGCCACATGCTGATATAGGCAATAACAGAAAACATTTAAGTAATTAGGGTTCCATACCCTATTACTAAGACTCCTCTGTTCGTCTGTCTGTTATCAGGCAATAGGGTACTTGACTAGTATTGAATTAGTTAAAAGTATTAAAATTACTGAATTCTGCAATCAATTATGATTTGTAAACTAAAAAAAAATTATTAAAATTGGCTAATCCAGTTCAGAGATATAAGCTTGTAAAGATTTTGGTAGGGATTAAGAGGGGATGCTTTGTCCCTTTCCCACAAAGCATAACATAGTATGGCGAATGTATGAAACTTATGGACCGTGACGTCTTATTCCGCCATAGTGCGCTCTTTGTCTAGCAAGAAAATAAAATGCTTGTAACTTGTTTATTTCTAAGTTGATTTTTATTTTGTTTTCGATAATAGGCTGTGTATGGTTAGGTGTTACAAAAGAACACTTAAAAAAAAATGTCAACTTGCCTATTCATAAAAAAGAACACTAAAAAAATCAAGTTCATATATTCACATTCACAAAATATGGGTTCAAAATTCAAAGTGAGTAAATCGTATCATGTAAGGTATCATATAAAAGAACTTCATTAGCACATGCTAAAACAGGTTTTTAATTATTTTGACAATGTGTAATTTTCGATGTATGACGAGAAAAGTGAAAAAAAAAAGTTTTTTGTCGATGGTTATAGTATAGAGATTTTATTCAATTTACTTCCTAATTTTGTGAAATTTTCTGGATTTGTACGGTACCTTCGATGTGCGAGCCTGACTCGCACTTGTCCGGTTTTTTTTAATGTAATCAGCACTTCAATCGCTAGGATTATAAATAATAGTTTTTCAAGCCTCTTTTTAGAGAAAACTATATGACTTTTTAGTCATATTTATTCGCAAAACTTTGGCTGAATAGTAAAAAATTCTCGATGTTCTACAGAAAATGCGAAAATACTGGTGAATCCTCATAAAATAAAATTAGCCTTTATTCACTAATATATGACCTTACATAACATTTACTCTTATTCCTATTTCTTAAATACATACTAGGTTGTCCACCCTGGACAGGCCTCTAAAATTTGCCAGAGCTCCCTATCTCTGGCTTTCCTGCACCACCTGGAAGCAGGTCGCCGTCCCACCTTTTTTGAGTTTATCCCCTGAACCGCTTTCAATCTCTTAGGTACCAGAGCATGATCCTATATTTCTATATTTGCATGTAACTCCATATACACGGTCAGGTCATAAATTCAGTCACATGTTTAATATAAAATAATTGAAACAAATTTATTCATTATGTAACCATTTATATACCAAAATGAACTTAACAAAACATAGATTCTTCTGACAATAAAGTTTATTCAAAATGACCTCCGTGATTTTGAATACAGGCCTTCAATCTGCGCGGCCAGTCGTCTATCGCAGCACGAACGAGGTCCATGTCAATATCGGCGGCTGCCTTAATCAAGGATGTGTTGAGTGACTCCAAATTGGGATGATACTTTGAGCACGCCTTTTCCTCCAAGTGTTGCCATATCTTGTAATCTAACGGACTCAAATCTGGACTGGAGGAGGGCCAGTCTTCGTGCCGGATGAAGTCCATTTCACGCGCCGCCAGCTAGTCTTGTGTGCTCTTCGCTCTATGAGCTGGCGCCGAATCTTGTTGGAATACCCAGTGCCTGTTATTGAACATGGTATGAGAAACAGGTTCCACAAGGTTCGTCAGGACTGTATTTTGATACACAACTGCATTCGTTTTTACACCTTTCTCACAAAAATGTACCTCTGTTAAGCCCCAATAAGAAACTCCCAACCATACCATGAGCGAGGATAGAAAATGACCTCGTTGGACACGCGGAATACGGTTGCTCGCTTCTTCACTACTGTGTGCGTACACCTTATCATTTTGTTTGTTGTAGCTCTCTACTACGGTAAAAAAATTTTCATCCGAAAAAAGAATTTCCCGATATTTTTTTTCCCGCATACCGCTTCAACAAAGCGCGGCATCTCTTCAGTCTCATTAGACGAGTCAGGTCCATTAAACGAGCATTTAAACGATGTCCTGTTTTCTTCGATATGCCCGAAACCCTAAGTCTTCATTTAACACCCTTTTCACCGTGGTTCTGCTTAACCCCATCTGAAGGGCTAACAGTTTCTGCTTACGTTTGGGATGACTTTGAATTCGCGCCTTCACAGCTTTTATCACTGCTGGGGTCCTAACAGACCGAGGGCGACCACTTCTTGACCTGTCATATACACTAGAGTCTTCATTGTATCATTTGATGGTACGATAAACGAATCTTTTGGTTATATTCAAATTTTTCAGTATGTCAAAAAGGAGATGTCCACAAAATGTATGGAGGCTGGTATAATAATAATCAAAAATTCGAACCACAACACTCGTTACATTTCGAGAAAGTTCATATTTTCCTAAGTCTATTACAACTGTTAAAAGCAAAAAAGAGCCCTCCGATTTTTTTAAAATTAATTTTGAATTTATTAGGATAAATAAATATATTTGGCTCAATAGGTAGTTTATTTCTATCAACCCTGATTAAGTAACCTTCAAATAGTTAAATAAAAGCATTTTTACCCATTAGACACACTTTTTAAGTGTTTTTTTGTCACATTGTACCTACTAACTGGTCACACTGGTAGGTTATAATTTTTAATTTTAGCAAATTAAGATATGAATGTGGAAGAATCAGCTACGAACGCAAGTAAAATAACGATAGGAACACTTTATTATTTCTAAACTAGAAAAAATAATAAGCTGTATTGTTATTTTTCATACAATTTATTCTTCGCATTTAAAAAAAAATGGAGGGTTGAAAAAATCTAAATTTAATATTTTTGGGAAGCTCATAAAACAAGGTTTCAAATGATGTATATATCATCTTGGTTCGATTTTTTTCTGAATAATATACCACTTGTGGACGTCACCTTTGAATTGGCACGTAACCGCAACGATGCAACGCAATAACTGCAACACGGTCTTCTTTAAGCGTCCACTCCATATTTAAAAATGAGTAAAATTCTAAAAAGCATACATTTTCATTTTCATGAACAATTCGAAATTCGAATTCAATAAACTTTTTTATGGCCAGCATTCTAAACGAACAGTTTTTACTGTGTGACAATACTTATGACCTGACTAGGTATTTAGAAAGGTTTCACTACAAAACAAAATTATTAATATGTAATTTAATTTTTATGATTTCCTGTGACGTGTCGCTGATGTATAATTTGATCTTTTGATGTTATTTTATTTACTATTGATTATTATTGTTTATGACTAAGAATTTTAAATTACACAGTTTCTATATTTTAATTATGTAAACTGACTTGCCTTGTATGACTGACATGTTATAAATGGCCAATAAATGATCTGAATCTGAATCAGAATCCTCTTAATAACATAAAATACTTGTCGATTTCAGTGGAAGAGATGATAGCAGCCCCATTCGAGACCTGTTCTGACAGCTTCTACTTCGTGGACAACCATCTGGTGATGCATAACAAGGCAGATTATGCATATAACGGGGGTATAAATAATTAAAACATAAGGTGATATTCCAATAGCAGCTGCATATTACATGGATAGATCAACTTTCCTTGCATTGAGTACTTATATCGATTGTATAAGACGAATCAAATTTAACAGCGTCTGAAGTTAGCCGTAAGCTGCGGAAATCCCTACTCCTCGCCATAATGAGTTTACTGCTGTGAAATGACTTGTTCGTGTTCTAGAGGCTATTTTCCATGTTAACTAGTAAAGAGACAAGTGACAAAGAAAAATTCAAAAACTTAGGTGGCTCCCACAGTTTTTAATTTTAAAAATTGTGGTGAACTGGTAGCGTACAAATCTCCCAGCATTTGGATCCAGGGGCTCTTAAGTATGATTTAGCTTATAAACAGGTATGTATAATACGATTTAAACTTAATAGAAGCTCTGAATACGAGGTTGGTAGCTACACAGTAGCAAATTTATGTTCAGCGGTGATGAGGGATGAGGTTCTGCGCAGCTTATAATACGCCGAATTATACAAGTCGGCAGATGTAAAGTTTTTTAGATAACTGCACATCCGCTGACTTATGTGTAATTCGGCTTTAAGCGCATTTCACGGCCCCCATAAAGTTTGACGTGACTTCTATATTATTGGAAATGTAAACTGAATCTTTGTTTAAGATCTGGATCAGTTTTGGCGGGAACGCGGAAAAATCATGTCGCCTTATTGTATTATTTTGCTAAACTTGTGTTTTTATCAGTGATAATTAGTGAAAAATTGTGGTATTTCGTTGATTATGAGCTGATTTATGTGCATGAGTGTAGGCAAATGATATAATGTGACATATCATGTTGTTCCGTGTTGTTACCATAACTCCATGGACACCTCTAGTAAAGTCTCCACTGCTTTACTGAGGTATGACTTGGACTATGTTTGGACTTGACCGCGACTTTATTGGACTATGACGAGACTTCGACAGTGACTATTTTGATAAAATATTATCAAAAATTATGAAAACTTAATACTTGACACTGGCAAATGCACAATAATGCGACGCCAAAACTAAAGAAGAAGAAGATCTGGATCAGCAGGAAGATTCAAACATAATCCTATCTTCTTCGTCTATAAAAATGAATCGTGGTTGTTGTTAGTCTCGCATAATCTCGCGAACGGCTGAACCGATTTGGCCAATTTTAGTCTTGAAATATTTGTGGAAGTCCAGGGAAGGTTTGTACGGTGAGAAAATATAAAAATGTAGGGAGTAAAATAACAAAAACATGAATTTAATATTCCCATACAAAATGTAAAATGCCTGAATGTAAAAGTTGTCATTGACAGTTCACAGATAGTGAGATGAATTTCACCGGGTCAGCTAGTATTGAATTATTTTTTAATCGCAAGCAAAAGTTTTGATAGATGCTCAGGCATCGGTTTTTCAGGTTATATGCTGCTGCTATTGGTTAATGAATCTTCAGTGGTTTTTAAAATCATTTCTATATAATTGGCACAATATTTTTTTTGAAACAAGTTGGTTGTAAGAGCTGGTTAAGGGTTGGACCACATTTGTCGTTAGTTTTGAAAGGCCCTGATCGATATTGGTGATGATAATGAAGCTAATTCCGTAATATCATTAAACTAAGCTAAGTGATACTGATGGAAACAAACCCGACTTATTTAACAGCATTGAAATGTCTATCTCTTTCTGGCGTTTCCATTAGTAAAAGGAGGGAAATATAACTAAGCATAGTTTGGTCAAATTACACGGAATATAGCTCTTTAAATGTTTATGTGTGGTTAAATTCTAATGACAGGGCTGGACGCCGATTTATTTAAATTATCGGGCTTGCCCGTATAATATTTTGTGATATCTGAAACCGTAAATCTGCATTCCGTTTTTTTTGTGATAACGATAAATTTTTGTGATAGCAATATTTTTTCTCAATGTTTATCAATATATTTGACTTCAAGACTTGTTTGACTTTCGAGTCGAGTGACCATTACATATACAGAAAAGAGTTCACTTTTCTGTGATTACATGTTTCTATATGAACTGACATGTAACTGCCATAGCTTGACCAAATTTGATAAAATGCAAAATAAAGCAATATTTTATTTCGTCATATTATATAACATATTTGTACATTAGAGGGCTTCGTACGAGATTACACATAAACAGAAAGTACAGTAGTTTTCGGGAAGGTTCCATACATTTTTGTACAGCGCCTCTGGCGGAAATGAGAAAGAACTAACAAAAGTGTATAAATATTTTTGTTAGTATTTATTTGTTTCCGCCTACCTGGGGCGCATCTTAGAAATGTAAACTCTTCTTCTTAGCCATGAAAACTATCATATTTTTATTAATGTGATAAATAATTAATAATCTCATACAAAAAATTCTGGAGTAACATAGTCTCTACATTCCACAGTTCAGTTTCTGGGGTTCCATAGTTATTTTTCCAGTGAATAATTAAAAGCTCCCGAGAAAAAAATATTGCAAAAAGGCCACATATATATAGGGTTATTCGCATAGAAAATAAGTTAAAAAGGGGGTGATTCAGACTTTTATTGTGAACAACTTTAACTAAGGGGCCAAGCCGGAATCGAGGAAAAAAATTAGATGCCCTTACAATTCAAAATCGTCAATAATGTTTTATCTCGCATTCCGGATTTACCGATAGTAACATTTATTCGTAATAATGTTCTGAAATTCATACTCTGAATCTCCCTTTCACCTTTGTATGTATACCCTAGCCCTATGCGAATAAGCATGTACCACATTTTTTTTCTAATACATGTAATTGATTTAAACTAGGTTTTTTGGAAGATTTGTGATAACATCGCAGATCCATTTACATTTTTTAAATGGACTACTAAATTAGTCGCTTTACATACAACTTTTTTTCGGCACTTTAGATATTGCTAAGTGATTATATGACACTATTCTTCACAATTGACACATATTTTTAATAATAACACCTTGTTTGCAAGCCTAATTCTATTTCGTATTAAATTTTAGATGTTAAAGTGTGTAAATGTGAATTTCTTAGATTAATTTATTTATTTTATAGTGTAAAATGTGTCAGTTATATTTACTGTGTGTAACACTGAGACAAAGATAATTATATTGTATTGCGAGAGCTTAGAGCTTTATTTGTAAGGGCTATCACTAATAATTAAATAGAGTTGATTTGATAGTGTTAACTATTCCTTCTGATTACACTAAACCATACCTACAAGTTTTGTTGCCGTCCTTTACTATCCTATGGTCAGTTCACTTGCATTTCTAACCCGTTTTTTGCGGGTGGTCACGGGGGAGAGTCAAAAGTTGTAAAAAATGGGTCACGTAATGTATATGTTCTCTTTGTATGGAAATCTAAAATCCTAAGTACTTATTTGACCGTGGTGTCATTTTAGTGTTGCTATCTCTTTCTTGTATTTGTGTTAGTAAATGACGACAATAAAGTACAGTGAAAAATATCAACATAAAAAGGTAACAATCGAGCTCAATTCTAATTTTTTTCACTTACAGTATTGCGAGAACATGATAATTATTTTAATTGTGTTAGGGTGAGATAATTACATTCCGCTGTAAATCGGAGCTAATATTTGTGATAGCCCTAGTTTTATCATTATCTATCTATTCTCCTGATATCTAGTCTATATTGTTTGAGTTTATAAAAAAAAATACAAAATCCTGGGAAACTCGATCGAATTGATCTCGATTCTGTTGCGTGTATCTAGACTAAACTAAACCAATCTGACAATTTTGTCTGTCTCTTTTTCTAACAAGAAAAGGTATTACTGTAAAAAAATAAGCTGTAAAAGGGGCAGTATTGATGGGCAGGGGACACTTATACAAACAATAGATGTTCAGTGCTATGATACTCTAAAATGTCGCGTTATCGTGATAAGATGTAAAGATTGCAAAGTTCTCTTACAGCGATCTTTACATTCAATTATCTCGAGAACGTGTACAACAATCATCGTGCGCGGAAACTTAAAAAAAAACACAATGGCGGCGGGTGGATATGCCACAAATGTTCAAACTCCTTTATGAACATTTTGCCCCATGGAACCAACCCTAATGTCACAAAAATGCTGTTCAACACAGAATATTCTTTATTTTGTATTGAACAGCTTTTTTGCGATATCACAGTTAGTTCCATAGTAATAGATGGGTAATATGAGAGTACAATGATAGATTGGAATATAACATTATTATGTACTACGGGAGTAATCGCGCACAAAATTACGAGATAAATAAATACCACATCATCCCGACGTTTCGACCAAGTTGCATCGATCGTGATCACGGGTAGACTGGTCGAAACGTCAAGGTTGATGAGGTATTTATTTATCTCGTAATTTTGTGCGCGAGTAGTCCCATACCGAGACAAATAATTGAAAGGTTGGAACAGCTTGTATATTTCGAAAATGATTACAGGGAAGAGAATTTCTATAAATTGTGTATGATGCGGTTGTCGACAGTTTAATGAATAAATTGTTCTATTAGTAACTTATAGCCTGGTCCAAAATCGCCAACGGTGCGCCAAAAGATCGCTCAGCTACAGTGTAATTAAAACGGCAATTTGGGCCATTTTTTGGAAAATACGGTATACGGCCTTCGAGCAAATATCTACAGAGCCACAGTCCCTAAGCGAAAGTAGTAAAAAAATGTCTGAGCACTGTCATGCATACCTACTTAGTTATATAGATTAAATAATTCACAATGACCCATTTTATCGAATTTCGACGTTATGTCACCTAATTAGTGCTTGTGAAACTGAGCACTTTGTCATCGCGCGGCGTTGTAGTCGGCTTGCAATCACCTTACGACTAACTAAAAAACCTGCCCACTACGTAGCTTGGGCAAGGTTTTGGCTCGGACACTTTTGCACGATTGTGACTCTATAGATACTTGCTCTATAGATGCATACGGCAGAGTTTTCATTGCCGTATACCAATATCGACAATTTATGTCTATCGTAGTAAATGTTGGTGAATAGTTGATTGAATCAGGCGTTACTTTGCGGAAATTCATCTTCAAATCTATGTTTTGAATAAATATTTAGTGTATTTCCGCTATCTTGTTGTAGGCAAATAAGTTTAAGGGCATTAAGTGCATTAAGGACATTTAAAAAAAAATTACAAACAACTACTAATAAAAAACTTAATTTTACAAAATAGATAAAATAATAAAAAATATCACTTATTTTTACTACACTCTATTATATATTTAAAAAAAATACTATACTTATTAATAATCCGTTAACAACAAATAAATATTGTAAAAATGTTTTAAAAATAACTAATAAATAACACCCTTATTCTCACTGCACTACACTCTGTTCGACACGTGTTTCGCCTCTCAACGAGGCATCTTCAGGACGTGTTGACTCTTCGAGGTCGCTCGCAAGAATTTTTTCTTCACTTAATGCCCTTAAACTTATTTGCCTACAACAAGATAGCGGAAATACACTAAATATTTATTCAAAACATAATGTTGGTGAAGTAGATAAATTCACCAGAGTAGCCTCCTAGCCCTTGAGATTGGAGCCTTTTTGGAGAATACTTTTCTACTTTCTTGACCATAGGCTCCACTGAGGACCTAACTACCAAAAAACAGGTGTCGAGTTCTCAATATCCAGTTGGGCTCCTAGAACCACTAAAAGCTGTAGCTACCATATATTTCTGAATAAATGTTATTTCCCTAACATTTTTATGACAGTGAGAGATGTATAGGTGTGCTCTCGGCGGTTTGTGATCTGACCACAGGCAAGTTCTAATAGACAATCAAATAAGGGCTTATCGATTTGAATTGATGCTGATTTTTATTACTAAGTATAGTATTGTTCTTATTGTTTATTTTAATATATATAAGAAATTAAATAACGACGGCTAAAATAAGGTTATATGCGTGTTGTCTTGGATGGTTCTAAACATGCTTTTATGTGATAAAAATAGATTGATATTGGCTTCGAAAAAATACGTATCGAACATTGCATTGATCATATTTTATCAGTTAGTAAATGTTTGAAAAAATTGTTTCAATTGACGTTCGATAAAGGTTTAGTACTATTTTTTAAACATCTGCTACGAACGAGGACGAAATATTTTTCTCTGCTAAGATTAATTCAAAGGATTTGGTGTGGAATTAGATTCGAATTTATGTACTAATGCATTGGAATAGACTCATCCAAGATAATCGCAATGAACCACAATAATATTAACTACCATTTCGATGGACTTTAGAATCTCGTGAGCCGTCCAAAGATATTTCTTTATGAAGTGCCCTAATATGTAATGTTAAATTTAATGTTCGGACATGTGTTCATTATTGGATGTTTTACTGACAGGATTGAGACTTGGACGAAGGAAACAGATCGATACCATGAAAAGTGCGGTATCAACTTCTTTTTAACACGCTTTTATTAGTTTCACTTGCATTTTTATAACCGACTCTTTATAGTCTTTCAGTGCATTACGAGACGATTATCCCTACACGTGAGTTCAGTCCCATTATAATTATAGTATAAAATGACACTTTAGAACTCGATTTGAAAAACAAAACATATTTTTTCGCCAATCCTTTGAGCTAATCCCTAACTACGCCAATGTGCAGACATTGGAACCACCAAGAATTGTAAAGTATAACAGTGCACAATCTTGCGCGGTACATACACTGTACTCGTGTGCTGATCACTGAGTTGAAGAAGCCCTGAAATCTCATGTTCATCAGCAAATAAGCATGTGGCGGAAGTGCTTCTCTATGAACAATCTTAAATCTGCTGCTGTAGATCTCGTTTCATCACTATGATTTTATTAATGAACAGTATGTTTGGTACCAATTTTACTAGTGGAATTTTGAAATCATTCATTTTCGACAATGTGGATTTCGACTATTTTGGAACATTTATTGATACATATAGTTTATTGTAATAAACCTTAAAAAACAACAAAACTTATATCTAAAACAATTACTTTTTATAGGGTATAGGTATATTTACATTATAAATAAAAAACTGCTTTGAGGTCGCTGTCCGCGGGCAAAGTACCTAAGAGGCTGGTGACATTACCCCGTTGGATAGCAAGGCTAAGTCTTTGACCGAGGTAAGCACCAGCCCTTGGGTTTTTTGCTCTTTCTATTAATTTTTTCTACTAGACACATTTCACGAAGTGCATGTTTTCAACAAGCCGACTTTTCTGTGTTTTGGTTTATTTTCATTTCATTTATTTGCCACTAAGTGTTACAGAGGTCTTATATTAAAAAAAAATGCACTTACAAAGTCCTTCGGGTGCTTCAAACATTACTGCATATTTGTGTCAATCGATCTTTTTCCTTTCATCCACGGAGACAACTGTGTTCTGAACACAGGCGTATAGTTTGCTTTGTGTGTTATATTATGTATTCATTAATGTTAGTAGATGTCACGTATTGATGTGTATGGATTGTCACATGTATTATAGTTACATTTACTGTACGTAACCACGTCTGAATAAGATAGCTAAGTACTATATTTAGGTAGGTACTTGCTTATCTAGTTTTGATTTTTCTTACTACGCTGTTTAGATATGATAATTATCATAGCTCTTCCTGCTCTGTCGTCAAGCTATCTGTAAATATAACCAAAAATATATCCAAGAGGCTTATGTTTTTACCATATTTATACTAATAGGGGTACTGACTTTGGCCATTATAGAGGCTTTGGCCATTTATTGTCAAAATTATTGCATAAATAAATTATAAACATTGTAGCATCATAAATATTGTTTGTGTGATTGTGTAAGTTTGAAACTTTCATTAAAAATATTATTATAACATTAAAATTGTCTACATTACCATTAAATTCAATAAATTACACTAAGATGGCTAAACCCGGTACACCTGCCCTATGCTATGTGGTGATAAAGATAGACTTTAATGCTAAAGTTTTAGCAATAAATGTTTTTAAATCATTGCAACAATAAGATTTGATTTGTAGTGGATAAAATAGGTATCGTCACATTTTATGGCGCGCGAGTATGCCACAACATTAATTTTATAGAAAATCATGAGTAGTGCAGAAACAGCTATGCTACATTATTATAGCGTAGTGTGAAAACACCTTTGTAGTTGTCGATAAAAATATCAAAAAGACATTAGGCACATATTATACATTATACAATACAAGTGTATTAATTTAGACTGATTTGATCTCGAAAATGTTACCAGTTATGAAAATGTCACTGCGTAACGCAGAATAAATTATTTTCCGAGTTCTGTACTCAAATATTTAGAATAGGTACTTATTCGCAACGATTCTGAAGTAGCTCTCGTAGAAATTAAATCAATTTGGTCTATATAGCAGCAGTTATACTAAGCGCCACACAAATCGACGGATGAGAAGTTAGCCGCAGATGACACTTCGCCGTGATTCGCTAATTATTGCGCATGTGTGCACAATGCCTATACAAATGGCAAAGTAGTGAGCTCGGGCGTAGGGAGCGCGCGGGAGGCATGAGGTTGGCGGGCGCGTGTGCCCCGGCGCTTCCTCTCTGGCTCCCGCGCGTACCCATATTGGCCTTTGCGCAGAACGCTGCGCAAAACTTCCCATCCGTAAATTTGTGTGACGCTCAGTATATCTACTAAAGTAAAGCGTGAATAACACCTGTGCTATACTTTAATTAAAATGTGCTAAAACCACGCTAGTTTCCATTATCACATTTATTTCTGTGAGCTATTAAACAGAATTGAAGCGTGACAAATATTATGTACTTTATTTTCGATGAGCTAGACACCTAATTACCTACAATATAAATAATAATCTACCGTTATTTTTTATCGTGTGTACTTTACCTTGTATGACACTCACTGATCACTACATTTGTTTGTCGAAATAAAATTGTAATTAAAACAAGTAGTTTTACTTGAAATATAATTTATTTATTATGAGAATACAATTTAATACCATTGAACAAAAAATATTTAGTCAATCATTACAAATTACAACATCAAAAATAACTTGTTGATATTCTAAAGGGGCCCACTGCCGATGCGTCCAAATAGGGTATTACAGTCATTTTTGAAAAGTATCTCAGTTATATTCTGTTGGTCTAATGAACCACTAAAAAAATACAAAAAAATTTCGCGTGTAATTTACGAAAACGATGGATGTCAGTATTTTACTCTGTGGTCATGAATGGCGTCACTAGGCTATGTAAACAATGCGTGTAAATATTTTTCACGATGGTGTCTTTATTTGTTAGTTTAAGATTTGAATTGAATTTTTTTATTATAAATGGTTAATAATGAGTTATCGTTGGTGTGTTGTTCCTGGATTAGTAGTGTACAAACATCCGACAAACTATTCAATGTTTACATAGCCGGATGACGTCATAACATAGCGGCGACTATAATACATTTACAGATTTTATCTCTTTCATAGTAAAATACCCTATGAATGGATATGGTCCATGTTGCCTAATCAATGAAGTCAAGTTTTAGCTTCTTATTTTACACATTCATTGTTAGAAACCAGAAATACAGTATACTTACTAGATAAATTCACAGATGTTTTAGTGTCAAGTTAATCAGATAAGTTACTAAACTATTTTTGTCGCTAAAACCTTTATATGTCCGCTAAAACAAAGGCATGTCGTCATTTCTAGCGACAAGATAGCTAAATTGTCAACATTGAATGGACGTCGTCCGTTTGGAAGCGTCGTCACTGGTCGCATGCTATGCTATCCCGTTCAACTAACATAGATTTTAATGCTCGCTCTTGCTCTTACTCGGTCTCGTGACCATTTACGCATACGGAGCTGGTTCCATTTAGCTGGTGAGCAGCTGCTCACCACACGTACGTATGCTCACAAGTCAATGCGCGGCTTTATATGCCAGTGTACAAAATTGACTATCTGTCTTTTACACACAGAAAATTATGCCATTTATTAATTGTGACTTAGATCGAATAGGAAAAACATTGCAAGTTTCAGATTAAACATTAGATTATTCTTCCTTATTCGCTAGGCTTCTGCGATTACATTATCGGGTAACATTTTATCTTTACTATACGAATAAGTATATTTAATAAGGCTGCATACAGTGAACCTATTATTATCATATTGTCATAATCTTAGTAGTTTATATTGACATAGGTATTATCTACGGTCTAAAATTTACCGACAGATCTGGCAAGCCCTGTAGATTGGGATTTATTAGTTGAGCACTCAAGATTAGTTATTACCTGTATGTCTATGATTGATTGAGACTACATAATATTGTTTATCAATGGGGAAGCCTTTTAGATTTAATGTATGCAGAACGAAGCAACGTTTCGTCCTTATAGTACCTATACAAATATAGTCCTTATAATTTACAAAGTATTCGTTTCAGTTTACATGCTTGCAGTGTTGATATTCGCAATGCAATGCGTAGTGTTTCATGATACTTCTTAAAAATTATTTATTTATAGATCCACTGAATCTGTGTTTAATTAGTAACAAAGTACGTCGTGTGTGTACTACATATTATAAAATCATTCTAATAATATATTTATTCTTATAACTAATATTACCCACCTGCATGGTCCTCACATTGTATCATCAAATTATAAATAATCATAGTTAAAGTTTAAGAGGATACTAAAATCCTAATCCTTCGAATATGGAAGAAACCAGGAGCAGTACTATCTAAATGCAATATCATATTTGGACTCAGCTCATTTCATAGAGCTGAGTCCAAAATTGATACAGACAACGTCCTTCACGCCGCTTCTTCACGAAAGTTCTTGTTTTTTGGGCAGTATTCGAAGTTTCTGTCATAGACTTGATGTCTAAAGTCACGGTTTATTCCCAGTCTACCTTACCTAAATATTTGTCAGTTTATATTTATATTACAGTTAACTTCAGTTTTAATCGTGCATAGTATTTCCACAATTTTTTTTATGCAAAATCAAACTAGGAAATCTCGCCTACAATACCTCAGACCTACCTCTTTCTTAGTGTTTTTTCACAAACTTTTTAAAATGGTGTCGCTGCTGCGGGCCACAGCTGTTATCACGTTCTGCAGCTGTCTCATGCGCTTTAGGATCGTCTCTTTTTATATAAAACTTGTATGCTACGGTTCCTCCGCATATGAACGTCTTTACGTAATTTTGTGGAATCACCGCACATTGAGTGCTACTGATTAATTCTTGTAGCGAATGATTTGCGGAGGAGCATCTTTCGACACACTGGTATTTCCTTCGGGGCTCGTTTTTGTCGTATATATGAATTTCGTAGGCCCATTTAGCCGCACTGTGTTTTGTCCCTATAAGCTGTGCGGCCATATAGACCCTGGCATCTGGTTCGGACACTTTTATGTGGAATAGGAAGTTGTAAGGTCCGATTTGGACGTAGTACATAGTGTGACTGTTATTAGTGACGTTGGACATGAACATCTCTTTGTCGACTTCGCCTTGGTTGTGGAGTGGATGCATTTCTTTGAAATGCTCGGCTAGTAGGGACAGCTTGCCTGAAAATCGTGATACGATGGTTAGATTTCCAATTTAGCTAATTGTATCTCTATTATTTTTATTTCATATTTAATTATTAGCTACTAAGCGCACAAAAGGCGCGGGACAAATGTCTAAGCCCCGTATTCACTTCACAGGATTTCTACGTGTTGAGCGACGTCGCGGGGGACATCGCCCGATATCGCAGGCGACGTCTACGTATCGCGGGACATGTCGGCGTGTCGAAGCTTCCAGAGTGTCGACCTTGCGCGAATTCGTGTTCCGCGAGTTCCGCGACAGTCGCCCGACAGCATTTGAGTAGTGAGGACGCGTGTCGCTCTGAGTTTCGCTTATGTAGCAAGGCATGTCGCCGTGCTACCTTTGATTATTTACTTGTCAATAATCAAAGCTTGCTATAAGCGAAACTCGACCACAACTTGGCTTGGGTTTGTGGACAAGAAAAATGTTGATCGACATTGTCGCGGGACAGTCTCACGTACCTAATGTTCCGCGACATGTCGAGCGACTTTGTCCCCTAGTTAATACATGGCTAATTAATGAACATTTTTTACAAGCTTTTCTTTAATTTGCAATGGATGTAGGTATGTAAGTTCGGGTGGAATCTTGCAAGTTAAATCTGACCAACGTCCCGGTTTCCGATTGAGCTGAAATTTTGCACGCATATGTATATCGCGTGACAATGCAATAATATGGTACCATGGAGCTGATCTGATGATGCAGTCGGAAGGTGGCTGTAGCAGATGGGATGATGACTACGTCGAAAAATAAAACTTTTGAAAATATGAACACTAAACTTGGGATTTATTTTCCGATCGTTGAGTTACAGTAGCAAAAAAAATATTACGCAGGCAACGCGCGTCGTGTGTGTGGAGGAGCGCAGAGACGACTGATGTACTCCCACCTATGGGCTTGCAAATTGGTCTCCACGCACACCTCGCCTGTTACCTTTGACAAAAATAAACTAAGAGAAATCACACTCTTTTGCAGTCGGTTAAGATCAGTCGCGCGCGTCGATCTTTTACAGTGGCCATAGGAATTCCTGTACTAAACAAGATAGATCCGTCGTGCTTGGACTCGTTTTACTTGTCTTGGCTAGCACTCTGCTGCTACATGATATCCATGATATTGTAAAGCAGTAGGCGCATTGTAGGTAAGCAGTAACTATGATGTAATCTGCGATGTTTACGCTTCTGGGGTGTTCTATTAAATTGTCTTGGTCCCGGTCTTTTGTGTTTGCTTTTTTGACCGACGAACCACCGAAGGAGGTATACAATTCTCGTTCTCGTTCAGTTCTCGTTCTGACGTCCTCGAGTAAACATTACGTTACGCTTAATAAAATTGTCTAAAAACTACCTTCATTATGGCAAAATGTCATTGTTGCGATAAAGTGATACCAAAAAAGAATCCTGTGTTGGAATGCAGCAGATGCCAAAAGGTAGTGCATGCCACCGCTGCATGTACATTGTACAGGCCTCAGCTCCAAACAACTTTCAGCACTTAAACACTCACTGAAAATCTTGAGTGGACGTGCAATGGATGCAACCACAACTCATCGCGCAATAAGTCGTTTGTAACACTAGCCGACTATGAAGAGGAGGATGATGACGAAATAATCCCGTCCGTAGGAGGTGCCGATGTGAGGAAGCTGCTGGAGCAACTGAGGAAGGAGGTAGGAAATATTGTCATGCGGGAGATGCGAACCGTCACGTCCTCGGTACAATTTTGTAGCGAGAAAGTGGATGAACTCAGCGAATCCGTAGAGGCTTTGATAGGTAGACTAAAGGATATGGAGAAGAGGCAGGCACATCTAGAAAATAGGAATACATTCCTCGAGCTTAACACTGAGGCACTGGAACAAAAAACCACGAAATCGAGCAGCTGCTTCTCGCGGACTATATCGAAATATCAGGTATCCCAGGTATTAGGTCAGGGGCGATGCGGTCGTTCCGTACGTACCGGCCGGCTCCCGTGATCATACGCAAGGTGGTGCTCTGCACTGTCTGGAGCCTCTTTTTCCTTACGGCCGAGCAGAGGACGAACCATGCCGGCGCAGCATAAGTTAGCCTCGTTCGGATATATGTCTTGTAGATGGACAGTTTAGTCTTTAGCGGCAGCTTCGATCTCAGCACTGGTATCAGCAGTGCTCGAGCAGCCTTCGCCTGATCCACGGTAGATATGGACAACGGAACCCCAGAGGCCAGAGGCTGGCTGACTTTCTGGGAAAGAGGAACCTTTCTTGATGAACTCCTTCGTCCAAAAGCCACCTTACAGGAAGTGGATAAGCTCTGATGGTCCCACGAGAAATGAGATAGATTTCATTGTGCGTGACGTCTGAGAAACGAATATTTAATGATGTATCCGTGATCCACAGGGTGAAATCGGTAGTGATTACAGAATCGTACGAGGTACGAGGCACTTTGGATATTAACGTTAAATTCTAAAGGTCACCTTCGATGAAGTTCACGCTCCAACCCATATCGAAAACACTGAATATTTTCAGCTCAAGCTCTCAAATCGCTTTGGTTGTCTAGAGAACTTTGCGACGGCATCGGTGTCAGAGATGAACAACGGGCTCGTAGAATTTGTCCCAACGGCTACATGCTAAGTTTTTAAAATTAAACCCCGCCGTTTAAATAGATATCGAAAAAAACCGATTACGCTCTAAATCTCATGGCCAAACTATACTCATTAAGACTGCAGTCTTCCGATGATGCAGTCATATAAGCGGATCAGTAGACGAAATCGTTGCGGCGCGAAGCGCACGTTGCTATGTAACACGTCAGATGAATCACAACTTTGTAGAATGGTTTAAAATTATGTTTAAACGTATTTACAGCGAGATCTATTCAATAAAAAAATTAAAAAATTAAAAATTCTCTTCTGATGATCCTTCTTCGTGCGCGGATGCCGTGACAGTCGTGCTTCGTACCGCCATGGAATACTTCATCCCATTTTCGGACGTGCCTCTGTCCAACAAAGCTCGGCCCTGGTTTGGGCCTGAATGTGGACGCGCCGAAGCGCAAAAGCATCTGGCATACCTGGCTTGGGTCGATGCTCGTAACCGTAAGACGAAGGACATACATCTGAGGAAGAAGACTTACAATAAGGCTGCTAAGTCCTGCAAAAAGGTTATGCGGAGGGCTCGCTTTGAGCATATTAGTCGAATAGGGAACAAGCTTGCTTCTTACCCTGCGGGTAGCAAGGCATTCTGGTCCCTAGCTAAATCAGTCGAAGCGAACTTCTGCCGCCCTTCATTGCCTCCGTTGCTGAAACCCAATGGTTCGCTGGCTCATACCGCGGTAGAGAAGGCAAATTTATTTGCATCTCAATTTGCGGAGTCTTCGCGTCTGGACCCCGGTAGTGCGAGACCTCCAACTTTGCCAAACTGTGGCACCTCAATGAGTGAAATACATATCCGGCAAAAGGAGGTTCTCAAAGTTCTCCGCAGTCTAGATGTGAATAAGGCCAGTGGCCCAGATGGTATTCCAGCTATTGTACTAAGGACTTGTGCGCCTGAGCTGTCGCCTGTGTTGACCCGCCTCTTTCGCCTCTCTCTGAAGACGGGTCAAGTGCCCAAATCTTGGAAGCTTGCTAACGTGCAGCCTGTACCCAAAAAAGGTAGCCGTGCTGACCCTGCCAATTACAGACCGATTTCGATCACGTCCATACTTTGCAAGAGTATGGAACGTGTTCTTAACAACAGGCTCCTGGCCTACCTGGAAGCAAATGACCTACTCAGTGACCGCCAGTACGGTTTTCGCCGAAACCGGTCTACTGGGGACCTTCTGGCGTACGCCACACACATTTGGAGTGAGGTCATTGAGAGGCACGGGGAGGCGCTGGCTGTCTCCTTGGACATCTCGAAAGCTTTTGACAGGGTCTGGCATGAGAGCCTTATTGGCAAGCTTCCATCTTACGGCCTGCCTGCTGATTTCTGCGCATGGATATCAGATTTCTTGAGGAATCGGTCGATGCGAGTGGTTGTAGATGGTTTCTCGTCAGACCAAATGGATATCAATGCCGGTGTTCCTCAAGGGTCAGTGCTCTCTGCGACGCTTTTCCTACTGCATATTAACGACTTACGACATACGACTTGCTAAAGCCTGGTATTTTTGGGTACGCAGACGACAGTACAGTCATGGAGAGCTACACATCCGAAGCAAGAACGAGCGGGCCACAGATCGAGTCACTCAGAGAGGCTATGGTCGAACGGCTCAACTTGAGTCTGGAGGCGGTATCTGACTGGGGTGATGCTAACCTGGTCAAGTTTAATGCCACGAAAACTCAAAGCTGTTTGTTTTCGGCCAAAAAGAGGCCATTCCAACTGTCTCCTGCTTTCCGTGGTGTATCCGTTCCGGTAACTAACAGTCTGGAACTATTAGGCGTTACGCTATCATCGACTCTCAATTTTGGGTCTTATATAGAGTCAAAAGCCCAATTAGCCTCAAAAAAACTTGGTGTTCTCTCTAAGGTGAGACGGTATTTCACACCTGAGCAACTGCTTAGTCTTTATAAAGCGCAAGTCAGGTCTTGCATGGAATACTGCTCTCACCTTTGGGATGGCTCTGCCAAATACCAGTTGGAGGCTTTGGAGTCCATTGAAAGGCGAGCCAGGAGGCTGATAGGCAACGAAACCTTGACTGAGTCGAAGCTGCAAAGTCTTGAGCATCGACGTAGGGTGGCGTGTCTGTCTGCCTACTATCGGATACACTTCGGTGAGTGCGCCCAGGAGTTGCACGATCTGGTCCCACCTGCCCCTTTCTTCTATCGTACGGCTAGACAGACGCGACCAAAGCGCCACCCTTTTATGGTGGACATCCCACGTGTTAGAACAAAGCGTTTTGAGTCCACATTCCTCATACGAACTGCCAGAATGTGGAACGCTTTGCCTAAGTCTGTCTTTCCGTTAAAGTACAATGTAGGTGTCTTCAAATCTCGAGTAAATAGGTATCTTCTAGGTAAGCGTGCTACATCCTAGACTGCATATCTGCTTTACATCAGGCAGTGTGTAGTCAAACGCAAACCTATTTGAAATAAAAAAAAAAAAAAAAAAAAATAAATGATCATAATTTGTAGGTATCCGAAATATCCGAAAAATGCGGATAGTTGATTGGAAATTATCCGGATTGGAAAAGTTGACGGATATCCGCACTTTTCGGATATCCGGAATGCAAGACCTACACGTGGCCCATTGCAGCCATTGAAGGCGTGAAGGGGCGCGTGGGTGGAAATAACTGTTCTAAACCGGTTTATTTCGTTCAACCGATATGCGAACTTTATTGAACAAAAATCCTTAAAATTAACCTCAATTAGAACGAAACCGAATAATAAAGTAACCGAACCTTGATTATAGGTAAGTACGTACCTTTCCAGTTACAATTAGATCCCAAGCTCGGGCACTGCAGGGCTTGGAACGGGCATTTTTTCTCGTGAATCGCCATGTCACCCATCTTGATGAACAGCTGACAACCGTCCCTAGAGTTGGGACATCTCACCTTTCTCTGTAAAAAGACGGTAAAAATTAACGTAGGTATGCATTATGTAGGAGAGAGAGATTTGAGTGATTTCTTTCTATCTTTGGGCCACTGGATTTCTTCAAGAATAATTTATCTTCCAAAGTAGGACCAGACTGTGTACAGTAGCTCAAAAAATCCATTAAAATATAGTAAATAAATGCGCAGAGTAAAACAACCGCATTGAATGCTTAATTTGAATGGAATTTCATATTCTCTTATTTGATTTTGTTCAAGGCCGCCATCACGCCGCCATGGCACAAGCAATGTCAAAAGATATTAAGATCCGAAAATATAAAATACCTTTAAATGAAGATTGTTATGAAAGAAAATAATAGGAAAATCATTTTCCAAAGCTGATAGGTAGGTGTAGCAAATAATTGAACACTATACAAGGTGATGCCCTAAGTTCGATATATTTTTGCATTACTTATCTCTTTTATGATCAAGTGAATTTAAAAGTACGTTTATGATTCAGGGTAAGCCCAAGTCCAGCAGCCGAAATATCACGACTGTATTAGGTACTAAAGATTACGCCACCTGGCGTGCCTTGCATACTTCGCAGGAGCTGTGTCCCTGGTTGCAGACGTACCGCGTCAGACGTACAGGGAGATTATATACCAGTGTACATATTATAATCTCCCTGTACGTCTGACTCTGTACGTCTGCACTTGTGGGGTGGGAAGCTGAAGTATGGTGTTGGTGGGAATTTTAGCTAGGTGACAGGGTTGCCAGGTCTTTTTCGAAAAAATTCCGAACAGTGAGCAAAAAAAAAAACAAGGTTTAGTAATTTATTCATATTATTGACTTAAAATACAAAGTATTATAGTAGCTAACCTAACTTATAAAAAGTATATTTTTTCTCACTAATGCACTCTTTCAGCAATGTCTGATTTGCTTTAACCGCCCCATGCATTTCGTGACATGTCAGACTGAAATTACATCGTATACATAATTCAGCCTTCACCATGTCCACACTTAATTTATTGCGGCTGTCCGTTCGAAATCGCTCGAAAACAATGAGCGCGTGCACGAAGCGGCAACATCGCATCGATTGTCGATTGCTTTTGACAACAACAAAATATGACAGTTGAATCATATAAGAGGGAGAAAAAATTATCAGAAGAAACATGTATGACAAAAATACCGAACCGCCCATACTTCGGTATTTTTGTCATACCGAACACCGAACACAGTGCTAAAATACCGAACGGTTCGGTAGAATACCGTACACCTGGCAAGCCTGCTAGGTGAGTCTAAATTACCTAAAAATGCCAACGAAAGCCACTTGCGACCTGTGAATGGCGTAACACAGGGTCAGCAGACTTCAGCCAGTCCGCGTCATCCACGTCCCCGTCGTCCACGCTAGGACCTGCTGTAACCGCACCGCCGCGCCATCGCCACACAGAGTTGCAGCTGCTAAGGATGCAGAGCGCAAGGCGAGTATTCTGCGCCTCAAAACAGAATTTAAATCACCAGGGAGGATACCCGAAGAAAACCGAGCCAGTCCGAATGCTCTGAGGTGGCAGCCCCACCAAAGGACTAGGGCACTGTGGGTTAATCTCCTGCATGCCTCAAATTCAAACCGATTACTGAAACAGATACAAGAATAAACCGGACCGATTCAAACCGACTTTTGGCATGAAAAAACGGACACGATTAGGCTGTTGGAACGTAAGAACGCTCCGCGATGACAGTAAACTATCACAAGCGGAAATGACTCTCATCAACTATAAACTACTTCTTCTGGGAAATGACTGAAGTGCGAAGGAATAGATTCGGTGAAACTGGAGCCCCGAAAGGAACCACCTTACTGTACTCTGGAAAAGAGAGCGAAGACGATGTCCACGAATACGGTGTTGGAATTCTGCTCTAGAAAGAGGCAAGGAGGAGCCTAGTAGATTGGAAACTAATATCAGAACGAATTATGGTAGCCCGTTTCAACTCCAGAGCACGTAAAATCAGCATTATTTTATGCTACTTCCCTACTGAGACATCAGAGTTTCAATCCAAAGAAAATTTCTATAGCCAGTTTGCAAAAACCATTAAAGAAATAAAGAAACAGGATATAATCATACTAATGGGCGATCTTAACGCGAAAATTGGAAATAACGGCCAACTGTACAATAGAGTCATAGGACTACACGGTCTTGGTGAGCGGAATGAAAATGGAGAATTATTCCTGGAATTTTGTCAAAACTATGACCTAGTCATCGGAGGCTCTTTTTTACCTCACAAAGACTGTCATAAGTACACCTGGACCTCTCCAAACGGATGTACTCGCAACCAAATCGACTACATAGCCATCCACAACAAATGGGATCGCTACTTGATGTTCGCAACCGCAGAGGTGCAGATATAGACAGTGTGACCACGAATTGATAGTTGCACAACTCCGACTCAAGTTAGCTGCTCCACGTCGTCCTAAATTAGATGTGGGCCTTGGACAGAAATACGATGTTGCAAAGTTAAAATGCCCAGATATCTTGAACAGCTTTAGGATCAACCTGCGAAATCGTTTTGCAAGCCTCGATAATGCCGAGAACGATATTAACTCGCAGTGGAACAATGTTAAAAAAATATATGCACATTCCAGTTCCGAAGTACTTGGGCATAAACATCATACCCGGCAAGAATGGATGTCACAAAAAACATGGCAACTAATAAGCGAAAGAAGGGATTTAAAAATCCAGTTACGAGTATTAGCTACGATACATTAGAAGATATGCTCGAAGCAGAAATACTTAGGGAGAAGTACCGTAAGTTACGCAAGCTTATATTCCGTAGCTGTCGCAATGACAGACGTGTTTTGGCAGACCATATAGCGGACCAAGCACAATCAGCTGCCCGTAACGGCAACCTGAAAGAGCTGTACCAAGCAACAAAAACGTTGTCAAGAAACAACCGGCATAAGAAACACTCGCTTAAAGACAAAAATGGCCAGTTTATAACGACATCTGAAGGGCAACTGCGCCGCTGGAGCGAACATTTTACGGAGGTCTTCCGCGAGTCAATAACAACCGACAACAGCCCTGCTGATGAAACTACTGGCGGACCAATCGGGCCAATGCCATTGCTAGATATTTGCGCGAACGTACCTACACACTCGGAGGTTGCCAAAACCATTCTCAGTCTGAAGGATAGGAAAGCGCCAGGAGCAGACCTTATTTCAGCTGAAATGCTCAAAGCTGACTTATCTACAGCTACAGAAATACTGACTTCTCTTATACAAAAGATATGGCATGAAGAACTGATGCCAGACGAATGGAGGACAGGTCTATTGGTAACGGTACCCAAAAAAGGAAATCTCAGCAATTGCAGCAACTGGAGGGGCATCACACTACTATCAGTCCCTTCTAAGGTCTTATGCAAGATCCTACTAGACCGAATGGCTAAGTCAGTTGAACCGCTAATTCGTAACGAGCAGGCAGGATTTCGCCCGGGCAGATCATGAACAGACCAAATTAACACGTTGTGTATCATTTTAGAGCAGGGAGCCGTATTTCAAAGAGAGATCTACTCACTCTTTGTAGACTTTAAGGAGGCATTTGATACGCTTCGTTGGGACGCAATATGGTCGCAAATAAAGGCATTTGGTGTGCCTGAAAAGTTCATAAATCTAGCAAAAGCTGCTTACCATGAATATTCGTGCAGAGTACGTCACGATGGGCTCCTGTCTGACAAAATCCCAGTTCACGCGGGAGTAAGACAGGGTTGGCTCCTATTGCCGCTGCTATTCCTTATCGTGTTGGATGGCATCTTGTCACGCGTCAATGTAGTGCCACAAAGAGGGATTGAGTCGGGTCTTACAGGCTACCTTCAAGACCTTGATTATACAGACGACCTCTGCGTACTCAGTCACCGCAGAGTTGACATGCAGGACAAATTGGGTGACCTGTATAGAGAGGCAGCCGCAGTAGGTCTCAAGATAAATGTGCGAAAGACCAAAGATATGAGAAGTGGAGAACTTGACTCTTATCCGCTACTTATTGGCGATGAATCGGTAGAGAGAGTGGATAACTTCACTTATTTGGGGAGTGTCGTGTCGAGATCTGGAGGGACCTAATTGGACATTGCTTCCCGGATAGCCAAAGCAAGGGGTGCCTTTGCTTGTCTTCGCCCTGTATGGCAGTCGAAACACCTCTCTCGTAGAGTGAAACTGAGAATCTTCAACACTAACGTAAAGAGCGTTTTGCTATACGGGTGCGAGACCTGGAAGACCACTAAGCAAGTTACTCGCCAGCTCCAAGTTTTCATAAACCGTTGTCTTCGTCAAATCGTGAAAATTTTCTGGCCGAACACAAACTAACACTAACAACGACCTGTGGAGACTGTGTCACGAAGACCCAGTAGATCTGCAAATCAGGCGTCGTAAATGGAGTTAGATTGGTCACACTCTGCGCAGAAACGTGGATCATATTCCAAGACAGGCTCTGGATTGGAATCCACAAGGCCGGCGCAGGTGTGGTCGTCCCAGGTAGTCCTGGCGGCGCTCTGTCATGGCAGAGACGAAGAGCATCGGCAAGACGTGGAGCGAGGTGAAGCGGGCTGCCCGAAACAGAACCGAGTGGCGAAGTATTGTATCTGCCCTGTGCCCCGATGTGGGGCCTTAGGATTAGAAGAAGAGACGTCTAACCCAGGACCGTAAACAGAGGAAAAGGCATTGAATGGCAATTTTCGACCTTATTTATACAAAACCCATACTTCCGCTTTAAAAGTAATTACAGATGCTCTACCTTGAATTTATTTATAGCTACAATCCCAGCAGGTAAGTCAATTCACTTCGCGATACGAGTTGCTTTCTAAACTTACTTCCATAAAATATTTCTCCAGATCAGAGTTCCTCCTAGCGGTGACCTGCAGCAAGCTGCAAGCTCCGCACGCCATCTGCAACGTCTTGCAGACTTCGCAAGAGGTGTGCTTCTGGTCGCACTGGTAGATTATTTGCCCGCAGGTTGCACAGTTTACTTCATTGTCATCACCTCTTTGGCGTGACTGGGAGCGCGATCTAGAACTGAACAAAAATGTTTTTTAATTATTTATTTATTTTGTATGCTTATAAATAAAATAAAATGTTTCGGTCATTCTCTAATTTTGCGAATTTTGCCTGCCTGCCTGGTGGTGGCCACTTTTCAACGACCACAACCGGCATACTGGCACGGCCACTTTACATTTTTAACAAATTAATATAAAAATGCATAAGTCCGAAGTTGTTGTCTCAAGTTTATGTGACAAATGGTTGTTGCAAGTACTTTTTTGCCAGTTTTGTCGCGAATTCCTTTGCCAAGATTTTTATCGTCCGTCAATTAGTATTGCAAGATTGGTAGAGTAGGCAATTTTGCAAGATTTTAGCGTAAGTTGTTACGGTAAGTGGTAAGGTACTTATGGCACTGAAACGTGGTCTCTTACTATGGGCCTTATTAATACGTTCCAAGTAACCCAACAAGCTATGGAGAGGACAATACTCGGAGTTTCTCTGCGAGATCGAATCAAAAATGAGGAGATCCATAATATAATAATATTAGATCTGGGCTCTCGACTGAAACTGCGATACTGACTCTCAAGCATACCGTCCAGTACTACACTGAGAGAAGCACGCCTGTCTACGCCTGCTTCCTAGACTTGTCAAAAGCGTTTGATCTCGTGGCTTATGACAAGTTGTGGCGGAAGATGGCGGATGATACTGAGCTTCCCTCTGAGTTTACATCGCTTCTCCAGTATTGGTATAGCAATCAGCGAAATTATGTGAGGTGGGCGGGGTCACTATCGGGTGTGTACATGCTGGAGTGCGGCGTCCGGCAAGGTGGACTGTCCTCGCCGGGGCTCTTCAGCCTGTACATGGATCGTCTGGTCCGTGAGCTCAGCGGCGCCCGTGTCGGCTGCTCCATCGACGGAGTGATTGTCAATAACATCAGTTACGCGGACGACACGGTATTGCTGAGCCCATCTATCGGTGCTCTTAGAAAGCTTGTGGCAATCTGCGAGCGTTATGCGGGGGCTCACGGCCTCAGATACAACGCCGTAAAAAGTAAACTCTTGGTCTTCAAAGCCGGCTCAAAAACGTACTCTAAAGTCCCTCCGATCGTTCTCGACGGTAGCGCGCTGAAGAGAGTATCCAAGTTCAAGTATCTGGGTCATTGGGTCACCGAGACGCTCGAGGATGACCTTGACATTGACAGGGAGCGCAGAGCGTTAGCGGTCCGAGCTAACATGTTGGCCCGTAGGTTTGCACGGTGTACTGAACGAGTGAAGGCTACATTATTCAGAGCATACTGTCAGTCTTTTTATACGTGCAGCCTGTGGGTCAAATATTCCGGAAGGTCGTATAGCGCTCTACGTGTCCTGTACAACAACGCCTTCAGGGTGCTGTTGGGGCTGCCGCAGTACTGTAGCGCATCAGGGATGTTCGCGGACGCACGGGTCGACGGGTTCACGGCGGTCATGCGCAAGCGAGTCGCGTCCCTGGTGCGCCGCGTGCGCGACAGCTCCAACAGCTACCTGCAACTGTTCGCCTCGAGGATGGATCTGGACTGCCCAATAATGCAACACTGGACAAGGCTGCATCTTGAGCACTCTGGATCCAAACCGAAGTATAGGCTAAGATAATTGTATTTTTATTGTAAGTTGACATTAAGTATTATTTAATTTTGAATTTATTATTAATTTTGATATTTGTGACATTTTGATATGATAATGATAATTTTAATGTATTTTTATGATATGGACTTGTGCGTCTGACATAAAGAATAAATAAATAAATAAAATAAGAGAACTAAAGTTACCAACATAGCCCAACTAATTGATAAGTTGAAATGGCAGTGGGCACACAGCGCGTAGTGTGCCCACACAGCGCGAAGGACTGATGACCGACGGGGACGATGAGTTCTCTAGTGGAGACCACGTACCGGCAAGCGCACCCACAAGGTGGACTGCAGGCAGTAGCAAACCGCCTGCAGTCTTAATGAGGTCATCCATCCGTACGCAGTAGCAAACCGGGGATCGGTCTTATCGGTAGAGCTGAGTAAACTTCTGCGTATAAGACCACCTAGATGAGTAAGTTAGCCGGTAAGATTTCTCAGTGTATTTCATTCATTAATTATAGTGCCTTTGCATCGGCAACACCTTTGTTTAATTTCTAGTTTTTAAAATATTCTCTCGCGCTCCAGGAAGTTAACTGGCGCAGCCGGTAGGATAGTCAGCTGCTGCCAGCGCGAAAAGTTCGCTCGTAAATTCGGTGAATTTCCCCCGCGTTGTGCAGTACGGAACCGACAGTTGGCCGTATACCCATCCAGAACAACGTAGCTCAAGCGCAACAGGGCGGAGATGGGCAGCAGCATCCCCGTCGCGAGAGCTACGCCCTGCGATTGCCAACACGCTTGCCCGGCGCGGCAATTATGGGCCAAATCCCCTTTATATGATTGCACAAAATAAAACCAGGCCTCCAGTCCCCGGCAGCTCCGCTAGTCCTGGTTCCGGCAGCGACCATGGTAACGGCGGAGCAAGGGGTGCTAAGAATCCCCGGCAGAGATCCGGCTGCCGCCCCAACCGACGACGACTGGCCCTGGCAACATATAACGTGCGCACTATGAGGACTGATGAAAAGATTGCGGAACTGGAAGAAGAGCTGGGTAGGTTGCGATGGGATATTATGGGGTTATCTGAATTCCGTAGAGAGGGCGAGGACACGATAACCCTGAAATCCGGCAACCTACTGTACTACCGGGAAGGTGACCAACGGTCCCAAGGTGGTGTCGGCTTTCTCGTTCACAGGTCTTTCGTTAACAACATCATTATCATCGAAAGTGTGTCTAGCAGGGTTGTATACCTGATACTCAGAATATCCAAACGATATTCGTTGAAGGTCATCCAGGTATACGCACCGACCTCGTCACACCCAGATGATGAAGTGGAGGCTATGTATGAGGACGTAAGTCGGGCCATACATACGTCTAAGACCCGCTTCACGGTTGTTATGGTTGGGCAAGGTTGGGCAAGAAAAGCGATGATGAGTTGAGAGTGGGGCAATTTGGATATGCGCAACGGAACCCCAGGGGCCACATGCTAGCAGACTTTCTGGAGAAAGAGGGACTCTTCATAATGAACTCTTTCTTCCAGAAGCCACCTCGCAGAGAAATGAGATAGACTTCATCATGACTAGCGAGAAACGGATATTCCACGACGTCTCCGCGATCCACAGGGTAAAAACCGGCAGTGATCACAGAATCGTGCGAGGCAAACTGAATATAAACGTTAAACTCGAAAAGTCCCGACCTGATGAAGTCTACGCTCCGACCTACTCGTGCCCACATACAAAACCCCGATAACTTGCAGCTCGAGCTCTCAAATCGCTTTGCTTGCCTGGAGAACTTTGCGTCAGTGGACGAGATCAATAACGGGCTCGTAGAAACTGTCCAAACGGTGGGTTCTAAGTTCTTTAGACCCCGCCGTTCAGATAGACCTCAGAAACTTTCCGATCATACTCTAAATCTCATGGCCGAACGACGCTCGCTAAGACTGCAGTCTTCCGATGATGCAAAGTCATACAGGCAGCTCAATAGACAGATTTAAAAATCGGTGCGGTGCGAAATTCGTCTCTTTAATACTAAACATGTTAAAGAGACAATAGAGCGGAACAAAGGCTCCAAAGTGTTCGCGAGGCATTTGTCTATTGGGCAAAGCCAGTTGACAAAGCTGAAGATAGAAGATGGCAGTATAGCGTCAACCAAGGCAGAGAGAGGTATTGCAGGAGATCGAAAGGTTTTACGGACAGTTATACACCTCGGTAGCAAAGCCTGTAAACAGCGCGGCCAAAGACCCAAGAGCCAAGCTGACCCAACAGACATCCCGGACATTAGCTTGTACGAGATTAGGATAGCCCTGAACCAACTTAAGAACAATAAGGCGCCGGGTGACGACGGAATCACTTCAGAGCTTCTGAAAGCGGGTGGAACGCCGGTACTAAAAGTCCTTCAGAAGCTATTTAACACCGTCGTCCTCGACGGCATAACGCCAGAAGCGTGGAACAGAAGCGTAGTGGTGTTGTTCTTCAAAAAAGGTGACAACACCTTATTGAAAAACTACAGACCCATCTCGCTTCTGAGCCAGGTTTATAAGTTGTTTTGAAGGGTCATTACGAATCGTCTCGAACGCAGGCTTGATGACTTCCAGCCTCCCGAACAAGCCGGTTTTCGGAAGGGCTTTGGCACCATGGACCACATACATACGCTGCTGCAGGTTATACAGAAGACCGAGGAGTGTAATGATATCGCCCGTTTAAGAAAAATAATTCCCGCCAACGAACCACTACGGGTCAAGTATGATGAAATATCGCTCAAATATCTCAAGTTACTGAAAACTAAGCGTGTGAGTTTTTACTCAAATATTATTAAAAATAACCCGCGCTGTATGTGGCGAGTAATTAACACGGAGCTTGGGCGCGGAAACCGCGAAAGAGTTGACTTCACTGATCTGGTACGGGACGAGTGTGACAATACGATACCAAAAAGCATTTGGTTGACGCGCTGAACCTTGAGTTTGTTACAGCTGCGAAAAAAGCTGGGGCTCCTGTGGCAAACAATAGTCGCGCGTTAGCTGCGCTAGGTGGCGAGTCATCCGCCAGCAATGTATCAATCCGACTTGAACCCTTCTCACCCACCGAAATTGTTACGATAGCTACTAAGCGAATTGCCCCAAAAAAAAGTACCGACCTTTACGGCTTATCAGCCGATCTTATAAAATCGGGTATAGTGCCTTTAGCACCTGTTCTAAGTAGACTTTTCAACTTATGTATGGGTAACGGAGAGTACCCATCAGCTCTTAAAAAAGTAAAAATTAGCCCCCTCTACAAGGGCAAAGGGAAAAAGTCAGACCTTAAGTCGTACCGTCCGATCTCTCTTGTTCCAGCTATTAGCAAGGTTTGAGGTAGGGCTTAATAGAAGAGTTTTAAACTATGCGCTCCAAAGAGACATCTTATCTGACAGGCAATACGCATACCGGGCCGGGCGCTCAACCACAGACTTAGTGCGCGAAGTAGTGTGGCAAATTCTGAAAGCTCGCGAGGCAGGATTGCAGGTCGCTTTAGTCTGCTGCGACTCATCGCGCGCCTTTGACACGGCGGACCATCGACTTATTGTCCAGAAACTAGGTTTCCACCCCAATTGGGGTACAAACCACCCCAAATCGGGTACAAGCAACCCCAATTCGGGTATAAGCCACCTCAATTTGGCTACAAGCCACCCTACCAACCACCTCAACAAGTTAACCCGCCGCACTTGCAATCCGGCGACGTATCCATGAGGACCGCCCGTCCTGCTGGATTTAAGCTTAACGAAATAACTGGTCACGACGATGAACAAAATAATCACCATGACGATGCTTATCCCTACGACCACGAAAATGAAAATGAAAAAAAATGAAATGAAAATGAAATAATATTTATTCGACACAAAATACACAAATATTAAACATTATAAAAGCAAAATTGCAAAACAATAAAGGAGTAAAATGACAGAAATGTCGAAAAGGACTCATCTCAGCATTAATGCTGAGTATAGGTAGATACCTTACACTCAGCGCTGGTTTTCAGATGAGCCCGTTATCGAGGGTATAAACAAAATACAAATAATAAATAATCGTCGAAAAGTAGGTATGGACAAAGAGTACAAAAATTACAGAAAATACCATATCAAGAAATCAAACAAAACAACCAGTTCACATTGAAACTAATAGAAATACTTACATAATAAAATACAAAATCAAATTTACCTAAAGGTGATACAATATATTATTATTATATAACTATCCTTAACAAAAAAAACGCGTAAAAATACATTTGAAGGCGATATAATAAAATAAATACATAAAAATATCCACATCATAAAATAAAAACTTTGTTAAAGAAAAAAAACAATACCTAACAGCAAGTAAGTAAGGAACAGAAGATGGCCAAAAAGAAAGAGAAAGCTTGGGGTCAAATAAAGGATTGATCGTACATTAACAATCCATGCTGCAGTTGTTTAGATAAAAGATAGTGTTTCAGCTTTAAACGAAAGGAGTGGAGATTATTTAGTTCCCTGATAGGGGGAGGCAGATTATTCCAGCATTTGGTTGCCGCATATCGGAAGCTTCCTCTAAAATTGACTGTATGACAAGGCGGCATAGCCAATTGCTGGGCACATGACCTACGGTAACGTTGTCTGCAGTCGGAGACCCACTTAATTTTCTCCCGCAAGTAACAAGGGTTACCGTAATTCATAACTCCAAAAAGAAGACAAGCAAGGTGTAATTTTCGTCGGGATTTCATTTTCAGTAAATAATTATTGTTCAAAAAGGGCGTGACGTGTGATCTGTGTGGAATGTGGAAACAGAATCGAGCACATGCATTCTGTACGCGCTGAACAAGACGCTGCGTTCGAGCAAGGAGCCGAGGACCGTATACAGTGTCAGCATAGTTTAATTTGGATAAAACAAGACTTTCCACTAGCTGGACACGTAGTTCTTCATGCAAATAAGGTCTAAGTTTGTACAGAGCTTTTAATCGAAAAAAGCAATTCCGAACAGCATCGGCTACATGGTTTTCATATCGTAGTGCATCATCAATACACAACCCCAAGTTGCGTGCTTCGTACACACGCTGCACTGCCTGACCCATAAGTGTCAAATTAATATCCGACGGCAGAGAGGCCAACTGATGTCTACTGCCAAACACCATAAATTTAGTTTTTGCAGGGTTCAGCAAAAGGCAGTTAGCGTCGGACCATGCCACGATTCTGCTCAGATCTTCGTTTAAATCATTTAGCGCTTCACCCAGGCTTCCCGGCTTAAACTGTACATATATCTGTAAGTCATCTGCATATAAATGGTATCTACATTTCCTAATAATATTCACAATATCGACAATGACATGTACGGACGGTATGAATTTGCCAGGTGGCGGTAGGAAGACAATAAGATACTAGAGTCTCTCTTTCAATGTGTAATGTCCCATTTATTAAAGAATAACAACAGCTTATATACTAAATCAAATCTATGAGGTATGCGCTATCTATAGCACGTAAAACATCTAACTCACGTTCTGGTAAATCGTGCTACATCTAAAACATTCCAACGAGCTGCAACAGTACTTCCCCCTTGGAAAAAAAAATGTAATATATATTCACAAACAATTATTACCTAAAAATAGTCGAACCAAAATTACAAAAATACTATTAATAATGTTGCAGCGACCTTGCTTACGTCTGTTTGATTACATTTGCAGATTATAGTTTGCTTACATCAGCTAAAACTGAACCTACTGGCTTAGTCAGCTCCGTAGGCACTTGTTTAAAATTGTATCACGTACATTCACTGATGAACTTGACATAACTCTATTAATATATTATAATAATTCCGCATAGTTACACATTATTCTTCAAATCGGCTGAATTCCTTTGATCACGTAAATCGATTCGCAGTATGACGCTACTCGAAATGTGATGACAAAGCTCTAACTAAGCAAATAATACTACCTACTAGTGATCTAATTACCTACTAAAATACAGTTTGTAAACAATCTAAATACAACGATATAAATTACATGCCTATAGTTAAAAAACAAAAACTTTACATAATTCACACATAAATACTATCACTTTATCTATGGACTTGGACTTCGATATTTTGGCATTACACAATTTCCATCTAATTTCACGTTCCTATATTACCGTTTTTACTGATTTTATCCTGAGTTTGCACAATAGACTAAAACAATGTTGTCACACACACTTTTTCCGTAATCTCTGAACATTTCAAATATCTTCTTGCGCTCGCAGCTTCAGCCATATTTCCCATTATCACATTTTCTCCATATATCACTGACCAGTCGTTTGGCAATGGAAACGAGTCTGGGCAAATCCTCCAGTACTACGCAATTTTCCGCCACCTTCGATTTGTCCTCATACGGTGGTGCCAACTTCGAAAAAAAAAATACTTACTATACAGATCCAACCTGAATTATCGGCGGCAGCATTGGCATCTCAAGTTCCTGTGGTCCTATATTCGGCTGCTGGCGACTGCTGATTCGATTTTATCAATTCACTCGTAAACAAAATACCAAGGATTATTCGCGTTTCATTGCTGCTACAGAACCCTGGGTTTGACGTTCTTTCATAACTTCAAAAATAGTGTGACAAAGTGCTACTCGTCGACCATGTGATTTATGCTGTTGTCTGTAGGTACATCTTTCTTGCTGAATTATGCGTACTTGTTGTGTTTCTCTGTTGCGAAGTTGAGTCCACATCTTCAAACTCTCGAAAAAACTTCCATAGGTTTTTCTTCTCGTTGTCCAGGTGTCGATGGTCGATGGTGTGGGGGTGCAGGTCTGACGTCATCCAGCGGATTTATCGTCAACCCCCCAAATCTTCTTGCTTGTTCACTACATTGCGCGACACTCGGGTAGGGGGTCACCACTTTGCCGGTATGGCAGTGGGGCCCCCACTGATACTGCACTCGGGCCACTCGGTATCACCAATTTGCCAGGTGGCGGTAGGAAGACAATAAGATACTAGAGTCTCTCTCTCAATGTGTAATGTCCCATTTATTAAAGAATAACAACAGTTTATATACTAAATCAAATCTATGAGGTATGCGCTATCTATATCACGTAAAACATCTAACTCACGTTCTGGTAAATCGTGCTACATCTAAAACATTCCAACGAGCTGCAACATGAACATTACGACCCTACAAACGACTTCGAATACGACGCATACAACAACGACTTGACATATGAGACCCCACTAACAGATTCAGCTCAAGAACAGCGGGCTGAAAATTTTACAGCACAGGCCTCTATAGAGGACAAGAAGTGATAGAGCTAAATTGCGACCCCACACTAAAATTACCCCACATCTACATCCCTGAAATAGACGCGAAATTGATGATTGATACGGGTAGTACTAGATCATTTTTGAAACCTCAGAAAGCATACGAATTCTTCTACGAGTGCGTTAGGAACGAACCCTTCGAGGTAGTACGCATGCATCTAGTATACATAGCGAAACCACTTCTGCCAACATTCCGAACAGATGACAGCCACAAATTTTACTTGTACAACGTTGACTCAAAATATGACGGACTGATAGGAAATGACTTACTAAGACAACTTGGTGTTGTAATCGACTTAAAACATTCCGTGCTTAAAACAAAAACGACTCATATTCCGATCATCAATACGAATTTGGACTATGAAATAGAGTTGCAACCTCGGTCAGAACAACGTGTCAGAATACCAATAGACCAACACTCCGACGGAGGCGGAGGCGGCGGAGGCTATATTAGATTACCGAAATTTTGGCCCTGGTGTACGAATGCCTAGTGCCCTAGTAAACTACATTAACGGATACGCAACCACCGTAATACAAAACACATCAGAGGAAATAGTGACTCTTACAGTAAGCGACCCATACAGGTGACTAAATACGAGACTACCCAATGCGACCTCAATGCGGTTGATGTGACTTCTACAGACCCACAAACAGACAGAATACTGACTGAAAATTTGGACAAGTTAAAACTAGAACACACTAACCCTGAAGAACGTGAAATAATTTACAGGCTCTGCAATGAGTACAAAGACATCTTTTATTGTGACGAATTACCCCTGACCTTTTCCAACTCAGTAAAACATAAGATTAGGACAAATAATGAGGACCCAATTTATGTAAAACCTTACAGGCAGGCCCCCGCTTAAGCAGAAGAAATAAACCAACAAGTAAATAAAATGCTACAGGACAACATAGTTCGGGAGTCACACTCCCCCTGGGACGTCCCAGTACATTTAGTGCTGAAAAAGAGGGACGCATCCAGGGAACAAAAATGGCGACTAGTAATTGACTTAATTGGTTCCACCAGGTCGAGGTAGAAGAGTGATATAGACAGAAAACAGCTTTCAGTACGCAAAACGGTCATTTTCATTTTTTTAATATTGCCGTTCGGGCTGAATACAACCCCCGCGACTTTCCAGCGTACAATGGATCATATCCTTCAAGGAATGCAAAGACTACACTGTATGGTGTACTTAGATGACGTCATCATCTTTTCGTCTAGCCTAGAAGAGCATATCCAAAAACTAAGACTAGTCTTTGACCGACTTAGGGAGACTAATTTGAAGGTACAGTTAGGGAAGTCTGAATTCCTGCGAAAGGAAGTGCTATACCTGGGACACATCATCACCATGGATGGCCTAAAACCAAATGATGACAAAATTAAAGCCGTGATGTATTTTCCAATCCCGCGGACTACGACGGAAACCAAAAGTTTCCTCGAACTTGTAGGTTACTACAGACACTTCATCCCCAACTTTGCGAAGATAACACAACCACTGACTTCGTGCTTAAAAAAAACGAAACAAGGTTATAGTAGACCAAAATTACATCGACGCGTTTAATAAATGCAAGGAACTTTTGACACATACACCCCTCTTACAGTACCCCGACTATGACAAACCTTTCATCTTAACAACAGATGCTTCGAACGTAGCCCAACCCAACCAAATTGTGGTATACTCATGGCTAAAAAACGAACTTCACGTCAAAGATATTTCCGTAGGAAAACAGAAAATTTTGGAAGTTTTCTTGCCTATTAACAACCCCAAATTAGTCAAAAACTTTCAGAAGGAATACGCTACGCCAAAAGCAAAACTCTTCATCTATTTCGAGAATCCAGAACACCGTAAACAATTTAGCACAACCGTTATAGAAATCTTTAGGAAAAGGAACAATAAATCTAGTCGAGTGTACAGAGCGAGTAGTTTACGTAGACGACGAAAATGAACAAAAGGCAATAATAATAAAATATCACGAAGGAAAGACCTGTCGCCGTGGTATTAAAGAAACGTTAGTTAGGCTTCGCAGGACTTACTACTGGGACAAAATTCAGGAAACCGTTTCAGCCGTGATAAATAATTGTGACGCATGTAAAAAAACCAAATACGATTGAAAACCAATAAAACCTGTATTGCAGCTTACTCAGACCCAAGATGCACCTTTTCAGAAAATTTTCATCGACCTTTTTAGCATCGAAGGAAAGTATTACCTTACCCTCGTAGACGCGTTTAGTAAGCTAGGCCAAGCATTCGAAATCCCAAACAAATCCACCCCTGAAGTTGTAAGAGCCCTCATGAAATACTTTTCATTTTACGGGATACCAAAGAAAATCAGTTCGGACCCCGGTACAGAGTTCAACAACGAACTCCTGAAAGAATTCCTTAGCCTACCCAAAATACAGAGACACATAGGGACTGTCAATAACCCCAATTCCATGGGACTTGTAGAACGGTTCCACTCGACCTTAATAGAAAGGACATGTCCACAAAATGTATGGAGGCTGGTATAATAATAATCAAAAATTCTAACCAAAACACTCGTTACATTTCGAGAAAGTTCATATTTTTGTGAGTACATTACATCAGTTAAAACCAAAAAAGAGCCCTCCGATTTTTTTAAAATTAATTTTGAATCTATTAGGATAATTAAATATATTTGGCTCAATAGGTAGTTTATATCTATCAAACCTGGTTAAGTAACCTCCATTATTGTTAAATAGAAGCATTTTTACCAATTAGACACAGTTTTTGAGTGTTTTTTGTCACATTGTACCTACTAACTGGTCACACTGGTAGGTTATAATTTTTAATTTTAGCAAATTAAGAGAGGAATGTGGAAGAATCAGCTACGAATGCAAGTAAAATAACGATAGAAGCACTTTATTATTGCTAAACTAGAAATAATACAGAGCTATATTATTATTTTTCATACAATTTATTTTTCACATTTAAAAAAAATGGAGGGATAAAAAAATCTAAATTAAATATTTTTGAAAAGCCCATAAATCAAGCTTTTAAATGATGTATATATCATCTTGGTTCGATTTTTCTCTGAATAATATACCACTTGTGGACGTCACCTTTATAGGTTGGCTAAGTACGAACAGAAATGCACAGACGCCGCGTCTGTCATGACTTATTCCATTATGGCTTACAACCATACCATACATACTGCAACGGGCCTAACGCCCTTCGAAGTTGTCTTCGGGCATACCGACACAGACAACCCGTTCAACTTATAACAACGGTATAGACCTATTTTGCTTAACGAAAGCCTCATTAAAAAAAGAAATAAAAAAGCTAAATATGTCCGGTGAGTAATTTTAAAGTTAATCATACTTAAAGTAATCTGGATGTGACATATATATATACAAAGCACAAACACGTTTACACGTACAAACTCATACTCAATCACACGAGTAACACTGCAAACCTTGGCTCTCAAGAGATCTCGTGTATTGCAGTGTTACTCACACACACACACACACACACACGCACACACACACACCCACACACACACACACACATAAACACACACACACATATGCATTTTGATTGGGTTTTTATTGGGATTTCATTGGGATGTTGTTTCTGAAATTATAATTTATATTTATGCTAAATTATTGTAATCGGTTTTGGCTTTATTTGTATTTTTTATATAAGTAATTATTATTATTATTGTAACGCTGTTGATTACAAGAAATAAATAATAAAAAAAAAAAAAAACTTATAATTTGAAAAATCTTATACACAGCAGTTAGTAAAAGACCACAGTAAACGAACAAAACACCTGTACACACACATATCAAGCTCACATGCAAACCGACAGCTGGACAATTCTAAAAACTATTAAGTTAGACAATATTTGGACCGATTTAAACTTAGTAATTTCAAAATTTGCAGAATTTAAGCAATTAATTTCATCTAACAAAACATTCCCGCACGAATTCATATGTACATACGCGACATTACCGTAGATAAGTATCATCAATTAATTCCTCAACGTGTCAAACGTGGGATACTTAATCCATTATTAAGATTATAACAGGCAACTTAGACCACGAAGACGTCCTTAAATATGATCGGTTGACCTCAGAATCGAGTTATAACCAAGTTATATTGTCAAAAAAATCACCATTGTCACTAAAATGCTACACAGCCTAGTGTACAGAGTGTAACGCCACAGAGTTAATTCAGCAAAACTCCCTAACGATGGATTCCCGTCTAAGAAGGGTTGAAACTACCCTTAAGGAGACTGTTATCCGAGAAAATAATTTAGGTATATCAATATCATCTTATGCGTTAGGACTATATAGTTTATTCATAAGTAGTTTTAGGACACGTGTTTCGCCATCCCTAAGGTTACTTACTTGCTCAGAACGGCACCTACTTGGCTTAGTCCCAATGAAGTTACAAGTTTCGACGAGGCGTTGAAGGGCACTGTCGAGTCGATACTCAACGTCGCGCTTATACTCTATAAAATTTAACTTGATCTCTGCGACAGCTGTCAGAAAAATCACGCCTATGAAGTCCTGAATGTCTAAATAGTACAGACAGTACCTGTCAATGTCATACTTTATGGGCATGCCGATTAGTGATGGGCGACGAATGATCGTGAATGAGTTTTAGATAGTTTTATTTAAAATATCGATAGTTTTGTACTAACGACATCTTAAATAAAACTTGATTTACCATTAATTTTATTGTACATTTTAATATCATAACATTTTTTACATGTTAAATTAAAGCCAATTATATGTTACATTAGCATCGATAATAGTGAAAAACGTCGATAAATACTATCGTTACATTATTATGAGTATTTAATTGATATCATAACATTATTTACATGTGTATAGCAACGGCGAGGAGCCGCCGTGAACCATCCACGCAACCACGACCACTCTGACAAGAGTGCACGATTAAGAAGAAGAATAGTAAGTAAATAAAATCCAATTTCTCACCTTCAACTACTCATTCGATTTCATTACAACATTGTTTGAAAATCGATTTTTTCCACTACTATCTCAACTCTAAAAATGTCAATGTCACTGTCGCAGAGATCAAGTTAAATTTTATAGAGTATAGTGAATCACAATGGACACAGGCAGCGCTGCCAATACGGTTTGGGGGCTTTGGAGTGAGACGCCTGAGTGATCTTGGCTTGCCGGCTTTTTTGGCCTCGGTTCATGGGGTTGCGAACCTTGTCACTGACATTCTGAATAACGAAGGTGTCGAGGTGAGCATACCTTTTGTGGCCGGGCTAAGACTGTCTGGGCTGATCTAAACTCGGGTGCTGTTAGCCCTGTATCTCTTCATATTCAGAGGGCTTGGGATGATGCCGGAGCTGAGCAATTCCACGAGCGGTTGCTGAGCGTTGCCGCGGGGGTTGATCTGGCTAGACTGAAGGCTGTGTCGCAGTCAGAATCTGGGGCATGGTTGCACGCGCTTCCTTCGCCTCATTTGGGTACCCTGTTAGACGATGACTCTTTGCGTGTGGCGGTGGCCCTCCGCCTGGGCTGCAAGGTGTGTGAACCTCATAGATGCACCTGCGGTTCCATGGTGGAGGCCGACGGTCATCATTGGAAATCCCTCTGACCGATAATGTTACGTATAACTATTTCAAAATGTACACATTACCCATTCTCCTCAAACCTGAAAATCTAACCGTTGCCATATTTCCCAAGTACCCATTCCTATTAGCGAAAGGGCTGAAGTATCAGCCGATCGTAAAGCCGTGCCGCTCACTGGCTGCTGGAGACGAGTTTCTCTGCGACGATGACAACCGCGCCCCATACCGCGAACCCTTCTGCGAGGAAAAACCCATGAGGTACGAGGACACCACTGGCATCTGCATACAGCACCCCATCCACGTCGAGGACGTAAAGCTGCATAAATTGATAGAAATAATTGGATACTATACACCAGATCGGAAACAACCCTCACAGAGACCTGCGGCGAAGAAGCTTCGAAGCAGAAGATATGCAAGACGCACCTCGTCACGCTGAACAGGCCCTGTGATGTCACTATAAACGGGACGACCATCCGTCACCAACGTCTTTACACCGAGTCGGATCCAGGGAAGCCACCACCCATCATCAACCTACCCAAACTGCGCGCGACCGAAGAGCTATCCAGTGCACATGTACTCAACATGCGAGAGATTGCACTGGACAAAATTAAATACATGGCCTTTGCTTTGAAGAACAGTGAAGTTTTCGGTGATAACAGAGAAAAAGTGTCATAGCATTAGGCTAATCCTAGTATTAAGTATAGTTTTGATTATTTTTTATGTTTCGTACACCAAAATTACTCTTATTCAAAATTATCGGAATCCCTCTAAAATCGAGCGCTCCGATAATTTTTCGCTTAGGGATGGAGAAGTTATGTTAACAGAACCACCTTTAGTACTCTAAGCAATGTAATCCGTTGTATGTTCTCACGTAACTTGATACTAGCGATAAGCGGCTTGTTCGCAGTAGCGAACCGGAGATCGGTCTTATCGGTAGAGCTGAGTAAGCTTCTGCGAATAATACCACCTAGATGAGTAAGTTAGCCGGTAAGATTTCTCAGTGTATTTCATTCATTAATTATAGTGCCTTTGCATCGGCAACACCTTTGTTTAATTTCTAGTTTTTAAAAACATTCTCTCGCGCTCCAGGAAGTTAACTAGGTACTATTTTATATGGGCGATTCGCCCCGCGGTCCGAAACGCTTGCGGGGCGAAACGCCGCAATACCCTTATCATAAATCATAAAAATAATCAATAACTTATCATAAAAACGTGTTTTGGAATAAGACTGCAAGTCTGTCTTTTCGGATGTTTATGTGTTCCTACCCTAGCGGACGAACAAAAATCATGTGATAAAATTAAATAATATAAGTGAATATTATAATTAATAAGAAATAGCAAGAGCTTTAATTTCTGAAACCCAATAATCTCTACTTACTTGAGTTCTATAAAACACAATTTTAACTGACAAGACAATTAATGATGAACCTCTAGAGTAGTACTAGAGCAACAGTAACTTTCTCACTGGCAATTTAGTTAGGCCAAATAATTATGGTTATTTATTAATTTATTATTATATTGACTTCCATGTCGATGGTCTTTTCAAGTTTTTGGTATAACTAGTATACTCGTACTTAACACCGACTTAAATACAACAAGCTATTTACATAAACGTAATAACAAAAAGTTTTATTTATCAAAGAGTTCCCATGGAAATTAAAGGAACTAATTTCATCATGTACCTATGCTAGTTTGGCGCCGCATCTGCGGGACATCTTTCGAGAATTGGATTCTAGTAAGATTCTAATCACTTCGCCGAGAACCGAACTTGGGTGCTTACTCCATCATACACTTATCAAAATTAGAGGAGCAGCAAAAGCTATGGAAGGGAGGTACATATAAACATACTTCCCACCAAACAAAAGTAAAAAAAACAGTCGAAAAAAAATTTGGACCAGCCCCTTCCAGGAGTTATATATACGTTCGTGCATATATCTATTAACAATCTACATAATAACTATACAGGGTTATTTCTAATCAATTAGCATCCTTTTAGGGGCTTATTCTTTACATCAAAAGTAGCAACTTTTGTACTTACTGGGACTTTTGTCAAAACTCGAAATAAATACTGGTAGGTATTCTATAGAAAAATATCGTTCACCCGCGAACATCTGATATTTTTGTTTTGACAAATGTCGCAGAACATAAGTTGTTATTTATTTATTTATTTTTTATTCAAATGCTTTCTGCGTTAGTTTTGATGTACAGAATAAGCCCCTAAAAGGATGCTAATTGATTAGAAATAACCCTGTATAGTTGAGTACACCTAAAATAAAATTATATCGTCATTGTCAGCCACAGAGCCCCCCCCCCATATGGATTTCCGATAAGCCTGAGCGGCTTGTACAAAGCGCGTTTCTGCGGTTTTACTTATTCTGCCGGGACATCTACTCGGTGGACGTCCTCCGCTCACTCTTGCCGTTACGTGGTCTCCATTTGAGAACTCTATAGTTCCATCGACCATCCATTCTTCGAACTATTAACTACGAACTATGTACCCTTCCCACTGTCATTTCAACTTGCGAATCCATACAACTACTATCTAACTATATGATGTACGTAGGTCAATAAAATGTACCTTTGAAGTATATGGTTGTCCTTATAAGAACTATTGGTGTACACCTTTGAACCAAAGCCAGGTCCGTAAGGTCGGTATACAGGCGAGTCCACATTGTTGTTCCCTTGAGGTGCGGAGTACAACTTTGGACCAGCTCCATAAGGTTGGTTTACAGGAGAGCCCATATTGTCGTTCCCTTGAGGTTCGGAGTACAACTTTGGACCAGCTCCGTAAGGTTGGTTTACAGGATAGCCCATATTTTTGTCCCCTGGAGGCGCGGAGTACAACTTTGGACCAGCTCCGTAAGGTTGGTTTACAGGAGAGCCCGTATTGTTGTTCCCTGGAGGAGAAGCCGAGTATGCATTACGAAGGTTCGGATAAAGAGAATCCGAATTCGAGGTCGTGGGACTTGGTAGGTCATTCTGGTTGTAACTGTAGAGTTTGCGCTGACGTTCAACACTGTAACAAAAGTTTTATTTAAGTAAAATATCTTTGATATCACAAGTTTGATGCGGCAGGTACGGAAAGAATGGCAAGAAAAAGTGGAGGCCTATTTTATTGAAAGAAAATTTTCAGGTTTTTAGCGTACCCAGCGTTTTCAAGGACTTCATCGAACTTTTTCCATCCTGTTATCGACGGTTGCTGCTGTTGGCCGGTGTGGAAATCGTTTTGCGAACTCGCCGGTGCAGTACGTTTTTCATTCATAATTTTCTTAGTCTTTTGCTCGCTCATCATTATTTGATGTTTCAGCGGTCTCTGCAGATCTTGAGGGGAGGCAGCGGGCTTTCTGTAAAGATACGGTAAAAGTAAATAAAGAGTTCTAATAAGCCATGGTATCTGATTGGAAAGTTGTAACGGCAGTGGGAAGGGCACATAGCACTAAACGAGAACAGAGTAGGTATTATGTCCTTGAGCCGTTATTCGAAGCCTTTTAAATATATATATTGAGAATGCATCTTCCGTTTCCGGCCGTATTTGCGGTTGTAGTTCCATTTGTTCGCCGCCAAGTTCCCAGGCAGCTAATAGTTCTCGTCATTGGCGTCTTAACTTCTGTGCCGTAAAGTTAAGTTAACGCTGTTAGCGTTCGTCGTTATTTCAAAATGATTTCATAAAATTATTTTACTTCTATTGTTCTAAATAACTTAAATACGTTGTAGTTTCTTTATATTTTTACTGAAAGTGAATTAATTCAATTTGAAAAGTTATATTTCTACCTACATAATGTTTTAAATAAAATGTGCGAAAAATTCGTAAAGTTGTTCACGTGCTGGAGGATGAACCGAGTCGACGTCATCGTCCTTTAGCGGTACTAGGAACCGCAGGAAAATTATATATGAGACCTCCACGCCGCCGTCGCTGTGGTTCAGGTCGTGAACACGTGACCGTCGCTGAGGATGTAAGCTTCAAAAAGAGTAAGGTAGTAGAACACCTTACTGACCAGGTATGGCAAGTTCAAAACTATATCTGTTGTACATACTGCCCCCGGGTAGAGACACGCACGTAGCCGCTGGTCGGTCCCAAGACACCATAATACCTCAGAGTAGAATTATTCCGGTGCCGATCCAGCAGATCGAGCCTTCTATAGAGGTGCCCGCCAAGGCGGCCCTTACAATTTCAATTATATTTGAAAATGTCTGACAATTGCAAATAAATGCTGGAAACTATTACTATTAAACCAGGAAAAGGCAGGGCTATTTGTTTCAATGGAAGGTATTTTATTCGGAGATTTATTGCAACATTTTAATTTTGAAAACATTAAGTTCGGTAATAGTCGTTAATATATGTCGTTTTTATTTTGAGCATGAAAATGTTCAAACAATTAATTTCATTTTCGAGCGACTTGTTCTCGATGGTCTGGTATTACTTGGCGGTCACTGGAACCACCAAGACTATTTCATAAGATACCCCATATAGAAAAGTTTTGTTTAGTAAAAGCAAGTTCCCAGAATTCTTTTCATAAATATTAATGGGGGTACTTTAGTAAATTTATTTCAATATCTTCCAGACGATTTGAATGCTATTAAAGGTTAGACAGATACCTAGCTTATACAAACATACAATCACCTTCCTTCTCCGATCAGAAGGTAGTTAGTTCCATGGCTATCAGGCGGCGCTAACCCTGAATCTAGTATAGGATAACTAAGCGGGTCGCCTACGGCACCATCTAATTATATTTTTAACAATGCTCACAAACATCTAGATCTTGTGGTGCAATGTAATCATATGTGCCCATGTTGCCATATGCATTCATTCATTACATTTTCTGCTTAATATGTATTGCATTTTGTGGTTTTATGTATGATAATAACATTTATTGATACCAATCTAATGATATGCGCCCATATTGCCATATGCATTCATTTACTACGCTTCAGGTTAATGTGTATAGTATTTTGTGATCATAAATAATATAACATTTAATGATTGCAGTGTAATTGGTATAACAATGTAATCATATGCGTTTTTTTTTAAGTTTATAGTATCGCTCTTTTGTTGATGCAATGTACCTAATTACTGCGCGCTCATGTAGCCATTTGAGTTCGATTGTGATTTACAAGCATTTGTTTGGGGTTGTTGTTGCAGTGTAATTGCTATACACCCATGTAGCATTAAATTATAATTTATCAACTTGCTTTTTGCGTGAATTTTAATACTGCAACTGCAACATAGTTATATGAGCCCTTGTGCCATATGCATTCAATAATAATTTGCCAGGTTTTGTTCTATAATGCTGTTGTGGTTAATAAAATATTAAAACCACAGTAGTTTACCACGGTTCAACAAGTCCAGGTAAACTTAATATAATCTTGAAATCAATTAAGTCCATTGAACCAAACCAATGCCGGGAGCGGCAGATGAGAAGGTGAATTTGATATAACATTTGTTTTTGCTTGTAGATCGAAGTGTTCATGAATACGGGTGAAAGAGCGCCTACCCGTTTTGGTGCTAATAATAATAGGAACTGTAAAGACAAGTCTCCTTTTAAGCGCAGCCCGCCGCTAAGTCTACGGCACTGCATTTACAGTCACTGTCATGAAACTGTTTCTTGACAAGTAAGTAACCGACGATAAGCAAGTCAACAAAAGAAATTTTATTATATATGACTCTGAAACCAAATCCCGGTTTCAACCACGAAAAGCGATGATTCCATGCGTCCATCGGAATAAATTCAATTTTTATTTATTTCAGACACATACTGCCCATAATATTTGTTGCTTGTAATATTACTTATTGTTTTATGAATTCTATAGTTTTGCCATTTGGATTTGCAATCGCTCCCAGAGTAATTTAATACACGAATTTGACAGGATTTTTGTGTGTCCGTATGTCTGAGGAGTCGAATTTTCGTATACGAATTGCTATGTTTCTCTATTTATTTCATTAGTATAATTGTAGACTCTGAAAGAAATCGCGGCTGTAAAGATGACCCAGAAGATTTTCAGAATACTTTTGCTATCTATAAGAGGATGAATCAATGCTTCTCCAAACTGTTTGTACAATAAAAGCTACAGTTTCAGACACTGCAGAGTCAACTGTTTATATTGATCCTTTAGTAAAAGTTGCCACAATACCTACTTAGTGCAGTGGTATTTATGGGTTCAGTAGAAAGAGCTTTGGCAACAGCTGATTAAAGAGTTTTAAAGAAAAAGTATTGAACCTGCTGGCTATTCCACAGGGTCGACCATTTTTAGTGAAAATTTTTTATCACTTTCTAATATAATTATTATCCTTATATTTGCTTCGAATATTATCTCTGCTTTAAAGACAAATTTAAGTCGTGCATGCGAAAAACGTAAACCATGCAAAAGAATGGCTGGTATGCTTTGCGTATCTGATACATTTTCTAGTAAACACGGCTGAAAAATGGCAAAATGCTTAATTCTATCAGTCTAGACTAGGCTGAAAACAAAAGTTTAGATACGTAACTCTTATAGGTATTTACGAAGCGTGATCTATTTAGCGTGAATATTTCCTCTTCAGAATCCAGGTCCACTAGTTTCATGCAACACATGCGACCCTACACAATGGCTCGTGCGTATGGGTCGAGAGTGCAAATATGGCGAGAAAAATTTATAAATATGGAGTGAAAGTTCATGGCTTCTTATCATAATATATGTACAACAATAGTATATTGCGAGCAAAATAAAAATAATTAGAGATAATACTCTTAATACCTGTAAATTTGTTTAATAAAATTAACAGTAGGTACAATACCTACTCAATCATTTATTGCAACGTATATAATATTTACATTTAGTTTTTATGTAACAAGGTCAGTATACTTTACATATTTATGACCCTATAAGAGTATGACAATAATTAGAATAATTCGTGAAATTCTTGGCTTCACAGTTATCTTGGCTTGGCTTAAATATTATCATTTCAAATATTCCAGAATAAAATTCAGTAAGGAAAGCCAGCTTAGCTCTGAACATGTGAAATGAAAGCATATCAAATAATAGTGCTAAGATTAGTGATGTTCGGGATATATACGAGTACATGTAATATTCAATTGATGGTTAATTTTAAATCGACCTAGGTACTCATTATTTGCGGGAAGCACCACGATGCTGCGACGGTGTGCTAGTTTCGGGTTATTGTATTCATTATTGAATACAAAGTTCAATACGTTTGAATCTAAGAGTTGGTTATATACCACACCAAGGTTTTCTAACGCGGGCTTTCCTGCCGCGCCGTATAAAATAAAGAGGGGTCCTGTAAGTCCCTCAGGGTGAGAACGACAACTTCCTAAAATGACAACTTTCGAAAACGACAACTTCCGAAGACGACAACTTTTTAGAATGTCAACTTTCAAAAACTCCTCATGACTCGCTCGCTCGCTTTGAACAACTAAAAGGAGAAGTTAGAAGGATTTGACTGAGTAACTATTTAATTTTGGTTTTTATTAAGTCTCGCGTGTTATTATTTGATTGAAATTCATAATTTTTGTACTTATAGTTAAAAAGATCATTTTCAACATATACCTAGTATCTACCTTCTATTACTTTAGATGTAGACTGTATCTATTACAAACAGCTAGACAAGGAGGCCGCAACAAAATGCCAACTTTTATGTGCGGTCAGAACCCTTGAACAATTCAGGGGTTTTGTTGTGGACAGATTTTGGCAAATTTACAATTTTATTTCTAATACTGGTTTCAAGTTTTGTGCTTAATAGGATCGATAACTATTGCCGTACACCGGTAGTGAAAACTGCATCTTAAACTGGAATCACCGATGATGTAAAATCGTTTATAACATATTTGCTCGTAAAGTGGCTGTAGTTACACCAATTTCAATATCGTAATGTATTTCATTACGCACTTGTGCGTTATTGTAATGTAAAACGCACGAGTTTTCTTAAATAAAGTAACATGCTCGGTTTTTTAAGATGCTCCGTATAAAAATGAACGATACTTTTTAAAATCTTAGCAAAGAATTTTTATGTCAGAAAAGTGGTCAATATTTTATGAATAAAATTAACTTTGAGAGATAAAAATTATGTTCTTTACTTTTATTTTATATTTAATTACTAGCTTTTACCCGCGGCTTTGCCCACGATATAATTTAATTTATGTTTATCTTGTCAAAAAAATATGGTAACTACAGTCCATCAAATCTAAGAGGTACCGTTTGACGTTTCATATTTTTTCATCCCATCCCTATCATTCAATTGTCAGAACTGTCAAACGGTACTTCTTAGATTTGACGCAGTCCGTCAAATCTAAGAAGTACCGTTTGACAGTTCTGACAATTGAATGATAGGGATGGGATGAAAAAATATGAAACGTCAAACGGTACCTCTTAGATTTGATGGACTGTAAAACAGTAAGTGCGCCACAAAATATTAGCCCCAATTCAATGTGAAACGGTACACAAATATTGTAGCAAATAATCATTTCAAACCCAAAAAACAGCCAATCTCAACTAATTTGTTTCGTCATCGTTATCATCCGCAGCTTTGTTTGACCCACTGTTAGGTATAGGCCTCTCTCTTGCAGTGCCATCTGCCTCGGCTCTTTGCCGGTCGTGACCAGGCTCGACCGGCGGTATTGATGATATCGTCGAGATAGTCGACCCACCTTCCTGCCGCGCCGCACATAGCTATGAGCGCTCTCACTTATTCAAGTACCCTAGTTGACCAGCTTGGTCACCACCGTCTTTCTTGGTCAAGAAGCGCTGGTCGAATTGGTTGCCACGCCATTGTGAACGATGTCATACGCAGGGCTTTTGCGACCGCCAATATCGCAGCCGTACTCTAACCGAATGGGTTTGCGCGTTGTGATGGCAAAAGGCCTGACGGTATGAAGCTGGTCCCATGGAAGTGTAGACGGCCCTTAGTATGGGACGCGACTTGCGTCGATACTTTGGCGCCGTCAGCGGAGCAGCACAAACGGTGCAAATATGCTAACCTCGGCAGTGGTTACATATTTGAGCCGTTTGAAATTGAGACATTGTGCGCGTGTTGGCCGGGAGCTCATCTTGTTTTCAAAAGTCTTTCTGAGCGTCTCGTGTACCCTCCGCGTGACCAAAATGCTGGTGTTTATTTGGCTCAACGTATAAGCAGCATTGCCAAGCTGATTGGCAATGCTGCCAGCATGTTGGGCACGCTGCTAACTGGCAGTGGGCTTGAGCATTTAGAATATCTTTAGACCTTTAAGGGTCTGTGGATGATCCAATTGCTTGTTATGTAGTAGTCGTTTATGAAGTTTTACATTATAAGTCTGTATTTAGTGGTAGTTAATAAAGGCACTTGCTCTATAAAAAAATCAAGTACCTTGCACCTTGTTGTCACTGTTCAAACCTAACCCGATATCAAAATACCTTATACTTATAAATGCTTCTGTTGATTAAGATAAGGTTAGAGTGTACCCGCCCATAGGTTCCCGCCTTGTCGTGGCAGGAGAACTTAGTAGCCGAGGCTTATGGGCGGCGCGGGAATCCCAGGTAGAGCCGCTTCTCTGGGTTTTTTCTGAGACAGCTGAGAAGGCGGCGCTCGAGGTCTCCCGATTCTTTTTGGTCTTTTCCCCCTAGGCAGTTTAGAAGTTTGCACTCGAGGTTGGGCCGCTTTTCTGGGGTTTTTAAATAGGTATAGCAGCTGAGAGGCTGGCCGGCAAGTTGCGTGCCTCATGAGGAGTGCCGCAACTGAGCCGGGCTGCACTTTTCAATCCTAACCAAACCAACAGAAATTTATGTTCGTGTCAAGGTCACAACTCAGAATCAAGGTTAATAACCTTAGTGTCAAGATATTCATACTCATGCCATACTACTTTTAAAAATCAAGTCGATCCGTTTCTTCGTATATTAGCATGGATTCTGTACCATAAAGGTAGAATAAAGAAATATGTTTAACCTCTAATGGTGGTATATTTAAAAATATTTTTAATGTCTGACGAAATGACGGCCCAGTATTAAACGTCATTGTAATATGTAGCATGGCAAAGGGAAAACTATTTTGTCCAATTTTAATGTCAGTTGTCATATTCAATTCATACTTTATTTCCTCTTCGAAAAGCTATAATGGTGGAAAGACAATTTGTCCCTTTGCTATGCTAAGCGAGACATTTATAAAAGTCTGCAGTCAATGTATGTCACCTGTCATCTAATTACGTTTTGTGAATCCATGTTAGGCCATTGAAATGGAATCAAATGGAATTGCCCTAACGACGAGAAAAACCTGCATACCCACCGCACATAATATAGCGGATTAGTGTTGTTACTACCACACTACACTTATCGATTTCCCCGTACCTATCGATAAAACTATCGACACAAATTAATGCAGCTGTCATATTCAAAAATCCACACTAGAATGGCAGGACGAGTTTTTTGGCGGGAACGCGGAAAAGTCATGTCGCCTCATTGTATTATTTTGTTAAAGTTGTGTTTTTATCAGTGAAAATTAGTAAAAAATTGTGGTATTTCATTGATTATGAGCTGAATTACGTGCATGGGTTTGGGCAAGTGATATAATGTGACGTATCATGTCGTTCCGTGTTGTTACTAAAACTCCATAGGCACCTCAAGAAAAGTCTCCACTGCTTTACTGAGGTATGACTTAGACTTAAAGTAATAGGATTTAATAAGAACTACATATCGGATGACAGCTTAAAAGTGGAATATATCCATAACTATCTATTATAGACCATTGCTTTCTTCACTGAACTGATATGAGATCTGCATTTCAGAAGACAGCTGTCAAACTTTAAAGTGGATTATCTCCGTCTCTGTCGATGCTAGACCATTGCTGTCTTCACAAAAGTGATATAGCTCAAAGAGAGATATGATAATGACAGTTATCAATATTACGGAAATAATCAACTTTTAAGTTTGACAGCTGTCACATGAAATATAGATCTTGTTAAGCTCTATCACTTTTGTAAACACAGCAATGGTCTAGGGTCAATAGTTACAGAGATTTTTCACTTTAAAGTTTGACAGCTGTCATCTGAAATGTAGGTCTCGTTGAGTTCTATCACTTGTGTCAAGACAGCAATAGTCTAGCTTTAATAGTTACGGAGATATTCCACTTTTAAGTTTGACAGCTGTCATCCGAAATGTAGGTCTCGTTGAGCTCTATCACGTGTGTCAAGACAGTAATAGTCTAGCTTTAATCTATCTAATAGATCTCATTGAGTGTTATTACTTCTATTAAAACAGTAATGGTCTAGCTTCGATAGTTACGGAGATAATAATACTTCTAAGTTTGACAGCTGTTACTTTCACACCTATCATGCCATTTTACTTGTATTCATTCTGGAATGACAGTTGTCAAATTTGACATGAAAAGTTATATGAAATAAAAATTCAAAATTTTAGCAAATCAATAACACGAATAAAAACTAACCAAAATATCGTTTTTTTTTTTTGATATAATAAGAACATCACTATTATTTTTCGACTCAATATGGCGGACTAGGCACGCGCGACAAGTCACGAAAAATATAGACACTATAGCGAAACTGTGCTGTATAATGTTGGTCTATTCTTATTACGTACATTTGAAAGAGACGCCTATATGACTATTATTTTGGTTTTTAAACTATTACATGTCAAAGTATCTAAATGTCATTACACCATCTCCATTTGATTCCTTCCTCAATGATGTTAGGCCCAATCAACCCAATTATGAACGCGCCATCGTAAATTTAATAGCAACGTAAAAAGTGTTCTCTCTATCGAATGCCGATAGTGAAAAAGAAACAGAAATAGTCTAATTAACTGTTATAATTACGATGGTGTCTTCAAAATTGGGCCTATTAACTAATAATAATAACTTGACAACATTAAAAATGCCAACTGGCAACGTAACAATCACTTTTAAAAATTGTTCAAATTTCTATAACTGCTTTAACAAGTAATTAAATATTTATTCGTTTAAGAAAGTCAGAGTTTTATTAATTTCCTCGCAAATATGTTATAAAACGTCGTATGACATACGTGCGCTTTGAAAATTACAGCCTCTGCTTCCTTATAGGCCTCGCCTACGGCTCGGGCTAGCAATATCGCCTCAGTTGTAATTTTCAACTTACCGCACTTATATCAAAATGTACTATTATGCCGGAGACTGATAGTAGTGATACCACCATTGCTGACGCGTTTAAAGAATGAATTGACAGACTATTAACGAATGATAAACCTAATTATTATTGTTATTTAAGTTACTTTCTTAAATTCCTAATTGATGTAGTATTTAGTAGCGATAACATTAAAACTGTAAGACAGCAATACTATGTAACTATTAAGTATTTGTTTCTATACAATAATAACATACATACATACGTTACCGGGGCAATATTCGAAATTAAGATGTTATAGGTAGTAGCAGTGGCTATTATTTTAGTTTTTCTTCTATATTTTTATGTAGAACAACATAATTATATCCGCTATATTAACATTACGTTATTACATTTATGACTTATGTTTTTCATACTGTTTAATTCTATTAATATTAATCTTGACGTTATTCTGTGCATTCACATTGGCGTCTCGTTCACCAGGCGAAAACAAACTCATCTCAATATATTAAAAGGCTTAATAACGGCTCAAGGTCATAATAGACGAGTTTTACCTACCAATAAAACTCATATTATGTCCGAAGCCTTACAGCAAGTTCTGCCTGGTGTTAATTAATTCCTTATATTATTGAGACTTCAACGAGAAGTATTAGCTGCCTGGGAACTTGGCGGCCTGCGGCAATATATATATTTAAAAGGCTTCGAATAAGGCTTCGGACATAATATGAGTTTTATTGGTAGGTAAAACACGTCTATTTACACCCTTAAACAAAGCTACCCCAGCGATAACATTGTACCTAAGTTTGTAACAGTTATGACTGTAAATATTATTGTCTCATTTTTCATATTCGAACCTAGCAATCAATTACCATACAAAGTGTGAATGTCACACTCACACTGGTTGCGTTCTACGGTCTGCAGTCAGGTCAAATTGAACGCAGCCCGCATTACCTATGTAGGAACAACGTTGTCGGCCTCTATGTATTTTGAATTGGTATGCGAATTATGCGATGACCGTGCGATTACGCAGAAGGAACGTTACGACGCGTATGGGCAGCTATGCGGGCGGCGGGCAGGGCCAGGGCAACGGTCATGCATAACCCAATAGAGTGCACACAAATATTTCAGAAATAATGTCTTGACGATCGAACAGGGGACTTTATAGATGCCGTACGTTGGGCCATTTTGTTTCTTCAATAACTTGTGTTATTTCTATTTTTCATAAGAAATTATTGAAAACAAAGTTTAAACAACTTTGTTTTCAATTTGATTTCCTACAACTTTTATTCCCATCAACTTTTTGTAGGATCAATATTTTTTTGAATAAGACAATGGAGCCATTTTGTTCCTTCAATAACTTGTGTTATTTTAATATTTCATGAGAAATTATTGGAACCAAAGTTGTTTAAAATTCGATTTCCTAAAACTTTGATTACCATCCACTTTTTTAAAGATCGATATTTTTTAGAATACGACAATGGAGACATTTTGTTTCTTCCATATCTTATGTTGTTTCAATTTTACATGAGATATTATCAAAACTATGTAGTTGTAGAAAATCAAATTTCGAATAACTTTGGAACTATGGCTCGGACCACTGTCAGGTGAAATGAGTATCGTCATACTCTCCTCCCGATACTAGCCCCAAAAAGCCTCGGCGAGTGTGGCGGTATACGAGTAAGTTCGCTGACTGGGATGAAATGCGCAATTTTTTCGCTTCTTGTCCATGGAAGCAAGTATGTTGTGCTTTTCAAGACCTCTCAGACTGTGCAGTTGCGATAACGGAGGTGATAAATCAAGCGATGGAATATTATATTCCTTACTTTGACGTTCCACCTCCTGAATCCGCTCGACCTTGGTTTAATGCAAATTGTGATAGCGCAGCAAGGATTAAGCAGGCCGCTTACCAGTCTTGGGCTTCTGCTCGTCAGCTTAAGTCCTCCGATGTAAGAGCAAGGAAAAAAGCATTTAATAGCGCTGCCAAGGTCTGTAAAAAGCGATCCAGAGGTCTAAGTTCGATCATATTCGGCGTACCTATCGGGGCTTAGTTAGCCTTTTATTCAGCTGGATGTAATGCTTTCTGGTCCTCGATATTGAATCCAATTTCAACCGCCCTTCCTTGCCCCCGCTTGTTAAACCTGATGGTTCACTGGCTCACACTGCAAAAGAAAAAGCCGACCTATTTGCATTTCTCTTTGCAGAGAATTCACGGATTGATGTTAACAACAAAGCTCCGTTGTCTCTCCAAATCTGCACTGAGACCATGCAAGATATTCGCATCGATCAGAAAGAGGTTCTTAGGGAAATGAAAAATCTTGACGTGAATAAAGCCAGTGGACCAGATGGTATTCCTGCTTTGCTGTTAAAAAGTTGTGGACCTAAGTTGTCTCCTGTATTTACTCGTCTCTTTCGTCTCTCTTTGAGGACTGGCATAGCTCCAGACTGTTGGAAGATCGCAAACGTGCAACCAGTTCCAAAAAAGGGTAGTCGTGCCGACCCAAGCAACTACCGTCCTATTTCCGTAACTTCTGTTATTTGTAAGGCCATGGAGCGTGTGCTAAATAGAAAGCTCCTGGCATGCCCAGAAGACAATCTTCTCCTCAGTAACGGTCAGTTTGGGTTCCGTCGCAACCGTTCGACTGGGGATCTTCTTGTGTATGCCATTCACATTCTTGGAGAAGCCATTGAAAAGTACGGCGAAGCCTTGGCCGTTTCTTTAGACATTTTAAGGGCCTTCGATAGGGTTTGGCACGACGGTCTTATCAGTAAGCTCCCATCCTAAGGTTTACCCCCGGCTTTGTGCGTTTGGATTCCCGACTTTCTTAGTAAACGATCCATCCGTGTGGTAATCGATGGGTGCTCATCAGATCTATTGGAAATTATTGCCGGCGTTCCTCAGGGTTCCGTACTCTCTGCCACGTTAATCCTGCTACACATCAATGATATGCTCGTACCCGGAATTATGGAGAATGCTGATGACAGCACAATAAGGAAGTTTCATGTTTTCTAGTTTTATTTTTATTAAATTACACCAAGTCTGCAATAAATTACGGTGTTTTTATTTTTCAATTATTTATATTCAAACATGACGGAGTTATGAATTTATAAACATGACCGCACGAAATCACAAAACCTCGCGACGGATTTATGCTTGTGACGTCACAAGACTGAGAAGCCGCACCGCGGGTTAGGCGGGAGTAAGGAAAAAAGGAAATGAAGTGCTTCATTCTATACCGGGTATTTTTCTAAGCCACGAATACGTTCTAGGATATCATTGTACTCATCTTTATGTTATGATCAACATTTACTATGATCAACTTTATTACCATAGACGAACTATTTAGTATTGGTTCGTCTATGCTATCACCCCCCAATGTAACGAATAAAAAGTCAGCATTCCCATAAATTTTGTCGTGAGTAAATGAACTTCATATCTAAATAGAACAAGACTTGGTGTATGTACTTATCTAGTGTACTGCGGTTTTTACATCTGTAACTATTAACTAGTAGCTCTCCAAACAGTAGACCTCGCAAGTATACATTTTCTAGTAATAAGTTCTCAAAAATGCACAACTTCACAGGTAAATATATTCTTAATCACAAAAATTAATCACAATATCATTGTATATTCTGACCAACTTTTACTATGGAAGGTGGGACTAAGTAAGTAAGTTCGTATAGGCCGGGTGGCTAGCCCTAGTGTCAGAGTTTGGGACTGATCCCCTATGCAGGGTTATCCAAAACTGGTGTACTCAACCTAATATATTTTGTTCTTATAAAATACTTGAGATAGGTTTTTTCAGGGCTTTTATTTTCTAGTTCCAATAAGTTGTCAAGTGCGTGTCGAGACATGCGTATGATAGGCTTCCGTAGATGGTAACGATGATTATGATGATGATAAAAACCAATTTTTAAGATGGTTGATTACTAGGAAAACGTAATTCAGTATGAATTCTTGGTTGCCTGGAAGAAATCGCTTAAAGCGATAAGGCCGCCAGGTAGGATTTCAGGGACAAAACAATACCTATAAATTGTATTGTTTTATCTCTGTAATTTGTTTTTTTATGTAAAGTGTTTGTCTAAAAGTGTTATTGCTTGTTTTTGTATAAAATATACATGTGAGGTCAATGACTTCTAATGTTTAAAAATATAAATTTTCTTTTATAGGTAGCTCAAAAATTTATGATTCCACAGTGCTCAAAAAAAGTTGCTTTCTTCCATCTCAGCTTGAATTAAAAAGTTATATTTTTATAATAATTTATTTCAAAGAGTTATTTTTGTGATAAACAATTCAAAATTATTCACGGATGCAGGACTCGAACCTTGCGTCTTCGGAACACTAGTTTTGAATTGTTTATCACAAAAATAACTCTTTGAGATAAACCTAGTGTGGGATGCACTATAAAATTAAAATAATTTAAATAATTTATTTATTTTTAAAATAATTATTATATACAAACACAGCAAAAAAATATGTAATTTTCTACATGTGCTTCAATAAATAAAGGTAAAACCGTCGGTTGTGGCCGCTCTTCACCGGCTTTGGCCGCGTCGCTGCCGGTGGGCGTAGTTCTAGCCAAATTACATTTTAAGCATATTAGTTGGTAGGTATGTATTTAACACAGAATAGGCCCTATTACACAGGGCACAGAAGGAGCCTCTTCATACAAACCTAGACTTAAAAATGTGAAAAATACAATTTGTACCATAGACAACTTTTGAGTGAACTTGCCACTTGAAATAGGGATTTCAAAATACATGATGAAAAGAATCGATTCCTGAATTGATTCGAGTCTAGGATGACGTCATGTCTTATCACATGATAAGTCCGACTGGCTGAAATTTCGATTAATCTATTCACATTTTGACTTTTTTTTAATAGGTGGACTTATGTAATTATATATACGTTTTTATCGTTAATTCCAGAAGTTATAAACAAAAGTCAATAACACTATTAAATAACAACTGGCAGCCTTAAGTACCTCTAAAGTCGATCTTTTCTCTTCCAGAAATAAAAATAAACATTTGATTCGTAAACCTAAAATAAAAATACATACAGACGAACATAGAACCTCTTCCTTTTTTAAATCAGTTAAAAATGTGAACACATCACGTGATGCTGCTCCATAATGTTATTAAATCGATCTAAAACTAGTAGTTCGACCCACATTGACCTTGCGACCTTATTCCTTTACATGGCCGGCCGCCCGGGTCATAATCAATTTTGACCTGAAAGTTAATCGATTTGACGAGTCAATATTCGATCTCATACTGACATTATCCGACATTTCTAACTGACCATAGAGAAATTTTCCACTCTGTTTACATTGTCAAATGATTTCATTTTCAATATTTTGCTTTTGCTTGTAAATCACATAGAAAGATATTTATTACTTACCGGTGGTATGTGACAATGCCTTTCGTTATTTCTTTTGAAACCGAGTAATTTCGGCAAGATGTAATGACGCAGTTCACCATATTTACCTCTTTGCTTTGAGATGCGACCGCAACGCCAGTCTAATGAAGACTAGTTATTGAATTGGTTGATTCTATATGGATTGGTTGATATTGGTCGGCGACATTTCATTTTGTACGATTAGGTGTCCATCTTAAAGGTCGCTGGTATTTAATATGTTTGTGCTACTTACACTGTGGGGGTTGGTTGTTGGTGTGTCCTAGCAAGTACTTGAGCTTTTTCGATCCACTGGTTTACCCGCTGATCCCACGCACTTTGTTGCTGGCTGGCTGATCGAGGACTGCGGTATGACACCGCAGATGCAGCCGCTCCAACTTGATTGGCGTTTTCAAGGAATTCATTGACATTTTTCAATCCTGAACTCGAAGGTTGCTGCTGTTGGCCGGTAGGGGCGTGGACATCGTTTTGCGAACTCGCCGGTGCAGTTGTCTCAGTACGTTTTTCATTCATAATTTTCTTAGTCTTTTGCTCACTCATCATTATTTGATGTTTCAGCGGTCTCTGCAGATCTTGAGGGGAGGCAGCGGGCTTTCTGTAAAGATACGGCAAAAGTAAATATAGAGTTTGATTAAAAAGTTGTAACGGCAGTGGGCAGGGCACATAGCACGGAGGAATAATAAAAAGTAGGTATTTACACCATTGCTGGTGTATACGCACATGCTGCCACACAACCTATAATTACCTACTTTTGTCAATTTTAAACTCAGGTGACGAAGTAGGTGGATATGCTGTTTTATAATCATATTTACAACTATTTTTACATGGAAGTAATACCATCTACTTATAAACAAAGTCATGCTACCCCAGCGATAACATTGCAATTTGCAAGTAGCAGTTATGATCGTAAATATTGTTACGAGATGGGTTCTTGGATAGTCAGTTAAAACGCCGATTATTCACTTTGCACTTTATTGCACACAATCACTTCACAAAAATCACAAAAACACATGACACAACTGGTTCGCACAAACACTTTACACTGGCACTGATATTCACACAAGTTAGTCACTTCACAATCACTGGTATCGCACTCTAACCCGAGTAGTTATCGCTTCGACGGTAAACGAATAAACTGATCCCCAAGGGTCGGCCGGCGTATTTATATCTGTTATTTCCTACAGTCTCGAACCTACGAGATATTTCGCAACATTACTCGATCTCAATAAACGCCATTGTGTTAACAAGTAAACAACTTGAAAGTTCGAGAATCCCTATTGTTTTTCAAATACGTAAACACCAAACAAATAAACTCGAGTCATAAAGCCATAAAACCGAATACAAAAGGCACCAATAAAAACACAATAAAGCTTCACAGAACAATAGGGCTTCCCAGAACCGGATTACGTAAACACCGCACTCCATACCTACAACGGGCGTCTACTGCGTTACAATATTATTGTCTCATTTTTCATCTTCATACCTAGAAATCAATTACCATACAAAGTGTGAATGTCACACTGGATGCGTTCTACGGTCTGCAGTCAGATCAAATGCATGAACCGCATTATGTATGAACAACGTTGTCGGTCTCTATATATTTTGTATAATTATATTATATGCGATCTGACCGTGTGATATCGCAGAAGGAACGTTAGAACGCGTACGGGCAGGTATGCGGGTGGCTGGCAACGGTCACGGCCAGTTTAATGCTCATACCTAATAGAGTGCACATAAATATTTCAGTAATAACGTCTTGACGATCGAACAAGGGACTTTATAGATGCCGTTCGACGTCGTCACATCATGGTCACCACTGATTTACTGCAAAATGCCGTTATTTGCCTTATTTGCTGATTTACAACAAAATGTCGTTATTTGCCCTGCCCGCATAGCCCGGTTCGCTGACCGGTTTCCCTGTCCGGACAGCTGACCGGTTTCCCTGTCCGGACAGCTGACCGATTGCCCTGACCGACAATGTTGTTCATACATAATGCGGGCTGCATTCAATTTGACCTGACCGCAGACCGCATCCAGTGTGACAAATTCTTAGAAGCTTCTACCTAGTTGTTTATTTAAAATATCTATTTGTGAATGAGAAATACCCGTGTAATAAAAGTAGTCTTCGAAAGTTATACTAATTTCGTTTTGCTAAAAAAAACCTACCTGTAAATGCGTAGTCCCTGGCACGTCAAAACGGACACGTGAAAATTGTTTTCGTTTTTTCTTATTTTATATTCATTTTTAGCCAAATTGTAATTATCTGAACAGTTTTAGAAGCGTCATAAATTACATCGGTGAACATAACATTCTTAGAAATAAACTTGGGAGAAATTAGTGTGTTCGTATATGACAGGTTCTGGTATGTATGGGCTCGCGACATCCTTCTTTTGACATGATTGACTTTTGCTTTTACATATATAAAAACACTGCATAAAAAAATATTTTGTATATAGGTACATATCGGGACAATAGCTTTAAGTTTATTTTAAATAGTGCCACTTAATGTAACTAATGCAAATGCAACACTTAATGCAAATAGGGTAACGCTTGTAACAAACGCTGCTGATTGGTTCAAAGGAAAATGCGATGATGACATGTGAGATGTCACTTGTTAGTTGTAAGGAGAGCTGGTTCGGAGAGGTTATGGTGAACTGTGTTTAGAACGGCTAGAGTTGTGATTCTTGATAAAATGGTAGCAGCGTGCGTTACGCTGTGGAAAGCCATGTCCTTCGCTTAAAGTTTTCTCTATAATTGTAATCATACGTAATCTTCTGTGAAATAAACTGATTGTTCGTGACTTTGCAGTTTATCTCCTCGCCCGCTTAACCCACGCCACGCCACACTGAAGTATTGTTGGGTCAGATGGTATAAAATCATTACCACATTGAAGCACCATAACTGATGCGGATCCTTTTATGGATTCGACATATAAAAAAAATATATAAAAAAATATGTTCTTTAGTAAAAAGTAGGTAAAAACGTCGGTTGTGGCCACTTTTCATCGGTTTTGGCCGCGCCGCCGCCGTTGGGGCATAGTTCTATTTAAATTACATTTTGAGCATATTAGTTGGTAGGTGGCCGTGGGGTACCGGCAGAGTAGAATAGCGCCCCCCTCTTGCACCTACCAGGTGTCGTAAGAGCTGACCAAGGTACTACGGAACCGACATATGGCGGTATATCCATCAATTACAACTGGGCGGGGATGGGCAGCAGCATCCCCGTCGCGAGAGCACATCGATTGCCACCTCGCCTGCCCAGCGCGGCAATTACGGGCAAAAACCCCCTTAATGATAAGTACCCTTAGACAATGTTACAAATGGAATCGCTAGCATTAGCGATTCGAACATTCGAATCGCACAAAATGCATGGGATCGACATAAGTCACGTGAGCAAAGCGATTCTGTCACAAAAGCTAGCCGATGTAACATTCGACTAGTCGATTCCATCAAAACATATCGACAGTCGTGACGAATTCAGTGAACATTGCCATAGTAAAGTATAACGAGACAGGGCGCTAAATAATAATAATTACAAAAGTAAGAGAAGGCGAGATGTGCAAGTATAAAGAGTGAACAGGACGAAAGTAATATATTTTGTCTCTATTTGCGTATACGTTTTTTTTGTCTGACAATTACGCACTGCCTAGACGTAATAGTCAGGCAAATATTTCGCGCCAAAAACTACTGTTGAATTTTTGATGAGATGCTTAAGTAAATCAACATATTTATAAACTATTACCTCGTTTCTATCATTTCTATTAGTATTATGCAGGTTTTTACTATTATCTAGAGTCTAATTACGATAAAATCATAACAACGTGTATATAGCTATCTAAGTATGTATAGCACATCTTTTTTCTCGCACCCTATACGCTAGTAACTTCTCCACCCATTCTCCCTGCACGTCCTCGAGAGCATAACGCCAGAAGCGTGGAACAGAAGCGCGGTGGTGCTGTTCTTCAAAAAAGGTTACAACTCCTTGTTGAAAAACTATCTCGCTTTTGAGCCATTTTTATAAGTGATTTCCAAGGGTCATTACGAATAGTCTTGAACGCAGGCTTGATAACTTCCAGCCCTCCGAACAAACCGGTTTCCCAAAAGGCTATAACACAATTAAATAGACCACATACATACGCTGCGGCAGGTTATACGGGAAGACAAAAAGTATGACTTGCCACTCGTTTGTGACTTGCAACGTTGCAACAAAAGTATGACTTGCAACGCGTTTGTGAACTATGAGAACGCCTTCGATTCGGTCGAAACCATGGGCTGTGCTTGAGTCTCTCCAGCGATGCCGTATTGACTGTCGGTACCTATCGAAGTGTTGAAGTGTTTGTATAATAACAGTACTATGTCGGTCCGAGTACAGGGACAGAAGCTCGAAGGCGATACCTTTGAAGAGAGGCGTGAGTCGTGAGGCAGGGAGATGTAATTTCTCCGAAATTGTTTACTGCTACGCTCTCTGGAAAAGGCCTTCAAGCTTCTATAATGGAAAGGATTCGGCATCAGTATTAATGGCGAAAACATTATTCACCTTTGGTTTGCTGACGACATCGTGGTTATGGAGAAGTAGATGCAAGAGCTCAGCACGATGCTCGATTTCTCAACAGATGGGTCTTAAAATGAACATAAGACAAGACGAAGGTCATGTGTAATTCCCATGCTGTACCCACCCCAATTTCTGTCGAGAGCTCGGTTCTTGAAGTCGTTGACTCTTACGTCTACCTAGGACAAGTAGTCCAATTAGGTAAGTTCGACTTCAAGAAAGAAGTTGATCGCCGAATCCAAATTGGTTGGGCAGCGTCCGGAAACTGCGTATCTCTTCTCCTCCAACATCCCTCAGTGCCTTAAGTCGAAAGTTTTCGACCAGTGCGTATTCCCAGTGATGACTTGTGACACAGAATTAAACATGGTTCCTCACTTTCGGCCAGGGGCCTTATTAGTAAGCTCCAAGTAGCTCAACGAGTTATGAAGAGGGGATAGCCCTATATAGCTCGGAGTCTGTCTGCGAGATCGAATCAGGAAAAAAGAGATCCATAGAAGAAACAAAGTTGCCGACATAGCCCAATGGATTGGCAAGTTTAAAATTGCAGTGGGCAGTGCACATAGCACTGAGGACTGATGACCGATGGGGTCGTGAAGTTCTCGGGTGGAGACCATGCAGCGTAGAACTTCTACCCGCAAAGTGGACGGACGACCTCATTAAGACCTCAGGATTGCGCTGGATGCAAGCCGGAACCAACTGGTCTTATTGGAGATCTTTAGGGGAGGACTTAGCCCCGCTGTGGACGTCCTAAGGCTGACAAGAAGAAGGATAAGTTGGTAGGTATGTATTTAATATGTTTGTGCTACTTACACTGTGGGGGTTGGTTGTTGGTGTGTCCTAGCAAGTACTTGAGCTTTTTCGATCCACTGGTTTACCCGCTGATCTAACGCACTTTGTTGCTGGCTGGCTGATCGAGGACTGCGGTATGACACCGCAGATGCAGCCGCTCCAACTTGTTTGGCGTTTTCAAGGAATTCATTGACAATTTTTAATCCTGAACTCGAAGGTTGCTGCTGTTGGCTGGTAGAGGCGTGGACATCGTTTTGCGAACTCGCCGGTGCAGTTGTCTCAGTACGTTTTTCATTCATAATTTTCTTAGTCTTTTGCTCAGTCATCATTATTTGATGTTTCAGCGGTCTCTGCAGATCTTGAGGGGAGGCAGCGGGCTTTCTGTAAAGATACGGTAAAAGTAAATATAGAGTTTGATTAAAAAGTTGTAACGGCAGTGGGCAGGGCACATAGCACGGAGGAATAATAAAAAGTAGGTATTTACACCATTGCTGGTGTATACGCACATGCTGCCACACAACCTGTAAATACCTACTTTTGTACATCCGACAACTGGCCCTGGCAACATATAACGTGCGTACCATGAGGACTGACGACAAGATTGGGTAACTGGAAGAGGAATTGAATAGGTTGTGATGGAATATCATGGGGTTGTATAAAGTCCGTAGAGAGGGCCAGGCACGTTAACCCTGAAATCCAGTAACCTACTTTTCTACAGAGAAGGTGACCAACGGTCTCAAGATGGTGTTGGTGGTGGTTTGGTGGCTTTCTCGTTTGTCTCTCATTAACAACATTATCTATTATATTAAAGGCTTCCCTGAGTGACTGACTGACAGACAGCCTACAGCTCTAACCGCTCAAGATGTAAAGTTGAAATTTGGAACATAGGTACATTGAACGACGTAATGGAGCACTAAGGACGAAAATTTTGAACTTTCGACCTCTAACGGGGTAAAACGGACCCTTTTCATTTGTATGTAACTTTTTATTCTGTGTACCGATTATCTTGAAACTTTGTATGCATATTGTTTAGGTAAAATAAAAAATATATTTGTTTCTGTGTTTCCGAATTTTTCTTTTCTAAGTGGTCAAATAAAGTCCCAAATTTGGTGAAAAAAGCGTCAATTACATCCAACCAGCTGAACGGTTATGGTTGAAATCTGGTATGAAGGATGCACACAGCATGTTTCAATACAGGAACTAATAATATCCAGGAAAATCTATAGGGTTCCTTAGGGATAGCCAAAATTAATCAGTTTAGTCTACAGCCCAAACCACTGAAGATATAAACTTGAAATTTGGAACATAGGTGCATTGAACTACGTAATGAAGCACTAAGGACGAAAATTTTGAACTTTCGACCTCTAACGGGGTAAAACGGGCCATTTTCATTTGTATTTAATTTTTTTATTCCGTGTACCGATTGTGTTGAAACTTTGTATACATATTGTTTAGGCAAAATAAAAAATAAGTTTTTTCCTGTTTTTCCAAATTTTTCTTCTTTAAGTGCTCAAATAAGCTCCCAAAGTTGGTGAAAAAAGCGTCAATTACATCCAACCAGCTGAACGGTTATAGTTGAAATCTGGTATGAAGGAAGCACACAGCATGTTTCAATACAGGAACTAATAATATCCAGGAAAATCTATAGGGAATCCCAAAGGAATTTGGGATAGCTAAAATTAATCAGTTTAGTCTACAGCTCAAACCGCTGAAGATATAAACTTGAAATTTGAAACATCGTACATCGTACAACATAATGAAGCACTAAGGATGAAAATTTTGAAAAATCGACCTCTTAGGGGGTAAAACGGGCCCTTTTCGTTTGCATGTAACTTTTTATTCTCTGTACCGATGGACATGAAACTTTGTATAGATGCTTTTGAGACTAAATAAAAAATAGGGTTGTTCCTGTCTTTCCGAATTTTCTTTAAAAAAAATCCTTTGGGGGTCAGATACGTCCCTAAGTTGGTGAAAAAAGTATCGATTACAGCCAACGAGCCGAACGGTTACAAATGAAAACGTGTATGTAGTAAGCACACAACATGTTTCCATACTGGAATTATTATTATCCCGGTAATTCTACAGGTTTCTTAAGGATAACTAAAAGCTAAGATAAAATGGGTAAATGAATTCTAACGAAATTTGGTACGAAGCTAGACGATAACACAAATCACCACTTAGGGTACTGTTATCCCGGAAAATTTGAGTTGGTCCTTCGGGACAACAATTTCTTAAAAAAATTGCCAATAGTCTTAAACTTAGGCTACATACGGGTCAATGTACGTACTTTACTATGGGGTCGACCCTGAAAATCGAAAATTACCTAACTATTCCATACATTTTGTCGCGAGTAAAATATTTTTGTGTTAAACAGCTGATTTTATTTACAATACGAGATTTTGGGGTTAGTACCATATTAAAAGTTAGTCACATGATGAGGATTATAATAGCATCCTAAAACATGCCTGTCGTCTAGATACACTCTCAGGAAAAATGAGTTCAGAATAATCGAAATTAAATTTCTAATGACTGAAACATGTCGAATGCCTGTACCGGCTTAACTGAACGTAGGCCTACCCGCGAATGGTGATTGGGCCATATCCATCACGCCGGCCGAGCATGGGTTGCTGAATCCACATACGACATTGATTTTTCTCTACGGACGTACCTATTCAGGTTGCCTCAATGTTTTCCATCAATGAAAAGCCAGTAGTGTAAAATTCCATACATACTCATACAATTATTATTATTACTGAATTAATTTCAGAAATTCAGCAATTTATCATCCAAAAATTAACGTGCTCCGTTATAAACAAGTAAATTAAATAAGCAAATACTATATATAATGCAGGCTAATGCGTGGGCTATTATCATTTTAGGCACCAAATATTGAGACAATTTAGACTAAGCTGTAGGCATTATACTTGCAAGTAATGCGACAATATGCTCAATTATGAAGGCGCCATCGTAAATGTAATAGCATCGTAAAAAGTGTTATCTCTATCGAATGCCTAAAGTGAAAAAGAAACAAAAATAATTATACTAATTAGCTTTTATAATTACGATGGCGCTTTCATAATTGGGCCTAATTCAGGCTTAACCACGAGCTATTATTATTTTAAGTAAATGCCAAGATAACGCGGGCCAAATTGTGAGTTATAAGAAATTACGAAAACAACGCGGGCCAGACCGTGGGCTATTATTATTGCAAGTAATACAATAACGCAGGCTAATGGCAGGCTATTATAATTTTAAGTACTAAGTACTAAGACAACGCGGGCGAGACCGCGAACTATTAGATTTTATTTTTAAAAAGTGTCAAGATAACGCGGGTCGAACCGCGGGCTATTTTCATTTTAAGCAAGTACCTATGTACTAAGACAACGCGGGTGAAGCTGCGGGTTTTAAGCTAGTTACCATATAAAGTGTGTCGAAGGTAGTGTAGGTATCTAATACTCAGGATATCCAAACGATATTCGCTGAAGGTCATACCTCGTCACACCCAGATGATGAAGAAGATGCTATGTATGAGGTCGTAAGTCGGGCCATACGTACGTCTAAGACCCGCTTCACGGCTGTTACGGAAGATTCCAACGCAAAGTTGGGCAAAAAATACGATGATGAAAATACGAATCGATAATAACAGCAATAAATCACTTTAAAGTTTGACAGCTGTTTCTCGTCGTGACAAATCACACCATCCTATTTCGAATGTGTACGAGGGATTTTACTCACTACGGTTGTCGTCAAAACCTTTTTTCCCGCTAACTATTCATAGAATACTCGAATACTCTAGATTTAATGTCTAATACGCTACCGGCAACACGGTTCATTCCCAGTGTTACTACCAATCTTACTACCAGTAGTAAGAACGGTAAATGAATTACCGTTGTTACTACTGCAGTTGAAAGTTGTCAGAACAATAAAAATCGTGACTTCGCAATCATTTCATCAATCCTGCATAGACTACATACCTAAATACATAATATTTCAACTAGACCGAGACCACAGACATATAAGAGTAAGTATATGTCTGTGACCGAGACAAAACACTAAAACTAAATGCGCCACAGAGATACATAGCTCTGTGAAATGCCAAAGAGATACCAGAGGGAAAATTGGTTGATCGAGAAAAGAAAGAAAGAGATGCATTGATTTAATATAACATAAGTAAAAATGAGACAAATATTTTTCGATTCAGTGGCTAGTTGTCGTGTTTTTGTCCCTATAGTGCAAAATTCCAATAGGTATGTCGAATCCATAAAAGGATCCGCATCAGTTATGGTGCTTCAATGTGGTACCTAATGATTTTATACCATCTGACCTAACAATGCTTCAGTGTGGCGTGGCGTGGGTTAAGCGGGCGAGGAGATAAATTGCGACGTCACGAACAATCAGTTTATTTCACAGAAGATTACGTATGATTACAATTATAGAGAAAACTTTAAGCGAAGGACATGGCGTTCCGCAGCGTAACGCACGCTGCCACCATTTTATCAAGAATCACAACTCGAGCCGTTCTAAACACAGTTCACCATAACCTCTCCGAACTAGCTCTCCTCTCAACTCACAAGTGACATCCCTCATGTCATCATCGCATTTTCCTTTGAACCAATCAGCAGCGTTTGTTACAAGCGTTAACCCAGGAATGTTGCCACTACCATTCCTAGTCCTTCGAAATTATACTAAGTGGCACTATTTAAAAATAAACTTAAAGCTATTGTCCCAATAGGTACATATATTTGACAGTGACAACCTCTGTTAGCATTGACGTAGCCATCGGGCCAACCAATCGATTTTTGACCCATGTCGATTTTTCAGGTCTCTTCTTTTTCTTCACTTAAAATTGACTCTTTGTTGAAAGATAAGAGAAAATTTTTTCGCGCTCGCATCGCTCGCGCTAGTTCGATGTTCTGTTTTCTTTGTCCACGCAGATGCCCCTGGCGCGATTGTCGCTGCGGGCGCTACAGGCGAATACCGCTGGTGTGGCTACTACTGCGCGGTTGCCGTGCGGGCGCCGCACGCTGCTATCTGTGGGATACGAGTATTGCCTCACGACTTGCCTCTTACTCGGTGTGGAATACTGCTTAACGTAGTGCCTCTGTCCTGGTGGGTTTACGCCAAGGTAGACAGTATCTCCTCTTCACCTCGGATACTGCTTCACATTGAGTCTCTGTCCCTGGGAGCGAGTAAAACATCAAGTCGCGCTACTTATCTACTTGCTCAGGATAGGCTTCACACCGTGCCTCTGTTTCACTAGTTAAGTATACGTCTCTTGACAATTTTTGCTGTCTTTTGGCTAATTAACGAATGTTAATGTGTTTCTTTTTTTGTCCTAAAACATAATACACTTCGCACGTGCTTTTTTCGTGGTTGTTAAGTCAGTCATAGTTCACAAAGTGTCTCTGATAAGTTTTTACTATCTACCCTGTTTCTTAACAGCCTTCGGGAGGCGATACGTATAGGGTTCAAAAATTTTCAGTTCAGTTTCATGTCTGATAATTGAATTTGAGCCTCCTCCGCATCTTTTATGATGAGCATAGTTATGTAGGCGCAGTTAAGATACATAATTTCAAGACATTTTGGTTACCTGGTATAGGAAAGTTTATAGCTAAATATAGGTCTAGGGAAGTTTAGTGCTAAATACACATTTTACTGTCTGACACATAATTATCGCTCTCAAGCGTGTACCTCGGGCACTCTTACAGTTACAGCTCATCAAAACTTGGGACAAGTATGAAGCCCCTTTTCAAATCTTTACATTTAGACATTTTGGGGCATCTCCCCGTGTCGAAGGGCTACAAGTTTGTCATACTTCTGGTCGATGCATTCACCAAATATTGTTTGCCCTAAGTCGCCAAGATTTCGATGTACTTAAACGAGTATTTAAACATTCATTGTCATTCTTAAGTAATCCTAAATTAGTCGTATCAAACCATGTTCGAATCGACGGGCTGCACTTCAAGGACGCAGGTCCTCGGTGTGCAACTTATTTTGAATATGAAAAGCAGAAGACCACACAGACCTCTGCTTTGAATCAATGCTGCTAATTGACCATGAAAGCAACTCCTGCTATTTGAGTATTGGTGCGAGATGTTGTGGAGACCCGCAACCGAGAGGCGAGACGAGAAATGCTTATACAAATAGTTAAAAAAATGATGTTCATCAAGGCGTTGTGGTTAATGAGGACCGTAGGCCTCTATGAGTATTCTAGAAATACGACCTGTTCTTTGTTATTAAGTTCGCCCAGTCCCAGGGTAAACTTGACCCTGGCACGCGGGGGCCCTATAAGGTGGTAAACGCTAGTGGTAAAAAATTTCCCTTACCATCGGTACGAACTTAAAACTACTTGCTGGGTCTTGAGGGAAGACTACTTATACAGCTGCTCAATACACGGTTACTTGGAAAAGTGAATGGACTCCTGATATACGTGCGAAGTTTTGAAGGTGCGCGTTCACCCTTTTAAAAATCTGTTGCAGATTTGTACCTTGGTTCGTACGTGTTGGAAGCTCTTCGATCTGCGAAGAGTCATCGGGGGTGTACAAGCGCCTTCGCCTCCGATGTGAAAGCTTTCCGTGTTACGGAGAGTCGTTGGGGGAGCACATACACCTTCTCCCCCGACGTGAAAGCTTTTCGCGTTGCGAAGAGTCATCGGGGGGCTACATACTCCTTCGTCCCCCGATGTGAAAGCTTTCTGTGCTACAGAGAGTCACCGGGGGATTACATGCGCCTTGCCCCCGGTGTAGTTTTAGTTTCCTCTGTAGGGGCCCATACCGAGGAATTACTGAGTGGCTGGGCAGGGTTTTGTTAACCCTACCTACGCCGTGTAAGAACTCAGTACTTTATTATGCATGCTTTAGAACTTTTGACTTGTGAGCAGCGTGATGATCACAAGTTAAATGATTCAGTTTTTCTTGATTTTCTTCTTTTGCTTGTTTGACTTAACAATCACTAACAAACTAATTTTGATAACTTATGATTGTGGGACAAGAATAACTTGATCCTTAATTCCAGAAACCAATGATGATGAGTGCTTGGATCCAGACCCAGAAGAAAATTACTTCGACGAGGCTGGGCCATCTTCTGCAAGCGACAGGACAGCCGAGCCTCTGCTGCGATTAGTTCCTGCTTCCTTCCAGACCAGGAAGACCAGGAACCCGTCGAAGCCGCTGTAGAAACGGCAGCTCCACCACTACGATCACTACCCCGGTTGATTCCTACATCTTCGACGACGATTAGCCTGTCGGGACGCCAGGGTGTCAGGAGAAGCCGTATTAGAAGACCAACCGATGAAAAAGTATATAAGCCGGTGCAAGCGCGCCGGTCGACCATTCTTTCTCGAACCTTTGCGCGGAGCGGACCTCTTGCCAGTTTACATTCAAATAGATTATTATTGTGTTGAAGTTTTGATTGTCGGTACTTTTGATTTTGTGTGTTAAATTATAAAGTTATAATAGTTAAATAAGTTTAGGTTATATCACGTGTATTTTTTTTTAAATAAACCTGCTTCTGATAGCTAATAATACAATATTACTTTACATGCTAAAACTACACTACTACTACTACTACTACATAGAAAACAATTAGATCATCCACAGACCCTTGAAGGTCTAAAGATAATCCAAGTGCTCAAGCCCACTGCCAGTTGGCAGCGTGCCCAGCATGCTGGCAGCATTGCCATGCTAAATGGCAATGTTTATACGTTGAGCCAAATAAACACCAGCATTTTAGTCACGCGTCGCGTCCACCAGACGCTCAGAAAGTCTTTAAGAAAGCTCCCGGCCCCCACGGACCCAAAGTCTCAACTCCAAATGGCTCAAATATGTAACCACTACCGAGGTTAGCATATTTGTGCAGCTTGTTATTTATTTATTATTATCATAAGTTAATGTGCCAATATGTCATAAAATTCAGTTTAATTTTAAAAAATGTTATTGTAATTCAAATTAAAACAATACATAATTGGAATTAGGAATTTCAATTATAAGGTGACGAGGGTATGAAATGACATTAGGAGAGGTGTTTATTTTTTAACTCTTTTTTACTGAAAGTCTTTTCTTGATAATTTTTGCTCTATCTAGCTGCCCTTTTTAGCTTCTTCAACAGCCCTAATTACTAAAACTAAGGTGGCAACACTGTTTTCTATTTCACGATCAGCGACGTTGTATGATTGATGTTATCAAGTGTAAATAAAACTGGAATGGTTCGCGTGTTTATAGCAATATTTAAAACTGTATGTTGTTTGCAGGTAAACTACGACGATACAGTAACCCGAAAAGTGTTTCATTTCTAAGTTTTATTACGTAGATATCATATCATATTGATGTCATCATAGTGTAAATAAAACTGGCATGGTTCGTGTGTTTCTAGCAATATTTAAAACTATAATTATGTTGTTTATAGGTAAACTACAACGATACAGTAACTCGAAAAGTGTTTCAGTTCTTAGTTTTATTACGTGGATAGAATTAAACCTTGTTGGTTCTATGTAGTCCGAATCATACAAGTTGGCGGATATCATGTTAGCTACAAGCTGCGGATAGCCCAATCCTGACTGAAGCAAATCGTCTATCAGCTGCGCGAGGATTGACTTACTTGCTGCTTGTAGGTAGCTAACATCACAATCACCAAGTTGTATTCGGATTTTATGAAATAAAATAGTATACACATAACTCAACTAAAAACGAAGGTCATTACTGCAAAGTTTTAAATGTAGATAGTGACCTATGGTATAGTGACAAACTGATAATAATTCATCAAATTAAAGAATTTAACACTCAAGATGCTTTCTGCGGTCAGGTTAAACTGAACCCAGCATGTATTACTCATACTTATTTATTTGTACAAATATGTTTAAGTCAATTATAACAATAAAAATATGCAATTTAAATATATTTTGATTGACCGTCTCTATATATTTTGATTGACCGACAATGTTGTTCATACATCAGTAAGGATTTGTCACAAAAGATAGGACAATGTAATAAGAGTCCAGAGTATTGATACAAAGCACCTGGATCGAACATCCTTATTCAAAAGTAAACTCGAGCTAAAAAGGTGGGCACACACGGTCAGTTAAACTGATCAGTTTTTCGCGTCACTCCAACTGGGAACTCATTCAGTTAATGAAAAGGTGGGAATTGGTGGTTCCATATTTGAAGACAGTGGAGCCATGATATTTCTTCGATAACTTGTGTTAAGTGTTTCAATTTTTCATGAGAAATTATTGGAACTAAAGTTGTTTGAAATTTGATTTTCCACAACTTTGATTCCTATCAACTTTTTCTAGGATCGATATTTTTTAATAAGCCGGTGATGCCATGATGTTTCTTCGATAACTTGTGTTATCTCAATTATTCATGAGAAATTATACCCAAGTGGTTTGAAACTCGATTTTCCACAATTGGGATTTTTATCAACTTTTTCCAGGATCGATATTTTTTTAATAAGACAGTGGTGCCATTTTGTTTCTTCTATAACTTGTGGTATTTAAATTTTTCATGAGAAATTATCGGAACCAAAGTTGTTTGAAATTTGATTTCCTACAACTTTGATTCCCATCAACTTTTTCCAGGATCGATATTTTTTTTAATAAGTTAGTGGTTCCATTTTGTTTCTTCCATAACTTGTTATTTCAATTTTTCATGAGACATTATCGGAACCAAAGTTGTTTGAAATTTGATTTTCTACAACTTTGATTCCCATCAACTTTTTCCAGGATCGATATTTTTTTTAATAAGTTAGTGGTTCCATTTTGTTTCTTCCATAACTTGTTATTTCAATTTTTCATGAGACATTATCGAAGCCGAAGTTGCTTGAAATATGATTTTCTACAACTTTGATTCTCATCATCTTTTTCTAGGATCGATATTTTTTTAATAAGCCAGTGGTGTCATGATGTTTCTTTGATAACTTGTGTTATTTCAATTTTTCATGAGAAGTTATCGGAACTAAAGTTGTTTGAAATTTGATTTCCTACAACTTTGATTCCCATCAACTTTTTCCAGGATCGATATTTTTTTTAATAAGTTAGTGGTTCTATTTTGTTTCTTCCATAACTTGTTTTTTCAATGTTTCATGAGAAAATATCGACGCCGAAGTTGCTTGAAATTTGATTTTCTACAACTTTGATTCCTATCAACTTTTTCCAGGATCGATATTTTTTTTAATAAATTAGTGGTTCCATTTTGTTTCTTCCATACTTGTGTTATTTCAATATTTCATGATAAATTATCGGAACCAAAAATGTGTTAAATTTGATTTCCTACAATTTTGATTCCCATCAACTTTTTATAGGGTCGATATTTTTTTTAATAAGGCAGTGGTGCCATTTTGCTTCTTCCATTACTTGTGTTATTTCAATTTTTCATGAGAAATTTTGAAAACCAAAAATGTTCGGAATTTGATTTCCTACAACTTTAATTCCCATCAAATTTTTCTAGAATCGATATTTTTTTTGATAAGACGGTGGTGCCATTTTGTTTACAATGGCACCACTGTTGTATTCGAAAAATATCGATCCTACAAAAGTTGATGTGAAGTTGTAGTAAACCAAATTACAAACAACTTTGGTTCAGATATTTTTTTATAAAAATTGAAATTACGTCAGTTACTGAAGATTCAGTGATCATCGAAGTGGTACAAACATGCAAACCATCGCAGTACCTATCGGCAATAGTTGACTACATTAGGACCCCGCTGCAATTATTTGATGAACTGATGCGATCATTTCATCATGTGTGCCCAGCTTCTGGTAGTGGTTTATACATGGAGCCACCAATTCCCACCTTTTAATTTACTGAATGAGCCCCAATAGGGAAGTTTCCTTTATCATAAAAACTAAAAATAATTATATACATTTAAGGACGTTAGAATTATATTAGACACAGTGAAAAAATTACTCGAATATCTTAATAAATGACGGAGTTATGGATGTCTAAACATGACCGCACGAAATCAAAAAACCTCGCGACGGATTTACGCGTGTGACGTCATTCGGCTTCAGAGCCGCGCTGTGGGTTAGGCGGGAGTAAGGAAAAAAGGAAATAAAGTGCTTCATTCTATGTCGGGTATTTTTCTAAGCCACGAATACGTTCTACAATATCATTGTACTTATCTTTATGTTATGATCAACATTTACTATGGGACTAACCTCCCAATATAACGAATAAAAAGTCAGCATTCCCATGATTTTGTCGTGAGTAAATGAACTTTATATCTAAATGGAACAAGACTTGGTGTATGTGTCTAGTGTACTGCGGTTTTTACATCTGTAACTATTAACTAGTAGCTCTCCAAACAGTAGACCTCGCAAGTATACATTTTCTCGTAATAAGTTCTCAAAAATACACAACTTTCACAGGTAAATATATTCTTAATCATAAAAATGGTAAGGTTCTTTACTAAGATATTATTGTATATTATGGGACTAAGTAAGTAAGTTTGTATAGGCCGGGTGGCTAGCCCTGGTGTCAGAGTTTGGGACTGATCCCCTATACAGGGTTAGCTAGCTAGAACTGGTGAAGCGTAATATATTTTGATCTAATAAAATACTTTAGATAATTTTTTCAAGGCTTTTATTTTCTAGTCCCAATAAGTTGTCAAGTGCGTGTCAAGACATGCGTATGATAGGCTTCCGTAGACGTGACGATGATTATGATGATGATAAAAACCAATTTTTAAGATGGTTGATTACTATGAAAACGTAATTTAGTATGAATTCTTGGTTGCCTGGGAGAATTCGCTTAAAGCGATAAGGCCACCAGTTAGAAACCTATTAATTGTATTGTTTCCTTACTCACGCCTAACCCACGGCGCGGGGTTAGGCGGGAGTAAGGAAAAAAGGAAATAAAGTGCTTCATTCTATGTCGGGTATTTTTCTAAGCCACGAATACGTTCTAGAATATCATTGTACTTATCTTTATGTTATGATCAACATTTACTATGGGACTAATCCCCTGTATAGGGTTATCCAAAACTTCTCAGCCTAATATTTGTTCTTATAAAGTTATTGTAGGTAATAGGTTTTTCAGGACTTATTTTTTAGTTCCGAAAATGACAGATGTGAAAGTGACATCTGCCATTATATGGCATATTATTAAAGAATTCATACTAGAGTGGCATGACAGATGTCATCCGAAATGTAGATCTCGTTGAGCTCTATCAATTTTGTGCCTAAAGTAACGGTATAGAAACGACAGTTACTGAGATAAATTACTTTAAAGAGCTGTCATCCGAAATATAGATATTGTTGAGTTCTATCACTTTTGTGAAGACAGCAATGGTCTAAAATCGTTAGTTACAGAAATAAACCGCATTTAAGTTTGACAGCTGTCACTTTGAGACCTGACATGTCATCCTAGTATGGATTCTAGAATTTGACAGCTGTCACTTTGTTCAGTCATTTTTAGGGTTTCGTAGTAAAACGAGGAACCCTTAAAACTTCGTTATGTCCGTGTAACGAACGGACGCCGTTTACAGACCATATTAAAAACTTTCCCTGAAAATTATTTTGAGCACTGTGGAATCATAAATTTTAGAGCTATAAAGAAAAAATTTAAATTTTTAAACATTAGAGGTTATCGACCTCACATGTATATTTCATACAAACAAACAAACAATAACACTTTATTAGACAACCACATAACATAAAAAAATTACAGGGACAAAACAATACAATTAATAGGTTTCTAACTGGTGGCCTTATCGTTTTAAGCGAATTCTCCCAGGCAACCAAGAATTCATACTAAATTACGTTTCCATAGTAATCAACCATCTTAAAAATTGGTTTTTATCATCATCATAATCATCGTCACGTCTACAGAAGCCTATCATACGCATGTCTTGACACGCACTTGACAACTTATTGGGACTAGAAAATAAAAGCCTTGAAAAAATTATCTAAAGTATTTTATTAGATCAAAATATATTACGCTTCACCAGTTCTAGCTAGCTAACCTTGTATAGGGGATCAGTCCCAAACTCTGACACCAGGGCTAGCCACCCGGCCTATACAAACTTACTTACGTAGTCCCATAATATACAATAATATCTTAGTAAAGAACCTTACCATTTTTATGATTAAGAATATATTTACCTGTGAAAGTTGTGCATTTTTGAGAACTTATTACGAGAAAATGTATACTTGCGAGGTCTACAGTTTGGAGAGCTACTAGTTAATAGTTACAGATGTAAAAACCGCAGTACACTAGACACATACACCAAGTCTTGTTCCATTTAGATATAAAGTTCATTTACTCACGACAAAATTATGGGAATGCTGACTTTTTATTCGTTATATTGGGGGGTTAGTCCCATAGTAAATGTTGATCATAACATAAAGATGAGTACAATTATATTCTAGAACGTATTCGTGGCTTAGAAAAATACCCGACGTAGAATGAAGCACTTTATTTCCTTTTTTCCTTACTCCCGCCTAACCCACGGCGCGGCTCTGAAGCCGAATGACGTCACACGCGTAAATCCGTCGCGAGGTTTTTTGATTTCGTGCGGTCATGTTTAAAAATTCATAACTCCGTCATTTTTGAAGATAATTGAAAAATAAAAACACCACAATTTATTGCAGACTTAGTGTAATTTAATAAAAATAAAACTAGAAAACGGGAAACTTCCCTATTGGAGTGACGCGAAAAACTGATCAGTTAAACTGACCGTGTATGCCCGTGTTGCTGCTTTATGGTAAAATTTATGATCACTGTGTTACCATTATATGATTTTGAATTTCCAATACACTTTTTTAAAATAATTATTTAAAAAAAATGCAGGGCTATATATTATTTTTTATTACTCCATGGAGCTTTAAAATTTAATTTAAAATTTAAGTACATTCCTAGAAAAATTAAATGATCTTGGTTAGAATTTTAATACCGAGTTCCTTGTAAATCAGGTACAACTCCTTTAGTGTCACTTTCAAATGTAACTTTCACTATCTAAACTTTGAAAAAAAATCGAGCTCATTGCTCTAGTGCTTAAAAGGCAACGTGGGGTCATGGTTATACAATGTTTACTACTTGAATTAATAACTATATTAATCAATACATTAATCAATTTTAAAGTTGTTAAAAAAATACCGACAATGGATGATTATCGGTTTTTATGTTATTCGTATCTGTTTTAAAATTATTGAAAAAACGAATAAATTTTGCGCTCACTACGGTCGCGCATATTATCGGAGGCTCATGCCTCTTAAAAAATCAGTAAAATTGGGAAATTTTCGTGCTTGCTAATAGTATGAACCATGTTAAAATTTTCACACTAGTAAACAAAGTCGAAACTAATATTTATATACCTATGGTAGGTACTTATATAGTACTCACTACTTATAAGCCGACCGTAACACACACCTGGCAGGGGCGTTCAGTTTAATTTTGAAAAACGTATGTAATTCAAATACAAAAAACAAACACATGATTGAAATCATTAGCAAAGGTGTTTTTTTTTTGCCGCAAGTAATTTCTTGGTAATTTTGTGCTCCATCTGGCCCATGATGAAGTTATAGGTAAAAATTTTACCTATAACTTCATGATCTGGCCCTTTTTAGCTTCTTCAATAGCGCCAATTACTAAAACTAAGGTGTCAACACTGGAAGGAGGCGCGAACCCTGTTGGCGCGGAGGCGCGAACCTGCGTCATTATTATATCTTCTTTGCCTGGGTGAATGTGTGAACCCCGCGAACTCCGTCCACATTATCGTTCGCGCCTGTTCACGGAGTACTTGAATAATCGACACTGGCAAATGCACAATAATGCGACGCCAAAACTAAGAAGAAGAATAAGAAAATAATTAAAACCTGTTTTAGCATGTGCTAAAGAAGTTCTTTTATATGATAGGTACGATTTACTTACTTCGAATTTTTAACGCATATTTTGCGAATTTTGAGGCCCTATTTTTTGCGATTTAAATAAAAATGTAGTTTTCAGATTTATTCCTATACACCTATATGTACTCTGAGACAATGCTTCTCACCAAAGGACATGTCCACAAAATGTATGGAGGCTGGTATAATAATAATTAAAAATTCTAACCACAACACTCGTTACATTTCGAGAAAGTTCATATTTTTCTGAGTCTATTACAACAGTTAAAAACAAAAAAGAGCCCTCCGATTTTTTTTAAAATTAATTTTGAATTTATTAGGATAAATAAATATATTTGGCTCAATAGGTAGTTTATCTCTAGCAACCCTGATTAAGTAACCTCCAAATTGTTAAATTAAATCATTTTTACCAATTAGACACACTTTTAAAGTGTTTTTTTGTCACATTGTACCAACTAACTGGTCACACTGGTAGGTTATAATGATTAATTTTAGCAAATTAAGCGATGAATGTGGAAGAATCAGCTACGAATGCGAGTAAAATAACGATAGAAGCACTTTATCATTGCTAAACTAGAAAAAGTTAAAAAAAAGTAATAAGCTGTATTGTTATTTTTCATACAATTTATTTATCGCAATTAAAAAAAATTGGAGGGGTGAAAAAATCTAAATTAAATATTTTTGAGAAGCCCATAAAACAAGCTTTCAAATGATGTATATATCATCTTGGTTCGATTTTTCTCTGAATAATATACCACTTGTGGACGTCACCTTTCATAGTTCTATGTCAACGGGAAGTACCCTGTAGGTTTTGATTTTTGCGAGTGTCGAAATATGCGGTTTTTTGCGACATAAACGGCTCTAACTTTTTTAAACGATAACTGAGAAGTTTTTCTTTTACACAACAACAAACGACCATAGATATACGTAGGTATACTCAACTCGATATCTTCACGCGTTCCCGAGATAAAGAGTCTTGACATACACACATACGGTCAGACGGACAACAAAGTGATCCTATAAGGGTTCCGTTTTTTCCGTTTGAACCCTAAGAAACCTTCGAAATTACGCCGTGTAAACAAAATTCTAACCTAAAATGTTTATTTTCAAAAATTAATTTCTCGAAATTATTTGTGAAAATCGTTTGTAATAACGTATTTTACCAGTTAAAAAACAAAACAATACCAAAGCCTTCGGTACGATTTAAAAGGTGAGCCACAATCTTGACTGAAGCTCACATAAAGCAGGTTGATTGGCTATAGCGCAGCTTCTAGCTAACTTCACATCCGCCAACTTGTGTGGCGCGCAATGTTCAAAAAACACCTTTTAATAATGTACCGTCATAACAACAAAGAAAACATCGAATGTAGTTACACATTAGTAATCTATGTAGTACCTAATCTAAGTATTTCCAACCCGATGTTGACATGGTTGTTTAAATAAATAATAATGATAAGTAAATAAATTAAAATTAGAGCATATAAACAGTGCATAACATACCTATTTTCAGGCTTGTTACTCGTTTTTGCCGTGCTCGATTGCTGCGATCCCATGTTTGGTAACTTTCTTGTAGTACCTACGTACTGTTTAGAACAAAGAACAATGTCAATTTTTATTCACTGCTAAAAGTTTTTTAAAGATATAGGTAGGTATATTAAATTGAAGAAATGCTTTGTTTAAAATGGCGTTTGTCGTGGTGGTCGTGATCACAGACTACTATAGATACTACGTAGGTATGTCGTGATGTTGTTAGCGCGACTGCTCTTAAGGTGGGCACACACGGTCAGTTAAACTGATCAGTTTTTCGCGTCACTCCAAATGAGGCTCATTCAGTAAATTAATACGTATGTATTGGTAGTTATATCTGAACCACTACCTGAAGCTGGGCACACATGATGAAATGATCACATCAGTTCATCAAATCAGTGCAGCGTGGGCAAATGTAGTTAATCATTGTAGATAGGTAGTTATTAAAGAAACAAAGTGGCACACCTATCTTATTCTGAAAAATATCAATCCTAGAAAACGTTGATGAGAATCAAAGTTATAGGAAATCAAAATTCCAACAAATTTTAGTTGCGATAATTTCTCAGTAAAGAAAGAAATAATAAAAGTTATTGAAGAAACAAAATGGCACAACTATCTTATTCAAAACAATATCAATCCTAGAAAATGTTAAAAGGGATCAAAGTTGTAGGAAAACAAATTTTAAATAACTTTGTTTTCTTATAAATTTTCATGAAAGATTTAAATAAAACAAGTTATTGAAGAAACAAAATGACACACCTATCTTATTCAAAACAATATATTGATATTGTTTTGAATAAGATAGGTGAAAAGAAAAAGTTAATGGGAAAAAGTTGTTGGAAATCAAATTTCCAACAACTTTGGTTGCGATAATTTCTCATTAAAGAAAGACATAACAAAAGTTATTGAAGAAACAAAATGGCACACCTATCTTGTTCAAAACAATATCAATTCTAGGAAAATATGATAGGAATCAAAGTTGTAGGAAATCAAATTTCAGACAACTTTGGTTCCGATAATTTCTCATTAAAGAAAGAAATAACAAAAGTTATTGAAGAAACAAAATGGCACACCTATCTTATTCAAAACAATATCAATTCTAGAAAAATATGATGGGAATCAAAGTTGCAGGAAATCAAATTTCAGACAACTTTGGTTCCCATAATTTCTCAATAAATAAAGAAATAACTAAAGTTATTGAAGAAACAAAATGGCACACCTATCTTGTTTAAAATAATATCAATCCTAGAAAATGTTGATGAGAATCAAAGTTGTAGGAAAACAAATTTTAAATAACTTTGTTTTCTTATAAATTCTCATGAAAGATTTAAATAAAGCAAGTTATTGAAGAAACAAAATGGCACACCTATCTTATTCAAAACAATATCAATCCTAGAAAAAGTTAATGGGAATCAAAGTTGTAGGAAATCAAATTTCCAACAACTTTGGTTGCGATAATTTCTCATTAAAGAAAGATATAACAAAAGTTATTGAAGAAACAAAATGGCACACCTATCTTGTTCAAAACAATATCAATTCTAGGAAAATATGATGGGAATCAAAGTTGTAGGAAATCAAATTTCAGACAACTTTGGTTCCGATAATTTCTCATTAAAGAAAGAAATAACAAAAGTTATTGAAGAAACAAAATTGCACACCTATCTTATTCAAAACAATATCAATTCTAGAAAAATATGATGGAAATCAAAGTTGTAAGAAATCAAATTTCAGACAACTTTGGTTCCTATAATTTCTCATTAAAGAAAGAAATAACAAAAGTTATTGAAGAAACAAAATGGCACACCTATCTTGTTCAAAATAATATCAATCCTAGAAAATGTTGAAAGGGATCAAAGTTGTAGAAATATTTTTTTTAAATATCTTTGTTTTCTTATAAATTCTCATGAAAGATTTAAATAACACAAGTTATTGAAGAAACAAAATGGCACACCTATCTTATTATAAAAAATATCAATCTTAGAAAAAATTGCTGAGATTCAAAGTTGTAGGCAAGCAAATTTCAAACAACTTTGGTTCCGATAATTACTCATGAAAGAAAGAAATAACAAACGTTATTGAAGAAACAAAATGAAACACCTATCTTATACAAAAAAGTATCAATCCTAGAAAAAGTTGATAAGGTTCAAAGTTGTAGGAAATCAAATTTCAAACAAGTTTGTGTCTTATAAATTCTCATGCAAGATTGAAATAGCACAAGTTATTAAAGAAACAAAATAGCACACCTATAATATTAAAAAATGATTCTACAAAAAGTTCACTGGTGTAAGTAACTAGTAGGTATTTCTTGGACTATACTATATACTAGTCTCAAGTAGATGTATCACTGTTCACTGTGGACACCTTTCAATCGTTTCACCCAAAAAATATACAAAATAGTATGTCCTGAATACGTCCCACTCTGTCGCGCATGCGCGTGGCTTGTCGGGAGGTCCGATATGGCGTACCGTACGCGGGTAGAGCAGATAAAAGTCTTTTCACACATACTATTATCAGTGAAGCCATAGCCAAGCTGTTTTTATGCGGAACATTATTTCATATATTCTTTATAAACGGATACAAAACTTGTAAATGTGTCGGTGACTATATTACTCAGTGATCTCAGTGTTAGTGCCGACACCGGCACTAACACTGAGATCACTGAGTATTCATTGACAACTAAGTATATTTTTGTCGGATCGCGGATGCCACACCATGTAAACATACCTAATGGAGGACGAGTAGTTTCTTTATTTGAAATCTGAATTATATTTTTTTTTGTAGATGATGCTTGGATTCGAATACAAAACCAATTTGTGAAACAAAACAGGAACACTAATAAAAATCACTATGATTCATGTCACTCATTTTCAATTTTTTTCCTTGATTCCTCTTCTTTTTTAACAGTCTTTAGTTATCAATGATATTATTGCTAGCTCCGTTCCGTAGTATTAAACAGAAACATATCAACAATCTATAAGCTTTACTGATATGTGTGAACCGACCTTAATAAAACCGAAACGAACTGATCCAGCCGACGCGAAGACGCGTCAGGTGGATCAGTTCGTCCGCAGTGATGCCAGATATTACAGATTTATTTGTATATACTTGGCTTCTGTTACAAGTATAGTTGGAAATAGTTTACGATAAAAATAACTTAATTATATCTTCAACTCTCGCTAAGCCCTTAAATTAACACGGAACTATAATTACTACTTAAGTACTTATTACTACTACCTACTGTTGAGTTATATTTAAGTTCAAAGTACTTATTTTTTTTCTTAAAATATACCTAAAGAGTTAATGTGAAATATAATTAAATACCTATTACTTCTAGTTACAAACAAAAACGATTTAAGTAATTTAACTTGTTGGTTTTCTTTCATATCTAAAACTTTGTTTTTCATCGATGAAGTACTTGTACTGCAATAATTTGTGTTTTACGTAAAGATTTTTGGATAGGAATGGTGTAGGAGATGGCGACACTGCGTGTGGAGATCGTTGAAAACCTGTTTTTGTCTCTGCGATATTCTTTACTAGTAAGTAAATAAAATAAATAAATATAATAAAATAGTAGAAATAGGTACCTAGCCTAAATGGCGATAAGTTGGCCACACTTCACGTCGCCGCCACAGATTCTGCCCAAGGGCACTGAGTTTTGAACACAGATTAGGTAATAATTACCAGTAGGGATGCAACATTGCTCATAAAAAACATCGATATCAGAACATCACGGAAGAGCGTTCATTCGAAAACTACGATATTTTATTTATGAACGATTCATCAATGTTTTCTCGATGTGTCTATACAAATAAATAAAATTGAGTGTCTGTTTGTAATATTGAAATAACCGTATTTTACTACATGCATGTGAATAATTTATATATGGCACATACATAAAAATAACATTTTTTACAATTTTTGTCTGTCTGTTTGTTCCGGCTAATCTCCGAAATGGCTGGACCTATTTTCACGGGACTTTTATTTGCAGGTAGCTGATTTGTAATAAGGAGTAACTTAGGCTACGTTAATTGAGGCGGAACGAAGTTCGCCGGGTCAGCTACTCTTTCATAAACATCGATGTTGATCAGTATGGCTCAACGCTTTACTGGTTTAATTTTCGTGAGCATGCTCTATCATCCTTTTGAAGTACTATACCATACATGGTCGATTGATTTCGATGTATTTGATGTTTTAAAAGATCGATGTACCTACTATCATTTACGTCCCTAGTTACGACTAAAGTTACACATCGATAGTTGACTATTGCTAAACTATCGTTATAGTATCGATAGTTAACTCATAATGTCAAAAGCATTTATACCACTGGTAGTATCGATACTATCGACAGTATCGTAACTATTGCAATTAATGACTTCAATACTACCGATAGTATTGAATCCATTTGCTTTAATTTTATCGATACCAATTCAGTGATATTATTAATACTATCGATAAAAGTGACTATCGATGCTATCGAAACTAACTGTAGCATTATGATGTTATAGTATTGATACTATCAATAATTATTGCTTTTTATTAGTTGATTTGTGCTGTCAAAACTGTTGATATTATCGATACTGTCGATATTATCGTTATTGTTTGTATAGTTTTCAAGATCAACTTTAGATAACTAAACTATCGATATCTATACCACCCCTACAAGACTGCCGAGTTGGTACGTTCTCGGGTATTCCCCGACAAGCGGCGTGGTGTGCGCAAGGAAGTGAGACGTATTGAGGATGGACCTTTTTCGTTTGCGAGCGAGGATGGTAATGTGTTCACAGATATGTACCTACCTTAATATACTTATTGTATTACAATATTTTGGTAACTAAATGATATAATGGTCAATGTAGGTACTTATTAGAAAATAATATTTTACGAGTACCTGTAAACTACTGAAAAGCCGTGGTGGTCAAAAGGTAGTGACACCCGCCTTACAATCGCGAGGTCGTGGGTTCGAATCCCCGGTCCCGTACCAATGAGTTCTTTGGAATTTATGTAAGGAATTTCACATCACTGACTTTTCGGTGAAGGAAAATATTGTGAGGCAACCTGCAGACGTGGTCATATTTACGCAAGCCAAAAATGAACCTTATGCAGAAGTTTTGAAGTCGCTCAAGTGTGACACCACTGATTAGGGAAATACCTAAATACATATAAGATTAGTTCCTAATACTCCAGGTTACCCAATTATCAGGCCAAACAGTCATCCCCAACTACCATGTTGCAGGTACGAATCACTGCCTAGTAATCACCCTGTGACTATCCATTGAGACTTCTTGCTAGCGGAATAAGGAAAGAAAGCTTAGTAATAACTAGTAGTTAAATAAGTATAAGCAATTACTGAGAACTGGCGCACCTTGCCACGTGGTGTCTGCAGTTGCCTAATCAAGCAATAAACATAGCCTATACAAGTCAAGCACATGATATGGCTAGACCTACAGTAAATAATAAAACCTCATACAAAACCTTAAATTGTCACGCGGTCTGGAAGTTACTGCTGCACTAAATCTAAGGAATGTGAAGTCCTGATTAAATAAAATGCAATAAGTAAATGTAGGTACAAAATAGTTATACTTGGTATAATTTCCAAATATTTAATAGTTAATCGAATCATATTCAATAATAGGTACCCAAATCAAGCACTGAAATCACATGAATATCAAACTTTATAAGCATAAGTACAACAATTGAATCAGTAGTTACTAATTACAACTGACCCGAGTGAATACTAATCCTAAATCGTGTAATAATATCTACCTAGCAATTTAGGAAACCGCCTAACAGTTTTAAACAGTTCACCAAAGGCAATACTTAGCTTTACAATCGCGCCACACCGAATGTAATAACTTTCAGCACTCGAATTAGTAGGTAGGTACACGTATGTATGACTTTTTGCTATGCCAACTTTTTGAAAACCTGTAAAAATATCATAACTCCCATACAAAAAAATAATATGGTAGCCTTACAAGTTGGACGTTGTATTTAGGTATGAAATTTTTGAACTGCAGTTGTAGCCAATCTACTGAACTGATTTAGAAAATTTATTCATTACTGGGATTCATATTTAATACTCAATGATAATTGCTATGTATTATACTCAGTTGTAGTACTATTTCAACCTAATATTTTGAAAATTGTAGAAAAGGTCGGCAAAAAATGCAGTTATTAGACCTTTTATGCGCATGCGCTGACTACATAGTGCATAATACTTAAAAATGATGTGCTACAAAAATAACCGGCTTTACCTGGTCTACATAAAAGTCAGCGACAGCATATGTCTATGTCCTAAGGTTTTTGAACTATGACAGTTTTTATAACTATAATTAGAGAGCGAAATAGTAGGTATTTTTCAAAACTATTTTGACAAATAATGTATCAATCCTTATCCAAATAAACTCTTTTATTAGCTTGGTCATTTTATACACATCAAAATTGTCACTCACACCAAATAATTTCAACGGATAGTTTTGAAGATATCGTAGGTTTAAAATTACAACGTAATAAAAAATATTGCCGCGGTACATACTGTTACATAATCTGTGCCACGACATCTACAAAGCTTTAAATTATTTGGATAGATCATAAGGTCATGAGACAAGAGCAATTTTTTTAATAATTTTAAGAGCGTTATAGGCGTAGTTATAGTAAAATCTAGATTTAATACTGAAAACACTAGATTTTCAACTTCGACGACGTAAACCTAGGGCCCAAAGAGAACAATCTGCCGATAGTGTATCCAGCTCAGATAGCCAACTTCATTGGCTTTCCTCCCAATCATTTTATAGAAGCCTAGGCTCAATAATGAGGCAGCCCCTGGATGGTCTAAATAGACCTAGATTTGGGAAATTATTCCAGGACATATAACTCGGTAACCGGGGGCCCGAATTATAAGCTGATGCCACAGAAGTCATTTTTATCTGCGGTCGAAGCGACTGAGCCCAAAAAATTGTTCCTGGATCAATTTATGAGGGACCTCGAAATCGTTTTCAAATTACGACAACGAAAATAAAGTACTTCCAAAATTTTTGAAAATTAGAATATAGATACCCCTAGGCTCCACAAATACTGTGTAGAAATTTAGGATTCTCTCGAGCACCGGGAAACCCGAAAACGGGATTTTGATTGGTTTGTTGATGGTAGGATAACTTTAGAGACTGAGTATACTAAACACCACATAAGTCGGCGGATGGGAAGTTATCCAAAAGCCGAAATATAGGTAGGCGCGGGAGACAGAGTGACGAGACGCTGAGGCACACCCGCCCGCCGACCTCATGCCTCCCGCGCGCTCCCTCCGTGCTAAATACTACGTCACGCACGCGGCGTCGGCATTATGCAAACATGCGCAATTATGCTCACTTGGCCATTTCATATAGATAAAAATTGATAGGTATTTTAGAAGATATTACTATGCAGGCAAAGATTTTAAAAATAATATTATTCTGATTTTTTTTTATTATTATCGTATTAATTTTGTTGTATGCTTTTAACCGATTTCATAAAAAGATGTTCTCACTTAGGCATTCGTTTTTTTGTATGTACGAGTACCTATGTTACGCGATTACTCCAAACAATATACATACCATACAAAATAATTATTTTTCGCAAAAAATAGCAAAACCGCTTTCCATCGTGTACAAAATTAGAATATTTCGCTCGAATCGTTTACGTCATTGTTGATTTTTCAAAAACAGCTCAGCCGATATCCGTAAAGTTTAAATGGGGCCACCTCGGGAGTAGGTATATAAATACCCTTTCGAACTAAAAATAATTTTTCGATTCGGTTCACAATTGGCGAAATTATCGATGGACATACACAAAAAATATACATACAGACGAACTAGAACTTCCTCCTTTTTGAAAGTCGGTTGTAAAAATAACAATAAATCGTTCTAATAAAAAAATAAAAATAATAAAATTGCTGCTACAGTTGACAAACTTCGCTATTCCCCGTAAGTGATGTCCTGGCCAAGCGGACAAGGATAGTGGATACGACGTCACCCACAGTACCGGTATCAAATCCGCCAATCGCACGTTTTCTTTTTGCTTCTTTATATTGCACGAAAATATCATTTGGAAGCTCTATTGTTGACTTATAATTTATTTTTGTAAAATAATTATTTAAACCGCTCATACGATTTCCGCGACATATTTTTAGAAGAGTAGAAAGCGGAAGTTTTATTTTAAACCTTATGGTCATAGAAATAAAATTGATCTGGGTATAGTCTGTAAGATGAAGAACAGACTTGCTATTAGAGTCGACCAATTTCGCCAGCTATAGAAACGGTACCATTTGATGCTGGGTTCGAATCCGCCCAAGTTCATATTTTTTGTTCATATTTTTTGCATGAAAATATCATATGGAAGCTCTTGAACTTAATTGAGTTAATATGCCTTGCCTATAGATACAATCAGATCAATCCATTCATCCAGCAGCCATAAGACGTCCACGGCTGGACATAGGCCTCCCATTTAGATCTGCAAAAAGACCGGTTAATAGAAACTTGCATCCAGCGCGTTCGTGCGGTCTGAAGTGTTTAAATAAAATAATATAAAAAAAAATTGAAAAAAAAACGTTTGAATTAAAGGGGAAAATCCAAGATGGCGGCCGCCATTAGTTTCCATTTTGAAATTAAAGTTGGCGGATGTCCCTTATTTGAAAAAGTCGTCATGGGTATCGTTTTCGAGGTTTTCGAGGGTGTAGATTTCAAAAATGGCATACATTTTGACATAAAAAATGGAGGATGTCACTTTTTTGAAAAAGTCGTCATTGGTATCGTTTTCGAGGTTTTCGGGGGTGCAGGTTTCAAAAATGGCGTCCATTTTGAAATTCAAGATGGCGGAAGTCACTTTTTTGCAAAAAGTCGTCATGGGTATCGTTTTCGAGGTTTTCGAGGGTGTAGATTTCAAAAATGGCATCCATTTTGAAATTCAAGATGGCGGATGTCACTTTTTTGAAAAAGTTGTCATGGGTATCGTTTTCGAGGTATTCGGGGGTGTGAATTTCAAAAATGGCAACCATTTTGAAATTCAAGATGACGGAAGTCACTTTTTTGCAAAAAGTCGTCAAGGGTGTCGTTGTCGAGGTTTTTGGGGGTGCAGATTTCAAAAATGGCGTCCATTTTGAAATTCAAGATGGCGGAAGTCACTTTTTTGCAAAAAGTCGTCATGGGTGTCGTCGTCGAGGTTTTTGGGGGTGTAGATTTCAAAAATGGCATCAATTTTGAAATTCAGGATGGCGGATGTCATTTTTTTGCAAAAAGTCGTCATGGGTATCGTTTTCGAGGTATTTGGGGGTGTAGACTTCAAAAAAGGTATCCATTTTGAAATTCAAGATGGCGAATGTCATTTTTTTGCAAAAAGTCGTCATGGGTATCGTTTTCGAGGTTTTTAGGGATGTAGATTTCAAACTTGAAGGTCTTTGTACCTATAAACAAACTCTGCACCTATAAACAAACTCGCGGGCCGCATGCGGCCCGCGCACCGCCCAAATTACTAGTTCTACATATAAAACTACGCTTACAAGAAAAATATCACTACGTTAATACAATAAGTCACCACATTTTCACTTCTGATTCATGTTCGCAGAAAAGATTGTATTTAACATAGTTAACATTAATTAGTTTATTAGGGTAATTATGTTCTGATGCATGAATTCCAATAGTTGAAGACACAGACATTTTCTTTTCACTTGGCGCGATTTTGTGAATTTAAACTTAGCATTAAAGTTTTAGTTCCTTTGGAGGTAGCTAAATTAGCTCATGAATACAAAGCTCTCAGCTCAGGAATATAGCGGAAAGTTATTTTTAGTGCAATCTTTATATAATTAAATCATAGATAAGAATTTAAAATAATAATCTAGTATATGACATTTTGTAAAAAGTTTCAGAAAGAGATCTGTCGTAAATTTTAACAATCATACTTATTAAAAAAAACATGTACTTAATGTATAATAGTAAATTATGTTACAAGGAGACAAAGTACTGTCTTCTGTAACGGGTGACAAATTGGATCCTACGCGTAGCGAGGGAGCGCAGCGAGTGAGCTCAAACTTTACGGGAGTTTCATGCATTAGGTACATTATTGCCCTACTATAGCCATCGAGATTGTGCTATGATAGTAACGTCTTACGTTAAGATTGTATGGCAATTAATTAGTAGATAATTTTCAAGCACATGGCATGAGAAATACATTTTCACCAACTGTCTCGTATTGTAGAACAATAGGACAGGCAAAATTATTAGCCTACAGGCGGCAAATGTGTAAGTCCGACATTGGTCACATCACATCCAAATATCGCAGAGTAGCTGTTAACCTTTCATTAGAGCTAACAGCTTACCTCATATTTGTATCCATTTTGACAATATGAGGAGTGACTAGGTTCAGTAGATGGTAATAGCCTTTTTGGTTTGTATTTTTGCAACTATATGGAAACAGACAGCAGCTGCAATATTAATCATTTCTTCTTCCGAGTCGGAATCCATCTTGAGTGGATACTGAGATACGAGTACGTGCGCGCGCAACGAAGTTGAAATACGAGTAACGAAGTAACTGTTGTCATAACCTGTGTTCAAATTGTTTGATGCAAATGAACTGAAGCAAAGATCCTCGTCAAACTGACCACAGGTTGGGCAATAGTATCTACAACAATTCTCGCGTGAAACGTTATCTTTATATACAGGGTTATTCCTAATCAATTAGCATTCTTCTAGGGGCTTATTCTGAACATCAAAACTAACAACTTTTGTTCTACGACTTTCGTCAAAACTAAAAAAAAATCAGCTATTCCATACATTTTGTCGCGGGTGTACTATATTTTTCTATGGGACAACAATTTTTTTTTGTTTTATCGAAAGTCGTAGAACAGAAGTTGTTAGTTTTGATGTACAGCATATTATTACTGGCAATATTATTACCACAGCTCACACTCACACATTCAAATACTTATGTTATTATTTTGTTTGTACTGGAACTATACAGCCTAGCTACATGTAACTGAATTCAAATGTTTAGTAGCACTCATTCACTCAGTCTTTCCAAACATACATCCTATGAGTCTTAACGTAAGGAACACGAATAAATAGTCTAGCTCATTAAACGCTGCTTTTATGTCCAGCTCAAACTGACAAATAGTCACACACTTGATATAATAGTCGCCCACCACATATTACATTTCATGTAACTCTGGGTCTCTGTGCCTGCAATAAATGGTTTTTATTTATTTATTTTATGATATTTTTCACCCGGTTTATTACGGTTTATATCCCCAAATACTGACTACCTATTAGAGATGCTGAAAATAATGATGATTACTTTTTGTTTCACACCTAATCTACATAATGCAATTTGATTCTGGCACTTCGCCGGCCGCTACCGCAGCACCCTCGCTTTGCATGCTCGGCTTGTGCGTTGTTTGTCATGTTTTAACTTTCTTTTTTATAACCTATTTTTATTTTCACACCTAATCTTTAATGTGACGATATTCGACCAAACTTTGTTCGTCTAATAGTTGATTGACCTAATGAAAGATTCGACAAATGATTAATGTTTCAAACGTTTTAAGACAAAAAACGTTTGTCGAATCTTTCACCAGGCCAATTATAATAAAGAATACCTAACTCTACCAAACGAAACGTCATACGAAAATCGGCCACACATTTTTCTTCGCAAATGCAGGAAACCGTGTATATTAAGCGCCACACAAATCGGCGGATGGGAAGCTATGCGCAGAACGCTGCGCAAAAGCCGAAATATACGTAAACGCGGGAGCCAGAGAGACGAGACGCCGGGGCACACCCGCCCGCCAACCTCATGCTTCTCGCGCGCTACCTACGTACCTTGACACGTGGCGTCGGCATTGTGCACACATGCGCAACAATTAGCCAATCACGGCGAAGTGTCATCTGCGGCTAACATCTCATCCGCCGATTTGTGTGACGCTTAGTATAACAATATTATTACTGTAGCACATAAAACGCTGCTCTTAAGTCTAGCTCAAACCTGAAAAATAGTCACACATTTGATATTTGCCCACATAATAGTCGCCCACCTATGATATTTTTCACCCTGTATATTATTATCGTTTTTCGGTGAGTAATGTTAATTTATCAGTCGCAGAGAAAATTGAACGCTGTTCGATTCAATATTGAAGTATCCCATCTATAGTCACCAACAAATTTGTTAGCTGCACGGTTAATTATTTCCCATAATCTGATAGTTTACAGCATACATTGTGTAGATACTCGTACAATTTTATTTCCAAATAGTACTTACATACGTAAACACTATGTATGTAACTTATAAAATATGAACATCTCTGTGGACACCTCTCAATCCGGGCACTCAAAATAAGTCCGTCCTGAATACGTCCCACTCTGCCACGCCTGCGCATCATGCGCATGGCTTGCCGGCGAGCACGTACCTACCTACCAACCAACTCAGACGCAACTAGGGATGCAATTCAAACGATACTACGAGTACGTAATATATTTTTTTTTGACGATACATTGATGTTCTAAACATATGGTATGGTAGTTATGGGGTATGGGTATGGTAGGTATGGGCCGTCCCATACAACTTGGCAGATGTAAAGTTAGCTACAAGCTGCTCAATATCAACGTGCAGCTTTATTTGAGCTTCAGTCTGGATTGGATATTGCGTAACTTATGATAGTTAGGCGATAGGCGATTAATGGCTCTTCAGGAGAATCTCCCAGTGGAGCCTTTTCAGGAAAATCAAACCCAATCCACTGGGAGGTTGAGCATGCTGATGAACATATGGTTTAAGATATTTATTTTCTCAAAGAATTACATAAAATTCACTTATGAGAGAAAATACAAACTAAATTAGTGCTAGATTAAATAGCAGGTGTGAACTCAACTTATTATTATACAAAACTATTTATCTCGTTACAAAAATAAGGACTCACTAAACGTCAAAGTACCGACTTAACAATAATATTTTATACAGGAATAGGTACCTACTTAAAGCAATTAATGTAACTGAAGTAGATACCTACTAAGAACTAAGATAGGCAAATAAACTTTCATGTGTGGTGTAGTTTACTACGACAGTGAACTGATAGGTACTTTGTGTACTCATTAGGCAAGAAAGGTCTGTCTCCGCACCGATGTGATTTATATAAATAAATAACAGATAAATATGCAGATTTTTCAAAGGTAGATTAACATATAAAACGTCAGGTAGATGTTGGTTCAATTTATGTGTGTTTTACCGAAGTTCTTTCTTTTTTATTGTAATGTAGGTACTTAGGTAGTAGGTAAAATAAATATTAAGTAGTTGTAGTAGACAGGTGTTGTAAAACATTATACATACATAGTAAATAAGTTAATAGATAATAATGTCACTGCGTCTTAGTTTTAATGTTTGTTGATGATGTATGGTTGGTGTATTCAGTAAGAATACATTGCGAAAGCCCTGCACGTAAATAAGTCATATCTAATTTTAAATAACAATAGTGCAAGTTAAAAGTATATACCTACCAGACTTGAACACATCTGGTTTAACATTTATATTTCTTCTACAAATTAATTCAATTTCTTATGAGTAATATTATCTATACATATTTTTTTCAGAAATTTAGAATTTGTAGGCATATAGTGTATAATGGTTAGTGGGTAGGTGGCGTGGTAGCTAATCGAGAGTACCTACCTATTTGTTTACGTATTGGCGAGCGTTGTATGTGTGATGGTGACGAAGGGCTTCATTACGTATTGCAAACACAAACATCGATGTTTGTGTTACGTCGATACCTACTGCGAGAATAATTATAATGTTTGTTGCTTTGTTACTCTTTCACGCAGCAACAGAGCAACGGATGTTTGTAATAGATATAATTTAAGTGTTATAAAGTGACATAGGCTTTGCTAGACATAGCTACTATTAATCCTGGAAAATTAAATATTCCTATGGGGTAAGGTGAAGGTGGCAAAGTGCGCCTAGCGGATAAGTGCGCCTACCACAAATGTCTTGAAAACTACCGATTGGATACTAGTAGGGACACTTTACATCGATGATACAAACTAAAACATAGTTCTTGGTGATAGTCACAGATGGCTCTAGTCATGTGAGTTTGAGACACGCGCCATTTTATTTTCACTGTTATTGCAAGTGGTAAGTAGAGATGACAGTGGAGTAATCGTCGTCATAAATCTCAAGAAATTGAGTTTTTATCGACATACGAGTGAGGTAAGTGCACAATTTAAATATTGTGCATTGAGATTTTGACTTTATATCACGAATATCTAGTAAAATTTATATATTTTTTGCAAATTTAATATTCTGATCTCAAATTTTTATAGTTGGGGAAGTGCGCCATACTGACTTTTTATATGGCGCACTTCGCCGCAATCCAGAGGTTTGTAACCTTTTTAAACGTGTCTTTTTACAAGCTTTTATTTAACTTGCAATGTATGTTTGCTTGTTTGTATGGTCGGGTTATTATCATATTATTATTAATTCTTGATCCAATAAGAAGTGTGTGCTATTGTTGGAATTACTTCGAATCCTAATGTCATATGTATATATGTTTATTTATCGTGTTTTATGAGGCTACCCTACATACATGCACACAACACACAATTACATTCAGTAAAAGTCACAATAATTAATTATTATTTACCTGATCATGATTTTTGTTTAAGATGGCGAGATATGTAAAAAAACTGAAGGTCCTTAATGGTCCAGAGAGGCTTTGAATGAAGCAGTCGAAGATGTTCGATTAGGTAGGATGTCTGGGTATGCAGCCGCATCAACCTTTGCTATCCCAAGAAAGACTATTATGGACCACGTCACGGGTCGAAGGGGCCAAAAGTCATCAAGTCTAGGCAGACCACCAGTATTTAAATATGAGACAGAACTTTTTGCATGTAATGGACCGCAAACCGCAGGCTGTAGAGGTTGCTAGTAAGAAAGCAGCAGACCCATTTGTCATCCAAGAATTTTATGACATACTAGAAAGAGTGATTGACGAGTTAGAGCTTCATGACAAGCCTAAAAGAATTTACAATTTGGATGAAACCAGTTACTGCAGTGATTCACAAAAAAAAGTCATACGTCTTAGGGGTGATGGAAATCAACTCGGACTACATCATCCTCCGGAAAGTCAAATACAACAGTTTTGATGGCGAGCAACGCTGCTGGAGAGAAAAGAGCTCCATTTATGATTTATAAAGGAAAGCACGTATGGAGTAATTGGACCTCTGATTTAGCGTACCCTGGAACGTTGTATACAGCCACATCTAATGTCTGGATAGAATCGCAAGCCTTTTTGGAATATTTTTTATTTATTCCGATGATTGGCGATACGATTCAGCCAACACTTCTCATCTATGATGGTCACAGTACACATGTATAAATGGCTGTAATCGAAAAAGCCTTATAACAACCATTAAGTAGTTCCATTCCATGGTATTTATTCGTAAATAAAAGAAAAAATATACTTGATACTCGATTATCAATATTTAGAAAAAAGGTTTACAGCCACTGATTTAAGATTGTATGGCGCACTTAGCCGAAATTTGGTTTGACATACATAGATTCTTCTAGAATGTGGCTATGAAGAAAAATTAAATGTTATGCGTTTCGTTGCTTGTTTTCTTATAATAATATGAGGCTGTTTTTATCCCTACGCTTCATTATTGCGTTTTACTAATACCAGGCGCACTTACCCGATTTGGCGGCAAAGTGCGCCTGGTATCATGTTTTCTTATTTTGTGCTAAAAATCATTATTTTAAGGTTCAGGTTGCAATGACACGACATTAGTTGTAGTCGCAAAACATCATAGATCCATAAGATACCACGACAAGTGTCATCCGTAAACTAAAACACAAGTTATATTGCACCAAAGTCAACTATGAAAAAAATATGGCGCACTTTGCCCCGCTCACCTTAACATTAAAATCGAAAAAAAAAACAGGCGAAGCTGCGAGCAAAAGCTAGTCGTTCATAAATATGGAGACATTCGATATCATTTTTTTGTTTTTTAATTATCGTCTCTCTGCTATTGATGTTTTATTTTGAGCGAAGTTACATCCCTAGTTATAACTACTGTTTTGCAGTTACCTAATCTGTGTTCAAATTGAAGTGCCCTTGGGCAGAATCTGTGGCGGCGAAGTGGAGTGTAGCATAATATGCTCTTTTAGTGTAGCCAACTTATCGCCATTTAATTAAGCTAGGGACCACGACTGTTCTCCAGCGTGTACCAGCTCCTGCACGTAGAATGCCACCGAATTGTTTTAATCGAAATCCATAGGGTACGGACGCCTATGTCTAACGGTAGATAATAGTAGATATCCAGTGCGTAGTAGATTGACTACCATCAGAAATACTGTTGGACACAGAAACTGTTGGAAAAAAACTGTTGTTGACAAGCCGTTGTGGTCAAGAGGTAGTGACACCCGCCTTACAATCGTGAGGTCGTGGGTTCAAATCCCCGGTCCCGTACCAATGAGTTCTTTGGAATTTATATACGGAATTTCACACCACTGGCTTTTCGGTGAAGGAAATCATCGTGAGGCAACCTGCATACGTCCGTAGAAGAAATTCGATGGCGTATGTGAATCCACCAACCCACACTGGGCCAGCGTGGTGGATATGGCCCAATCACCCTTCTTGGGTAGGCCTAAATCCTGCAGTGGACTATTAAAAAGGCTGATACAGTATAGTATAGTACAGTACAGTTGGAAAAAATATGAAAAATATGTATGAATGCTGATTAGAACCAGCCCCTCTTCTCCCTTACCTAGATTTACTATAAGAAAGGTAAAATGGACTGCCATTTTACCTGCCTACTGAGGCAGGGCACATATTACGGACGTGACGATTTTTTTTAGATTTCATGTGTTGATCTTGATTCATTCAACATTTTTGATTTTTTTAAAGTTCTCGAATGGAGACGACATACCGGACGTCCACCAACTTGTTAGACCGATGACATAGGCCACGTCGTACCAGCAAGCGCAGCGTAGGACCTTCACCGACTTGTTGGATCAATGATAAAAGGCGATGGATACAGGCCGCTTCCAACCAAGAATATTGAAAGCTGCTGAATATTGAAAAATACGCGAGTTAAGTGTACAGCTGATAGGAATAACCCTGTATATCACCATCATTATTATAAGACCAATAATTAATTTATGACCAATTTCTTTAATAACTTTGATTCCGATCATTTCTAATGAAAGATAGAAATAACGTAAGTTATTGAAGAAATAAAACAGCACAACTGTTTTTCAGAAAATATCAATCTTACAACAAGTTAATGTGAATCAAATCTAGCTGTTTATTTTAAGTGCTTACTCTCGTGTATATCGCTTTTTAATATAGTTTTGTCAAATTTCTGCCGTAATTAATGCAATCTTAATCCGAAAGGTTGCATAAAATCCTAAGTACATGTTTTATTTAAAACAAATTATCCACTTTCCAATATTAATTAAAATCTTTTGTTTAGTCTCCTGACATAAGTTTATATAAGTTAATGTTCTAGCTTGCAAACATACCTATTGTATTTTTTGTTACCTCTAGGATTTAATTTACGCTAGAGATGTTTATAATCTGTAAATAATTTGCAATTGAATAAAGACCATTTAAAAACAAACAAACAATGAAAATCAAAGTTGTGGGTAACCAAATTTCAAATAACTTTGAACTTTTTCTAGGATTGATATTTTTAGGGTTCCGTACCTCAAAAGGAAAAAACGGAACCCTTATAGGATCACTTTGTTGTCCCTCTGTCCGTCTGTGTGTCTGTCAAGACTCTTTATCTTGGGAACGCGTAAAGATATCGAGCTGAAATTTAAACTGTATACGTATATCGATGAATTCTTGCAGTTGTGTAAAAGAAAAACTTCTCAGTTATCCTTTAAAAAAGTTACAGCCGTTTATATAGTAAAAAACGCTTATTTTGCACTCACAAAAATCAAAACCTACAGGGTACTTCCCGTTGACATAGAACTATGAAATTTGGCGAAAAGCATCGTCTCAGAGTACACATATAGGAATAAATCTGAAAACTGTACATTTTTATTTAAATCACAAAAAATAGGGCTTCAAAATTCACAAAATATGGGTTTAAAATTCAAAGTGCGTAAATCGTTTTATGTAAGGTATCATATAAAAGAGCTTTATTAGCACATGCTAAAACAGGTTTTTAATTATTTTAACAATTTTCGATGAATGACGAGGAAAGTAAAAAAAAAAACTGTTGTTAATGTGATGATGATGATGAGTATAGAGATTTTAACAACGTACTTCCCAATTTTGTAAAATTTTCTGGATTTGTACGGAACCCTCGGTGTGCGAGCCTGACTTGCACTTGTCCGGTTTTTTTTTTAATAAGATAGGTGTGTCATTTTGTTTCTTCAATAATTTTTGTTATTTCTTTCTATCATGAAAAATTATCGGAACCAAAGTTGTCTGAAATTTGATTTCCTACAACTTTGATTCCCATCATATTTTTATAGAATTGATATTGTTTTGAATAAGATAGGTGTGCCATTTTGTTTCTTCAAAAACTTTTGTTATTTCTTTCTTTCATGAGAAATTATCGGAACCAAAATTGTTTGAAATTTGGTTTCCTACAACTTCGATTCAGATCAACTTTTTCTAGGATTGATATTATTTGAATAAGGTAGGTGTGCCATATTGTTTCTTTAATAACTTTTGTTATTTTTTTCTTTAATGAGAAATTATCGGATCTAAAGTTGTTTGAAATTTGATTTTCTGCTACTTTGATTCCCATCGACTTTTTGTAGCATCTATATTTTTCGAATAAGATAGTGGTGTCATTTAGTTTCTTCAATTAACTACTTACCAGCAATAGTTATCAACATTAGGCCCCAGCTGCACTGATCTGATGAACAGATGCGATCATAGCATCGTGTGAGCTCAGCTTCAGGTAGTGGTTCAAATCGTGTACCATCAATTCCTACCTATTAATTTACTGAATGAGCCTCATTTGGAGTGACGCGGAAAAACTGATCAGTTTAACTGACCGTGTATGGCCACCTTTAGTAATATTAAGTTCTGTGGACTGCCCTATTTAATACAATGCTCACAAAATAAATGGCCCGTTTGGACATATTGTCTTCGCGACGTAACTAGTGATGTAACCATACGACTCGGTACTCGATAGGTACCTACTCATAATAAATCGATTCAAGTTTGCATGAGTATTTGATCGATATGAATATGTATTGCAATTGCAAATTGGATGAATAGTTCTTTTAAAAAAAGTTACTTAATCTTTGATATTGTAGGTATTTTGAAATGATACAATGTAACGACAGGTCAATTTTCTTTCATTTAATATTTTTGTTACAATAACATTTAATCAATCACAAAAATAACGAGAAGTGAATCTCTTTAGTCAATCATTTTCTTCAGATGATGATTGATGAGCCAAAATTGTCAATTGAATTAATTGAGCTATCGTCACCAGTATTGAAATTGAAATGAAATAATTAAGTATATGATTTTTATAAGCTCATAATTTTCAGTAACTACACAGCTGGTGAAATTCAGTAGGTAATCAATCTTTCAAATCAAATCTTTATCGATCTAAGGATACCTACTGTACGAAAGCCTAAAAATGGTGATCCTGAGAAGCGAACGGATTTTTTTTAGCCTTCTTCTTTATAGCGCATTAAGGCTGATCGTCTCGGTCCGGTCAGAGCGCGAAATTCAAATAATTTTGGGTTTTTTGACATTTACAGATAAACTACTCGTATTAAGTTTACGAAAACTCATTTAACGACCATAAATAGGTAGCATTTACGAGTTACATACACTTAAAGCCAAATTAATGGTTGCCCAGATAGCATTTTTTGGTAGCCGTTACGAAACTAGTCGACACCATCAACATTTTTGGTTGCCTACGAGATTGTTTCGGTCGCTGCGACTAAAATGGGGACGGTCAGACACAGTGACATTTGGTTTTTAAGGCGAGGCTTTTCGAGAACTTTAGGTATTTAGGCTAGCACAGGCGTCAATTTTCGGAGCGCGACGTATTCAATTAGAGAGATGCCAGACGGGCGGTGTCGCCGCGACATTGCACCGCGGTCATCTTCAGTTTAAGATTGAACGGTTGTCGTCAAAACCTTTTTTTCCCGCTAAATATTCATAAATACTCGAATACTCTAGATTTAATGTCTAAATCGCTACCGGCAACACTGGTCGCCGCGGTGTCGCCGCGACGACGCGGCGGCGCCGTGTGTGACCAGTGTTGCCTTAGACACTGATGACATCTAGACAGTTAGCGGAAAAAAAGGTTTTAGGGATAACCGTTCAACCTTAAGCTGAAGATAAGTAAAATCTCTCATATACATTCTGATTTTGTGTGAGCCAACCGCGAAATCGGATCGTGTGTAGCGTCAGCGGTCCAACTTTTGCTCGCTAACTCTTTCTAATATTATAAATCAGAAAGTGTATAGTTCGAAACATACTATCGGACGCGGCTTACGGACGCGGATGACAGCCGCGATCTAGACTGAAAGTACACTGAGCCGTGTACACTATCGGACATCAGTCGCGGACGTCACCTTCAGACGACCTTGAGCGTTCGGACGTCCGAGAGCGATCTGGCACACCAGATGTTTTAAGACTGTGCACATTGCTAAGTCACGGCTGTCAGTCGCGCCCGTCAGCCGCGTCCGATAGTATGTTTCCGGCTTATTTTATGTTTTTCGTTTGATCACAGATATACCTAAGTACTAGATGAATAATGTAGTCGATCGATAAAATCTGAAAGAGATGCATTGATTTAATATGACACGCATTGAAAAGTGATATGAAAATTATCTCTTAACCCCATCGAGTATGGACTCGTGTGATTTGTCACGACGAGTGTCACAGTAACAGCTGTCAAACTTCAAAGTGATTTATCTCGGTCATTATCGATTCTAGACTACAACTGTCTTTACAAAAGTAATAAAGCTCAACAAGATCTACATTTCGGATGACAGCTATCAAACTTTAACGTGATTTATCTCGGTTATTATCGATTCTAGACTACGGCTGTCTTCACAAAAGTGATAGAACTTGACGAGATCTACATTTCGGATGACAGCTGGCAAACTTTAAAAGGATTTATCTCGGTTATTATTGATTCTAGACTACTGCTGTCTTCTCAAAAGTGATAGAGCTCAATGAGATCTACATTTCAGATGACAGCTGTCAAACTTCATAGTGATTTATCTCGGTTAATATCGATTCTAGACTACTGCGGTCTTCACAAAAGTGATAGAGCTCAACGAGATCTACATTTCGGATGACAGCCGTCAAACTTCAAAATGATCTGAAATGTAGATCTCGCCGAGCTTTATTACTTTTGTGAAGAGAGTAGTAGTCTAGAATCAATAATAACCGAGATAAATCACTTTTAAGTTTGACAGCTGTCATTTGAAATGTAGATCTCGTCAAGTTCTATCACTTTTGTGAAGACAGCAGTAGTCTAGAATCGATAATAACCGAGATAAATCACTTATAAGTTTGACAGCTGTCATTCGAAATGTAGATCTTGTCAAGTTCTATTACTTTTGTGAAGACAGCAGTAGCTGTCATTCGAAATGTAGATCTCGTCAAGTTCTATAACTTTTGTGAAGACAGCAGTAGTCTAGAATCGATAATAACCGAGATAAATCACGTTGAAGTTTGACAGCTGTCAACCGAAATGTCGATCTTGTCGAGTTCTATCACTTTTGTGATGACAACAGTAGTCTAGAAATGATAATGACCGAGATGAGTCACTTTTAAGTTTGACAGCTGTCATCAGAAATGTAAATCTTGTCGAGTTCTATCACTTTTGTGAAGACAACAGTAGTCTAGAATTGATAATGACCGAGATAAATCACTTTGAAGTTGACAGCTGTCACTTGGACAGCTGTTACTGTGACATTCGTCGTGATAAATTACACGATCCGATTTCTAACGTGTACGAGGGATTTTTCTCATCTTCAGTTTAAGATTGAACGGTTGTCGTCAAAACCTTTTTTTCTCGCTAAATATTCATAGAATACTCGAATACTCTAGATTTAATGTCTAAAACGCTACCGGCAACACTGGTCGCCGCGGTGCGATGTCGCGGCGGCAACGCCCGTGTGGCATGTCTGCGCGCCGCGCGCTCGTCTTCCACGCGTCGTCAGCCGCGCTATTATAAGTACCTTACCGCAATAACGAATATGACCCAGTTGGCGTACACCTATTTTTAGGAAAATGAGAAAATGCCTTATCATGTACCACATGTTTAGGAATATAAGACGTCATTAAGCCCGATTACAGAGGCGCCAGCTTAACTATATTAGCTAAATAGCATAGTTCTGTTTCTTTTTCACTTTAGGCATTCGATAGAGAGAACGCTTTTTACACTGCTATTTAATTTACGCTGGCTCCTCTGTAATTGGGCTTATTGAGTACTTTATACTCAGAAACCTAAGTACATTGAAGTACCTATCAATTGCAAGTTAGAGGTTTGTTACTCTTTCACGTCAATACAAGTTTGTATGGAAGTTAGAATGCAGTTAGCTCTGACGTGGATGGTAGATATTAGTTACATTTTCGGGTTACAGTGACTTTTCGGATACAAGATTTTTGGGCACGTTGTCCGAAGTATCATTTTATTTTTTTATTAATTTTAATGGTTCCGGATCTCAAAAGAAAAAAATTAACCCTTATAATATTACTCTAAAGTTCGTCTGCCCATCTACCCGTGTGTCAAGACTATCTTGGGTACCAAAGGAGGTACTGTACTGTACCAGCCTTTTTAATAGTCCACTGCAGGACGTATGCCTACCCACGAAGGGTGATTGGGCCATATCCACCACGCTGGCCCAGTGCGGGTTGGTGGATTCACATATGCCATCGAATTTCTTCTACGGACGTATTCAAGTTGCCTCACGATGTTTTCCTTCACCGAAAAGCCAGTGGTGTGAAATTCCGTAAGGTGTATTGGGGTAATTGTGACATAAATTCATATGAGATGGCCAGGCTTTTACTTTCGAGCTGAATATTCGAAATACATTTTTAGTTAGTGCTATTTTTTAATTTCCTTTGTTCTTTATATGAATATGTTGTATGATAACCATTATTAAATTTCAATAAAAATAGAAAATTTAAATAATTTTGATATTTAAAAAAATGGGTCATATTCTTATGAAGTCAGGAAAATTACGAACTATCTCGGGGTAATTCCGGAATCATTCAAAAATTGATTTTATTTCACATATACATAAGTTCTGAAATCCTTTTTTGACCATAATTACCCCAAACATAAAATTTCGACACTTTTCCTATATCTTATCTCTAATCTCATACTTCATTAGTCTAGCATTTCGGAATTACCCCATGAAGAGTTTGTGATTCTCAAACTTTTATGTATGAATTTGGTCTGATTTCTTCACCCTCTGCAAGAAACAATAGCAGTACAGTACAGCAGCTGTAGAAGTTCGCATCAAAATAAAAATAAATTATTGAGGCACAACAAATCTTTATTCATGTAAATAATACTGTCACGTAATAACCCCAATGGGGAATTTGCGATATTAAATAATAAACACAGGTATAGCTAGGTATTCCTGACTCGAATACGTAAAAAACTAACTATTTATAGAATATAGAAACATTTATGCGAATATCTTTCCATAACTCCAAGAAAAGTGTCTTGGGGTAATTGTGACACACCGAAAAAGGCGCGAAAATTCCTTTTTTCACTAAATTTGCCACCTTACACGTCTCACCAGAGTTAGCGACTCCCGGATGACTGACGCAGCATGAAGAATCAATATGGCGTCTAAGCTTGTGTTGGCAACGGAAAAGTAGGTATACGGTATAACGATAGAAATTTTGAATTTTCGGAATATACCCATTTTCGGAATTACCCCAACGCACCTTAAGTAAATTCCGAAGAACTCATTGGTACGGGTCCGGGATTTGAAACCACGATTGTAAGGCCTGTGTCATTACCACTAGACCACCATGGCTTTTAAAAGGAGGTATCGAACTGAAACTAAACCAAATAAACCCAAACTACATCTAACAGTAATTTTTAGGGTTCCGTACCTCAAACGGAAAAACGAAACCCTTATGGATCACTTTGTTGTCCGTCTGTCCATCTGTGTGTATGTCAAGACTCTTTATCTCGGGAACGCGTAATGATATCGAGTTGAAATTTAAACTGTATACGTATATTTATGGTCTCTTGCAGTTGTGTAAAAGAAAAACTTCTCAGTTGTCGTTTAAAAAAGTTAGAGCCGTTTATGTCGTAAAAAAACCGCATATTTCGCACTCACAAAAATCATAACCTACAGGGTACTTCCCGTTGACATAGAACTATGAAAAGCCAATGCCGGTTTTTGTATGGAAGGTGGCGCCTTTTTTTTCGCGTGGCCATCAACCAAACCTTGTTTTTATAGTTCAGTATAGTGTAACAAATGATGATTATGAAATGCTGCAGCTGTAGTTTCAGTCCAAAAAAAGTTACAAGACTTAGAAGTTTGTTTTGATTTATTTGGGATTCGTGATCAGAAACTGTCGAGAATTTACGAATCCCACGCCAATTAAACTACTGTACACTGCGCTCATCAGATCCAAATTAGTCTAGTTCAATAATTTGGAACCCCCATGAAAAAAAATATACAGTTATGCTAGAAAGAGTGCAAAGACGATTTTTGAGATTTATGTATAAAAAAATGTATGGTTATTATCCATTTTTATATCCATCAAAATATATTCTGGGTGCTCTGGGTTTCAATTCTCTAGAAACACGCCGAACACACGACCTTCTTTTAACTATGTACAGAATACTCCATGGCATTCTCGACTGCCCCACTCTGCTGTCGGAGATGAGTCGCCTCTCAGTTCCAGAGAACCTCACTCGTTTCCGCAGCGGTCGAGTACCGCTGTTCTCGCCCGCACCCCCGCGCACCGTGGCGCGAGACCATGCAGTCCCCCATCTGCCGAGCACACCGACACCTCAATGCGCTAATGTCTGCACAACCAAAAGTTGACGTATTTGCTGACCGTCCGTTTTTGTTAATAGCTCTTTAATGTATAGTGAAAACCACTCCATTTTGGAATAGTTTTTACGTAATTTAACTATATGTATAAGTTTGTATACAATTAATTACAATTTATTAGACAATCTTTAGAGCTTGTTTCTTCAAAAGATGTGCCATAACAGCATTGTAAACATAGTACCTATATTTTTATATATTAAGTAAAATAAAAAATATAGATCTTAATCAACAGAGTCAATGTTACAATTTATAAAATTAAATGAATAATTCATTGTCATTAAAATATAAATAATTACAAAAACAAATATAAAATGTCAAAAACCTACGCAAACAATATGTCAAACAATCGTAATCGTCATAATAAACCTAATCGAACAGCCCTCCCCTGATAGTGCCCTGGCCGAAGGTGCCCATTATGCTAGCTGCGTTGCCGCGCTGGATCGCCAGTGATATATGCTGGGTCAGACAAAAGCCAGAGCGTGGATCACGGCCTCTTTCTCTAAGCCGCCGTCCCAGATCGCGAACGAAATCCCGAGCTTCAGAGCACCACGGACCGGCCGTCTCGACAGCAAAAGGAACGAAATCGTACGTCGATTCCAGGCAGGCATATTTAAGGCGTTTGCCTCTAGCGGCAGCCTCTGCTCCCGCACCCGCTGATTGCTGAGTGGCGGGGAGGTGGCAGGATGCAAAGGTGCTAACACATGTTGCATCCCACACGAGGCAGCGCCCTTTCCGCCATGGAATCAGCGTCAGGCCGTCGGGTCTCTTGCCGTCTGACCGAGACAAACCGGGGGGCTCCAGAACGCTCGGGACCTCGGCCGAAACGAGGGCACGCTGAAGCAAATTATTAATGACGTGATGTCGTGGTCTACGTCCGACGCTACGAATGCAGGTCAAGCCGTGATGACCATCCGCTTCAACTCTCGCTCCGCAAATGCAGATGTGGGGCTCGCAGACGTCGCAACCAAGACGAAGAGCTGCGGCCACTCTGAGCGAGTCGTCATCTAACAGCGTGCCCATGTGAGGTGAGGGTAAGGCATGAAGCCAAGCACCAGACTCGGGTCTGGAAGCGGCGTTTATCCGAGCCCGATCGATTTCCGAACACTCTCCCTCCACCGACGAAAATATTTTTTTATACAAAGCGTCATCCCAACTTCGTTGCCGGTCGGGCTTTTCCGGGGGATCCACGCCATCGCACAAAACGGACCAAGCGCTGAGGGCCTCAGTGACGTATGGTACGCAGATCGAGTCACCATTGTCGGGTAAGATGCGAGTGACAAGTTCCGCGACCCCACTACAAGAGGCCAAATAGGCGATAGGCCCTGTTTCGTAGAGGCGCCGCACTCCCAAGCCGCCGAAACGAACAGGCGCACTAGCCTGACACCATTGCATTGTATTTAAGCGCACGTTCAGTATATCTTCCAGCACACACTTGAGACCGTTGTCAAAGTAACTAACTGCTTCTGGAAATTTCCAGGTAGGTGCCGTTCTAAGTACGTATGTCATTTTTGGCAACGCGAAACAACACCGCAGAAGAGTCAGCGATATATGTGCTGGAAGAGACCTGAAGTGCTCAGAGAGTGTCGCCAAGGCAGTCGCCTTCGACTGGATACAGCCGTCCACGCCTTCAGAGAAGACTGGCGCCCCTAATAAACTTAAGGAGTCTCTCTCCATGACTCTCAGACCCGGTATGAGAGCTGCAAATGTTTCTTTCGACTTTGCGGCTTCTGGACTGCAAGGGAAGAATTCGCACTTGGCAGTATTGACTTCAAGACCCAGACCTTGCAAAGCCGGGAATAGTGATCTTACGTCTCTCTCCACCGAGTCAGGACTTCCGCCTATGGTACCATCGTCTAAGTACCATATGTTGAGCGGAGACTTTAAAGAGGAGATGATTTTGTGGATAGCCAGACTGAAGATTAATGGGCCAAGGGGGTCTCCTTGCTGTGCCCCAACCTGTGACACTATGACGCCATTATTGTAGACCAGGTTACTTGGCAATGAGTAGCACTGGAACACAAACTGAAAAATCGATGGCGTTAATTCCTTGACTTCCGCCAATATGGCATCTCTCTCTATGCTGTTAAAAGCGTTCCGTATATCTAACTTTAAGAGAATGTCGTCGCTGCCCTCGCGCATCACAAAAGCTCTAGTTGCGTGAATAGCGGCCTCGCAACCGAGAGGAGTGCCGAAGCCCACCTGATGAGGCTGCAAGTAGCTGGCCATAGACTCCTTGACAGCGCGGCAGCAGAGTTTGGCCACGAGACGCCTGAGGGTGTTCCCCACAGCAATTGGCCTGATACCGCCGTCTTTCTTCTGAAGGGCACACAGAGTACCTCCGTACAGAAAAGGGCAGATATCTGTATTGAGACCGCCCTTCAGAAGGAAATTGCTTAAGCGTGTGAGAGATTCCAGTAACCTGGGACCGTTATCACCGGCCGATGGGGATGTCAATTCCTTCAGGTTTTCGGGGCGTAAACCGTCAAGGCCGGAAGCTGAACCACGGTAGAAGGAGTGCAGTGCGTCCGCGACATCGTCCGCTTTCACTGTTAGGCTGGGTGGATCAGTGGAATGGTCTGGAGCGGGAGGGATATACGGAGGCCGGGATGGGGATGGATGTTTCTCCTTAAGGGCAGCATGCGTATCCTCGTTAAGAGGAGCAAAAGAGCAATCGGAGGTAAGTAACCGTGCTGCTCCTTTAAGGTCTCCCTCGAAGACTTTTGCTTGTACAGATTTATACAGCGATTGAGGTTTTTTGGGCACGGATTCAGCTGATACTTCCAGTTGACTATGCTGAATGTTGAACTTTACCTTCGCTGTCAAGGATTTTTTGTCTCTCTGATCGGGGGTTTTCAGTGCTATGAAAGAGAAAGACAGTAGTGCGAGCCAGTCTTCTGTGCTGTTAGTTTCAACACACTTCTCCATCAAGGACGATAATTTTCCTGCCGCCAAGCATCTAGCTCCTTTGGGCACGTGCCTTAAAACCCGGATTTTATTTTTAAGAGTGAGTAGATCCTGCAAATTTAAACTTTCTGCGCCACTACCTATAACTGGATCGGAATGAGTCGAGCACACGGGGATAGAATTATTGCGCGGTACTATGTCTCTGTGCTTCCGACCGATATGCACCCTTAAACCGTGAGGCACAGCATACAGCCTGGCAGGATCCGAGCAGTGGGGGCACGGGGCACGCGAAGGGGTGTTAGACATATTTAAAAAAAAAAAAAGAGACACAAGAGGGGATAACTATTCGAGCTGCAAATTACACATTAATAGTGAATTAATCATTTTAAAAATGTCAACGCAAAATAATATACGCATAAATGTAAATCTCTTAAATTATACAATAATCAAAAATCTCAAATTCTAAAATTAAATTTTAGAAACATAAAACATTTCTATAAATGTTTATTTAGATATACCTAGCTATCCATGGGATAGTGCCAAACAAAAACAAAAATCAAAGAGACTACAATAAAAATGTGACTCAAGTAATAATATCATTCATTGTCGTCAAACACTATAAAAATAAAATATATAGAAGCATCCGCCCTTCAATGCGTGTATATCTTCACCAGTTCAGGAATTGACGACTTCTCAGGTATATTAAGTAATAGTTTTAAACTATTTTCTGTGTGTAATTAAGTTTTGAATAAGTAACGTATTGGTTCTGACTGTAAAGTTACTTATTAAGAAAATAAAGAAATTGAAATGATAATTATCATAGCTTTTCCTGCTCTGTCGTCAAGCTATCTGTAAATATAACTAAAAATATATCCAAGAGGCTTATGTTTTTACCATATTTATACTAATAGGGGTACTGACTTTGGCCATTGTAGAGGCTTTGGCCATTTAATGTCAAAATTATTGCATAAATAAATTATAAACATTGTAACATCATAAATATTGTTTCTGTGTATGTGTAAGTTTGAAACTTTCATTAAAAATATTATTATAAAATTAAAATTGTCTATATAATTATTAAAATTCAAAATGGCCAAAAATTACACTAAGATGGCCAAAACCGGTACACCTACCCAGTACCCTATGTGGTGATATAGATAGACTTGAATGCTAAAGTGTTATCAATAAATGATTTTAAATCATTGCAACAATAATATTTAAATGCAACTATAGTGGATAAAATAGGTATCGTCACACCTTAGTAGTTGCCGATAAAAATCTCAAAAAGACATTCATTAGGCATATATACATTATACAATACAAGTGTATTAATTTCATTGAGGAAGGAATCAATTAATTTAGACTGATTTGATCTCAAAAATGTTACCAGTTATGAAAATGTCATTGCGTAACGCAGAATAAATTATTTTCAGAGTTCTGTACTCAAATATTTAGAATAGGTACTTATTCGCAACGATTCTGAAGTAGCTCTCGTAGAAATTAAATCAATTTGGTCCATATAGCAGCAGTTATACTAAGCGCCACACAAATCGACGGATGAGAAGTTAGCCGCAGATGACACTTCGCAGAGATTCGCTAATTATTGCGCATGTGTGCACAATGCCTATACAAATGGCGAAGTAGTGAGCTCGGGCGTAAGAAGCGCGCGGGAGGCATGAGGTTGGCGGGCGCGTGTGCCCCGGCGTTTCGTCTCTCTGGCTCCCGCGCGTACCCATATTGGCCTTTGCGCAGAACGCTGCGCATAACTTCCCATCCGTCAATTTGTGTGACGCTCAGTATATCTACTAAAGTAAAGCGTGAGTAACACCTGTGCTATACTTTAATTAAAATGTGCTAAAACCACGCTAGTTTCCATTATCACATTTATTTCTGTGAGCTATTAAACAGAATCGAAGCGTGACAAATATGTACTTTATTTTCGATGAGCTAGACACCTAATTACCTACAATATAAATAATAATCTACCGGTATTTTTTATCGTGTGCACTTTACCTTGTATGACACTCACTGATCACTACATTGGTTTGTCGAAATAAAATTGTAATTAAAACAAGTAGTTTTACTTGAAATATAATTTATTTATAATGAGAATACAATTTAATACCATTGAACGAAATAAAAATACTTAAATGGAATTTTTCAAAGCTAAGGTGCATGCTAAATAATACGAAATTAATTACAGGTAGGTATGCACTTATCTACTAATATAAATCTTATTGCGTAGTTTTTTGGCAATTTTGTGGCAAAGTAGGAATTTTATGTTTATACGTATGAGCCATTAAGTACCTAACCAAAAGGAGTCGACACTGCAAAGCGTACCCCTCTGCCAAAAGTACGCGACCGGCGGTCATGCTCTTTGTATAAATATATCGTTCTGGTTGAGCTTGTGTTGCGTTAATTTTCAGCTAGTGTTAGTTACATTTGTGTGCGTGTAAACTTGCTTATATTTTGGGTTGTGTGCGTTTCTTCACCCCCCACTGACTTGGCAAACTTCGGTGCTTAGGCGTGTCGACTCCTTTTGGTTAGGTACTTAATGATATGAGCACTTGAACACTATGACCGAGATAGATTACAAATGAAATATGATATAGTTTTAAGTGCCGCCAAATTATATAAAGATAGTTTAAATGTTTATTAAAAATGCCACTATAAACATCAAAGGTAACCATTACCATAAAATAGTGCTTAAACTATTATAGTAAAATATTTATCGGCCTAAGTACTATTAAAGTCAAATTAATTTTCTAAATGTAAATCTTTGATTAAATTGTTTACTAATTATAGCCAGTGGTAAACCCAAAAAGCTGGCTACATTTGCAGTAACGCAAATGCTTTTTTTATTTAAAAGTATTAAAATAACTTCGACCACTAAGCTTTACTAAGCATTAATCGTGTCGAACAAACAATTAACAACAAATATTTAATCATTCATTACAAATTACAACATCAAAAATAACTTGTTGATATTCTAAAGGGGGCCCACTGCCGATGCGTCCAAATTACAGGTACGAATGGATATGGTCCGTGTTGCCAATTCAATGAAATCCAAGTTATGGCTACACATTTGTTGTTAGAAACCAGAAATACAGTATACTTATAGATAAATCCACAGCTGTTTTAGTGTCAAGTTAATCAGGTAACTTACTAAACTATTTTTGTCGCTAAAGCTTTTATTTGTCCGCTAAAACAAAGACAAATGTCGTCATTACTAGCGACAAGATAGCTAAATTCTCAACATTGAATAGACTTCGTCCGTTTGGACGCATTGTCAGTGGTCGCATGCTAAATCCCGTTCTACTAACAGATTTTAATGCTCGCTCCTGCTTTTATTCGGTCTCGTGACCATTAACGCATACGAGTATGTCCTATCGGACTAAAGATTCAAGAATAAATCCCCTGAGCAGCTGCTCACCACACGAATGTGTCAATGCGCGGCTTTATATGCCAGTGTAAAAAACTGACAAATCTAACAGTTACACGCATTCTTATACTAATCATATTCCTATCTGTCTTTTACACACAGAAAATATGTAATTTATTAATTGTGACTTAGATCGAATAGGAAAAACATGGCAAGTTTCAGATTAAACGTTACTTAATTATTCGCTAGGCTTCTGCGATTAAATTATCGGGTAAATTTTTTTTTACTTTTTTTTTTACTTTACGTATAAGTATATTTAATAAGGCTGCATACAGTGAACCTATTATTATCATATTGTCATAATCTTAGTATATTGACATAGGTATTATCTACGGTCTACAATTTACCGACAGATCTGGCAAGCCCTGTAGATTGGGATTTATTAGTTGAGCACTCAAGATTAGTTATAGATAGTTATTACCTGCATGTCTACGTTTGATTGAGACTTTATTGAAATTTATCAATGGGGAATAGATTTAATCTATATCTACAGAACGTGCCAACGAAATTTCGCCCCTATAGCACCTATACATAAGGCCTTATAATTTACCAAGTATTCGTTTCATGACCGTTTACATGCTTGCAGTGTTGATATTCGCAATGCAACGCGTAGTGTTTCATGATACTTCTTAAAAAATATTTATTTATCGATCCACTGAATCTGTGTTTAATTAGTAACATTACAGATTCAGTACTTCAACAGACGAACAAAGTACGTCGTGTGTTGTGTACTACATATTATAAAATCATTCTAATAATATATTTATTCTTATAATTAAACCTAATATTACCTACCTGCCTGGTCCTCACATTGTATCATCATATTATAAATAATCATAGTTATAAGAGGATAGGTACTAAGTTATACGAATCCTTCGAATATGGAAGAAACCAGCCCCCCGACCGCCTAAGCAATAGCAATCGTAATAGCAAACGTTTATGACTTCATTTTAGTCATTTGGCACCGCCTATGTGACGTTAGCCATCAATTGCTTTGCGCGGATTCCGAAAGTAATCGTTGAATGAGCAACTTTGATGGCTAACGTCACATAGGCGGTGCCAAATGACTAAAATGAAGTCGTAAACGATTGCTATTGCTTAGGTGGTCGGGGGGGAGGACTGCAAAATAATGAAATGAGCTGAGTCCGGAATTGACACAGACGTCATTCACACCGCTTCTTCACGAAAGTTCTAGTTTTTCGGCAGTAGGTATTCGAAGTTTTAGTCAAAGACTCATAGTTTATTTATGCAAAATGATACAATATGGTCAAGTAATACAAAGACCCGGCGTAATGCCAATTACAATTTATAATAACTATATATATAGGTAAATGTTTAGGTAAAGGTAGTATAATGGGACCATCGCATGCAGTTGAACATAACAAAATAAAAACAAAAAACCAGATAGCTACAGTGATAGGAATAGGAAGAATAGAACGGACACGAAATAAGCAAACAAATTCAAGTACTTAAAGGTAAAAGTAATTATCACATAAAAAAAATTATGTAGTAAGTATTGGGTAGATAAGTGTGTCCAGAGAGCTCAAAGAAAATACAAGATATGTGAAGAAAGTTAACAAAATAATTATGTGTCTAAAGTCACTACCTCACCTAAATATTTGTCAGTTTATAACTAAGTAATTCAGTTTTAATCGTGGCATAGTATATCCACAAATTTTTTCATGCAAAATCAAACTAGACAATCTCGCTTACAATACTTACCTCAGACCTACCTCTTTCTTAGTGTTTTTTCACAAACTTTTTAAAATGGCGTCGCTGCTGCGGGCCACAGCTGTTATCACGAGCAGTGTTGCCACTGGCAGTCTCATGAGCTTTAGGATCGTCTCTTTTTATATAAAACTTGTATGCTACAGTTCCGCCGCATATGAACGTCTTTACGTAATCTTGCGGAATGACGGCGCATAGAGTGCTACTGATTATTTCTTGTAGCGGTTGACTTGCTGAGGAACATCTATCGGTGTACTGGTATTTCCTTCGGGGCTCGTTTTTCTTGTACATATGAATTTCGTAGTCCCATTTGGCCGCACTGTGTTTTGTTCCTATGAGCTGTGCGGCCATATAGACCCTAGCATCAGGTTCGGAGACCTTTATGTGGAATAGGAAGTTGAAAGTTCCGATTTGGACGTAATGCATGGTGTGACTGTTATAAGTTACGTTAGATATGAACATCTCTTTGTCGACTTCGCCTTGGTTGTGCAGTGGATGCATTTCTTTGAAATGTCCGGCTAGTTGGGACAGCTTGCCTGAAAATTGCGATGTTATGGTTAGATTTCCAATTATGCAAATGGTATCTCTATTATTTTTATTTCATAACATTTGTTTATTTTGCTACTAGTGTAGTTACGAACGCTATTAAGTTTGAACTTTATTTATTAATTTACATTAAATCTATTTATGATGCGTACCTTTCCAGTTACAATTAGATCCCAAGCTCGGGCACTGCAGGGCTTGGAACGGGCATTCTTTCTCGTGAATCGCCATGTCACCCATCTTGATGAACAGCTGACAACCGTCCCTAGAGTTGGGACATCTCACCCTTTTCTGTAAAAAGATAGTATTTGGATATTTTATATGTAGGAGGGAGGTATGAAGCCATGCTTCCGCCTTAGCTACATGTAGTCACAGCTGTCCTACTTTGAGTTTATCTATAGCATGAACGTATATTAGCACTGGACCGGGTGTTTGAAATGAGATGGCATTATTACCAAAGAAGATATAATAATACTACGTATAGAACGGCCACTCGTTACCCCCCACCCGTTTGAGTCTTCCTCACTTCCACCCCGCGTCAGGACACGATTTACTACTCTGCGCGCGGGCTGCACAGGCCGCTGCAAATACCCGTGTAGCGTTCGTGCGTATGTGTAGTGTCTGTGAATAAATATAGTGTTGTGTGCGTAAGACAGCAGATTTTGTATGAAGAAACGCGGAGTGTCCGGGCTGTGTTATTACTATCACGATAAGGTTCAAAACATAAGCTCCACTTAGGATGATTTTGAAGTTTGTCTGCCATGGTAATACAATCCATTCGTGTCAAGATTACGTAGCAGTTTTAATGCGTTATCGAGGCCATCTTGCTGTGATCATGCATTACAACTTTTTTACTTTATGTCACTTCTACTGACTTTCATTGAACAACTGCGCTTTCATTATTCTGAGATCTTTAGATAGGTACAATCTGACTTGATAGCAGGTTAGCCAAGTCACTTCTCGTTACAACTTACTTCCATGATATATTTCTCCAGATCAAAGTTCCTCCGAGCGGTGATCTGCAGCTTGCAAGCTCCGCACGCCACCTGCCGCGTCTTGCAGACTTCGCAAGAGCTGTGCCCCTGGTTACACTGGTAGATTCGTTCGCCGTACATTTGGCCGCAGGTTACACAGTTCACTTCGTTGTCGCTACCTCTTTGGCGTGACTGGGAGCGCGATCTAGAACTGAACAAAAATATTTAAGTTGAAACTGAGATGGTACGATAATGATCATCATTATCAGCCGTAGGACGTCCACTGCTGGACATAGGTCTCCCCTATGTATTTCCAATGAGCCCGGCAGGAAGCGGCCTGCACCCAGCATGTTCCTGCGGTCTTAATTATATCGTCGGTCCACCAAGTCGGTGGACGCCCTACGCTGCGCTTATCGGTGCATGGTCTCCATTCGAGAACTTTACTGCCCCATCGGCCATCAGTTCTCTGAACTATGTGCCCTGCCCACTGCCATTTCAACTTACTAATCCACTGGATGACGATAACGGTTTAATCAAACTAACGGTTTCTGCGAAGTTAGCTACCTAATTGTTGCTAATTTAGTGATGTCAAGTTTTGGCTGCATATTTTACAGTCTCCAATCTCAATTATTGTTTGAATACATACATAGATAAACGAAAATACAGTATACTTAGAAACAAATCCACAAAAATATCTGCAGATTTATTGAAACATCAGTTTCAAGTTAATCGGATGAGTTGTTTGTTGCCAAAATATGTATTTATACGCAAAGCCAGAAAAGGCGTTAAGTAACGAAATTGGCAACATTGGGTGGGCGCCGTCTATTCGGAAGTATTGTCAGTGGGGACCTTTATGCGCAGCAGTCGGTTGAAGCCTTATGGACTATGACGACGATATAGATTTATTTGTTATGCCTCTCTAATGGAGAATCTTTCTCACGAAACAAAACGCACAAGACTTACTTTTTCGATACGATTTCCACAGGGGGAGCCGACGGTTGAAACGCCGTATACCTGCAAATTGTAAATAAAACCTAAGTGAAGTTTTATCCTTTATTTTCTCTGTGTTGATTTTGAAAGCATACTGCTGACTGTCACTGCTATTAAAAGTGTTCTAGAATCATCTAATTTAGATTTAACGACCTAAGGTTATCAGGCCTGTTAGCTTATTATTCTTAATTACCTGGGTCATATCGTCACAAGTAATCTGTCCGACTCTCAGGAGCTTGACAGACACAGACGTGCACTAGATCGAATATTGTTGCTCGTCGATATACCAGATGTAGCGAAGAAGATATTACTGTTCCGAACATATTGTACAAATTTATACACTTGCGAACTCTGGTGTAATCATACAAAAGCAGATTATAACGCACGGGTACAATACAACAACGCTCTGCGCATCTTACAGAAACTTCCGAGATTCTGCAGTGCCTCTGGCATGTTTACAGAACGGAGGCTTCCAGGTTTCGCAGCTCTGATGCGACAAAGAATAGCGAACACTCAAGAGAGGTTCTACCGCTCGGACAATATTGTGCTTGAAACGCTCACGCAAGTAAATAGACCGATTCCTAGAAGATGGATTGAGCTTCACATTGCAAATTGCAAGCTATAAATAATGACATTCATATTATAGTGTTACTGTAATTATTGTAACTATGGTTTTTTTTTTCTGGAATAAATATTATTTATTTATTTATTAGTCATTTATCTATCTACATAATAGGCCCAATTATGAAGGCACCATCGTAATTATAATAGCTAATTAGACTATTTTCGTTTCTTTTTCACTTTAGGCATTCGATAGAGAGAACATTTTTTACGTTGCTATTAAATTTACGATGGCGCCTTCAAAATTGGGCCTAATAGGTATGTACTTACTTAATTGAATACACCTAAAATATAATTACAACTTTATCATCATTATCAGCCGCAGAACATCCACTGCTGAACATAGCCCCCCCATATGGATTTCCAATAAGCATGGTTGGAAACGGCTTGTATCCAACGCGTTACTGCGGTCCTAATTAGTCTGTGGACGTCCTCCGCTGTACGTAGTCTCCATTTGAGAATCATATGGCCCCATCCGTTCTTCAAACTGTGTACCCTGCTCACTGTCATTTCAACTTTCTAATCCAACCAACTTATGTAACAATACCGGGCGGAGAGCGGATGCCGACATTAAATGAAAAACCCTTCCTCCGTTTCAAGCATTCAACATATTATTTAGAATTTAATAAATAAAGCTATTTCTTTAGTTATATTCTCCAATTTTTTAAGCATCATTTTGGAGCAACCTGTGTCTAGACAGCGACTCGACATTTTTCTACAATATCAAAATATAGTTAAAATAGCGGGAATAGAAATTTAAGTACTTCTTTATTTTGTTTGATTTTCAATTTAAATATTTTTTTTCTTATTGATTTTATGATCATAGGTAGTAAGTACTACTTGTGGGTCAAATTAATGCCGGCGTCAGCTATCCACCCTGTATGATATAGGTCAATTTACCTTTGAGGCATCGAGTTGTTTTGATAAGAACTATCGGATGAGGTGAACAGATCTGGTCCATCTCCGTAATTAAAAGTACCGCTGGACGCGGAGTACAACTTTGGACCAGCTCCGTAAGGTTGGTTTACAGGAGAGCCCATATTGTTGTTCCCTTGAGGTGAAGCCGAGTATGGATTGCGAAGGTTCGGATAAAGAGAACCCGAATTCGAGGTCGTGGGACTTGGCAGGTCATTCTGGTTGTAACTGTATGGTGTGCGCTGACGTTCAACACTGTAACAAAATTTTATTTTAAGTAAATTGTCATTGATAGCTGAAACGTGTTGGCCTAAGAGCCGCTGAAGATCGACCTTCACCCACGTGATAACCAGATGAGACGTCTATTTTTATAAATTATTTTTTAAGTATTTATAAACACGCCTATGATAACTTGCCTATCGAAAAGTGTTTATGGCTATTAATTATTATATTTAAAAAATGTCATGAACGATTTTTTGAAGGCACTATAACAGTGTTCTTATGATACCAATTTTGACTGGTTATAAGATTGGTTTCGTACTTATATTGACATAGTTGCTTATCAGGTAGTATGAACAAAGTTAAGTAAGCAAACCTACCAAGTTATATTCTCTACATTAAAAACTATTACTTGGAATGAAAACATACCGGCTATCAAAACAAAAAGAAGTTAAAAAAAAATATTTAAAAAATGAATTAAATATAGTAATTAACACTTTTCCATAGGCAAGTGATATCATAGGCCTATTTGTATTTGAATAACATTTCATAAACAGTATATCTCATCTGGTTATCAGATGGATGAAGGTCGTTCTTCCACGTCTCTCCCTCTATTTGATACGATAGGACCGGAAAGAATGGCTAGAAAGAGAGGATATATATTTTACTGAAAGTAAAATTATCATGTTTTTAGGTCATTTAACGACAATGCAAGAATATTGTTGAAGATAATCTTGATTTGATATGACGCAGTTATTATCTTAACTACATAGTATGAAACAAAGTCGCTTGCCGCTGTTTGTCTGTCCCTATGTATGGTTATCTTTAAAACTACGTAACGGAATTTCGTGCGGTTTTTTTAATAGACAGTGTTTCAAGAGTACCGTTTATATGTATAATACAACTGTGCGAAGCCTGGGCGGATCGCTAGTTAAATATAAATAGTATCTAACTAATATATTTGATAATAAGCCCGATTACAGAGGCGCCAGCATACATTTAATAGCAACGTAATAAGCGTTCTCTCTATCGAATGTACTGTACTGTATCAACCTTTTAATAGTCCACTGCAGGACGTAGGCCTACCCACGAAGGGTGATTGGGCCAAATCCACCACGCTATCGAATGCCTGAAGTGAAAAAGAAACAGAACTATGCTATTTAGCTATTATAATTACGATGGCGCCTCTGTAATTGGGCTTTATGTACCCCTACTGAGACTAGCACAAGATAGGGAAAATTGGCGTAAGGAGGCGGAGGTTTATGTCCGGCAGTGGGCCGAAATAAACTAATGAATTGATGATGATGTACTGTCCATAATCATAGACTAATATAATATCTTCGTCTTGAAACAATCGCGATTTATAGACGCCCTTCAGCTTAGGAGAATGAAGGGTTTATTTAACTTGGATTGAAAAATGTATCGATAAAGGGCTGAAGTAAAGCACAAGCAAACCTAAAACAAGCTTTTACTGAACAAGTACTCGGCAAGACGAATCAAACGAGCCGAAAATCGACAAGTTTGCGTCGTTTCTTTAGAGTTCCTAGGACTACCTTCCAGCTCCATCATCAGATCAGCACCATGTCATCGTAATATTGCATTGTTACGCAATTTACACATGTATGCAAAATTTCAGCTCAATCGGAAACCGGGAAGTGGATCCAAGTTAACTTGCAAGATTTGATAACAGACCGACAGACAACGGGACAGGTGAAACTAAATAACAGTTTGTAAAAAGAAATCAACAGTTTCACTAAGCGCGAACGGAGCGTGTGCGAATATTCCCCATCACAAGAAGGGGTGAAAAGGGGAGGGGGGAACTGACGTCTCGTCACATCTCAAATAACGTAAAGTGTTTCTGTCGGTGTTTTTTACAACGCTGCTGGTATAGGCCGAATTAAACGTCTGTGGACACGAGCAAGTCATTGCGCAGTATCAAATCCGTTAGATGTGTCAGCTGCGCGAGAACCGGAGATGTGCGCAGCTTGTAGCTAGTTTAAGAGATGCCAAGAAATTTGATTCAGCTATACGCAATGAGAAAAGAGTAGGTATGTACACCATTTCTGGTGTATACCTAGGCACATGCCGCCACACAATCCTGTATAGGTCGCACCACACAAGTCGGCAGATCAGAAGTTAGCCGCAGATGACGATTGCGCATGTGTACACAATACCGACGCATGTGGCGAAGTGGTGAGCACGGGCGAAGGGAGCGCGCAGGAGGCAAGAGGTTCGCGAGCGGGTGTGCCCCGGCGTTCCGTCTCTATGGCTCCCGCGCTTAATATTTTGCCTTTTGCGCAGCGTTCTGCGCCTAACTTCCCATCCGCCGACTTGAGTGGCGCGGCTTATACCATAGGTTGGTTTGTCTATTTTAAACACAGGTGACGAAGTAGGTGGGTAATGGGTTATGCTGTTTTAATGACTCAATATAATCATGTTCAGAACTATTGTTACGTGGAAGTAGCAACAACTAACTATAAACAAAGTCATACGACCCCAGCGATAACACTGCAAGTAGTTAATTATGACCGTAACACACACGTACACAGTAAAGTTATAATGAGCGCCACACAAATCGACGGATGGGAAGTTATGTTATATATTCGCGGGAGTCAGAGAAACGAGACGCCGGGGCACACCCGCCCGCCAACCTCATGCCTCCCGCGCGCTCTCTACGCACTACGACACGCGGCGTCGAAATTGTGTACACATGCGCAATAATTAGCCAATCACGGCGAAGTGTCATCTGCCGCTAACATCTCATCTGCCGATTTGTGTGGCGCTTAGTATATTATGTATAGGCCGAAATTCGGGGGGGGGAAGGAAAATTCCAAATTTTTTTTTCGAGTGTCCAAAAATGAGGAGTAATGTATGGTATTGTGGGAGGTATGTTTATATGTACCTCCCTTATATAGCTTTTGCTGCTCCTCTAATTTTGACAAGTGTTTGACGGAGTATAAGCACCCAAGTTCCGTTCTGGACAAACTCATTAGAATATTATAAGATTCAATCCAATTCTGGAAAGATGTCCCACAGATGCGGCGCCAAAGTAGCATACATGATCTGTCGAAATTAGTTCCTTTAATTTCCACAGGAACTCTTTTGAATATAACTTTATTTACGTTTATATAAACAGCTTGTTGTGTTTAAGACAGTTTTAAGTACGAGTATACTACTTACACCACAAAACTTGAAAAGACCATTGACTTGGAAGCCTATAAGTACTACTCTAGGATTTATCATTATTTGTCTTGTCAGTTAAAATTCTGTTTTTGACCGTCGAACCGGAGGAGATACTCAATTCGACGCGAACACAAAATTCAAAAACAGTTATGGGCGGTTATTTTTTTATGTGTTACCCATAAATTTTTTCATAGTTATCTGATTTCATTAACTCTTTTTTTATTGGAAAGAATGTACTTACTTCGAAATTGGTTTCAGACAATTCCATTTAAATTTTATCGATATGGGCTGAGCCATTTTTGATAAATCAATAATGTGAAAAATGCTACATCGATACGTGCGAAATATTCGCGAATTCTGTACACGGGTAAAGTCGGTCATGCTATTTTTTGCAAAAAATAATTATGTAGAACTCTAGTGAGTAGATTATTGGGTTTCGGAAATTAAAGCTCTTGCTATTTCTTGTCTAATCTTAATCTTAATATATATAAATCTCGTGTCACAATGTTTGTCCTCAATGGACTCCTAAACCACTTAACCTTGATTATAATAAAATTCGCACACCATGTGCAGTTCGATCCAACTTGAGAGATAGGATAGTTTAAATCTCAAATTATAGTCGCAATTTTAATTTATTTAGCCACAGCAACGCGTGGCCGGGTCAGCTACTCGTAGTTAATTATAATATTCACACACATATAAACATGTATGGTATCAAGACGGCAAGGTGCTAATTCGCAAAAATGACACTGATAAACCCATTGTGGCTACATCAGAAGAAGACGTTATTGACCTAATTTGAGCAGCTGATACCTTATTGTTATGGATGTACCCACCTACTACCTTATTTAAGTATTTCATTTGTTTTATATTTGTAAACATTTTAGGTACAGTTTTATATTCATATTTTTATATATTAGATAATAAATTATTGCTTGCATATATTTCCTAGTAATACTAAATATGTATTACTAATCAATGTTTTGTTACGATTAATAAGTAAACCAGAATATCTACCAAGGATTGAGACGCCAAAAAAGTACAAAGTATGATAAGTACAAAGTATAATAACAGTGTTGTGTTGAAACTGGTTTGCTTATCAGCGCGTCAAAGGAGAGAATGGTTCCAATGTATTTCTAATGCTTCGGCTCCATTAGCGGGCTATGGCGAATATTCGTGTTAACGCGACAAATGTGGCCGGGCTCATCGTGTCATCGTGTAGTATTCGGGCGAAGACGATGTAGTATCGGGGAGCTGTCGGTAAACTGGCGCGAATCAAAGGGATTTGTCGCACCAATATTCGCTTAGGTGGCTACATCTACGTCATTTCATTGTCGTCCAGACTTTGAAGCGAGACGGACGTGCATTTAATTTTTTACACTATGGAGTGGAGTAACGAAAAAGTGTCAGAATTCATTCAATTTTATGAAACTGAGAGTATTATATGGAATCCTAGTGACCCCAACCATAAAAAGAAACACTTGGTACATGATGCGTGGATTCGAATTCGAAATTCAATCCGGCACGATGCATCGCGTCAACTCGACACGAATCTTCGCCCGCTACTGTAGCCGAAGCATTAGTGCCTATTTTTATATCAGAGCATCTCAGTGAAATTGAATCGTCACTTATTTATTTAGTTATTTACCTACTTAATTTTCCGTTTATTGGTATTTTGTAGTATTGTTTCGTTGGTAAAATAATTACTATATTTAGCAATTAATTTAATGAGGTGTATTATGACTATTGTTATTGTAAGCATTATATGTAATTTGACTCGTCTCATAAAATGTTTACAATTTACTGATATGTTTGTTTCTGAATATATTAATATTGTGTTTATGAATCAGCGCGGAGGTGAATCTTGTACCTATACAAACCTACGATGGTTTCTTAATATGTTTATATATTATTGTAACATGTATTGCAGTTAAATAAAAAATATAAAAAAAAACGATTATTGGATTATAACAAGGGATTAGGAAACAAGTAGGTACTGTACTGTACTGTATCAGCCTTTTTAATAGTCCACTGCAGGACGTAGACCTACCCACGAAGGGCGATTAGGCCAAATCCACCACGCTGGCCCAGTGCGGGTTGGTGGATTCACATACGACATCGAATTTCTTCTACGGACGTATACAGGTTGCCTCACGATGTTTTCCTTCACCGAAAAGCCAGTGGTGTGAAATTCCGTACTTAAATTCCAAGGAATTCATTTGTACGGTTTCATATTGGTACGGGACCGGGATTTGAAAGCACGACCTTACGATTGCAAGGCGAGTGTCATTACCACTAGACCACCACGGCGTCAGGGAACACATAAGTAAATATCCGAAATGACTGACTTGCAGTCTTATTCCAAAACACGATTTTATGATAAGTTATTGATTATTTTTATGATATGACTAGCTTAAAACCCGCGGCTTCGCCCGCGTTGTCTTAGTACATAGGTACTTACTTAAAATGAAAATAGCCCGCGGTTTGATCTACGTTGTCTTTGTACTTGCTTATAATAATATCTAATAGTCTGCGATTTGGCTCGCGTTGTCTTAATCCTTGCTTAAAATTACTTGCAAGGATAATGCCCGGTTAGGCCCGCGTTGTGTTAATAATTAGGTACTTAAAATATAATAACTCGAAGTTTGACCCACGTTGTTTTAGTACTTACTTGATTAAAATAACAGCCCGCGGTTCAACCCGCGTTATCTTGGCATTTGCTTATAATAATATCTAATAGTTCGCGGTCTGCTGCCCCCCTACCGCCTAAGCAATAGCAATCGTAATAGCAATCGTTTATGACTTTATTTTAGTCATTTGGCACCGCCTATGTGACGTTAGCCATCAATTGCTTTGCGCGGATTGCGAAAGCAATCGTTGAATGAACAACTTTGATGGCTAACGTTACATAGGCGGTGCCAAATGACTAAAATGAAGTCATAAACGATTGCTATTGCGATTGCTATTGCTTTAGGCGGTAGGGGGGCTGGCCCGCGTTGTTTTAATAAATCCTTAAATTATAATAGCATGCCGTTAGCCTGCATTTTTGTATTACTTGCAATGATAATGCCCACGGTCAGAACCGCGTTATTTTCGTAATTGCTTAAAATGATAAAAACCCACAGTTTGGCCCGCGTTTTTTTGGCACTTACTTAAAATAATAAGAGCTTGTGGTTAAGCCCGCATTAGGCTCGATTATGAAGGCGCTATCGTAATTATAATAGCTAATTAGCATAATTATTTCTGTTTCTTTTTCACTTTAAACATTCCATAGAGAACACTTTTTATGTTGCTATTATATTTACCATGGCGCCTTCATAATTAAGCCTATTATCGTATTACTCGAAAGCATAATGCCTACGGTTTAGCCTGAATTGTATCAGTATTTGCTTAAAATGATAATAGCCTTTAGTATTTGGTTTTTTAATTTGGTTACGTGTATCAAAAGCTTATTACGGAATGAGTACTTGAATTTTTGGATGACAAATTGCCGAAAAATAAATAAATATATGAAATAAATATTGAGGGACATCTCACACACGGTCTCTGACCCCAAACTAAGCAAAGCTTGTGATTTGGCTGACAGAGACTGATATACTACATATACATGTACCTGTAGGTTGACTGACAGATAATGCTATTTAGCGTTAAGTCCTCCTTTTGTACAAATGGTGTGCAAGAAAGTGTTAAATAAATAAAAATACATTACTAACACCCAGACACAGAGCAAACACATATGATCATCACACAAATATTTGCCCTGGGTGGGAATCGAACCCACGCCTATTTGACCCAGGAGTCAGGGTCACAAACCACTGAGCCACTGAGGGAGCCAATAATAATAATTGTATAAGTAACTATGTGAGGAATTTCACACTACTGGCTTTTCATTGATAGAAAACATTGAGTCAACCTGTATAGGTTCGTCCATAGAGAAAAAATCAATGTCGTTTGTGGATTCAGCAACCCGCGCTCGGTCGGTGTGATGTATATGGCCCAATCACCCTTCGCGGGTAGGCCTATGTTCAGTAGTGCACTATTAATTAAGGCCGGTACAGGTATTCGACATGTTTCATTAAGTCATTAGAAATTTATTTTTTCAGGCAAATGAAAAAATTACACACAAGTAGGTACCTATATCTATATTAATAATTTCGTCAAGGGGTACGGTAGACTCGATCGAAACTTTAATAACAAAACTTTAAAACATAAAAAAATAATGATTTCGAGTCGACAACATATATCCGGAAAATTCGGATTATCGAGTATTTTAATAAATTATAACGGTGTTGACAAATAAAAACACGGTCTCCATAATGACACCGGATGACATATCTTGAGCAGTGTTGCCAATAGCACAAATAAAGACTATGCTAAAATGGTGTTAAAATTGTGGCAAAATAAATATACTAAAAATTGTGATAACATTTTTCTACATATATCAAATGAAACGGAACAAAAAAAGTAAAATTATTGTTAATTAACAAAATATGTGTTTTAATCGACTATGAAATAATTATATGCTATCGAATAAAATGTAAGTATCTTGGTCTTCATCGACAATTAAAGTGCTTGAAGACGAGCTAGCGTCACTGCTCATACTGTATAGATCTCCTTGGTACCTACAGAGCGCAGTGCATTATCTGGAACTGCGTAAAGCTGGAAACATACTATCGGACGCGGTTCACGGACGCGACTGACAGCCGCGACTGATAGGTATATAGACTATGAAAGTACACTGAGCCGTGTACACTATCGGACATAAGTCGCAGACGTCACCTTCGGACGACCTTGAGCGTTCGGATGTCCTAGAGTGATCTGGCGAGCCGGATGTTTTAAGACTGTGCACATTGCTAAGTCTCGGCTGTCAGTCGCGTCCATCAGCTGCGTCCGATAGTATAGTTTCCGGCTTAAGAGTAGCAGTTTTTCGTTGCCCTTTTTAAATCGAATCTTATAAGTATAAAATAACATTTTAAATTTTTTACCGACAAATAATTGCGTAGCTTAGTTTTTAATACATTCATTTGACTAAAAGAAACCCGTTCATTTTCGGCATTTGAATGTGGTAGCGTTAAAAACGATATTGCTGAAATAAATTTTCATGGTAATAAACTTTTATTGTATAATTATTTTACATGCCAAAAATATGGTGTATGCTAAATTGCAAATAAATATGCTAAGCAAGATCAAAATGTGCTAAATTGGCATCACTGATCTTGATACTCAAATGACATGATAATTGACTACTGTCAAATATCTTATTTTATGTTTTGGCGTCGCATTGTTGTGCATTTGCCAGTGTCAAGTATTAAGTTATAATAATTTTTGATAATATTTTATCAACATAGTCACTGTCGTAGTCACGTTAAAGTCCATAAAAGTCACGGTCAAGTCCAAACATAGTTCAAGTCATACCTCAGTAAAGCAGCGGAGACTTTACTAGAGACGTCTATGGAGTTTTGGTTACAACACATGATACGTCACATTATATCATTTGCCTACACTTATGCACGTAAAAAAGCTCATAATCAACGAAATATCAAAGTATTTCACTAATCATTACTAATAAAAACACAAGATTAACAAAATAGTAGTACAATGAGGCGACATGATTTTTTCGCGTTCTCGCTAAAAATTAGTTTTGAGCAATTTTAATTTTGAGCAATTACTTTGGGATGTTGTTTACACCCATCATGCCGAAAGTACCTATTTCTTAAAGTTAATGTCTTTCATCGGTCTTTCATCATTGTTTTGCTTTATGATACCTACATCATTTTGTTATCAGCTTAAACTCCTTGCTTTGCTTCGCTCGGAGCGAAGACCTATCCTTCATCTATGCTCCTTGCATTTGGTAATCATTGTCATAATTGTGAAAAATTGATGTAGCGAAGGGCTTTTCGTAAAGGTGGTGATCGAGTAACAGTAAAATTATGATGTGTGTGTGTGTGTATTATGAGTCACATTTCACCCGAGCGAAGCCGGGTTCTCATCTAGTCTTATTTTATTTGAGAAACACACAGTGTATCTAGACGCCACTCGTCAGGCATGTGCTAGGATGCTATTATACTCATAATTTGATTAACTTTTACAATGGTATCAACCCCAAAATCACGTGAATAAAATGAGCTGTTCAACACAAAAAGTTCATCGACCCGCGACAAAATGTATGGAAAATGTAGGTAATTTTCGCTTGTCAGGGTTGATCCCATAGTAAAAATTACGTATATTGATCCGTGTGCGCGCTAAGTTTAAGACTATTGGCTCACAAAATAAAAAAAAGGAAGCTGTTGGGGACCCATTTTGCCCCATTTAAGGATAAATCATTATCTTAATCCTTTTCTAGATACTACATTATTTAAAAAAGCGCATTGAAGTTTTGGGACGTATCTGACCCCTAAGGAATTTTTTAAGGAAAATTCAGAAAAATAGGTACAGCCATATTTTTTTATTTAGTCTCAAAAGCATCTATACAAAGTTTCATGTCAATCGGTACAGGGAATAAAAAGTTACATGCAAACAAAAAGGGCCCGTTTTACCCCGTAAGTTAGTAGTTGGGTACGTTTTTCATCCTTAGTGCTTCATTATGTCGTATGATGTACGTATATTCCAAATTTCAAGTTTATATCCTCAGCGGTTTGGGTTGTAGCCTAAACTGATTAATTTTTGCTATCCCTAAGGAACCCTATAGATTTTCCTGGAAATTATTAGTTCCTGTATTGAAACATATTGTGTGCTTCCTTCATACCAGATTTCAACCATAACCATTCATCTGGTTGGATGTAATTGACAATTTTTTCACCAACTTTGGGACCTTATTTGACCCTTTAGATGAGGAAAATTCGGAAAATCAGGAAAAAACGTAACTTTTATTTTGTTTGGAAAACATGTATACAAAGTTACATACAAACGAAAAGGACCCGTTTTACTCCTTCAGAGATCGATTTTTCAAAATTTTCTTCCTTAGTGCTCCATTACGTCGTACAATGTACCTATGTTCCAAATTTCAAGATTATATCTTAAGCGGTTTGGGCTGTAGGCTGTCTGTCAGTCAGTCACTCAGGGAAGCCTTTTATAAAATAGATAAGTTTATTTAACTGTAGGTCCTAACCTAATACTTAGAGACGTTTGTCAATGAATGTGGATTTAAAACAAAGAAGATGTTTTTCCTTTTTGACGCCATTTTTGGTTCTAAAACACTTTCTATAGATCAATTTTCGAAACAACATTTTTTGACAAGACTGCTAGAAATCTTTATTTTATTTTATAAATTTGAAAGAAGTGTACGTCTCTTACTTTTTCATGCAAAAACGGAGAAAAGGATCGATCGATTTTTGCGTGGATGTGCCTTGCCTACTTTGAAAATCGAAGTATCGTCGGCTACATTTACTATCCCAAAAAAAAAAAATGTTTTAGGATGACACAAAAAGCCAATGAATACGCGGGTGAAAGCTAGTCGTAAAATCTTAAGCGTCTTCAGTTTCTTTTGTCACTTTAAATTGTAAAAGTTCTCTTTTTTACATTAAATCGGTTGCACATGTTGACCGTCGACCCGAAAACAAAAGACTATGGGAATAAAAACTTTAGGATAAGAATACAACTTATGTAACAAAGCAAAAATGTACCTGGCTGAGAAGGGTTCTACAATTTTTGTCACATCTTCAGAGATGATATTTGGGATTCTTTATTTTACTAGGATACACTTATAAAATATTTTGAAAATGTATAGGCCAATTGGGGTCCGGACCCTTCGGACACCCCCTCATATACGCCCATAGGCCGAATCATACAAGTCAGCGGAAGTGAAGTTAGCGCTACAAGCAGCGCAATATCTGATTGAAGCTCACATAAAGCTGCGTGTTGATTGGATAGGTATTGCGCAGCTTGTAGCTAACTTCACATCCGCCGACTTGAATGATTCGGCCCATACTTACATTACATGGGACCTCAAAACGCACACGTGTAATAAAAAGTTTTCGAAGGTTCTGAATATTATTATAGTACCTATTTGTAAACGGGAAATCCCGTCAATAAAATAGATAATATCTACCTGTTAATTGACGGGGATTTCCTACTTTTTACTAAAGCACATGTACCTACCTACATTTAGTAGCCTCCAATATAGGCTAGGTGTTTGGCCACTTGTAAGAAAATACGGGTTTTATAATTTTGCCAAAAATACACAAAAAATATTTAGTCAGGTTTTAAATTATGATAACAAACAAAATCACCCTGACCCCTGACAAAATCCTTGATAAACACTTTGAGAAAAAAATATCTAATTTTCTACAATACGAAGTAGCAACGTTAAAAAGTTGGTTATGGCCACTTTTACCAGCTCTGGCCATGTCGTCGGTGGGTCATAACAGCAGAACTAATCTCTTCTGTGGGTCATAACATAGTTGTAGCCACTTTATATTTTAAGCATATTACCTAGTAGGAAGGTAAGTATTTAATATGTATAATTATGTTACTTACACTGTAGGTGTTGGTTGTTGGTGCGTAGTTATTATCGTAGCATCTTGAGCTTTCTCGATGCGCTGGTTGCCCGACTCCCGTACAGTTTGCTGCTGGCTGGCTGCCTGAAGTCTGCTGTATGAGACCGTAGATGGAGCCGCTACAGCTTGTTTGGCGTTTTCAAGGACTTCATGGACCTTTTTTAACCCTGCTGTCGAAGGCTTTTGCGGGCCAGTAGTGGCGTGGACAACGTTTTGCGAACTTGGCGGCGTAGTTGTCTCATTACGTTTTTCAGTCATGATATTCTTAATCTTTTGCTCGTACATCATTCTTTGACGTTCCAGCGCTCTCTGCAGATCTTGAGGGGAGACGGCAGGCTCTCTGTAAAGACACGCTAAATGTAAGTATAGACAAGTTGTAATGGCTTTGGGAAGGGCACATAGCACGGAGGGTTGATGACCGATGGGATCGAAAAGCGCACGTACCGGCAAGCGCAGCGTAGATCGTTTACCCACGGGTGATCTCATTAAGACCGCAGGATCGCGCTGGATGCAAGCTGCTGCCAACCGGTCTGGCAGATCTATAGGGGAAGCCTGTCTAACAGTGGACGTTCCGTTGCTGAAACAACAACGACGACGAAGCCATGGTAGTCCGAGGAGGAACGTTTATGCCAAAAGGAGTTGGCACTGTTGGCAGCACAGCGCGACAGTCGCCCGACAGCATTTGAGTAGTGATGACACGAGTCGCTCTGAGTTCCGTGACTATCCATCCACGACTACCTACGGCAGAACATTAATTGCTCGGACGAGATCTCGACCAAAACTTCGTTGTGTGGACGAGCGTAATGTTGATCGACATTGTCAATGGACTGTACTGTACTGTACCAGCGTTTTTTAATAGTCCACTGCAGGACGTAGGCCTACCCACGAAGGGTGATTGGGCCATATCCACCACGCTGGCCCAGTGCGGGTTGGTGGATTCACACACGCCATCGCATTGCTTCTACGGACGTATGTAGGTTGCCTCACGATGTTTTCCTTCACCGAAAAGCCAGTGGTGTAAAATTCCGTACATAAATTCCAAAGAACTCATTCGTAAGGGACTGGGATTTGAACCCACGACCTCACGATTGTAAGGCGGGTGTTACTACCTCTAGACCACCACGGCTTTGTCACTGGACAGTCTCGCGTAAATGTCCCGCGAGTCCCGCGACTGATCGCGACATGTCGAGCGACTTTGTCCCCTAGTGAAGGTACTCGAATGGGATCACGCACCGGCAAGCACAGCGTAGGACTTCCACCGACAAGGTGGACAGACGATCTGATAAAGAACGCAGGGCCGCACTGGGTGTGAGCCCCTTCCAAATGCACTTATTGGAAATCTATTGCAAAGGCCTATGTATGTCTGACCGAGGACATCCTACGGCTGAGATAATGATAATGATGCTCTCTGAGATAAAATTGGAATTGGATAGAATGTCCTCCAACAAGGTAGACAAACAATAATTATCAAAATGGCAGAAATACCAACTGGATACAAACCGCTTCCAACTTCCAACCAATCAAATTGGTAATTCATACAGGTAGACGTCGGGTCGAATTTCATGGTGGCTACTGGCTATGAAATGCGCTACAATCTGCGCAAAACGCGAGCCCTCACCCCCGCTGATCCATAAAGCTACTGCGCAGCGAGTCAGTCTCGTGTTCCGACGACAATCGTATTCTGGGTTACCTATCATTTTTAAAATGACACGTTTCGGACATCCTATGGCCGAAATGATGATGAATTTAATAGGTAGCCGTAGCCGCGCGGGGAATATGTTGTCGTATAGGCCAAATCATACAATTTGGCGGCTGAGACGTTAACCACAAGCTGCGGATAACCCAATAGCCTATTTGACATCATTCTAAATATACTATTGATTGTGGTAATCCTTAAAGATGCCTGAAAAAGACATATATTTCACTTTATTTAAACTAAAATATTTGCGAAAATTAGACATATTTTACGAAATAAAATACGATATTTTTATCTGTGACGTGAACGCTCTAAGATGGGCGGCAATTCTGGTGACGTCACATGATAGTAAACAAGAATTTCTCGATTGACTGTTGTTTGTGTAATTTGTGTTTTGTGATTTCGTAGTATAATATTGTTGGATCTGTAAGTTTATTTTAAAGTATTTTTTGACATTTTTTAGCTGTGAACTAGCGTATTAACTAGTATCTACTAACGTGACGTGTTACTAGTGTGTGACGTCAAAGACCAGCGCCATTACAGAATGTCGTTTTTGGCGGGATCTTGAATGTCTATTCTTTAACACTGATTTTCATTGTTAATACAGAAGATCTCACGGAAATATACATGTACTGTGCTTATTATGTACTAACGAATAATTTAAAACAATTTCCAAAAACTAGTCAAATAGCCTTCCTGGGGCAGTAGTTAAGTGAGCTTCAGTCGGCATTGGGTTACCCACAGCTTGATAGCTAACATCACACCCGCCAAGTTTTATGACTCGGCATATAGGATAGGTAATATTGAAAACATTTAAGTCACAACAGCGACGTATTTCGTACTAATTTCAATTGGGCTTCATTGTGGATAAACAAAGGAATAAAATAAACCACACAAAACTAATGAATGATTTAGATTAGAAATTAGGTTATTAGCTAATTATTATTATGTATTAACAAAATAAAACTAGTAGCTCTCCGAACAGTAGACCACGCGACACATCTTCTAAACATTTCCAACCATCTCGACTCGCTCTTGACCGATTTGGGTCATAATATACTCGTACGCAAATCTTGTTAGGATTTAGGGATGATTATAATTACGACGGGCCCGGACGGGGCCCGTACGATGCACGAAAATGTATGGAACGTGAGTCATACGGGCCCCGTCCGGGCTCGTCCCGTGCCTGCCCTGTCCTAATATAGGTAAATCGGTAGAACGGGGGGGGGGGGGGGGGGGGGGGGGGGGGGCCGGACGAGGCCCGTACGACGCACGTTCTATGCATTTTCGTAGTGGTCCTACGAGTACAACGACGCCCGGATGGAGCCCGTCAGGGCTATTACACAACATTGTATGGAACGTGCGTCGTAAGTCCGGGGACCGCCCGGTTCTAATAAAAATCATCCCTTAGATAGGTAGGTACTAAACCAGGGATTCCCAAAGTGGACCCCTAGGAAATCGATATCGACCCCTTAGTAAAGTAAACTTTATTGCTTTAAACTGTGTCATTACAAAGATGTTACAAGTACATTATTGGTTTCAACAGTTTGTCCTAGCGGACATGCAATATGCAGTATGGTAGCCATCTTAAGACTTAGACTAGAGACGTAATAGATGGGTACCATAAGCATTACTTACATTCAATAATTATAATTAGCTATTTAAGTACTTACATCAAATTTTTGTTGTTTATAAAATTCGTTTTTGTAGATATATGTATAAGCATTACTTACATTCAATAATTATAATTAGCTATTTAAGTACTTACATCAAATTTTTGTTGTTTATAAAATTCGTTTTTGTAGATATATGTATGTTTGAGATCAACTATTTATAAATTATACAATTTGTAACAATAATACCTATCTAATATTAACTTTATCTTATGTTTATTATTCTAAAAAACTGAGATCATCCATGAATAAATACAAAATTGTCGATGGGGGGTCGATATCGATTTCCTAGGGGTCGACATAAACGAAAACTGATTGTGGGGGTCGAGGAGGTCTAAAAATCGACCCCTATTAAATTAACACAAGTTCTTATTAAAAACTTTCAAGATAGGTAGGTAGGTACTGTATTGTTTATGTTGTGTTACGTGTACTAAGAATAATTAATATTTTTGTAGGAAATAGCATTGTTGTAGTAATGTAAAGTCTCAAGTTCGTGCAAGATGAAAAACTCGGCAAGTCAGTGTGGATGCAAGATAATGAGTTCGAGCGTATATATTTCAGGCGCGTTTTGACTTGCTCTCTATTTGACGCTTACGCGGTTTAACACGAACGAATTCATGATTAAGTTGCAAGTCCAAACATGTTCCTGATATTTTACTATTTAACGAGCTTGCACTTAGGTTGAAAGTTCATTTGCGTTTTGAAATTCGTTGGAGCTTGAACGATAATAACTCATATAAGTACTCATTTATTTCAAGAGATTACAAAGTTATTACTTACATAGCTAAATTAAGTGAAGTGACTGAAAAATAATTTACTAAATGCTGAGCTTCCTACGCGAGTTACTCGTAATAGCGTAACCATACAATATCTGCAGCTTATGAAAAATTAACAGGGTAAGTACCAAACAGTTTTTATCCGGCACAGCGAATCAGCATTGCCATACAGTGGGGCAATGCAGCCAGCGTCTTGGGGACGCTATTTGAATTGCCCCACTGTGTGATAGTGATCAGTTGAGCTATCTGTAGATTGTTTGCAACAGTTTGCAGTTGCCTCAGTTGTTTCAATTGTAAAAATTTACCAGTAAATTTAACAGTTTATTATTGTTTTTTATTTAGGTAGTTTCTTATTTTTGTATTTGCAGGATTTCTAAGAGTTTCATGATGGCGGACACGAAAAAAAAAATGCAGACAATACAGTTTGGACTATTTGAAGTTCGGATTTATTACATCTCCATCAAATCAACACTTGCCGATGTGTCTCAAAAGTATTCAGTAACAATGCCATGAAGCCTTCAAAAATGGATGACCACTTATCAAGAGTACATGCTGACAAAAAAAGTAAGCCCTTGTCATTTTTTCAAGCTCTTAAAGATAAACTAGACAAAAAGCCATCCATAAGATCGATGTTTGCGTCATCATCTAATAAAGACGATGATGGTTTACGAGCGTCCTATAATATATCTTTACTAATAGAGAAGTCGGGGAAACCCCACACAATTGCAGAGCAGCTTATCTTACCAGCCATTGCAGAGGTCCTTAACAATGTATTGCACAAACCCGCACATGATTTTTTAAAGAGAATACCTTTGAGCAATAACACCGTTCAGAGACGCATAGACGAGATGGGACGCGATGTGGAAAACATTTTTTGCAAGTTCTTACAGACCAATAGATTCTCTCTCCAGTTGGACGAGTCTACATTACTCGGCAATGAAGCTCTGTTGTTAGGATATGTTCGATATATCAAAGATAAAAATATGTGCCAAGAACTGCTTTTTGCTACATATTTAGAGACTGATACCAGAGGAGAATCGATTTTTCAGGCCGTGGAACATTTTTTTACTGACAAAGCTATTCCATGGAAGAACATTGTTTCTGTTGCGACTGATGGTGCACCGTCTATGGTTGGTCGTCATCGTGGTTTTATAGCTCACTTAAAGCGACAACTGCCTGATGTATACCTACTGGTCATTCACTGCGTGATTCACAAGCAGCATTTAGTAGCAAAAAAGCTGAGTCCTAGATTGCATAAGTCTTTACAATATGTAATAAATGCTATCAACAAGATTCGAAGCAATTCTTTGAACTCTCGGTTATTTGCTCAGCTATGTGAAGAAAACGACGAAGTCTTTACTCGACTACTTCTGCACACTGAAGTTCGCTGGCTATCAAGAGGCTCTTGCTTGGAAAGATTTTCAGCCATTTTTGAATCTGTGTTGGAGATTTTACAAGAAAAAGATCCGAATTTGAAAGAAAATCTGAACAATTGTAAAACAGATATTTATTACTTGACTGATGTCTTTGGAATGTTCAACAAAGTTAATTTGCAGCTGCAGGGTGACGATCTTAACTTGATTAAATCAATAATATCGGCCTTCGTGGGTAAACTAATCCTTTATAAACAAAAGGAGATGTCCACAAAATGTATGGAGGCTGGTATAATAATAATCAAAAATTCGAACCACAACACTCGTTACATTTCGAGAAAGTTCATATTTTCCTGAGTCTATTACTACTGTTAAAAGCAAAAAAGAGCCCTCCGATTTTTTTAAAATTAATTTTGAATTTATTAGGATAAATAAATATATTTGGCTCAATAGGTAGTTTATTTCTATCAACCCTGATTAAGTAACCTTCAAATAGTTAAATAAAAGCATTTTTACCCATTAGACACACTTTTTAAGTGTTTTTTTGTCACATTGTACCTACTAACTGGTCACACTGGTAGGTTATAATTTTTAATTTTAGCAAATTAAGATATGAATGTGGAAGAATCACCTACGAATGCAAGTAAAATAACGATAGGAACACTTTATTATTTCTAAACTAGAAAAAATAATAAGCTGTATTGTTATTCTTCATACAATTTATTCTTCGCATTTAAAAAAAATGGAGGAGTGAAAAAATCTAAATTTAATATTTTTGGGAAGCCCATAAAACAAGCTTTCAAATGATGTATATATCATCTTGGTTCGATTTTTTTCTGAATAATATACCACTTGTGGACGTCACCTTTAGACAGAAAAGAATATTCGCAGTTTCCGCATTTGTCAAAATTGCCAGAAATGCCTCAAGAAGATGACATTTTATTATGTCACTCAGTTGGACGCATAATAATAAGTTAAGATAATAAATCCGTAAAACGAAGCCGTGGTGGTCTAGAGGTAGTGACACCCGCCTTACAATCGTGAGGTCGTGGGTTCAAATCCACGGTCCCGCACCAATGAGTTCTTTGGAATTTATGTACGGAATTTCACACCACTGGCTTTTCGGTGAAGGAAAACATCGTGAGGCAACCTGCATGCGTCCGTAGAAGAAATTCGATGGCGTATGTGAATCCACCAACCCGCACTGGGCCAGCGTGGTGGATATGGCCCAATCACCCATCGTGGGTAGGCCTACGTCCTGCAGTGGACTATTAAAAGGCTGGTACAGTACAGTACAGTACAGTAATAAATCCGTACAGTACCACAGCCATAGAAGAAGCCAATGTGATAATGCAAGAAGAGTCGATTACCATCAGCACAGACGAAGAGCTTAAGCAGAAGTTCAACCAAGGCTATCAGAAGTTCTGGTTGCAACGCAACATTGAAACACAGTAACACTCATTGTGGAACATTGCTGAAAAATACCTTATCGCTTTTCCATCATCATATCTAGTTGAAAAGAGCTTCAGTGTGGTAACAAACATTTTGACGAAACAAAGAAACCGTTTGAATTCAACAAACGTGGAGATTTAAGGCTGCAACTCACCAATATTGAACCGGATGTAGCTAGATTGGTAGATAGTCGCCAGGTTCATCCATCACACTGAATGTTTTATTTTCTCTTTGCGAATTAATACTTTTTTAAATGTAACTTCCTACCTACTTAACATTCTTTAAGTACTTTTTGTAATAATCATTATAAATTAAACTTGATATTTACTGAATTGTATCTCTTTTTATCTTGTTAAATTTTTATGAGAAAATGAAGTCAACTTTACTCACTTAACCAAGTGCAAAGTTTTCCAATTGGTACCTTAGTACCTAGGTATTATGTAATAGGAATAGGAAAAATCAATAGGAAAAAACTAAAGACATAGCAGACTATTATGAATAAGGGGGCCTACCCCCTTATCGGACGACAGAGGGCGCCACACGGTACGGGTCGGCTCTGTGATTTAAATTTTCTAAAAAATATTATTTATTAGTTACATTGTCAATAATGTTTAATTTGAATTAATTACAACTTGATTCACGTGTGATATTGTTATCAAGCAGAAATAAACAGTGAATGTTAAGAAAACTGCAAAAATATACTGCATTAAGTTTTGACGTGAGATCTAGATAAAAGAAGGAAATATTTAGTTACTGGTGTTTTTGTGCAACATCTTATACCACAAGTGCCATGGATGTGCAGTCTCTATACGTGTAAGTACCACCACTTTCAAATTGGTGTAACGGAATTGTTGCAAAAACAACACTACGCTTCATTCAAACAAGATCGACCTTTGGACCCGCTTGACTTAACCGAACAAACTCTGAACCAATCACAGAAGACTTTCTATCCACGACGGACACTGTACTTACACTACTCAATATACACTGACAATTTTGACGCTCCATACAGAATCCCCGTGGTCTAGTGGTTGAGCACATAGGGAAACGACTTCGACTACACCGAGATCGAATCCACTCACCTCAAATTATTTTTGCACACAATTTCACTATACTGAACAAAATGGATTGCAACTACAGTATGAGCAATAATATCACATTCAGAAAACCACAAAGAAGTAGTTCATTGAATGACATCACCACATCGACTTGTAACACGACCATGTTTGAGACAACGACACTTAGCCTGCAAAACTTATCGACGGAGGATAATCAAAGAGTTAAAGAACTTAACGACGTTATAAATAAACTTCGGGAACAGCTAGAATCAGCCAATAACGAAATCGATTGTTTAATGTTAGAAAACTCGAGTCTACGACAGAATCTAGAAAAATCGAACAAAATTATAGACATGTATAAAAAAGTAGGGTCAGCCGAAGCGATTTGCAAAACGCCCAGATCAGTCAGCAAATTAAAATGTAGGACAAGAAGAAACAGCAATCCCGTATTTTTACCATATAAATCTCCCGTAAAATGCACAATACCCTTGACCCCAGAAAAGAACACAGAACCTATAGACGACAATCACAATATTTCGCTCGATCACTCACTTCAAGAAAATACTAAGGTTCAACAAAATAACATACCATGCCATAATATACCAGCTTACCATAAAATAAATACAGCGAAGACAAATAAGCAAGAACGAAAACCCAGCCAAGATTACCTGCCCCCTCGTTCCAGTATTAAACCCAAGAAACGCGTCATTATTATCGCTGATCAGCAGGGACGACACTTACGTTCGTCGTTAGAGGCAATACTTGGTCCAGAATATACTGTAGAATGCACTTTCAAACCGGGAGCGAAATTTTGTCACTTGTTGTCTAGTTATGATACGGAAATTCAGAATTTAAGTAGTAATGATTGTATTGTTTTGTTAGGTGGTACTAATGACACAAGCCCATATGAATTTCAGAACCACCTAAGTAACTTTTTAATCGACTGTAAAAAATCGAATGTTATTGTTTGTGAAACACCCTACAATCAGTCTCTTTGTATTGGGAAATTAAATGATAATCTACAATCCATATGTAACAAATTCGACAACGCTCATTACATAGATATGCGTTTCAGTAGATATATACCGAAGGGAAAGCACTTCTTGCGACATGTTGCTTCAAATATTTTGAGAGATGTGATACGTCTAGATTATAAATTTAAACTCACGAATCGAAAGGCTCAGGAATCAATGCTCGATACCTCAAACCACTCTTATAATAAGCGACGTTTTAGAACGGATAGAAGTACGCAAACGGAAAATATAATTCAGGATTATGTAACTGACTCACAGACAAACCACGAACAGCCGAAAACTAAAACTAATAAGGATTTTTTTCGTTTATAATTCGATAAATATAATGCACCAAAACATTGATGGACTGATCAATAAAATGGAAAACTTGACGGTATGCTTGGATGACTTAAAAAAGAAGAATAGATTTATTGACGTAGTATGCATTACTGAACATAATATGAAAGAAAGTGACACCCATGTTCTAAATGTAGATAACTATACTCTGGCCTCCAAATCATGTAGACATAATCGATCAGGAGGATCATGCATATTAGTTCATAACTTGCACAAATTCAAAACCTTACCTGAGGTCAACTCGTTAAGTACTGTTAATGTAATTGAGTGCTGTGCGGTCGAATTAATAGAGCACAAGATAATAATAATATGCGTTTATAGGTCTCCGAGAGCAAAAAAATCAACACGAGAAAAATTTTTTGACAGATTAGAGGAGGTTTTAAATGCTACTTGCTACCGTAATAAAAAAGTGATAGTTTGCGGTGACTTTAACTTTAACACTTTAAAAAAAGAGCCTGCTGTTCGTCAGTTTGAGGATATTCTGTCTCGTTTCAACCTCAAACTAAGCGTAAACCAACCTACAAGGCCTCGCAGTAAGACGTGCCTTGACAACATCGCTCATAATATCAGAGGTGGTACAACTGATGTGATAGAATGCGCTCTGTCTGATCATACTGCGCAAATTTTGACATGTCCTGTAAAGAAAAGTTATTTTATAACTCAGTTTTTTAGATATAAAAAAGAATACAGCAGTGAGAACATCGCTAAATTTTCTCAATACCTTAGCAGTCTGTCCTTCCATGAAGTTTATAACAGCGATGACGTCAACAATGCGTATGATGAATTTATTGACTTGTTCCTTCTCTTATACAATCTTTGTTTCCCCACAGTGAAAGTAAAAATTCCTCTTACAAAGCGACCGAGATGGTTAAGCAAAGGCGTAAAGGTCTGCACTAAGCGAAAACGTCACCTGCTGTGGAAATATAGGCATTCATCGAATAAATCTAACAGAGAAACTTTTAAAAAGTATTCGGCGCGACTAAAGCTTATCATAAAACAAACACAAAGAGCTCAAAATAATTACTACATTAGCCAATCCACAAATAAATCAAAGGCTGTGTGGAATGTTATTAATAAATCTAAAAAATGTAATTTGAGGGAACAAGTAAGTCAGGTTAAAATAAATGGCAAAATTATTTCCAACCCAAAAAAAATAGCGCAGGCTTTCAATGACTTTTTCATTGACGCAATAGAAAAAAATCCTGTTAATACCAATAATACAAATAGTACTACAAATAAGCTAAATCACTCCCAATCAAACTCTTGTTTCCTAGAACCTACAAGTGCAGACGAAATTGAACAGATTATTAAATCGTTGAAAAACACTAATAGCACCGGGTATGACGGTATATCAACCAGAGTAGTTAAGAGTGTAGCTAAAATTCTTTCTCCTATCCTTAGCGACATGATTAACAAAAGCTTTGAGAGAGGCGTCTTTCCCGAAAAATTAAAAACTTCTATAGTCATACCTCTTTTCAAAAAAGAAGATAAAGAAGATTTGGGTTGCTATAGACCAATTGCGATGATACCTGTATTTTCCAAAATCTTTGAAAAGGTAATCCACAAACGCCTAAGTAGTTTTTTTGAAATTAATAATATATTTGCCCCCGAACAAGCAGGTTTTCGTAAAAAAAAGTCAATAGATAACGCTATATTTGACTTTCTTGGAAGGATATATTCCGGACTGGACAGCAAAAAGAGAATCACTGCTCTCTACATGGATATGTCGAAGGCATTTGATTACGTTGACCACAATATATTAACTAAAAAGCTTGAGCGATATGGTATAAGAGGTAATGTGTTAAGTTTAATAATATCATATTTAGCAAATAGGTTACAGTACACAGAGATTACTAGACTTAATACTACAAACAAAATAGAGTCAAAATTCCTCTCAAGTCGAAGGGAGATAAAATTTGGAGTGCCACAAGGCAGCATATTGGGTCCACTATTATTTTTGGTTTACATTAATGACCTCCCCAGCGCCACAAATCACCCAATGGTTATGTTTGCAGACGACTGCACCGTAATTTTTGCAGATGACAAAAGTGGTGAACACGAACATGACATTAATAGTTCTTTAGAATCAATAATTGACTGGCTTCGAAGCAATAATCTAAAAATAAATCTGGACAAAACACACATTATGACATTTAAAAATAATAATACTAATTTTGACATTTTAAATATACATTATCACGACAGACATATCAATGAAGTCCAAACTACTAAATTTTTAGGAATTCACATTGACTCAAATCTATCTTGGAGAACACATGTAGCTCACGTGTGCTCTAAGCTCAACCAATTTTCATACGCGCTGTATATGTTACGTAAAGTGGCCAACGAAAACACTTTACTAAGCGCCTATCACGCTTATGTAGGATCAACACTAAAGTATGGTGTTTTAGCCTGGGCTAACTCCGGGGAAAAGCTATCAGCTCTAATAGCTCAAAAGAAATGCATTAGAGCAATATGTGGGTTGAAGCAAAGAGATTCCTGTAAGCCCTATTTTCGTAAATTAAAACTACTGACACTACCTTCGATATACATCTACGAATCAGCCGTACTAGTCAAGAATAATCTAGATAAGTATGAAAAATTAACAAGCAAACGGCACAAAGATAGACTGCGTGAGCCATACCGTAGGACAGCGCTTTATAATAACAGCACGTTTATGATGAGGTTGGCTATTTACAATAAACTGCCGAATATTGTAAAAGATACTAATAATGTTGACATTTTTAAATTTAGACTTAAGAAATTGCTAATAGACAAGACATATTATTCTATACAGGAGTTTTTAAATGACAAATCTTTGTGCAAATATAATGTTTAATGTACTCTTAAATTCAATAATGATGATTTTGCATGCCATGATGCTAGAGCATGGTGCTCATAATTATGTAACTAATTTAACACCTACATTTTACCCATGTCTCTGCAAAATAAATATTTTGACTTTGACTTTGACTTTGACTTTGATAATAGTCTGCTAAGTTAAAGCATTGCTAATTCTCACTCTGTCTTCTTCTATTGACTTAAGTCAGAATAAAAATAACACTCTGTAGCAGCTGTTTTAAGTTAGCGGACCATTATGAATAAGGGGGTTGATCTTAAAAGTAGGTAATTTGGCCATGGGGGTCTGAGGTAACAGTTCGTTTTGGAAAAGGGGTCACTTGTCCAAAATAGTTTGGGGATCCCTGTACTAAACAATCAACAGCAACCCCTCTCTTTTTTTTAGAAATATCCAACCCCGGCCCCCCAAATCATAAATCGATCGTCGACGCGCAAGGATAAAAATCTATTAGTATAATAATATTATACCTAAGTATTATACTGAAAAATGCGACCTGTAGACAAATATCATAAAAATCGCAATAGCAAAATCGTCGACTTGTAGCAAAGGCCTTCGCTTCGCTTGGTAAGCAATAAGTAGGTATATACCGAAGGTATATCATACAAGTCGGCGGATGTGAAGTAAGCTATAAGCTGCGCAATATCCAATCCTGAAAGAAGCTCACAGAAAGCTTCGCATTGATTGGGTTTCACGCAGCTTGAAGTCAACTTCACATCCGTTAACTTGTATGATTCGGCCGATAGCTACCTTCGCCGACACAGCAACGGCAAGAAGTTGGAATATTATACCTACCTTACCTTATCTTTTAATAATTACCATCATAACAAAAAAAAAACATAGGTAGGTATAAAATTAGTACCTACCTAACCCAATATTAATAAAATCTAAATAATCCAACCCAATGTTGACGTGGTTGTTTAAATAAATTGCTAAATGGTAAACCAAGATTATAAAATCAGAGCTTATCAACAGTGCATATAACATAGTTTATTGAATTAGGCGTTACTTTGAGGAAGTTACTCTTCAAATCCTTGTTTTGAATAAATATTTAGGGTAGGTATATAACATACACTTAACTAATTTATCATTGATAACATACCTATTTTCACGCCGGTTACTCGATTGCTCCGATCCCATGTTTGATAACTTTCTTGTACAGTTTACAACAAAGAACAGTGACGGCAATTCGGCGACATTCCACGAAACTATAACTAGTCGCACTAAAATTTTTAATTTAGTGCAAAACTAGCAAAAAGCTATTCGGTGTTTTCTTCGAACTTAATTAAAACCGATTTTAGTCGTCCACCATAAAGAACTAAGTTAAGTAACGCCAGTTACGCCATCTAGTGTTGAGTAGCAATATTAGTTCGGAAATAGTTCACTAGATGGCACGAAACATTAATTACTGTTTTTATTTTATCTGTGGCACATCTATAGCTGCCAAGGATTTAGTGTTACATCCATGATAGCTGCTCCCAATATGTTGCCATATCGATAACAAGTGCTCTTTTCTATTTTAAGTTTCATGTCATACTTAAAATCTGTTACGATAATTTTGATTTGATTTTACTCCAAAAACGGCGCAACGCGCTTTATTTTGAAATAAGACTTTTACATTATTTATTCCCGTGGAATGCACTAGCTTTTATATCTATGATATGATTATAGGTTTGAGGTAAAATACAACTTGTTGGCTTTTATCGCAAATTTTGGTAAATTACTCTGGCAACACTACATATTGTTTACAATTAATTTTTCAGTTCACAATTGACAAAAACTGCAAATTCTTCGCAAAGAGTTTTTAATATCACTACGTTAGACTTTTACAAACATAATAAGAAACGCGCCAACAAAAAGTAAAGGGAGATCCATCGCTTGGAGCGATTCTACGCCAACAAGTAAGTAGATCTCTTGTTGATAAATCCTAAGTAGTCGCTAATTTTCTTTCAAGTTATTTGGATTTACAATAGTCTTTAATGAAACTTTTTCAGGTAATCAAGCAGACAAACAAGCTGGCGAGTTCTTGGCAAATCCGGCCAGTGAACTCAATGTTCTGCTGCAGCAGGGCGGTGCAGGAACCTTGAACCTCGTGGATGGTGCAGGAATGGCAGCATGTGTATGTTTTCAAATTGTTATTTCTTTAAAAACAATTCCAGTATCCCTTGTGTAACATACTACCTAAATGAATATCACAATATGGTTTTAATTTGATAAATGTTGTCCAAAGGTACAACAACTGGTAATTTATTTATTTTTACATTCAATTAATAAAGCAAGTTACTTGAATAATCCTTATTAAAGGAATCATGTTAACTGCTAATATTTATACTGTATACGGTGAAGGAAAACACCGTGAGGCAACCTGAATATCGGGATATAGTAGCATAGTCCGGAGAAGAATTTCAATGATGTATGTGAATCCATCAACCCGCACTGGGCCAGCGTGGTGGATGTGGCCCAATCACCTTTCATGGGTAGGCCTACGTCCTGCAGTGGATTATTATAAGACTGATACAGTACAGTACATATATATATGTACATATAGCAGTATATGTATACTGCTATTAAATTAAATTTAGTAAAAATATTTTTTTTTTCACAGGGTTTACTGCCATTACCATCTGAGCAGACAATCCCTGCACTAGGTACATCAGGATAATGGGATCTTTCTACTAGGATGAACTAATACCCATACAACCTCCAGCAAGACAATCTGCGGAGTCAGCCTCAAGCCAGCCTGTAGCATGCAAGTCGACACAAAGCCAGCCCACAGCGTGCCTGAAATGCCACAACCAAGTCGTGATAGATCCAGTTGGCCAAGATCAAATGCAGCATTAGTCCTTAGCTATTTTTTATGCATTTCTACAACATGGGTATCCAATGAAAGCACTTGTTAAGAGTAACTTGAAAAATAATGTGATGTCATTCTAAATCATACTAATATTGTAAATCCGAAAAGTTTGTTGGTTTGTTCCTCTTTCATGCAGCAACGGAGCAACGGATCGACTTGATTTTTAGCATGAATATAGTTCAAGGGCTTGAAAGTGACATACGCTACTTTTTATCCCGAAAAAGTAAGAGATTCCTGTAGGATAGCACAAAAGTCAAAATATAGCCACGGGAAAAAGCTAGTCCAATACAAATCATTTCTAGTAAATCAATGTTCACCTGCTAAATATCTAACTTTTAGATGAAAGACAAAACTAATACAATTAATACAACTCGACAAACCTGGTGTGACAGATTCCACATACAAAATGAAGGTGTAGAATCTGTACCACCAGTGGGGCACCTTGGTGAGGCAGAGGGTAATTCACCAGATAATTGATTATTTTTATTTTTTATTTATAACTACTGTTTAATTTTTGTTGGAACAAATAATAAATCATATAAGTACATTTTTATGATGTTTTTATTACTAAAATAATCTAGTACCTAATTAAACTTAGGCATATCGATCTCTCAATCTGAATGGTCTCTCACTATGGGCCTTATTAGTAAGCTCCAAGTAGCCCAACGAGCTATGGAGAAGGCTATGCTCGGAGTCCCTCAGCGAGATCGAATCAGAAATGAGGAGATCCGTAGACGAACCAAAGTTACCGACATAGCCCAATGGATTGGCAAGTTGAAATGGCAATGGGCAGGGCACATAGCGCAGAGGGCTGGTGACCGATGGGGTCGAAAAGTTCTTGAGCGGAGACCACATACTGGCAAGCGCAGCATAGGACGTCCAGGACGGATGACCTCATTAAGACCGCAGGATCGCGCTGGATGGAAGCCGCTTCCAACCAGTCTTATTGGAGTTCCATAGGGGAGGCTTATGTCCAGCAGTGGACGTCCTTTGGCTGATGGATGGATATCAATCTCGCTTCCAAATAGAAATCTTGGTCTTCATTATCAGTCAGATGACACATCTATCGCTCCGAGAACTAGTTAAATATGCTGCAGTTTGTCTTCAGTACCATCCTCATTGTTATCTGCAATGTGATTTAATATAATTAATGTTTGCTGGAAGAAATAATACCTAAACCATATTAGTAGGCATATTTTCATGTTTTTATTATGTATTAAAAAATATAGTGATTTTTGTTCGAACAAATAATAAACTATGTAAGTACATTAATACATTTTTATGATCTTTTTATTATTAGAAAAATCTAGTACCTAATTAAATTTTTGGCATATCAATTCAGCTTCCGACAGGAAATCTTGATTTCCATCATATCTCTTCTATTGCACCAAATGCTGGTTTAATTTGCTACAGCTCATCTTCCATACCATCCTCATTGTAATCTGCAATGTGATATACAATATGATTGATTATACAGATAATTATCAATCTTTATAAGTTTGTTAAGCTCCGCTAGCGGAGCAACCACTAATCCTTTATCCATGAGTTAATTATTGTAAGGATCTATCTGACTGTTGGAAAATTAGGTAATTAAGGACTTATCAAATGGTTTGAATAAAAAGAGTTCTCTGTCATTGCAGTTTGTCAGCTGGCGTCATTGGGAATTTGATGATTTTAGGGCACAGTTGTGAGACGATTGCATTACTGTGACCTCAAGACATCTGCTGATGGTTGGCTGGCTTAAGCCCAAGAAACTGTCTAGGCCAACAACAGCCTGATAACTGCCTCGGGCAAAAAAGTGAATAGCACTAAGAATCCACAACAAATGATATTTGATTACAATACTCAGTTTGCTTATGCAAACATGCTGAATGGAAAACCATGACATACAACCTCTATAATTGTTTTGGGTTGCCTTTTCGAGATGTGCTTCTCAAATTAAGATCATTTATTAACTGTTAAGCTCCTGTCTTTGGAACTCTATACAGTTTTTTCCTCTTCTATCAGAAAATAATTTGGAACTAGATGAACCACACAATAAACTCTCACTTGTTTAGTCAATCAAGCAAAAACAGGTTTTTGGGTTTTTTACTTACCTTTCCAATAGTTGCTGCCACAATAAATTCGTCCATATTTCAAGATTAATTGCGAAAATCGACGATAAAACACATGCAACTTCCTCAAACTAATTTTAATCGCCATGTTTTTCATGACGACTATTTTGACATTTGACAACTAAATTTTAGACGTATATCACACTAAAATGTGGGCCGCCGAATGCACTTTGACCAAATTGAGTAACTAAAATCGATTTAGTCGATTCGACCTAAATTTAGTTTAATCGTGTTGACATCCGAATAGCAAAACCTAGTTTGACAGGACTAAACTTATTTTAGAGACAACTAAACTATAAATGCGTGTCGCCGAATTGCTACCAATGACAATTTTTATTCACTGCTAGATGTTTTAAAGATAAAACTTATTTATTGCGTTACACTGCATGAGCAGTGCAGTTACAGTAATGTTTAGTTTTAAAATGGCAAATGGCGTTTGGTGTGATTATCTGGTTATAGCGATGTTTTTACCGCAACGCGTCCGCGTCCGCGACGTCACTCACTTGCGCGAACGCCGACCAGTAAAATAATAAATAAATCACAGCGAAACGGAAATCACCGCCTATAGACAATGCAGCACTTTTTTTTATCGTTCTGAAATCTTGGCGTTGAATTCCGATGCATTTGCCAGAATTAAACCATGACTATAAAAGTCATGGTTTGATGGACTACGTGCAAGTTCCATAAAATACGACCAAGCCGGGCGAAGTTCATAAAGGACGGAGCCTGGGGATCATTTTTTAAACTAACCATACAATCTGTCAGTTATGTAGACGTTCCTAGCCGTACGAAGTTGAAAAATAGGGCCTCTGCGGATCTATTTTTCAACTTCGCACGGAAGTTGCGTTAAGGCCCCATCACACACATGCGGTTGGAGCGGTATAGGCCCCATCACACACAGGCGCAGCGGTAGGAACAGTATAGCGGACGAGCGGGCGTCTTTATTGTATGGGTTGTCTAATAAGGGCTCACACAGGTCTGGTCGCGGCTCGCGTTTGTAAACAATTGCCCGCGCCTCGACCGCGGACCTTTTTTCATTGCCGCGGACAGATCGCGCGGGGCCATAGCAGGCCTGACGGGTACGCCGGTAGTTGTTAACTCTTTCGGCTGAAGTTAGACGTAACCATAGAGTTTGGATGGAGCCCCAACAGCTCTACGCGACCTTTTTTTTAATTTCGTTTTCTCATAGTAAACGTTAAGACGAGAAAAATTGAGTTGCGGCATAGTAATAACTAGTATTTCTACAGGCAGTAGACTACACAAGCACCCACCAAGGACAATAAAGGTGAATTTATTATCAGATATTGTAAGTAACAATACATATTTAAAAATGGTTTGTGTATCTATGGATGAACAAATTATTATTGTCTGATGTACTTACGCCTTCTGAAATATTAATAAAAATTCAAGAAATGTCTTGTTTCTATTTATTTAATTATTAAGAGTAGGTAGTAAGTATAGAATTATTTTCTTTCTATTCTATGTTAGAGCCATTCTAACATCATCAGCAAATTCTAGAAATAGATTTAAATACACGAATACCTATGAATGAGTATCAGGGGAATGTCTTACTCACGGTTTCTGACCACAAACTAAAAAATGCTCGCTGCCAGAGACAGAAGACTACATACAGGGCTATCCAGCTGGCGGCAAAAGGAAGTGATTCTTCAGACAATCACTACGAACTTTTACTATGGCGTCAATCCGGAATACGAAAAAAATCAGCTGTTTCATATATTTTGTTAATTCCGAGCGGCAAGTATGTATGGAATACCTGATGATTTTTTCTTGTATTCTGAGTGGTTATCATAGTAACAATTGCTAATGATGATGATCTTACATCAGCGGCTTAGTATAGGACAAGGAGATGATCCTGTATAACTACTACAGAGAAGTTAAGCTTGTTTCTAATTATGATAAAAAAATATAAATCAAATCAAAAATATTTTATTTTCAGACACATAGGATCCATAATCATATACATTCAAATTATAAATTGATTAAAAAATTAAATTAAGTCTCAGAACAAATAAAAAAATCCAGAGGGAACGTCGTTGAACAGTCAAGTGAAGCCGGTTTTTTATACATGTGTGAGTGCGTCGCTGTTGCGCCGCCATAGTTTGACTGACAAGCCAAGGCGTAGTTTTATAGTTACCTGGATGTGTATGTAATTGTCTGTTCACGGCGAGGCGTAGTTTTGGTTGGCTTCACTTGTTTGTTCACAACATTCTTTTAAAACATTCGTTTAAATTGAAATAAAATGGTAAGAGAAAGAAACGTAATAAAACGAGTGATGGAACTTCATTTTATCACTGTCACACTGTCCCATCCTAATTCCTATTAGTACAACCTGCATGATGCCACTTAGTGTGAAGCGGCAGAACTTTGAAAGATGGAGCGATATCGAGTGCTCAGTAGCAAAACTACGCCCGCGCCCGTACCGCCGTACTGGCTGTACCGCGTGGTGACCGCGTGGCAACCACCTGGCGAACGCGTGGCGACCGGATGGGCGGGCAGACTTGCGATTCAGAGTTGCCGTCAAACACTGTAAACGACTATTTATTTATTTCAAGGAAGCGTCCTGTAAGAGCATGTATTTGAGGCACGCGGTCGCCAGGCGGTCGCCACGCGGTACGAGCGGTACGGCGGGTGGGCGGTCCGGGCGCGGGCGTAGTTATGCTACCGAGCTCTAGATGTCATGCCGGTCGTACTAATAGTGATGGGCCAGTTTTAAGAATGTGAACAATTTATCAAAATTACGTCACTCGTTGTGTCGTTACGCCCACCATTTATATGGTATTATAGTTACACAATGTTATTTATAAGGATAGTATATTCACTTAGATAAATATTCGATAAGATAGATAAATTTTCTAGTAAATAAACTTTCTTTCTTTCTTTCAGATTGTTTGGGGGAATATTTGTGATGGAGGGCGCAGCGAGTGTATGATAGACGGAATAATAAAAAAATTATAAGTAGCGTGCCTTCATACCTTGATTTATTGTGGGACGGTCAACAGTCAACCTTCACCTTCTTACCCCTTTGATTGGTTGCTTCGCTATAATATATATTATGGTCACTCTGGGTCAACGTTCTTCATCTGTGGAATTTACAGTACGATGACACCAACTTCTTGGTGCCATCGACTGGAAGGATCCGTCGTGTCACACACAACGAAGCCTTCCCGTTAGTTTAGTCAGTAGGATGGAACCGCGCTGTCCCATCCTTGAAATTAGTTTAGTTACCTCACCAGATACTTATTGAGAAAGAGTATATAATTAGTAGGATGGAACCGCGCTGTCCCATCCTTGAAATTAGTTTATACTATGTTGTACCTCGTGGCTACAACATCTCATACCATGCCTGACGTCTGCACCGCATTGCGCTAGGTGCTGACTTAGTTTTATTACATGTACATGTCGTCAGGCCTTACCGTTACTACTTTTATGTCGTAACGATTGTTTTAGAGCATTAACTGCGTTACTGCTTCTATGCTTGTAACCAGTTGCGCTGCCTGTGGAGTCAGGCTCCAAGGACTTGTCTCATATCATGGGCTCGATCCATTCACGAAGTGTTCCGTGAGCTCGACCCCTGTTACTCTGCCGGAAAGCCGGCCATATCTGGTGAGATGCGGTATTAACATAACAACAGACAATTAGATTATACTTAGTTTATACTTAGACACGTAGATAGATACTTAGACACGTAGATAGATACTTAGACACGTAGATAGATACTTAGACACGTAGATAGATACTTAGACACGTAGATAGATACTTAGCTTTCGTTACTGGTTCTCGCACAGTTTTATAACTTTTATGTGGATAAAACATTTGAAAATACTTGACTTAGAGTTACAAAGAAAACCGCCAGAAGAACTTACCACAGAGTATGTCAAATTCATAGAGTTGTAAAATCACTGGTCTATGGATAGAGTCTTGGAGTTGCCATTATTAAAACGTGTATTTGGTGCCTTCGCGACCGGTCGTCGCGATACGTTGTACTCGTTTCTTTCACTTATCATTTTTTTAGATATAAATAATAGATAATACCTATAATTTTATTTATAAAAGTAGAAACTAGCTGCTTATTATCTAACTTCTTTGTAGTTATACAAAGTGATCTGCTTGTTCTAAGCTAAATGGGGGTGACGTAAGACAATCATTATGAACAACTTTTAGCATGGAGCCCACTGAGAAAACAAGAAAAAAATCATAATTGCCGTTCGGAATAAACAAAATGTTTAAAACAGCTGATTTTTCCTCTATTCCGGATTAGCAACATGGTAAATAGTTGTTCATAGTGATGATCTGAATCATCTCTTCTTGCACAGCTAGATTGCTTGTAGTCTATCAGTCTCTGGCAGAGATATTTGTAGCATTTTTTTTTTAGTTTGGGGTTAGAAACCATCTGTAAGATGTCCCCCTAATGGCCATTCCTGCTAATCATAGATATTCGTGTATATAAATCTATATCTAGAGTTTGCTGATGATTCAAGAATTACATAGAAAGCAAATTATTTTGCTACCTACGTGTGTCCACGTAGTGACGTAATTTCGATAACTTTATCACACTTTGAAATACTGTCCCATCACTATTAGAACTACTGGCAAGGCGCCAGTGTGAAAAGGCAGAACTTTGAAAGATAAAGTGATAAAGTATGCAGTAGCATAACTACGCCCACACCCGTACCGACTGTACCGCTTCTACCGCGCTAGTGTGTGCAGTTACTGCCGTACCGCTGTACCGCCCTTTACCGCTCGTACCGCCTGAATATATATATATATATCCTGTAACTTATTGGACGTCCACTATGGCTATTTTTGCATCTAATGTGGCGTCCACCTGTTTACGACGTCCGTATAAGGACGTCAAATAGGAGACTGCGCGCGTTGCTTTCGAAATGACACACTGATACTAGAAATATCAAGATATGAAGAATCAATTGGACGTAATTTTTCTTCCAATCTGCCTAGACTGCGTATTTACGTAGTTCCGTTGATTTTCGTTACAAAACGAATGGCGCTGTTGTCAATTTGTGGATACTTTCATTTATAGCCGTGTTTGACTTCCGCACAAACTTTGGAGATGCGACGTTGCCGTTCCGTGCGCATTATTAATGTTTTAGTAAATTAAAGCATTTCGCTATGTCAGGTCGCGTCGTAGTATACGGGCGCCGCGTCGTTAGTGATCTCGTTATCGCACGAATTTATTTAACCCGCCGTTTGTGACGTCAATTTGACTTGCATCGTTTGTGACCCCGGTGTCACGCACTGGGTTTTTCAAGTACACTATTTTTTTAATCAAGTCATTTATCCCATATCAAATTATCAATGACGTCATAAAAACACATGTTTTTATTATCATTTAGCATAGGTATTATATATATGAATTGTCATTTATTAGGTCTTTTAGAAACAAAACTGAAATGAATAAAATTTGCCATTTTTGAACCAATTCATGCGATCATTCTAAATGTTTCAACTCAAAAGTTACACAGTTTTAACTTTCGAGTCTTTTAAAATTCATCAAAGATATTATGAAGTACACTCAAAATAATTAACCCGCCGTTTGTGACCTATATGTCTCAGAGACCGGGTGGACAGAAAAAGTCGAATAACTTTTTAATTCTTGATCAATCTGAGCTGGAATTTCGAGTAGCTACCTAATTTTACAATTCTCATCACTGGGCAAACTTGAAATAATAATGGAAAAGTCAAATGAACATAGCATTATTTTTAATTTTCAATGTTTTACACAGGTTACTTTAATGTTTTTATTACTATTTATTGTTTTATTGTATAATTATACGATCCAAAAGGTTTTTAGTTGGTTTTATCTATACCCATATTTTTCAAAATATCTACTAAAATACATTCACTATGCAAAATTAACAATTGAAGATCTCCTGAGATTGCAGGTTCATTGAAACATAGTTAAATGTACAGAAAACACTTAAAACTAATTATTATCGTCATTTTTATCGTCGTCATCTTTGTTTTAAAAGATCCTTTGGTGAAGTAAGTCCAATAAACAGAACAACGCGCAGTAGGACCAGATGCGAACATCGCATTGGTCTCCGTGTTCTTGCATTATTATTATTTTTCTACACTGAAAGTGAACATCTTACGCTATGTTTTCGAGCTAGTGGTCTCTATTTAAGACTGATAACCTATTGATTTACAAAAGAGTCATTAGTTTGTAGCAGTTTGCATATATCGTATTTTTAGGCACGATCTCATCCTCTCTGCTTGTCTTTGGGTGACTTTCCTATGCTATGCTTATCGGTCGGCATTTTCTAATCAAGATCGAAATATTGCTTGAAATGTTTTACTACTCAAAATGCAAATTTGCAACATCTGTTTGTATTTTGGGCGTGTTACATCTTTGAAAAGAAATTGACCGTTGAAAAATACTGTACAATTGTGAAATGATTGAAAAAAATAATTATATGACAAGGATATTGTATTTGTTAAGTGAGCATACTCTGTTAATTTTGTATCATATTCTGGCCAATAACCTAACATGGCTTTGGATAGAAACTCATCTATTATACGAGTATAAAAGACTTCCCTGAGTGACTGACTGACAGACAGTCTACAGCTCAAACCGCTTAACATATAAACTTAAAATTTGGACCATAGGTACATTGAACAACGTAATGGAGCACTAAGGAAGAAAATTTTGAAAAATCGATCTCTAACGGGGTAAAACGGGCCCTTTTCTTTTGTATGTAACTTTTTATTCCCTGTACCGATAGACTTGAAATTTCGTATAAATGCTTTTCAATCAAAATAAAAGTTACGATTGTTCCTGTTTTCCGAATTTCCCTTATCTAAGGGGTCAAATAAGGTCCCAAAGTTGATGAAAAAAGCGTCAATTACATCCAACCAGCTGAACAGTTATAGTTGAAATCTGGTATGAAGGAAGCACACAGTATGTTTCAATACGGGAACTAATAACATCCAGGAAAATCTATGGGGATTGATTTCTTAGGGATGGCCAAAATTAATCAGTTTAGGCTACAGCCCAAATAGCTAAAGATATAAACTTGAAATTTGGAATATAAGTACATCGTACGACATAATGAAGCGCAAAGGATGAAAATTAAAAAAAAAAGATCTTTTACGGGGTAAAACGGGCCCTTTTTGTTTGCATCTAATTTTTTATTCCCTGAATCGATGGACATAAAACTTTGTATAGATGCTTTTGAGACTAAAATATGTTTATTCCCGATTTTCCTCAAAAAAATTCCTTAGGGGTCAGATACGTCCCAAATTTGGTAAAAAAACATCGATTACAAGTTACGGAAGAAAACAGGTGGAAAACATGTAGGAAGCACCCAATATATTTCATAGTTCCATACTGGAACTATTATTATCCCGGAAAATCTACAGGATTTCGTAGGGATAGCCAAAATTAATCAGTTATAATATAAAGATCTTAGCTTTATATTATGACTGATCAATTTAAAACTAGTAAATGAATTCTAACGAAATTTGGTACGAAGCCAGAAAATAACACAAATTACCATATATGGCCGAGCGCAGGTTGCTGAATCTACATACAGTGTGACATAAAACACTTAACTTAATAAAAACAAATAAATGAGGTCGCCACCATCGTTTTGTTAGCATATTTTGCATTATTTTTTGCATAATAATACTGTTTTCCTGTTCACAATCCACAAAATAACACAAAACGAGAAAAATGCTAGGATGTTAACAATGACTGACAGCTCAGGTTGTGGTTCCAGCAAAAGAGATAATTAATTCCCGAATAATTCATTTCATCTCTTTTGTGTCGCACTGTACGACATTGATTTTTCTCTACCGACGTACCTATACAAGTAGCCGCAATGTTTTCCATCAATGAAAAGCCAATAGGTATTGTGAAATTCCTACATAGATACTATTATAATAATTATTACTATTATTTAATTAAACTCAAATATTCAGCAATTTATCATCAAAAATACACGCACTCCATAATAAACTTTAGATACAAGTAAATTAAATAAGCAAATACTGAGCCAATCCGTGGGCTATTATCATTTTAGGCAAATTCTGAAACAAAGGCATTATCTTTGCAACAAGCAATTAGAAACAGCATTTTTTTATAATTTTAAACAAGCACTAAGACAACGTGGGCCAAACTGCGTGCTGTAAATTACCATCTTAAGCAAATACTAAGAATACGCAGGCTAAACCGTGACCTTTTTTATCATTTTAGGCAAATACTGAGACAATTCAGGCCAAACCGTGGGTATTATCCTTGCAAGTAATACGACAACGTATGCCAAATGGCAGGCTATTATAATTTTAAACAAGTACAAGACAACGCAGGCCAAACCGCGGACTATTAGATATTATTATACCTAATCAAGTACAAAAACAACGTAGGTCAAACCGCGGGCTATTTTCATTTTAAGCACATACCTACGTACTAAGACAACGCGGGCGAAGTTGCGGGTTTTAAGCTAGTTTCAATATAAGGTTTTACTGCATGAATTGCAAATGGGTTGTTGATGTCTACAATATTAGACCGTGGCATATTGTTGCTGACATGAATATTCCCGAAAATATAATTTTATTACTTGATCGTGCTGAGTTTTGGTGCTCTAACTGTTTGGTGTTTAGTATTTATGATCACTATCCTGCAGACGAATGCTACTATTGTACCTAATATGTACAACATTACTACCTACAAACTTATGTTCTTTTCGTGAGAGGCTTGATTGTTAAGTTTCGTTTGTTTTAAATTTTGTTGAAATTGGACGCTATATTACTAAAAATATGTATAACGTGCGTTATTTGGCATCTGTATATTAAGAAAAAAACTTTTCACGCTGATGTTCAATTGTATTTAACGTTTTAAGTAAAATTTTATAACCAATGTGCTTAAACAAGGATTTGGAATGGAAGTATTCATGTATTCATTACATCCGTTGGGCATTTGCCCTTATGCGGTCGCCAGATTATCCTAAAATATTAACACTTAGTATTGTTTGACGTCCATATCTTCGATACCAATCGAATATCGAAGATGTGGACGTCAAATGATAGTTAGCGTGAATATTTCTAGGTAATCTGGCGTCCGTATTATGAAACACCTGTTTTCAACCTGTCATAACTACGTTTCCTATTTTTTTTATCACATAATTAAAAATATCTACCCCTCATTGAATGAAGAATTAATAAATGATGTCAGTTAAATAAACGTTTAATTTGATCTCAATATTTGTTTCATTTATATCATTTATATTTTTGATTGAGCGAGCGAAGTGTCTCTGAAAAATGTTTAAATGGGGGGTAGAAAAAGAAAACATTATTTTGAAGAATTACAAATATTGGTCAAATGGTTGTCGCGATATAAGGCGGAGAAATTTTAATTTCGGACTAACAAAGTTGCTACAAACCGTCTATAATACCTATAGCACGGCTGGGTAATCTATGACCTCGAAGTGGCCCCCTACTTCGAGGTTTTAGGCATTCGAGGCATTTTAAATGCCAAGTACTTTTAGAACCGCGAAGTGTACAGTCTTAGGGATTATTTCCACAACCGCGAGTTTGTGATGCATCGAACATGATATAATAGGTAGCTAATAAGAATGGCAACGTCGCATTCTACAAAGGAGTTGTAATAAGCAGTAGCATGAATAAAAAAATCATGTATATCATAAGAGTTCTGATGAGTGATAATATGGATAGGAGTCCGTATTGGTTTCCCTCCGTCTGGCAATATACGTATATTTGTATATCAACATATCGTAAATATTTAAGAAAATAAGTTGCAAGTGTTTTTTTAAATTATTTAATAGACCAATATTCGCTGTCATAGTTTATAAAAGTTATCTAAAAGTAGTGGACGTTACAATGATGCGCCATGAAAGGACGTCAGATCAGTATTGTGATGTAAATATATATATATATATATATATATATATGTATAGCGGTACAACCATAGAGAAAACTTTAATATCGCGGTTTCAATTTTATTTTGCACGTCGTTCAGGGGCTATAATATATGAAGATAATCCCTTCACGGTCAAAGAGATGATTTCATTCATAAGACGAGGCGGTATGGCTTAAAAGCTTTAGCCTGTCCAAAAATGGGCGAATTATTTATAAAAAAAAAACTAAATCACAGATTCTGAATCTGTCACACACATGGTCACAGCTTAGATTATAGAGGGAACACCTTAGATTATAGAGGGAATAGATACGAAGTAAATTCTTATGTCCTCCCGCAAAGATTCAGACCTTATAGTGGTCTGCTAATTTGAGGTCCTGTAGGAACGAAGGGCTTGGATTATATTCTGATTTTTGCCCTCCAACTCTCATTACATCACCTCATTGCTTTAATTTTATTGTTTGCTTCCCTATATCTTAAGATTATGGCATTAAAAATATGTAATCAAATTCTTCGCCTCCCGCCATCTACTATACCCCAAAAGGCTTTTGACAGTTGTAGCCGTCATTATTCTGAGACCATCCAACCAATAAGAAATTATGTTCATATTTGTGTTTTGGCTATAGCAAAGCTGATTGTGATTTCTACAAATATTGTATTAAACGTGTAAATAAATAGAATTTATAACATTATAAGGGCACAAACAATCAAAAACAACCATGGTTACCTGCTGTGTTTCGGGCTGCGAATCGTGTTCTAAGAACAAAAGCGAATGTTTATAATTTTTAGGTTAGTCGTAGTTTTTGTATTTTCACGTCTATGTTTTTGAAATATGAATAAGTGTTCAGTGCAGGAACTATAAATGACGTTTAAAACTATCTATTTTAATTCACAACACAGCATAAAACGATAATTTTGAGAAAAGCAAATATATTCAATGTTTACATTACTTTAAATAGTGATGGACAAAGTTACGATTTTATTGCATTGCAATATGTTATTCGATACTTCTCTCGGTGCATAATCGGTAGAAGTCATAATAAATCTATGGTTGTACAGTACTCGTTTTTGCCAAACTTCCTTTTAACCCGACTACCAATTAATGACTACCTATGTTTTTAAGTAGAATCTTGGTTAACTATTAGGTTTGTAAAAGACAACATTCATATTGGGCTAATCCTGATAATTCCGACCAAATAGTATTAATGCATATAATTCTAAACATGTTATACCATGGGACCAACTCTCTATGATCACTCCCTGCGTAGTTATCGAATTTTGAAATCAATTATTTTCATATATTAACAAAAATATTCACCAATTTACCTGCTTATTTCTAATAAGTTATTAGAACCGTTCATTGCATATTCAGTAGTATTAGACGCTTTTTACTGTGGTTAATATGTGTTGGCTTGTCATTTATTTATTTTATTAACATGGTTTTATTAGTTTAACCTGTATGTTTGCTTGCTTGTAACCAACCCCTTTGAGCTCGATTTTGACCTACTTTGAGTGATAACATTTTCTTTAAATTTTCACACCTATCAAAGATGGATGACAATACATTTACTAAAAAAATAGAAAAAAATCTATAATTGAAAAATAAATATGGTAAAAAAAAACTAAAAAACACTCTTTCATAGCATATCAAACTAAAAAGTGTAAAATAATTTCCAATATAGGCAGAAAATAATAATGACCGAAAAATGTTAATAATATTGTAAATAAAGCGTGGGGTGCTCGATTTACGAAAAATTATGGCACAAAATACTTTTTAGGGTTCCGTACCTCAAAGGGAAAAAACGGAACCCTTATAGGATCACTTTGTTGTCCGTCTGTCCGTCTGTGTGTATGTCAAGACTCTTTATCTCGGGAACGCGTAAAGATATCGAGTTGAAATTTAAACTATGTACGTAAACCTATGTCGTGTCAATCATGAAGGCGCCATCGTAATTATATTAGCTAATTAGCATATTTCTGTTTCTTTTTCACTTTAGGCATTCGATAGAGAGAACACTTTTTAAGTTTGCTATTTAATTTACGATAGTGCCTTCATAATTGGGCCTAGTATAGCTTAAAAACTACGCTTTATAAGTTTAGTACATCGGCAGTCACACAGAAGAGAGAAGGTCTCCTTTCTGTGGGCAGTCAGGTATTTCTCGGAAAAATCGATATTTTTGTCGATTCGAGTTTCGAATCGATTTTCGAAGTATTGATTTAGCGCAACGCTTCAAGGGGGCGGGGCAAAATCGACGCCATGTTTCCGAGATATGCTATGACGTAGCTATGATACGTTATTTTCGTGCTAGGGCGCCCCTATGGGGAACACAGATACTTCTTCTTCTTCTTAGTTTTGGCGTCGCATTATTGTGCATGTGCCAGTGTCAAGTATTAAGTTTTAATAATTTTTGATAATATTTTATCAAAATAGTCACTGTCGTAGTCTCGTCATAGTCCGATAAAGTCGCTGTCAAGTCCAATCATAGTCCAATTCATACCTCAGTAAAGCAGTGGAGACTTTACTAGAGGCGTCTATGGAGTTTTGGTAACAACACGGAACAACATGATACGTCACATTATATCACTTTCCTACACTTATGCAGGTAAATCAGCTCATAATCAACGAAATACCACCATTTTTCACTAATTATCACTGATAAAAACACAAGTTTAACAAAATAATACAATGAGGCGACATGATTTTTCCGCGTTCCCGCCAAAACCGTCACAGATACGCCTCTATAATCTAAGCAGATACGTCATAGGTATATATAAGGTGCGTTCGGATAGCCTACTGGTGGCAAAAATAACAGTTCAAAACGCTAAAAACGATCACATTCAGCGTTCGGTTTGGGAATGTGTGAGCAAAAGTTGCATTTTTATATGTTTTCATTCACCGTTCGGATAGCTTGAAAACAGTTAAAAACGCCATCGTGAACTGTTAATTTTGACCCACGTGAGGAGGTGGGTTCTTTGTGATCGTTTTCTGACATTTAAGAGTTTGATGTTTTATTGTTGATAAAATTTTGCGCCTAATCTAAAGTTTCAAGCTTTTTAATAATTTGTACGGTGTACAATTAATAATAGATGGTGTTTAAGGCAGAACAGCGAAGCAAAGATAATGTAAATACTACCAGCAAATTGCGTATTGCTAAAATCGGATAAAATTGTGTAATTTAATGTTTATATTTAATTGTGTAGTGTAATGTCCTGTGATTTGATGTTTCACAATGTTACTACTGCTACGAGTGACACGTGGGTGATTGACCGTAAAAAGTAGATGTTTAAATCAGAACGAATAGCAAAAGAAAGAACATGTGTTTGCAAAATAAAAATCACATCTCGCGAATTTCTGTATTTTCGAAGTATTGCCGCCATAATTATGTTGTTTGACATTTGACGCACCGCAGTTTGTTCCTTTTGCGTTCGTTTTGGGAAGTGAGCAAAAGTAGCATTGTTGGCGAAAGGAACAAAATTCCCAAACCGAACGCTTTACATCAACGCTAATTTTGCAAACGCCAAAAACGCCACCGAGCCCAAACCGAACGCACCTATAGGTAGTAAAATGTAGTAATCAAGGATTTTGTATACTATCAGGATTGCGCACAGACGAAATTTGGCTCAAAGTTAGCTTAGGAAAATTCAACCTTAATGCGTTGCAACAAAACATATATTCCTTTGAAATGGCATAAGAGAGACGCTGTGCCGAGTGAGACTTCCCAAAGTGATGAGGGTGTCCCGCTCGCACTATTGCCATTTCGAAACGACACTTATATATGGTAGAATTATTTCCTGTAAAGCCGCGACTGTCTTAACCATTTCTTAGTTTTTATAACTATGTAGTTTGCGGTGTTTGCGGTGTTACACACACACACACACACTCACACACACACACACACACACACACAATCGTTTTGTGGCGCTTCTTGTGTTATTTTGTCACTTTTTAATTTAATTTTATATTGTGTATAAATCACCCAATAAAATAGTAATTTAACTTAAAAGTCGCACCTATACCCCTTTATTTGGTAATCGCTTATGTTTTGGACCCAGCGATACAGGATTCTCCTAGTGCAGGGCCCGCCATCAACCTGCAACCTTCTACTTAGCATTTCTAAAGTCTAGCTCTAAGTTACTTTTAAGGTTTATGTAAACAATATGCTTAATAAATGATTTTGTATTTTTGTATTTTTTTTTTTTGATAAGATTTTAGTTAAAATTGCGAATAGATGCTAATAAAACAGAGTTTGATATTTATTTTGTATGATATACCTACGTCTTTATGATTAATGGTTATTTTTTATTTTTGACTAGGGTATCACCGTCGATTGCAAATGGCGTACTATGGCGTAAACAAAGAAGTGTGGTAGGGTGACTATGCTGGACATATTTCTTAAATATGCTGGGTGTACAATAGGTGTATAGTCGTGGGTGTCGTTTTTCATTTTTTTGGGTTGTAGATTTCAAAAATAGCATCCATTTTGAAATTAAATATGGCGGATGTCACTTTTTGCAAAAAGTCGTCATGGGTGTCGTTTTTGGGGGTGTAGATTTCAAAAATGGCATCCATTTTGAAATTAAAGACGGCGGTCGTCATTTTTTTGAAAAAGTCGTCTTGGGTATAATTTTTTGAGGTTTTTGGGGGTGTAGATTTCAAAAATGGCATTCATTTTGAACTTAAAGTTGGCGGATGTCACATTTTGCAAAAAGTCGTCATGGGTGTCGTTTAATAGGTTTTTGGGGATGTTGATTTTAAAACTAGCATCCATTTTGGAATTAAGGATGGTATACGTCACTTTTTTGAAAAAGTCGTCATGGGTGTAGTTTTCGAGGTTTTTGGGGGTGTAGATTTCAAAAATGGCATCTATTTTGGAATTAGAGATGGCGGATGTCACTTTTTGCAAAAAGTCGTCATGGGTGTCGTTTAATAGGTTTTTGGGGCTGTAGATTTCAAAACTAGCATTCATTTTGGAATTAAAGATGGTGGACGTTACTTTTTTGAAAAAGTCGTCACGGGTGTAGTTTTCGAGGTTTTTGGGGGTGTATATTTCAAAATTGGCATTCATTTTGGAATTAAAGATGGCGAACATTACTTCCCAATGGATGCCACTTTTGAAATCTACACCCCCAAAAACCTCGAAAACTACAACCATGACGACTTTCTCAAAAAAGGGAGCCCGCCATTTTTTATTTCAAAATGGATGCCTTGTTTACTACAGAAGCCGAAAATAATTGTGACTTATCATAATAAAGTCTATCAAGATTTTTCGCGATAAAGTCTATTTGTTACAAAGTTTTTCGTGGAAAAATCGTTCGTGAAAAAGTTTTCGGGAAAAAGTTTTTCGTGGTTAGGTACTGACACGGGTTGCGTGATTTGTGTCAAGATTACATCTCTGAAACTTAAACGTTGTTTAACACCGTAAATATGGATTCCACACCATTACTGTCATCACAAAAGTAAGGAACTCTTCGAGATCTACAGTTTCGATAACAGCTGTCAAAATTGAAACTGAATGATCTCCGTGTATATTAATTCTAGAGTCTAGACCATTGCTTTTATGGGGTTGGTTTTATAGAGATCTTTAGGGAAGGCCTATGCCCAGCAGTAGGCGTCCTATTTGCTAAAACGACGACGATGACGAAGGACGACGAGTTAGGGGTAAGATAACTGCGATTCCTGCGTGCTCCTGCTGTGTGTTCCAAAGAAATATGATATCCCGAGATGATGGAGATGTTTTGGTCATCCTACTTGAAAAAGAGACACAATCATCTGATGTGGTATCCTTGTCGGCACGTTTTTCTTTGCCAGTACTCAATCCTGTTTATATGATAAATCCATGGTAGTAATGTATTGGTTATCTTAGTAGTCTGTGGTCACAGATTTTAATTTCATTTCTTTAATTAATTCAATTGTTTACTTTTCAGCCAGTTATACTGCTTACTGCAGAACTGTGACTGCAGTGCACAAACTCAATATAATACACAAACTTAACTAGGTAACTTGCATAAAAAGCAAAATGCCGCATTTTCGTATTGAGACTAACGTTCCCCGAAGTGAAATACCAGCAGATTTCGTAACAAAAGTTGTGCCGGTATTGGCGAAGGCCTTGGGAAAACCAGAACAAGTATGTATTTAAATTTGTTTTTTACTTATGTATTATTATATCTTCTTTGCTTATGTTGTGTTATAATTTTATTTAGAGGGCAAAGCGAAGTATAACCTTTATTTTATTGTTTGACCGCTAACTCCTGTGTGCATGTCGGTAATACAAATTAGTCAAAACCTGACGAGGCAAGGTCTGTCCTCTGTCCTCTGGACGAAAATGATGGAACTCGAGCTGATCTAGGAGGTCCCGGCTATTGCCTGCTCTGCCTTATAGATAATAGAGTCCTGATCTAAATCTACAACTGAAAAATTCTGGGTAAAACTGGAACTGCAACTTAGTCAACTATTCTCCAACACACTATTAATTATCGAACATCTGGGCGGCTGTGATTTTAACTACAAGCTGCGGATAACCCAATCCTGACTAAAGCTTGCTTGATAGCTCAAGGATTGGGTTTTTTGCAGCTTGCAGCTAATTTCACAGCCAAGATGTTTGATTTGGCCCATACGTAACTTACGTTTTCAAAACTAAATTTCGTGTTTACATATCCTAGGGGTTAATAATATGAATGAGAATATGATGCATACTGCATATGACTATCATCTCTATTTGGTATAATATAAAAATATTTATTTTGTTGGATGTTTTCAGTACTGTGTAGTATCTGTGATCCCAGATGTGCCAATGAGCTTTGGTGGCACTTCAGAGCCATGTGCGATTGCTAATCTCATGTCCATTGGAGCCCTTGGAGTGGAACAGAACAAAAAACATGCCAAAGTCCTGTTTGAAATCGTTGAAAAAGAACTGGGTGTTAAAAATGACAGGTACAAACATAGTTCATTTGTTATTTCATTTGATACATATAAGAGAGTACCTAACTCTATAATGTTATTCAATATCACTTTTCTGCTGACGTCTCTTTAGTGTCTGTAGTATACTATCTGCTTTCATCTAGCTATGACGGCCTCCTTTATTGAAAGTATAGAGTGGTTTATTATTTGACAAGAGGTTGTCATCATTATTTTATTTCCAATGTCTCTTTGTGTTTTTAATGTTGAATAAAACCATTAATCCATGGTTTTATCTTTTAATCTATGTCAATTTATTCAACATTAAACTAAAAATAAACAATAAAGCATGAAATAATGTCTAAGCATGAAAACGATAAAAGTGCTGCCACAATAATGTCACAGAAGTCATTAAACAGTTTCTTGCGTCCAGAGCGACTTGAAGTGGAACCTAGCGCACCAGGTGCGGACATAAAGTATGTGCACTGGCGCCATACTTTCGAAAATTTCCTTGATGAAGGAATAGGAGATCAGGTACTTGACTCAACTAAATTCAAAATACTTGTCAATCACCTTTCACCGTCTGTCTTCGCCAATATAAGAGATTGCGTTTCGTACGATTCTGCGATTAACATTCTAAACGATATATATATTAAACCAAAGAATGAAATTCATGCCCGATTTACACTTGCAACAAGGAAACAAAAAGCAGATGAGACAGTTACTGATTATATAAATGTTCTTAAGCAACTAGCCCATGATTGCAATTTTAAAGCTATTAACTTGGATCAGAACAAAAGTGACTACATTTGTGACGCTTTCATATCGGGCATTTCGAATCAAAAAATAAGACAAAGACTTCTAGAAAATTTCACATTAACATTACAAGACGCATTGAATCAAGCGATTGCTTTAGAGACTGCAGAAAAAAATTCACTAGTGTACACAAGCACTACAAGCGCCAACAATTATTATCAATCGCCGATGCAATTACATGCAATAACTGATAGAGACGTTGATTCTAAGGACAACATATTAGCCGGTGTGCCTAATCGGCCTAAGCGTTGCTTCTTTTGTGGAAGTAAGAACCTTCACCAGCGCATAAAATGTCCAGCTTTTCACGCTGTATGCCAACTCTGCTCAAAAAAAGGCCATTATGCTTCAGTGTGTAGAAGTGGAAAACCAGCAACAAATGCTGTTGTTGATCAGGAATCACAATCTTCTTGCATAACGGCTGCGTCTCCAGCAAGTCTAAGCAAAGCAACAATTCCAATTATGCTCAACAAGCATAATGTAGAAGCTCTGGTTGACACAGGCAGCTCTGTAACTTTCTTGAACAAACAGTTAGCACAAGATTTGAATATAAGAATAAGACCACATCAACAAACCATCTCATTGGCGTCTTTGAGTCATATGTCTTTTGTCGAAGGCATCTGCAATGCTACAATAAAAATAAATAAGCACAAATATCACCAACAGCCATTGCTAGTGGTCAATAACTTATGTGCTGATGTCATCATCGGACATGATTTGCTTAAGAATCATAAGTCATTAGAATTTGACTTTGGAGGAACAAGAGATACCTTGAAAATATGTGTTATGGAAGCATCAGTTCCTCCTGCATCTTTATTCACAAATCTTTCACCAAACATTAAGCCTATTGCAATTAAATCTAGGCGTTATTCCGAAGCAGATGAACAATTTATCTCACAAGAAATTTCAAAGTTAATTGAAGATAGAGTAATTGAACCAAGTACTTCACCGTGGCGCGCCCAAGTACTTGTAACTCAAAGCACCACGCACAGGAAAAGAATGGTCATTGATTATTCATTGCCGATTAATAAATTTACGGAACTTGACGCCTATCCACTTCCAAATATAGAAGGCTTAGTGTCTAAAGTCGCGAAATATAACTATTTCAGTCAAATTGACTTAAAAAGTGCATATAACCAAGTACCAATTCTAAAATCAGAACGTAAATATACTGCTTTCGAAGCTGGAGGGGCTTTGTATCAATTTACGAGAATTCCCTTTGGAGTCACAAATGGTGTAGCAGCTTTTCAGAGGACTCTCCAGTACATCATTCAAACTGAGAAACTTAACAGTACCTATTGCTATCTCGACGATGTAACCATCTGTGGGAAGAATAAAGAAGATCATGACAGAAACCTGTTGAATTTTATGAACGCCGTTAAAAAATATAACCTTACCCTGAATGAGAGCAAAAGCACTTTTGGGTCAAGTAAAATAAACTTGTTGGGCTATTGCATTGAGAATAACGAAATTAAACCCGACCAAGACAGGCTAAAACCACTTATGGATCTTCCAGTCCCATTAGATTCGGCATCACTAAAGCGTGCATTAGGCATGCTTGCTCATTACTCTAAATGGATACATAGCTTTTCCAAACACATCAAGCCTCTCATTGACATCACACATTTTCCAATGGATAAAGATGCCATAAATTGCTTTGAAAAATTAAAATCGGATATTGCTAAAGCATCTTTAACAGCTATTGACAATAATGAAACTTTCACAGTAGAAACAGACGCTTCCGGACACTCCATTGCAGCAACTCTGTCACAAAATGGACGTCCTGTAGCTTTTTTCTCACGAACCTTGACAAATACTGAACGTGGACACTCATCAATCGAAAAAGAAGCAAGTGCTATCGTGGAAGCACTTCGTAAATGGCGTCATTATTTAATTGGTCGACATTTTATTTTAATAACTGATCAACGCTCTGTAGCTTTTATGTTCGATCAAAACCATTCCAGTAAAATCAAAAATGAAAAATAGAAAGATGGCGCTTGGAGTTATCCTGTTATAAGTATGATATAATTTATCGCCCGGGACGTGAAAATACTGTTGCCGATGCTCTATCTCGGGTATGTGTTCACATCAATACAAGCAAACTTTACGAGTTGCATGACCAATTATGTCATCCTGGCGTCACAAGAATGATTCACTGGATACGATCAAAAAATCTCCCATATTCTATCGAAGATGTTAGAACAATGACAGCGTCTTGCAAAATATGCGCCGAGATAAAACCGAGGTTTTTGGACTTGAAAGGACATTTAATAAAGGCTACCTCGCCATTTGAAAGAATAAATATTGATTTCAAAGGCCCTCTCCCGACAAATACTCGAAACCGATACTTACTAACATTAATAGACGAATACTCGAGATTTCCATTCGCTTATCCATGCAGTGATTTATCAGCCGCCACAGTCATTAAATGTCTGAAAGATCTTTTCCACACCTTTGGGTTTCCATTGTATGTTCACTCTGACAGAGGCACTTCTTTCATGTCTGAAGAACTGCGAAACTTTCTTACTCCATTGGGTATTGCAATGAGCAGAACAACACCACATAATCCCCAAGGAAATGGCCAAGTAGAACGCTTAAATGGTACTTTATGGAAGGCTATTCAACTTAATCTCCGATCAAAAAATTTGCACATTTCTAACTGGGAACAAGTGTATATGAATGCCTTACACTCTATTCGATCTCTCTTATGCACTAGCATCAACACAACGCCTCACGAAAGATTATTCCGCCATCCTCGCCGCTCACCCAATGGTAAATCTTTGCCATCGTGGATGATGAAGGGACCAGTACTTGTTAAAAAGAATGTAAGAACTTCTAAATATGACGATCTAGTGGAAGAAGCAGAAATTATCGAAGCAAATCCAACATATTCGCATGTACGATTGTCCGATGGTAGAGAATGTACAGTTTCTAACCGACAATTAGCACCACTACCTCACTTGGA